>CM045445.1:20015322-21215322 GCA_024666655.1 Dascyllus trimaculatus
TGCACATAGTGTTGAGTCATAAATGAGTCCAAGTCAGTGTTGCATAGGTGTGTTCATTGTGTATCCCCCTGCAGAAAGGGGAGGAATTATACAGTCTGATTGCCACAGGTAGGAAAGACCTCCTGTGGCGTTCTGTGGTGCACCTCGGGGGTCTCAGTCTACGGCTGAAGGTAAAAAAAAAAAGCTCAAAGTGCTGGTTGTAATTGTAAGACTGTATAAATGTAAGTACTCCTTAACATGTTGTTAAATAATCGTCTCTGCATTCAATGCAGAAATATTATGCTTTTTTTTTTTACATAAAAGTAAAATATATGTAGGCACATTGCTGCGTTATAACATATATATTATATATTATAATCTGGGCTCCAGACTAACTTTTCCTCCAATTGCACCAACTTTCTTGGTCAACCCACCTCCTCATTTTGGTTCAGCATTGCCACAGCTATCAATTCACTATGCCTCCTTATGAATAGCTGTTTTTGCATAGTCTATTTATGGTGCATTGATTTTCAGTGATACAACACTTGATATGTTTCAGTCAATATATTCATGTTGTCACCAGTCCTCTCCTGATATCAGTCATCAACTGGTCACAGGCTAAACACTTGCTGAATATCTGCTTATTGGTAAATATCACATGCTGGCTGCAGCAGACAGCAGCAGCGTAGCACCAGTTCTACACAGATTTACCCAGGTTGAAACAGTGATTTTTTTATCGACGTGTGCCGTTTTCTATTAGCAGAGTTTTCTATGAGCAGATCACATTATAAATGTCAATACGAGTCAGTCATGTTTATACAATAAAAACTGTGATCACTGTGAAAGTTTGAACCACCCAGATTGAATGTGGGACTACTTCTTCTTCTTAACTGACTCGGTGGAGATCTCTCTGCTGCACCTGAACACTCTTATCACCATGTGTATTTCCCTCATGGCACCAGTAATACTGACTGTTTACATATGAGACAGGGAGAGACTGACTCAATGAGGAAGAAATAATACAATTTCCAACCGCAGTAGCTACCTGTGCCAATAGAACGGCCACCAGATCAGCTAACGATCATCATTCACTGGCACAATACGACCACATGAAATTTCAGCTCGCACACTCTCAATAAAGGCTCTCATAAGCGACCATTTTGGTCACAGTCTGGAGCCCTGTTACAATAACATAAATTCCATTCATTTATCAGACTGAGAAATACACATCTCTTGTGGGCCATATGAAATGACATGACAGGCCGTATTCAGCCCACGGGCCTTGAGTTTAACACGTGTATTACAGACTACTTGCTCCTGGTCTATGTTTTCTTTGCTGACTATTAAGGAAAGTTTCTGCCATACAAATGACACTCTGTTTTGGGCACGATAATGAATCATTTCAGTTTATAATTTTCTCAGATTTGTACTTGTTGTTGACTCGTTTACAGGAACTCTTTGGTGGCAACTCAGCCTATGACTGAAGTCACAGCAACTCCTGGTACACCAGAGGATGACAATGTAAGTTGACTGGATTCTTGTAATTTCAAGATTTTACATCTGTGACAGTTTCAATACCAAGAATACGAAGAACAAACTTGCGCGTACGGTAGGACACGTCTCGGTTAATGTGCAATTGGAACAACAGTGTACTTGATGATGTCACCACCTCAGCTGATCAAATCACATTATTTTTATTGACCATGTGTAACTATGAACATCTATTTGATCTTATTCCACTTAATTGAAAATACAAAGTATTTCAGTTTAAATTTCAGAGACTATTGCAGATTTGAGGTGAAGTACATCATTTTGTGTACAAACAGATCTATATGCTACTTTTCTGTTGTGTACTTCCACGCTGTAAGTGGTCATGGAGATGTTATTATGGGTCTTTGAAAAGGCATGGGCAAGTTTCTGTCATGGTTAACAACCTAGCTCCTGTCCTTGCAAGACAACTGCAGCCACTGAGTTCTGTTGTAGCCCCTCTTCTATTATCACAGAGTCCTTATAAATGAGGAAACAGCATGCACAACTTTAAGAAACATTCACACATTTTGTCAAATTTTCTGTAGACATTTGAGAAAGACTTGCATTTCCTCTGTTCAATTGCAGGCACGCTGTAAAGAGCCATTTACGGCACAGTCCGAGAAAAAGGTGCTCTCCTCAGCACAAGTACAAAAGGCAAGCTTTCACATTTATATTACAAGCTCTTTACTCCTGGGCCCGTATTCACAAAGCATCCTAAGGCTAAAAGTAGCTCTTAGTGACGTCATTCTTAGAAAAATCTTAGAATTTCTCTAATTCTAAGATTTTTCTTAGAATTTTCCCTTGATAAGATAAAAGTTATTCACAAAGCGTCTCAGGCCTTAAGAGAGCTCCTAAGGTGAGAAACTGTTAGGAGTAGGTAGGAGGACTTTTAAGAAGCCTAAGAGTGTCTTAAACAGACAAGATGGCAGAAAAAACGAGAGGAAGGAGAGATATTCTCTGTACATTAAACAACGTTAAATGACAGCGATTTAATAAAACGCTATCGACTCGATTGTGCAGAGATAATGTTTGTGGTTGACCTCATCAGGGATGAGTTTACTGTCCCACTCAGCACAGTAACGTAATAATGCCTGACATGAAAGTCATCGAAGCATTGTGATACCTGACCACAGGTAAAATGCACCAATGTAGCAGTGATGACTTGGGTCTGTGACAACCCTCTGTCAGCAGAGAGACCAGTCAGACCATTACGGTCTTTCACAACCTCGTATCGTTGCGCAATTTATTAATTTCAATCTCCGCTCTCGCTTGGGATTACAGCTCGTACCAGCGCTTCTCACAGCAACCTGCTGACAGATGAGTCTGAGTCCACCATTAATATCAAACATATGAAGTAGTAAAATTACCAGCATGGACAGTAAACATAACAATAAGCAAATCAATATAATCGGCATCTTAATGAGGTACGTTCAAACATTTGAAGCTGTGTCACAACTAATTTAATTTTGCCGAGTTTCATCATCCTGGCATAAAATTAATGTCAAGATTACACATTTCTGAATATAGTCCATGATCGGTTCATTTTACTGTCCATTCATTAGGAGGAGCACGGAGTGTATTTTTCTTTTGTCTTTTCCCCCTTTTTGTAACAACCAATCACAGCCAGAAGACTGCGTCATACCTAGCAACGGGGTCAACCACACCTCCTCACTAAGATAAAAGTTTGTGTGCCCTCCTTGCTCAGAGTTGCTCTCAGAAACTTCCTGAATCACTCTTAAGCTAAGATTCCTTGCTAGGAATTTTTAGGCCAAGTTAGGAGCTCTCTTAGAAAATTCTAAGACGCTTTGTGAATACGGGCCCTGGTTTCTGTGTTCCTGGCTGACTCTTAAGTGAAGTTTCTGCCAGACAAATGGCACATTGTTTTGGAAATGACAATCAATCATTTCACTTCTTAATTTTTTCAAATTTGTACCTGTTTTTGACTCATTTACAGGAACTATTTGGTCAGGTAATCCTATGACTGAAGTCACAGCAACTCCCAGTACACCAGAGGATGGCAATGTAAGTCGCTTGTATTCTTATGATTTCAGGATTTGACATGTAGGTATAATAGTGTTGTTTTACTTCATGAGGTTGTGCAGAAGTCCACACACTTTCATATGTTGTAATATACCTGTCACAGTACAGGATTGTCTGGACGCAGTGACTTGCAAGGACAGGAGCATAATTGTTAAACTTTCAAACTTTCAGGAAACTGAGTTGTGTGTGTCTTGGGTGGGGGATGGGCACCTCAGACTTGGATTATGAGGACACATCTTCCTCTATGTATTTATTGCCACAGTGGGTCGCACAAGTTGGTTATGTGTTAGATTTGGGGTTTCCATGGTCATGGAAGAACAAAAACGGTTTCCCAGCTTGGAAAGTCCTGAAGTTTAGTAAAATGCTATGTGAAAGCCAAGAATTTTATTGTTTGTAATGCTCTTGTTACAGTAATATTTTACCGATCTACTGGGGAGGCATGCTTTGATGAACCATGTGTTGACTACCTGTGGCTATAAACATCTATTTAATCTTATTCCACTTGATTGAAAATAAAAAGTATTTCAGTTTAAATTTCATAGACTATTGCAGATTTGAGGTGAAGTATATCATTTTGTGTACAAACAGATCTATATGCTACTTTTCTGTTGTGCACTTCCACGCTGTAAGTGGTCATGGAGATGTTATTATGGGTCTTTGAAAAGGCATGGGCAAGTTTCTGTCATGGTTAACAACCTAGCTCCTGTCCTTGCAAGACAACTGCAGCCACTGAGTTCTGTTGTAGCCCCTCTTCTATTATCACAGAGTCCTTGTAAATGAGGAAACAGCATGCACAACTTTAAGAAACATTCACACATTTTGTGAAAACTTTTGTAGACATTTGAGAAAGACTTGCACTTCCTCTGTTCAATTGCAGGCACGCTGTAAAGAACCATGTACGGCGCAGTCCGAGAAAAAGGTGCTCTACTCAGCACAAGTACAAAAGGCAAGCTTTCACATTTATATTACGAGCTCTTTACTCCTGGTTTCTGTGTTCCTGGCTGACTCTTAAGTGAAGTTTCTGCCAGACAAATGGCACATTGTTTTGGAAATGACAATCAATCATTTCACTTCTTAATTTTTTCAAATTTGTACCTGTTTTTGACTCATTTACAGGAACTATTTGGTCAGGTAATCCTATGACTGAAGTCACAGCAACTCCCAGTACACCAGAGGATGGCAATGTAAGTCGCTTGTATTCTTATGATTTCAAGATTTGACATGTAGGTATAATAGTGTTGTTTTACTTCATGAGGTTGTGCAGAAGTCCACACACTTTCATATGTTGTAATATACCTGTCACAGTACAGGATTGTCTGGACGCAGTGACTTGCAAGGACAGGAGCATAATTGTTAAACTTTCAAACTTTCAGGAAACTGAGTTGTGTGTGTCTTGGGTGGGGGATGGGCACCTCAGACTTGGATTATGAGGACACATCTTCCTCTATGTATTTATTGCCACAGTGGGTCGCACAAGTTGGTTATGTGTTAGATTTGGGGTTTCCATGGTCATGGAAGAACAAAAACGGTTTCCCAGCTTGGAAAGTCCTGAAGTTTAGTAAAATGCTATGTGAAAGCCAAGAATTTTATTGTTTGTAATGCTCTTGTTACAGTAATATTTTACCGATCTACTGGGGAGGCATGCTTTGATGAACCATGTGTTGACTACCTGTGGCTATAAACATCTATTTAATCTTATTCCACTTGATTGAAAATAAAAAGTATTTCAGTTTAAATTTCATAGACTATTGCAGATTTGAGGTGAAGTATATCATTTTGTGTACAAACAGATCTATATGCTACTTTTCTGTTGTGCACTTCCACGCTGTAAGTGGTCATGGAGATGTTATTATGGGTCTTTGAAAAGGCATGGGCAAGTTTCTGTCATGGTTAACAACCTAGCTCCTGTCCTTGCAAGACAACTGCAGCCACTGAGTTCTGTTGTAGCCCCTCTTCTATTATCACAGAGTCCTTGTAAATGAGGAAACAGCATGCACAACTTTAAGAAACATTCACACATTTTGTGAAAACTTTTGTAGACATTTGAGAAAGACTTGCACTTCCTCTGTTCAATTGCAGGCACGCTGTAAAGAACCATGTACGGCGCAGTCCGAGAAAAAGGTGCTCTACTCAGCACAAGTACAAAAGGCAAGCTTTCACATTTATATTACGAGCTCTTTACTCCTGGTTTCTGTGTTCCTGGCTGACTCTTAAGTGAAGTTTCTGCCAGACAAATGGCACATTGTTTTGGAAATGACAATCAATCATTTCACTTCTTAATTTTTTCAAATTTGTACCTGTTTTTGACTCATTTACAGGAACTATTTGGTCAGGTAATCCTATGACTGAAGTCACAGCAACTCCCAGTACACCAGAGGATGGCAATGTAAGTCGCTTGTATTCTTATGATTTCAGGATTTGACATGTAGGTATAATAGTGTTGTTTTACTTCATGAGGTTGTGCAGAAGTCCACACACTTTCATATGTTGTAATATACCTGTCACAGTACAGGATTGTCTGGACGCAGTGACTTGCAAGGACAGGAGCATAATTGTTAAACTTTCAAACTTTCAGGAAACTGAGTTGTGTGTGTCTTGGGTGGGGGATGGGCACCTCAGACTTGGATTATGAGGACACATCTTCCTCTATGTATTTATTGCCACAGTGGGTCGCACAAGTTGGTTATGTGTTAGATTTGGGGTTTCCATGGTCATGGAAGAACAAAAACGGTTTCCCAGCTTGGAAAGTCCTGAAGTTTAGTAAAATGCTATGTGAAAGCCAAGAATTTTATTGTTTGTAATGCTCTTGTTACAGTAATATTTTACCGATCTACTGGGGAGGCATGCTTTGATGAACCATGTGTTGACTACCTGTGGCTATAAACATCTATTTAATCTTATTCCACTTGATTGAAAATAAAAAGTATTTCAGTTTAAATTTCATAGACTATTGCAGATTTGAGGTGAAGTATATCATTTTGTGTACAAACAGATCTATATGCTACTTTTCTGTTGTGCACTTCCACGCTGTAAGTGGTCATGGAGATGTTATTATGGGTCTTTGAAAAGGCATGGGCAAGTTTCTGTCATGGTTAACAACCTAGCTCCTGTCCTTGCAAGACAACTGCAGCCACTGAGTTCTGTTGTAGCCCCTCTTCTATTATCACAGAGTCCTTGTAAATGAGGAAACAGCATGCACAACTTTAAGAAACATTCACACATTTTGTGAAAACTTTTGTAGACATTTGAGAAAGACTTGCACTTCCTCTGTTCAATTGCAGGCACGCTGTAAAGAACCATGTACGGCGCAGTCCGAGAAAAAGGTGCTCTACTCAGCACAAGTACAAAAGGCAAGCTTTTACATTTATATTACGAGCTCTTTACTCCTGGTTTCTGTGTTCCTGGCTGACTCTTAAGTGAAGTTTCTGCCAGACAAATGGCACATTGTTTTGGAAATGACAATCAATCATTTCACTTCTTAATTTTTTCAAATTTGTACCTGTTTTTGACTCATTTACAGGAACTATTTGGTCAGGTAATCCTATGACTGAAGTCACAGCAACTCCCAGTACACCAGAGGATGGCAATGTAAGTCGCTTGTATTCTTATGATTTCAGGATTTGACATGTAGGTATAATAGTGTTGTTTTACTTCATGAGGTTGTGCAGAAGTCCACACACTTTCATATGTTGTAATATACCTGTCACAGTACAGGATTGTCTGGACGCAGTGACTTGCAAGGACAGGAGCATAATTGTTAAACTTTCAAACTTTCAGGAAACTGAGTTGTGTGTGTCTTGGGTGGGGGATGGGCACCTCAGACTTGGATTATGAGGACACATCTTCCTCTATGTATTTATTGCCACAGTGGGTCGCACAAGTTGGTTATGTGTTAGATTTGGGGTTTCCATGGTCATGGAAGAACAAAAACGGTTTCCCAGCTTGGAAAGTCCTGAAGTTTAGTAAAATGCTATGTGAAAGCCAAGAATTTTATTGTTTGTAATGCTCTTGTTACAGTAATATTTTACCGATCTACTGGGGAGGCATGCTTTGATGAACCATGTGTTGACTACCTGTGGCTATAAACATCTATTTAATCTTATTCCACTTGATTGAAAATAAAAAGTATTTCAGTTTAAATTTCATAGACTATTGCAGATTTGAGGTGAAGTATATCATTTTGTGTACAAACAGATCTATATGCTACTTTTCTGTTGTGCACTTCCACGCTGTAAGTGGTCATGGAGATGTTATTATGGGTCTTTGAAAAGGCATGGGCAAGTTTCTGTCATGGTTAACAACCTAGCTCCTGTCCTTGCAAGACAACTGCAGCCACTGAGTTCTGTTGTAGCCCCTCTTCTATTATCACAGAGTCCTTGTAAATGAGGAAACAGCATGCACAACTTTAAGAAACATTCACACATTTTGTGAAAACTTTTGTAGACATTTGAGAAAGACTTGCACTTCCTCTGTTCAATTGCAGGCACGCTGTAAAGAACCATGTACGGCGCAGTCCGAGAAAAAGGTGCTCTCCTCAGCACAAGTACAAAAGGCAAGCTTTCACATTTATATTACGAGCTCTTTACTCCTGGTTTCTGTGTTCCTGGCTGACTCTTAAGTGAAGTTTCTGCCAGACAAATGGCACATTGTTTTGGAAATGACAATCAATCATTTCACTTCTTAATTTTTTCAAATTTGTACCTGTTTTTGACTCATTTACAGGAACTATTTGGTCAGGTAATCCTATGACTGAAGTCACAGCAACTCCCAGTACACCAGAGGATGGCAATGTAAGTCGCTTGTATTCTTATGATTTCAGGATTTGACATGTAGGTATAATAGTGTTGTTTTACTTCATGAGGTTGTGCAGAAGTCCACACACTTTCATATGTTGTAATATACCTGTCACAGTACAGGATTGTCTGGACGCAGTGACTTGCAAGGACAGGAGCATAATTGTTAAACTTTCAAACTTTCAGGAAACTGAGTTGTGTGTGTCTTGGGTGGGGGATGGGCACCTCAGACCTGGATTATGAGGACACATCTTCCTCTATGTATTTATTGCCACAATGGGTCGCACAAGTTGGTTATGTGTTAGATTTGGGGTTTCCATGGTCATGGAATAACAAAAACGGTTTCCCAGCTTGGAAAGTCCTGAAGTTTAGTAAAATGCTATGTGAAAGCCAAGAATTTTATTGTTTGTAATGCTCTTGTTACAGTAATATTTTACCGATCTACTGGGGAGGCATGCTTTGATGAACCATGTGTTGACTACCTGTGGCTATAAACATCTATTTAATCTTATTCCACTTGATTGAAAATAAAAAGTATTTCAGTTTAAATTTCATAGACTATTGCAGATTTGAGGTGAAGTATATCATTTTGTGTACAAACAGATCTATATGCTACTTTTCTGTTGTGCACTTCCACGCTGTAAGTGGTCATGGAGATGTTATTATGGGTCTTTGAAAAGGCATGGGCAAGTTTCTGTCATGGTTAACAACCTAGCTCCTGTCCTTGCAAGACAACTGCAGCCACTGAGTTCTGTTGTAGCCCCTCTTCTATTATCACAGAGTCCTTGTAAATGAGGAAACAGCATGCACAACTTTAAGAAACATTCACACATTTTGTGAAAACTTTTGTAGACATTTGAGAAAGACTTGCACTTCCTCTGTTCAATTGCAGGCACGCTGTAAAGAACCATGTACGGCGCAGTCCGAGAAAAAGGTGCTCTCCTCAGCACAAGTACAAAAGGCAAGCTTTCACATTTATATTACGAGCTCTTTACTCCTGGTTTCTGTGTTCCTGGCTGACTCTTAAGTGAAGTTTCTGCCAGACAAATGGCACATTGTTTTGGAAATGACAATCAATCATTTCACTTCTTAATTTTTTCAAATTTGTACCTGTTTTTGACTCATTTACAGGAACTCTTTGGTCTCTTTGGTAGGTATAATAGTGTTGTTTTACTTCATGAGGTTGTTCAGAAGTCCACACACTTTCATGTGTTGTAATATACCTGTCACAGTACAAGACTGTCTGGACGCAGTGATTTGCAAAGACAGGAGCATAATTATATAATATAACCTTTATTCCAGACACAATTGGTCCTTAAAAAAAGAGCACAGAAAAACACAAGACACTAAAAAACATACAAACACTTCATCCAGTGACTCCAATATAAGGATGTGTACCTTGTACTACTCTTAGTAGGCTCAGTTAAGTCCAAAATTACTTCATTTTTCGAGTCATTCAATCGACCCATAAATTTATATATTAAATTTCTAAGCACTGCATGCATGGTGGGAACAATATTACCAACCAACATTTCACTTGCGCTGGTCCACCTAGGGAGCCCCAGCAGATTTCTGAAGGCATCGTTATACGCCACTCGGAGCTTCTTCAGCTTGGCCTTGCTGTGTCTGCGCGACAGGTGGGCAGCGTACAGTGGAGTGCAGTACGCTTTAAAGAGCGATACTTTCCCATCGTCTGCACACACAAAAAAATTACGTGCCAACATGTTGGCCTGTGCATATAATTTGCAACACTGACGCTGCACATCATCTTCATCACATAGGTCATCCCTAATAATGTGACCCAGGTATTTTACTTTGTCTACTACATTAAGCACTTTATCTTCCAGCCAAAACAAAGGAAGTGTTTGCTTCTGGTCATCTTTTGCTTTAACAATCATAACAACACTCTTTTTTGAGTTAAACTTTATATCAAACTGCTCACCATACCTTGAGCATACTCTTAATAACTGCTGCAGACCAGCGCTGTAGGGGGACATGACGACTAGATCATCAGCATACAGCAGATGGTTGATCAGGCTTTCTCCCACCATGCATCCAGTCTTACACTCTTTTAACCTCTTAGATAGGTCATCCATATACAGATTGAACAAAGCAGGGGATAAAATCCCACCTTGTCGAACCCCATTTGTCACTTGGAAGGGTGCATATATGCTATTACCCCACCTAACCTGCATCTTTTGATGTGAATACCAAAAGTGCAGAATCTGTATTAGATAAGGGGGAACCCCACGCTCTCGTAACTTCAGAAACAGCTTGCCATGATTAATGCGGTCAAAAGCTTTCGATGCATCTAGAAAGCACATAAACATTGTGGAATTATGTCTTTTGTACTTACTAACAGTTTCATTCAGAGCATATATGCACAGGTCTCTACCATGCTTATTTTAAAAATCCAAATTGATTGTCCATTGTTACAATATATTCTTGAAGCCTCTCTAACAGGATTAGTTCTAAAACTTTGGAAAGCAGGCTAGCCAACGCAATTGGCCTATAATATTCCATACTAGATATTTTAGCTGTTTTGTCTTTAACTACAGGAACTAACAAAACAGCCAGCATAGAGTCAGGTAATGTACCATGCAATAACAATCCAGACAAACACAAGGCTAGTAACACAGAGAGTCTGTGATTAGCATATTTGAGATGCTCCGCTGTCTAATAACTACATTCACATCATCAGGAAACATTAAATTCATCACTTCTGACACATTTAAAAGTATCACTATAAAGTTTTCTCCAGAGTTCTGCGATGTTTTCAGATCCAGTAATCCCATCAATACTGGATGGCAGTGGCATCTTGCTGTTATTGATGACCTTTACTTCCTTCCAGAAATCATTAACATTATTATGTTGCAGGTTTTTAGCCATTGAGTTTGCTCTCATTTCCTGCTCATTTCTCTTTATAAAGCGCACAGCATATTTGAATCTAGCATTAGCTTTTTTCTTAAGTTCAACCTCTGGGCCTTGTGTAGCTTTTCCAGCAATAATCCAGTTTTTAAAAGCTTCTCTTGCCTGCATATGGAGTTCTGACACATATTCATTCCATCCTGGTCGCAAATTATTTAGTTTAGCCCTTCTTTGACAGAAAGGTTTGCTGGCATTATTCAAACTATTCACAATTCTATCATACATTATACAAAGGTCACTGTTGTGGTTCTGATTTTCACACCCAATATTGCCACATAAAACAGCTTCAAAGTGTATTTCAATATTACTTAGTTTCTCATCAGACAAAGCATTGTAATAACCCAGGTCACCTTCTGTAAGCCTTGACCAGTCTAGTTTTCCACCATATCCATGGTTTGCACATGTGGTCAGCTCAGGTAAGCTTTTAACATTCAATGTAAGAGAAACAGGTATATGATCCATTGTCGTCAGTCCATATAATATCTCGGCTTTCTCTAGGCAGCCATGGGCATCGGCTGTACATATACAATGGTCCAGCCAAGATGTTGTATTCCATGCTTCACTGACATATGTGTAGCTATCAGCCGGCAACAGCACTTTAGTAGACATAATTAGCTTGTTATGTTTACAGAATTGGCTCAGATGTTGACCAAATAGAGATTTGTCATCTGAAATGTCAGCATTGATATCACCTACCACAAATATACATGTATATGCATTTTCTTTAATAAATGAACTTATAAATGCAAGCCTATTAAGATATTCATCCTCAATGATATAACATTCATAAGGAGTGTAAACATTTAATATAATGAAAACATTATTATTATGTGTAACTTTAACTGCTATGCACCAGTCCACCCCTAATCTAATCACACTGATCAAGGGATCATATTTCTTGTGCCACATGATAGCCACACCACCAGGTATTCGGCCACGCAAAATTCCCATACTGAGATCTGTTGTGGACTCCCCAGCCCCGTGGAAGTCACTATGAACAGAATTAAGCTTGTCTAGGTCTTGTTTAGCTAATAGTGTCTCCTGTAAGCACACGATATCGGTGCTCTCCATGAGCTTGTCGACAACAAAACGTCGCGCTTTGTCTCCTGCAGTCTGCCCCAAACGCAGGCCACGAGAGTTATAGGACACAAGTCTCATGAAGTATATTCATGTGTTCACTGTGCAGCATGAGACCCAGGCTCGGTCCCCGCTGTCCCCACAACAGCTGTCCCGTGTCGCCGTGCCTCGTAAAAGCGTCGCACAAAAATCCGTTCAGGCCACAGCTCTGGCTCATACATTTCCCTCACATCTTCACACTCAGCAGTGACTTTAAAGGAGCTGAACCGACTGGCAGCAGTGTCTATTCGTTGACAAGTTACGTCACGGCGGAGCTTGTCTTTTAAGTAACCTGTCAGTATCTCTGTGTCCATGTCAGGTGAAAACTTTGTCGCAAACACACTCACCACCTTAGTCTTCACAACTGATATGTTTCCCCCAGCGTTGGTTCCAACGATGCCAGTCATCTTCTTCCCTCCCCGAGAGTTTGGCCTCGGTTTGGGCCGTACCTGTGCAGGTGCAGCTCCAGCAGCATGCATGTGGCGGCCCCGTCTTGCCACAACGCTCCACATAGGGGATCCTGCAGCGTTCTTGGCTCCCACAGCAGTGCTCTCCACATCCCCTGCGGCCTCGTCGCTGATCAATCTGCCCTCACCAGGTTGCCCCACGGCTGGCGTTCCATGCGGCAGCGCGCTGCTTCGTTTCGGCGTCCTCGGACTGGGCACACTTCCATTTCCCAGGCCACGTTGCTCAATCACACCCAAACGTTGGTTTATGTCCGCTGTCACTGCTCGGAGATCCTTGGAGACACTTGTCTGCAGACACACAGCTTGTTTCATAGCCGAAATGTCCACACTCAGGCTTCCTATTTTCCCAAGCAAGCTGGACACATCAAGGCTATTGAAAGTTACCAGTGGCAATTCGTCAAGATAATGAGACTCGAAGCGAGGGATGTTTTCACCAACCTCGTTCACAGGAGTTTCAAACAACTCTTAACGTTGTTCGCATCTTTTTGTTCTCCTTTATGTATAACGCAGCGCTGTGACGATCCCGGACAGAGTTCAAAGAGAACCTTCTTAGAATTCTCAATCCATTCAGACGCGAAGTGGTTTACCGCCAGTTAAACAATTTCATCCTGGCACAAAGTTTTCATTTTGACGACAAGAAAGTTTAGGAATTCATCCTCCACAATAATCTTGCCATCCTTAGTAGTGTAAATCTCCGGTTTTGTTCGAGATTTACTCAAGGCAGCAGCATCTCTGCCTGCTGCGTCCACCATGTTGCCCTGTTAAACATTAGCCAGAAATGGCACACAGTGAGAGTGTTTGTGAACCAGTGGCCTTTTATTTTTTTTTAAGTTTATAATCTTTGATATTATACAAATTTAAACTAACGGGGATCACACTAGCTTAGCAGCCAACTTGTTGTTTTTCTCCTTGAGGCCATTATGTTGTACACCTGGACTCTGTCCAGTGCAGCTTTTGCCTGTATCTCTATGGTGTATATTTACAATTTGGTTTTTCACTTTTTTTATACTTACGATATACATTTTTGTTTCCTCAGTGCCTCCATAAAGTTGCCTGTGCAGTTGTCAACTCTTTGGAACATTGTGAAGAGTGCAGAGGAAGGCCCATCTCCAGTCTAAAATGGTTTGATTTGACATGTCTATGTAACACGTCTTTGTCAACAGGTTGGTTGTATTGTTACTTTTGTAAAGAAAACAAACATTGACCTTCTTTGGTACTTTGTTTTATAGACTTTGCTTCATACACATTTAAAAAGGAGGTAACATTTTTTTTACAAAAGCAACTTTTGTAAAATATAATAATGAAAAAAGTTGTGGAAACACTCCAACTGCTGGGCATTACCTTTATTTAAGAAATGGCCAATTTATGCAGTAACATTAGAAATACTTCCCTGAGGGGAAATTGCTTGTTGTTACAGCTGCTCCTATTATTTCAAGTCTTTGGAGAAGTAAGAGAGTATAAAATATATCAATAAGAATATAAAAAAATAAATAGCAATACAAAATAAAAAATGTCTATGCATGAAATATAAATGTAACTTCTACTCCTATATATGTATATACAGTGTAATAAGTAATAATTAATCCATAATTAAATTATGGATTATAACACATAGAAGTAGGCCTTGCACATTTACAGTTCCACATATCTGATAGGTGTGTGTGGGTGAACTTCAGTTAGACACAGAGTTGTACCCATAATTCAAGTTACATTGAAAAAGCATTTTGATATCATTTTAAGATCTGGGGAATTTTTTCACTACCCATCTGTCACTCATGCCAATTTCCAGCAGTGCCAAGATGGCTGCCTTTACGGCTTCACATAAATCTTCTGTTTTAGGCAGTATGTGAGAACTGATGACTTTTGAGTTATGGTACGACTTGAATGTAAGCAGGAAACCACTCTAGGCCTTTGCATGTGCAGTGCTGCTTATGACATGAAATCGCCTCTTATATACCCTGGAAATACAATTACGCTTAAGCATGTCAAATAAGACACACAGTATTTTAAAATCAGCTGCATTTTTTCTCGTGTTTCTTGTATTCTTCACGTAATATACCTTTACACCTTTACATTTTAATGCCTGGTACCACACCAGGCCTTAAAATAAACAAGACATTGAAGAAAACAACAGTGGTGTAATAATTTTTTCCATGACTGTACATACATACATATATATATATATATATATATATATACAGTCAAGCCCAAAATTATTCATACCCCTTGCAAATTTTGACTTAATGTTACTTTTATTCAACCCGCAAGTTTTTTCCTGATTGGAAATCACATAGGCGTCTCCCAGAAGATAATAAGATGATGTACAAGACGCATCATTGTGGAAAAAAAATATTTTTTATCTTTTATTAACATTTGAACAAAAAGTGGCATGTCTGAATTTGCCAGGGAAATTAATAATTTCAGGCTTGACTGTATATATATATATATATATATATATATATATATATATGTATATATCCACCCCTGTAGGTGTTGCCACTTAGATGTTCTCTCTCAGGATGCTCAGGGTCTGTGTGGCCGTCCTGTTGGATCACCATCTCCCTGTTCTTGGCCACATTCAGGAGTAAATGGCTCTTCCCAGATAACTCCACAAAGTTGCTCACCAGCACTACTTACACACACCTAACTACTGCTGAGTCACCAGAGAACTTCTGCAAATGAACCAACTCAGAGTTGTTCTGAAAGTCAGAGGTGTACAGGGTGAACAGGAATGGAGAAAACACAGTCCCCTGCGGGGCTCCTATGTCACTCACTACCACATCAGAAAGAGCAGCACCAAGTCGGACAAACTGCGGCCTGTCTGTCTGGTCAGTAACCCAGAAGTCTGTGGGTAAGACTACAAGCTCATCTGCTGCTCCTCTCTCCGCAGAAATGGGTGGATGGTGTTGAATGCATTGGAGAAATCAAAGAATGTGATTTTCAACATGCAGCCAGCTCCATCCAGATGTGAGTGAGCTAATAGAGACCGTTTACATTATTCAGATCAAATATCCGATTGATTTACCTTTTCAAAATGCTGACATTAGACCTTTCTCCAAACTCTTGCACTATGGTACTTCCTCAGTGATGGATTGCCATGTAACACTAGTTCATGGGTAATGTCCAGTGAAACCAGCATGGTTCTCATAACTAAGGGTTTTGCTATGTTTGTGTATGTGTGTGTATGGGTAATGCCCAGTTAAACCAGCATGGTTCTCATAACCAAGGGTTTTGCCATGTCTGTGTGTGTGTATATTATGGGTAATGTCCAGTTAAACCAGCATGGTTCTGATAACCAAGGTTTTCGCCCTTCTGTGTGTGTGTGTGTGTGTGTGTAACGTCCAGTTACACCAGCATGGTTCTCATAACCAAGGGTTTTGCCATGTCTGTGTGTGTGTGTATGGGTAATGCCCAGTTAAACCAGCATGGTCCTCATGACCAAGGGTTTTGCCATATTTGTGTATGTGTGTATGGGTAATGTCCCCATGAACAAGGGGTGTCCTCATACGTCACCACTGCGCCTGGAAACGCCTCCTCCCGCCCCCTCCCGCCCCGTCCCCATAATCCTGTACAATGTCAAGTCATTATATCTCTGCAGTCTCTTGCTATATTTTAACTCTAAGTAGACTGAAAATTTCCTAAATTTTTTTGGAGCAGTTTTATGTTTCCCACGTATCTCTAGGACAAAGGGAAAGGTGTGTCCCCATAAACCATGGTTAAACTGGTATGGAAAAAATGTCCTTATAAACCACCCTGACCCGTATAGGTGTGTGTGTGTGTGTGTGTGTGTGTGTGTGTGTGTGTGTGTGTGTGTGTGTGTGTGTGTGTGATGTTTATTCATCAAAGATTATATCTTATAAATCAAGTGGAAGCAAAAAATTAGCATATTGTAAATTTTAGTTACTTGATAAAAAGCCATTTTCGTGGTCTGTATTAGTAGGTCTGGGTAGAGTCCTTATAAATGTTGTCATTGTTTCATTTTAAATTGAAAATTCCATCTCCATACTTTCAATACCATTAGGCTTAAATAGGGTGAAAAATGTGAAAATGTCATTACTTAACAAGCGATGCACAATTAATGCATATGAAAACACAATTGTTTTAAAGTGACATTACTTTTCTTTGTTTGTCAAATTTTCAGTATTAGTTATCAGATTATGTAAATGACTTTTAGTCGTAAAAATGTCATTCTAAAGTAATTCTGCTTTCTTGAGGAGATGTTTCTGTGTTTTGCTCAATGATTTTTAAAATGACATGTTCATATAAGAGTGTTGTAACACCATCCAGACGATATTCCCTTTAATCTCAACCTCTTTTTGTTTAGCAGTCACTATCTGACCAGGTTTCTATACAACACTTTCATTCTCAATAGAAATATTAAATCTCTCTTTAAATCTGTAAGTTAAGAATAGTACTTGTAAGAAGAAAAGTCATTTCATGAATTGTTTAGAAATAAGCCAAAAAAACACATACATAAAATTTACATTTTGATAGAAAAGACAGTTCTGGCTGCCTTGGTGTATTTATGGTATCTTGTGCCATTTACATATCTTTCATATATGGTGATACAGTTTTAAATGCTGAGTGACATGTCCGACCTGTTTAGCCTCTATTGTAAGACACCAAAGAGAAATCATTATTTGGAAGGACAAATCTATCAAGGCCGATGACTGAACAACATAATGGACTTGACATCACTGTCATGTGGCTCCTTGATTTGAATTTACTTGTCTAATCAGTTGCATTTTTATTATGCATTGCATTGTGTGAATACATTTTGTTCTCTTTGCTGACAGAAGTTTCACTGGATTTACTGTGAAGTAAATACATGCAATACATATGCTAAAATTCTGTTTATGTCATGATAGGTGTCAAGATAAATTAATGCTTAAATATGTTATCTTTGTTTTATAGGGAGACAAAGCCTATGCAGGACTACTATGGGCAAAGTGAGAGTAAAACTCACTTTTTTTCTACACTATCCATTTCTCACATTTTGATGAGTCAGTGTTAATTCTTTTAAAATGAGTCTGGACTGCTTTGATCTTATGAAGACTGTGTTGTCAGTTGTGGGCTGCGTTGCAGTCTGTCTTAACTAATTTTGCTGCATTTTGACAAATCTTATGTTTTTCGCTCACTTTTTGAAATAATAAAAAAAGCTGTTCTATTTTGCAGTAGGAGGGAAATCGAGAACCATTTCTTCTACCTGGTGGTCTATGTGACTCTCTAAGAAGAGACAGATTTGAAGGACAGCTGAGGGTTGAGAGTTACAGCACCAACAAAGGAAAAAAAATTGTGATTTCCAGACAGCGCAGGAGAAAAGGGAAGCGAATGAGATAAAAGAGGCAGTAAGAAGTGTACAGTTGTTTGAAAGAGCAAAACCTGTGTTGATGGAGACAGGCTGGTTACCAGATGGGTTTTGTCAGAGAGAGAGAGGGGAACAGAGAGGGAAATGGTTAAGAGATGGAGGCTGATGTGGCTGTCTGTAATGCGATATGGCAGATGCGATTTTATTTTTAGGACACAAGGCCCCAGAACGATAGGTTTTATAGGGTTTTGAGTGGGTTGATCTTTTTAAATATTCAACTTCAATGAAATATGGAGCATGACTCCAGGCTGTTTGGAATTCATAAGTCTGTTTGGCAGGACTGGCCCTGCATATTGAGAGCTGTCAGAGTCAGCCTGAGTGTTAAACACAACCCTTCAGCTGGCAGTGGAAACAATGGCAAAAAAGAAACACCTTAGTAGGAATACAAAAGAGACAAAGAAGGGATGTTTTCTGTTGGAGGTTGAATTATTTAATCAGCTTTTACTGTTAAGACAGAAGGCATTTCTGTCTCGTTTTGCATTTATGGGTATGAATGAATGATGCCATCCTAATAAAACGGTGTTGCTAAATGACCATTTGTATAACGCTCAATAGTAACTAAAATGTGCCTTGGATATATTTAAATTTTGATACAGTAGCTAAATTTCAGTACTGAAAAGGTATTTTTTGATCTCTTATTTGGAGAAATAGAAACCCTTTCCATTAAAAAATAACCCACACTTCTTCAACGTTAAATGTCTACAAAAAAAGAAAAACATCAGCCATGTAAAGCCTGAACTCTGCTTAAATGTTTATTCCAAATAATAGAACCTTCAATTTGATGCTGCATTTTTTTTAAAAAGCTATAAAGCAAAATATCTTTTAAAAATGGTTGTGTTATGGATACAGGGGCTTGTTATAGATGATCACCTTTGTTCTCCATAATTCACTGAAGTCTGTGTGTGAACAAGGGGGGATCCCATTGGTTATGTTCCTCTTCTATCATATAAGCTTCTCCTCAGTCGACGACTTTATTAATCCATGTAAGGGAATGATTGAAAGCTAATAGAGAAATGTGTGCGTCTATCTGTCTGTGCATTTGTAAGTAAGTCTCAGCTCACTGTCTGGAGGCGTGTGAAGGATCAATATTTTCCTCTCCCAGTGTGACAGGTGTACACTGTTGGAGAAAGCGGCTGATAGAAACCCTTAGTTAGTGTGAAGTCACTGAGGGGAAATACATATGCATTAGGCTACGACTGCTGGGGATATTTACCAGCAGTAACCACACAAACAACAACAGGTAGCAGAGCCTGAAACCAAGACATGTTTAATTCATGAAAGATGCAGCGGAGTACACTGGCTATACACCTGTATCAGTGAAATAGTCAGTGCTTATTGAAAAGGACTGTGTGCATTTGTGTTTGCTTCCAAGCAGTGATGTGTGTCTGTCAGCTTGTCTGGCTGTGTTTGTATCTGATGTCTGCTTTTCTGTGTGCATGTGTGTGCATGTGGAAGCCACACACAGAGCGAAGAGAGACCCCAGGATGTGATGCTGTCCCTGTATGAGGAAACATTCTCAGTCCATTACCCTGCATGTAGATATAATTAGTGTAAAGCAGGAGTAAGAGCCTGGGTTGCTAGAACCATCTGCCAGGTGTATTTCCTCTTTGTAATGCAGGCAGGCAGATTTGTTTATATTGTGAAAAACGGCACATTTTTTTACCCTTTTTATTACAAAATGCATATTTGTATTATCGCTGACCGTGGCCTCCCTTATAGTAGTTTTTTTACATCTTGCTGAGCCATAAAGATTGCTTGCTATGGATAATTTCTGGGAGAATGTTTTTTGTTTAACTGGTAACATTAGTTTAATATTTGTTCATTTATCCGTCAAACTATAGTACATATCTATTTTATTTATCCTCTACAGTAGCCAGTGCTTATTATGTGTAGTAATAGTTTGTTGTACTGCATGTGACGTTGGATATGCCTTTAATTATTCACTGTCTTGTGTTCATATTGATCTATATTGGCTGGCTGTCAAACCGTCACTTTTTGAAAAGGCTACTTCCAATGAATTTGTCATTATAACACAGTTATTGACGTGTGGCATCTTGGAAATCGTCATATCACTAGCGTTTGATAGCGAAGAGATTGATCGTCAGGCCCATGAAAACAGAAGCTTTGAATAATTGTATTCTCAATAGAGCGTCCTGTGCAGCATGAGCCAGTAGTGTGTGTAGGGGAGCAGTACGAGTGGCAGGGAACCAGGCTCACTTTTGAGGCATTGTTAGATGCACCAAGGCGTGCTAACGCAATGTCATGCTTGGCTGCAGCTCACAGTGGCTGGGGTTCACACTGAGGGGCAGAGGACTTGAGGGACATTCAGCTCAGCCCTTTCACATCCTCCACATCACACTTTTTGGTCTTAAGCAGCAAACCACCCCGGCGCTGCTACCAGCTATCTGCTCACTTTGTCATGTACACTTGATTTCAATATGTCATGTTTACTTATGGAGTGCAGGTGAAATGTGGTGACATATCTATATGAGTGTGTCCCTTATGTACACATCTATGCTTGTGCAAAGGCCATTGCCATCTCCACTTAAAGAATACTTACAAGGATGTAGTCATAGATGGTGACCTATAAATGTCAAGGGACTGCCCCCATTCTCTCTTTTGAACCAGTTATCCAGGCTCCATTTGCTGTGATCATAGATTACTTCTGTACTAATCACCATTATTGGTGTCGTATTTGACAGGATTGGTGATTAGTACAGAAGGTTTACCTCATAGTTAGTCACACACTTGAAATAATAGGCGATGTTTATCTCCCAAACATCGTAAAATGAGTGAAAGTCTTTTCATGTGTCCACGCTCTAATCAAAAAGCACATGAGCAGAAAGCTTTTCTACAATTAGCTTTGATCCTTTACAAATTAACTTTACCAAAATGGTGATTGCTATCTTTTGTTTGGACCAAATATCACTGTAACTAAATTAAGACACTTGCCTCTGACATGCCTAGCAAGATGTAGTACCCCATATTGCTGGGTGGTCTTGTCTTTATTGAAGGTGGAATCTGCAATTCTGGATAAAGACAGTTGATGTTTCTCTCCACTCTTCCTTCCTTTCATCTTGTCCTGTGCATGGTTAAGCGTGAACATGCACAGGACTAGTGGAATAGTGTTGTGTGGATCAATCTGATCCATTTTGTTTGTTTGCCATTTGTAGAGCCAGAGCTGTGTATGAACACCACAATTTTTTTTCAGTGCATAAACAGAACGAACTGCTAGCTTGAGGAGATATTTGATGATTTTAACTAAAAGTATATTGGAACAGATTCACATACTCCTCCTTTACTGTAATATTAATGTAATCAATGCCAGAAAACAGTCTACCACATGTTCCCAGAACTCAGTATGATAACATCAAATTGTTAAGTTAGTTTTTTAATTATTAACAACAAATTTATAACAAATAAAACAATTGTTTGTTGGTAGCGCCAGCACTGTTTAAATCTGACTCCTTAAGCAGTTGTTGGCTTAACTATAATCAAAAAAGTACTGCCATTTGGAGCCAGAAGATGTTGTGGCAGCCCTTTACAAGGCTTTCTAAGGTGTTTCTTTTCCACTAACACTCAGGCCCATTCTTCGTATCTCCACGAAGATATTTGATATGCATTCGAATACAGGCCTCAGTTACCTTTAACAGCTCTGGTTTTCACATTACCCACAGGGATTATTGTAGTGCTCTTTCAACAATCTATCCCCACGCCTCCTCTATTTTCTGCCCTATTCTCTCCTTATAATGCCCTCACTTTTTTGTACTCCGTTTTAGTCTTGTCCAAATTACAATCATTGCCTCCAAATCATGCCACTGTCTTGAGGCTGTTTATTTTGTCCACCTTGTCCTTTTCTCTCTTATTGGCACATTTCCCCCACACGTTGTTCTTCTTCAAGTCCTGTTTCATTGCTTGTTGCCTCTGCTCATTTTTATTCCTGTCTGCTGTTTTTCTCTGTGAAAGAGAAGCGAGACGAACCAGTCTGCACACACACAGTTAACTACGACAAACAAGCAAGAGACAAACCTTCAGTGACTGGTGCATTGCCAGGTAATGATCTTTAATTACCGCCAGCTTAATACACACAGGGAAGCTAACAAGCTGTCTGCTAGCTCTTACCTTTGGAAATGCTTGCAGAGGGACACCAACACATGACATGCATTTATGACACCATAGAAGTCTTAAATGTTGCTTTTCTTTGAACATCTTCTTTCTGTATGTACAAAATCAGACAGCACAGAGAACACAGTTTTACGCTTAAGGCAAAAATAATGAGGATCTTTTGCATCAATAGTTTGACCTGAGGGACACTTTTCTTTACAGGGGAGAAACTTCTGACAGTTGTTTGGTGATCTTGGTTTTACTTTTTTAATGTTTATTCAGTTGAATTAATGTGAGATTAAAACAAAAGTCTGGCTGACATTCAATCTACCTAAAATGACATTGGCATCTACTTTGAGTGTGAGTCATTTTTACGCAAAAATGCAGAACATGTTTTGTTTCATATACTTCTTAAACTCATCATTTGCTGTTTTTATTTTTTTTTTAACTTATTGATCTCCAGGGCATCTTTTTGATTTGGTTGTTTTTGCCAGCTTTGTTAATTTTGGGATTCAACAGAGATGATCATGATCATTAGTACAGTGTAACTTAGGGTATTAATTAGCTTGTAACTAGCTTAACTGTAATACTGTGTTGTGGGAAACTTCACGTTTTTATGGTAAAAACTTTCAATACTTCTGTTGCCTAACTTCAGTACGATAATGGAGATTATTAATAACTTTAATTAATTAATACCAAATTGTTATCATACCTGAAATTTTGTTTCTCGTCACAAAAGCATAATTAATAATTAAATTCTAGTTTTTATTTGTTTTTCTTACCTTGATAAAATGTTTCATTTAGCACAAAATTGTGTTTAGTTCTTCTAAACTGCTATTTGAAGAAAGTGCATCACCTCTAAAACTGTACTTTCTTACAAACTGCATCAGATAAGGTCAACATGCAGAGGTATCGATGTACTATTGCGTCAACTTACTTAACTATATAATCACACTCTGCAAAAGTTGTAGTCATTCCTTGCATGTGACAGGATGGGGCTTGATAAGCATTTTGTTTTCTATTTAAAATGATAAAATGAAGCAACGTAAGAGCTTCTGATAACACTGTAGCCATAAATGTACTTACTGAAGTTGTTGTATAAAGGTTGCAATTGCTGATTTTGAAATATTTTGAGAGCATCTGTCAAATATTAGTTTGCTCTGCCTAAACTCTGAGAAAATGTCTTATTTATTAACAAATATCTTTTGTTTATGTCTATATATTTGTGATTCTAGTCATTAACGCAACATACCATTGTGAAAAAAGGGCTAGAAATGTGAAAGTTCTATGTGAAGCAGTTTCTTTGAACACCAGTGTATCTGGCCTGACTCATACGAGTAAACTGGCCCCAGATGTTCCACTTGTAGATGCAAAGAACAGGGCAAATAGTCATCATTAGACAGAACATGCAGCACACTGCCAAGCCAGCTAGCTGTGTTTTGATTTATGGAGGGTGTAGAAGTGTGTGTTTGATCTTGCTAACTTCAACTTGTTGTGTCAGTCACTCCGCCGAGAGAAAAAGTCACTTCACTGTCTGTATTTTTGTGAGTCTGCATGACTACTCTCTTCTTAAAGTGATCAAATACAGCAAACTTCATAAGATTGGAGGGAAAGGGAGGGAGCGAGAGATGAGAGGAAAGGCTCATCTGCATCTGTATTTGAAGTGGCAAATGCAAATGGACCAAATGATCTGACAAGAGGAAAATGTGAATTCCTCTCTGGCGCTATTTGCAGATTGAAAAAAAAAAAAAAAGAAACGCTCCGTTTTCTCTATTGGACAGAGTCTTTTACATTTCCACTAAATGCCATCCTATCAGACATGTAATAAACCACCATGGTTCCATCTTGAAATTCCCAGTGATAGTCTCGCACCATTCAGAGCAACGATTAGTCTGTTTTGTTTGAGATTTTACTTGTCTTTTGCTGCAACAGAATCAGTGTCAGTAGCTGGGTAAAAGGCTGTGGGCTTTGAAACGCACAGTTTAAAGACATATTTTATGGCAAAGCTGAGAGCGAGAAGACAAACAACAAGCTCAGTCTGCCAGCTCTTTTATCACTGTTTTTCAACAGTTTTTCTTCTCCAGTCTGCCTTCCAGCAAAGTAAAGGACAGCGTCGGACTGAGGACTGTGATGGGCTGGTAGTTTAACACAATCACACTGTGTTCATGGTTTACATGCTGGAAAGTACCAGTCTCCAGGCTTTCTCATGTGTTGACTGTTTTGCTCCAACCTCTTAGCAGCTCCTCATGTAAATGAGTGTATTGTTGCCACAATGGAGGCAGTGTAGCTTTAACATTCAGAGAAAGAAAAGACAGGCAAGCGTTGCTGCGGCCCAGACTTCACTTCCCATGTCTCCGTGCTCCCTGCCTCAGCCTCCCTGCCTGCCTACTAACTTCTCCAAACATCAAGAGAGCAGAGGAGGGCTGAAGGGAGAGAAATGAGTAAAGGCTTGTCGGCATCAGTTGAAGCAGCAAGTACAAATGTAGCAAATGATCTTATGTGAGGAAATGTGAGCTCCTTTCTGCTGCCTTTTTGCAGACACAATAAAGGGATATAGTTCACATTCTTCTCTAATATTGGACTGGGAGAGTTTTCCAATGAACTACTACCACATTAAGGAGCGAAGATTAATTTCCGCGTACTGGAACATATTGGAAAATCTAAGTGTGAGCGATGCTTCTATATCAGAACACTGATCCAAATCTAAATTCTATATAAAAAAGGCAAAAATTAATCTGATTCTGTCAATGATGGAAAATAAATGTCAGAATCCACTGAGTCTTAACAGTCCAATCTTGACAAAAGCAATGTACCCTAGCCTAAAAGTGGCATCACTAGTTTGCTCTTTTAATAAACAACAAAGCAGCTAATGCCACTCGCCCTGAACTGCGTTTGGGCAAAGGCAATGACTAAAGTAATAAGCTTTGTTATTTACAAGGACATGCACATATTCAGAGCCTGATTTAGATGGATGACAGTAATCCTGAAATCAAGGTGAACAAAAACCAGTTGCAAAGATTTTTAAGAGAAAAAAAGCAATCTTCTTGGTGACCATGTTTTAATTTTGCTTTCTTTTTTTGTTACTCTTAATTGTTAAAAGGAACCTCACCAATTGTGTAAGTGTGTTCTCAGGTTAACTGCATTTGTGGAAAACAAGTTTTATAAAGCCTTTTGTGACTCCTGAGAAAACAGTGCAAAGTCTGATCAGTTGCCAAATTCTGTCTCAAATTTGAGACTTTCATATAGCTGGACATTGGGCTCTACACCTGAATTTGCATCTGAACTGTCGAGTTTACGTTTCATTGTGGGTAATGTAGGCAATAGATTTTCCCAAGGAATGTATGGAAAGAAAAAACGATATCTCTGAGTGATTACTATTTTATTTTTAACTGTCCGTCAGTGTTGTAGAGATGCACTGATAAAAGGAAGTTCTGTTTGATCAAGCGATAGTGATTGAAATAAAAACTGAGATGCAATTATAAATCAAGTATATGCAAAACTGAAATGTACTTGCCTCTGACTGCATGTATATCAAATTGCGGCTCATGTATCTCAATCCGTATCAAATTGTCAGAGAGGGGTAAATGCACACCCCTATCATCTCAGCATGTGTTCAATAAAAGACTGTGGTTTTGTCTTCAAATTCCCGACCATCCAGAGGAGCAATTTTGATTAAAATTCTACTTGACTGGTTCTCCTACACAACCTTTGTCAGTTGTTGGTTAAAGGGGTACAACCTGCGAGATGAGACATGTTTTACATCTCTCAGACGTGTTTTACAGCTTAGATGAAGGCATATGTTGAGAAGCTAGCGAGGCTTCAAAGGAAGGGGCAGCTCGGTGTCACAGGCAGGCAGAGTGAGAAGAAACTGAACTTGCCAGCACTTTGATCATGTTCACCACTAAAGGCCAGGGCCCTGTTAGGGAGAAAAGAAATGCACTTTTGGATAAGAGGTGTAATTCAGGTCTTATTTGAAGTGCAAATATGTGTGTATTCTTACAGCTCTTTGTACTTCTATCTAGTATATGTTTGTCAGAAATAACAATTACCAGTTTATCTAAATCTGCAAATAATTAAATGATAATTCATGCTAATAAATGCGGAAAATTTATGCAAATTTGAGATTTACGTTTGAATTTTGTCACAGTTGATGTCTGATAATGCTCGCTTGCACGTACGCTTTCTCTTCAAGGTGACAGAAATGATGTCACTTTAAGACTTGAACAGAAGTGTAAATAAAATAAGACATCAAATGCAAATAGTTGGGAACACAACTAATCATTTTCTCAACATCAGCTCTGAACCAGTCAATGTATTATATGTAAAGAAGATGTGGGGCATCGGTAAACAAAAGAGGCAGGAATGGTGGGTGTAGAAGTTTTCAGAGTAAGGACAGAGAATGAAGACGTGGCAGGATTGACAGAGGGGAATAATTGTCATCTGTTACAACTGAGGCCGCTACAACAGGAAGAGAGAGCAAAAAGGGTTAGATAATGAGAGGAGACATGGATTTTCAGCTGTGCTAAATGCTCGGTCACAGCAGCAAGGCAACACACTCTTGTCATTTCATGCTTTAAAATCCCCCTACTGTCTCTTGTTCGCCTAACGAGTTTTTGTGCAAATGTGCCAGTATGTGTGCGCGCGCTTGGGATCGCCGGCTTTCTTTGCGTAATTTTGCAGTTGGTTCCTTCTTGTCTGCTCTCTTTCCTCCCTTTATCCTTATTTATTTGTCAGAGGTTGTGTTCAGGGACGTTCCTTGTCATTCGTCAGCTCGGCCCATAAAACACACTGTCATGACTGACTGGCCACGCTCCAAACTCATTACCGATTGGCTGACAGAGCGGGTCGCTCTGTTCTGCTCTGCTGTGTTTGACTCCTGTTTGCCAGACATTTCAGGCTCAGGAAACTTTAAATGCACTGGTGTCTTTCCTTGCGCCACTCCTCTCAGCCTCACGCTCAAGGTCACATGAATATGGATTTACCCTCTCCTTCCAGCGCTCACATACTGATGATGAAGTCTAAGATCTACTCAGAGGGATTATAATTCAGAACGTAGGTCTGATCTTGGCATCTGGGCGTCGCTCTGTTCCACTGTCTGTCTGGGAATGTGTTTTAAGGAATAAGAAAGATGAAGAGGACTACTGTGGGAGCAGAAAGCTGAGATGAAGAGCCGAGAAAGGAGAATGGATGATGATGGTGGAATCAGGGGAGGTGGAGCTGGGTGGGAGGGTGTCATAAAAGAAAAAAGGGAAAGACTAGAAGATTGGAAAAGGGCAACATACAATGTTATTGAGTTTCTGTTGCAGTTGATCAGCCATATCCATTTCATCACATTGAGCTGGCTACGTGCCACAGTCTGCTGCTGAAAATTTGTTCTCATCAGTGTGTGTATACACGGTGTGTCCCGCCATGGTGTTTGTGTGCACAGTGACCTCGTGTTTACATGTGCATTTACTCTCCATGTGCATATGATTATTAAAGTGCGTCTTATTACTTTCTGATGGGTTCTCTTATTTCAGCATTTTGCATTTGCCATATCATGGCTGACTACATTTACAAGTCCCTCGCTTGCTTTTTCTCCTCCTCTCTGTCTTGCTTGTAATTTAATCTGTAATCTGATTAACCTCCTTGCTTACTTTCATTTAAAGAGTCAGTCACGCATCACCTTCTTCTCACTCTCCTCCCTCATTCTCATCGTTGCTTTGTCTCTGTTTTTCACTCACAGAAAACAACAAGGCCCCTTTACAAAGGTCTCGCTCTCGGCAGAATATAAATGCGACTTCAGCGGCGGCGAAAGCCCCCACTGCCAAGGAGGCCCATAACGAGTCTGAGGGCCATCCATCTGCAGCCAGGGCCAAGGCTTCTGCTTGTTCAGAGTCAGGCCGTAGGAACAGGAACATCCCAGGTCACAGCTATGGGCTGAACAGAGAGAGGGTGGTGGAGACAGAGATGGTTAGAGTGACTGAAAAAGAGATGGAAGTGGAAGCGGACACCCCAGCCTTCAAGCCGTCCTCCTCTGGTCCTGCGGTCAGCAGCTGTGGCACCAATGGAGATTCCGACGTAGAGGCTCTCCTCGCCAGGCTCAGAGCCTTGTGAGGTTTGTTTCTTATCTCTGAAATAATATGCAGCATTTACTATTTTTATACCCACATATCTAAACATGCGCTGAATGTAACCTAAGATTTTCCTTCAATAATTTTGTTAACAGTAGAAAAATGCAGTTGTTGAGAGTTGTCAGGCTCGAATGGCCAGGCAGCTAAATAGTTTAAATGAAGTAACGGAAAATTAAGGAAACATAAAAATAAAACTTTATAAAAACTACTAGTGAGTTTGAGGACCATGCTTTTAATGCTTGATGGTACAGAAATAAAATAAAGTAATAATACAATCTTTTTCCAAAAGAAAGTTCTGACAGATGGAGCACAAAGCTGGTCACACATTGGCCTGCAGAATGTTCTCAGAGGTTGTTTCATGGGATGCTGACTGAATTTCAAAAGTTGTGATTTAATGGAAGTACTTAAGCACATGAGTGTCATACATTAGAGCTGAAAAGAGAAAATACACCTAAATAGATCCAAAAGGTCTTTTTCTGATCCTGCAAAGTGCACTGCCAAAAATGTCTGGCTGTTCTTTAAATTCCAAACAATGGGACTATATCATAGCTTTTCACTGAAAGTAAAAGATGCAGTGTTGCAAAGCACTTTTTATAATCAGCTAGTATGCAGTATTAAAGCATTTCCTTTGACACTGGCATTTTTACAACTTTATTGTATTAAATCATCCTACCTATGTTTTTGTTTTTAATTACACTAGCTATTTTCATGTGAATGTTATTAGTTGAGTGCAGGTGAAGGTTTATATTTTCTTCTGTTGCTTTTGGAACTTAATTTTTTTCGTGTTTCTATTCCTTTGTTTTTTCTTTCTTGAGATTTTTTTTCATCCCTTGTGGGGTAATGGGATGTCTTTTATACTGAAAGCATTGGCGTAATTGTCTATTAAATTACAAATATTTATGCAAAATACAAAAGCTCAATACATGATTATATTTTCACAGGTTATATCTTCAATTACTGTCATTTTATCTTGGATTTACGAGACTGTTTCTTGCCTCTGTGTCATTGCTAGGGAGAACAGGAGAGAACAAGCTACCAAAAAGAGAATAAAGTCTAAGTGTGATTGTCCAGAATGTGGCACAAAACAAATTCACCAGCACTGATGCTGTTTTTCTGCTACATTCCTGCAGAAATGACTCATATCTTAAGCATTTTTTTTCTTGTACCTTGATTCATACTGTTCACTTTTATAGACCTATTTACTATAAAATAAAGCAAAAAATGATGTTTTCTCTTTCTCTTTGTCATTAATCACAAAAGCCACAATGTCAGTGTTTCTGTGTCTGTTAGGTGTTTGTTTTTGTTGTCATTGTTGCTTATTATCATGACACTTTAAAACGTACCAAGTTATGGATCAGAAACATGAACTGATCTGCCATGACAATAAAACCACCTGCATAATATTGTGTAGGTCCACCACATAGTGTCACAACAGCTTGGACCTATCATGGCATGGAAATAGGATGTCTGGGGTGGTCCTGTGGTGTCTGTCACTGGTGGCTAATCCTTGGCGGTCATGTGGGTTGTGTGGGTGGGACCACCGTGGCTCTGTTTGTGGGTGCTTGGTCTGTAACGGTGAAGGGTGGTACATGTCAAACCTCCACATCTATGTGGCCGCAAGCTTGATGCACATTTCATCACCTGTCAATGGCCATGATTGGTTTTTGCGGATATCACATGTGCAGCCTGACATTTATCACTGCAGATGTGTGGCTTAACATATGTATGACTTAGTAAAAATCCACAATGCAGGCACCCACTGTTCAAATGATTGCTGATTTGGACCATATTTGTACCTTTGGTAGGACAATGCGCAGCAGAGAGTACTATAAGTGTTACTATATGGCTCTTTTTAGAGGTGCATCTTTCACTGGTCTCTATCTGCCTGTGACTGTCCTTTGTACTATATGTTCCTTTGTTCTATCCTTTTTTATTGACATATTTCTACAGTGTGAAAACTGGGCACATCTAAAATGTACTGCATTGGCTGAATAACATGCAGTACAAGAGTTTATAGTGTGCAGTGTCCTTGTAGAAGTTTTTTATTGATGTTCCTCTGTGCGTAATTGGCTGCATGAGCACAGTTTTCATATGATTCATGAATGGATTTGCTTATAAAAGGCTACATAATCCTGCGTACAGATAATAGTTTCTGTTCATTCGGATTGTTACATTTCCCAAATAAAATCCACACCTGACTCCAAGCTTGTGAAGAGCATATGAGAACTTTTATCACTTACTTTTATTAATTAAACAAGACTTTAAAATGCACCGCGCAGAACAGGCCTCCTTTAAAACATAAATCCGTTGTTGGGAAATATACAGTAGATTAAATCCGAAAGTCCCATACGATCTGGGCAGAGACAGAATTGAGAAGTGAAAGGAGAGAGAGAGAGATCTGCTGACCAGTTAACCTGCTGTCTGACAAGGTCTGCTTGCTGTAACCTGCCAGCTGGTAAATATCTTCAGCACTGGGAGTGGCACAACTGTCCCCATCTGGATCCGAGCCAGAGACAAACATCTCCCCAGTGATGCAATCAGCAGCTTCAGAGTGCAAAGCAGTTGCTAACCAAGCTCCTCCAGTGGCCTTGATTTAGCTTTAGCTGGCTGAAGCCTGCTTTTTACTGAGTAGTTTAAAATCAAACCAAGGTCTTTCATAGTTCTCTGCAAAGATGTAACAGCAGTAACCTTCTTCTTCAATATGTCATTTTTTGCAAAATGTATGTTTCAGAGGAGAGTTAATTCCCTCGCCCCCATTTCCTTTTGCAATTCCACTGAGAATTGCCTCTATTTTTGTGTCACACAAGTTCTTTTTTCAGCTTCCCAAATGTTATTTTGATCTAGGAGATTATGTGTGTGGGTGTACTCCTTTGCCTAATATGGTGTTTCTGAGGATGTGCCATCATGTTAGTACAAGATAATTGATGTGCTGTAAACACGTGTCAGACTTTCCAGTGATTCGGGTTCTTAGCAACACAGCATAGATGTCACCAAATGTTTTACGAATTCAACTTTTTTTTGTTTGTTTGTTAGTTTTTTTTTTTCTTCAGAAAAACGTGCAATATAAGATATTATATACAGTTGTATGCAAAAGTTTGGCCATCTCTGTAAAACCTACAAATTTTGCTAAATTGTGAAGTAAAAATATTAAATACAACTGCTGCAGCAAACAGGCATTAAAGTAAGCCTTTTTTTAAAAAAATGTTAATGCACAAATACAATAGTAAAAGCTCATTAGGCCAAATAAACTTGGTCAGCCTGTTTGAGTGCACAGACCCTCAACAACGAAAGGCTCCTCTCAATAAGTGACTGAGAACCCTGATTGAAGCTTATTAATATTGACAAAGCAAGATTAGACTATATAAAACATCGAAAGACTCCATGTGTTTCCAGTTCGAAATGTTGCTGAGAAATGGCAGTAAAGGGCAACTGTGGAAGTTGAGACAAGATCTGAAAGACCAAGAAAACTTTCAGATAAAACACTGCCGGGCAAAAAGGCAAAGCATAACTTCTATATGACTACAGAGGAGCTGTGGGAAGGTTTAAACTCACACAGGAGCGGCGGTGCACCATTCTGCTGTGCAGCTTTGATTCATGGTCTACATGGGAGAGTCGTGACATCGTGACAGAAGTCAGCATCTAAGCATGCAAAGCAACACCTGGATGAGCCTGAGTTATTTTGGAAACCGGTGCTGTGGACAGATGAAATTACAACTGAGCTCTTTGGCCACAACCACCAAATGTATGGTTGGAGAGAGAGAGAGAGAGAGAAAAGAACAAGCATTTGATGAAAGAACACCTTGCCAACTGTTAATCATGGGGATGGGAATAGTGTGCATTTCAATTTTGCAGCAGCCAGTGGCACCTGAAACATTGCACAGACGGGGAAAGAATAAACTCTACGGATTATCAACAGGTTTTGTATGCAGATGCAGATGTCATGGTGTCACTCAAGTAACTGAACAGAGACTGGCTTCTACAATAGAAAAATGATCCAAAGAATGCCACTAAATCCACCATGAGCTACATCAAGGAACGTATGCAGAAGCTTTTAGAACGACCCTCACAGTCCCCTGACATGAACATCATTGAAACCTGTGGGTAGATCTTAAACATGTCGTGCATGCAAGAGAACTTAGAAAGTCACAAAACACGAAGTGATCTGCAAAGAAGAGTGGATGAAAATCCTTAAATCAAGAACAGAAGTGCTTTTAGATGACAACAAAAAGCTGTGATATATGCCAAGGGGGAGGTTGATGTTACTAAATACTGACTTATGAGGGTCCAAACTTTTGCATATGCCACTATTTTAGAAATAATCCTTAAATTCATGAAATAAAAGTAAGTGTAGATTTAATTCTACATTGACATTTTAACACATCTGATCACTGCAGGAGTTGCATTTATTTAGATTTCCAATCAACAAAACATAGAATGTCCCCATAAAGCTGTATTTGTGTATCACTTAAAAACTGTTTCTAATTGCTTGCTTTCAAGATTTAAAAAAAGTTCTTACATTTTTTACAACACCTGTGCATCCCCACTCCTTTGAAAAGAACTCAGGAAAATGACCAGCTAAACTCATAGACACTCCAAATTGAGAGAAGGAGAGCATAAGGAGGGTAGGATCTTGTTATGCTGAGGGAGCCTTCATTACTCACAGGCCTGTGTTCCATCCATGAGGTTTATCTATGGGCCTAATAAAGTGGAGCAAAACATATTGTGTAGCAGATTGCAATCTGGGCTTCTTTGATTGGAGATGAAGTTAAAAATGTATCTGAGGATTTGTAGAGGAGGGGGAACTACAAAGCAGATCAACAGATTTGTCACTATTTCTTCCCCCAAGAGTCAAAAGAGTGAGAACTCTGGTGTATTTATAACTGCCAGTACACATCTACAGTGGAATTTCATGGTGCAAAAATTGCTTTCTATTTTCAGGTTGTTGGGCAGAACCATTTTGTAATCTACTGTTAAAGGTGTCAGTCACAGTGGTAGAAGGAGGCCAGGAAGGATGTAACCATCCATCCCTGTCTCACATAAAATGTGTTTGCCACTAATTTGCTTTGCCAAATACATTTTAGTAGGGATGCAAATACTGCCTGGATTACGTTTACCGTCAGTGATTTTTATCCATAAAGTATGGTGTTTGTAGACTTTGTTGTGAAACTCTAAAAAGCAGCTTCAGCCTCTTGTTAGGGTCCACTATGGAAGTGTTCAGGGACATTACATATTGCTAGGTGTTTAAGACTTAAGAGAATATATTTGAAGATTCTTTAGGTTGCAGTTACATGCGTGACTTGTGAGCAGGTGCGTGCATTAGCAATTGTGAGTCAGGATTTTACGTGACGTAATAGAAATCAGGATTTGTTTTACATGCATTTTTGTGACCACTTTTAGGTATACAGTCGCCATGTGACTATGAACCTACAGAAGCTGTAATGCATCACAGTCTGCAAGAATCTCTGTTAAAAAGGCCATGGGTGAGCAAACTTTTATTATCACCGGTGACAAGGGTTGGTCTTCGATTATGACACAGAGACCAAACAGCCAGAACAATAAAATGCACACCAAGAGCATGCTCATCATTTTCCTCATCATTTTCTTCATTGTTTTCTTCAAGATTTTCGAGATTGTGCATCAAAGTTCTTCCCCCAAGGCCAGACTGTCAACACGGAGTTCTACTGTAATATTCTGAGGTGTCTGAGGGGAAACATTCAGCACTGTCGTACACTGGCAGCTGGGTTCCCCATTATAGCAATGCATCCACTCACCACACAATATGAATGACTTTTTTTTTCGCTGCACTATCACCCTTATCACTCCCCACCTGCCCACATCATGTGACTCTTTCCTCTCCTCCAATGAAATTCAAGCTCAATGGCTGCTGTTTTGACACAGTGGAAGAGATCCAGAACGAAGTCTTCCAAGCGTGGCAGGAGCACTGGCAGCGGAGTATTGCTGCACAAGGTAAGTAGTGTGAAAAGAATGGCAACCAAATTTGAATCACGTAAGGTTTTGGCTTTTTATAGACGCAGACCTGGAACTTTTTGATTGCATCTCGTTCTTTTTCTTCGTATAACCTCTGTTGTTTGTCTGGCAACTGGTCTCAGCAAATAACCTCAGTTTTACCTCATTGTCTGTACATTTTGGGTCCTAGAAGAAAAAAATATTATAATAGATCTGTTTATCATTGCAAAAATCCTTGAGCTGTTCCCGAAACTTTAGCTCTCCACTACTCAAGAACTGAAGAGACTGAGTTTATGTCTTTGGCATGTGCTTTCTCTCTTCTGTCTCCAAAGAGCTGTTGTTTTTTGTTTTTTGTTTTCTTTTTCTTGTTCTTTTGAACTTTGAAGATGCATCAGAGAGCATCACTATGTGGCAGAACCTGCTTAATCATTGTACAGCTCATGCCGAGTCACCTTGTTGTTGGGCTCAGATCCAGGAAGAGACAGTTATGGTGGTAAACCAACACCCTAATAGTGTCGTCCAGGGACCAGTCAGGTTCTCGCTGTTCCTGTTTCCTGTTTATTGATCAAACCGGACCAGTCTTTGACGAAATCCTCATGTCTATGCAAAGCAGTGTTTGTCGCTGAATGCCTAAATCAGCAATGAATTCTTCCCACCGTCCTTATTATTCCTCCCTCATTTCTGTGTACCAGGATTTCTTGTAGTGCTGTGCTGCCCTCTCCTTTCTTTACAGGGGCTACCTCCATCTGTCACTGCAGGTGTTTTTTTGTGTTCCTTGTCTGTATTTCTTTGATCACTGTTGCATTGCAGCAGTGTAAATTTTTGCCCTCTCTCAGTTCTTTGTCTTTGTTGTTCTGTCTCGCAGAGATGTTTGTTGATGTTTTTGTTGTTAAAACGATGAAAGACGAAAAATTCATCCCTTGCTGCTTTTCAAACAAATAGAACACATTTGGCAATCATGCAAAATATCACAACAGATATTGAATACCTCGCTATCTGTCCCAACACGTTGATTTATTCCCTCTTCAAACAGCTGAATGGTATCCTGCGGTTTGAACATTCTGCATGTTCATTCATCTGTAGTCACAAAAAATTAGTAAGGTTTGGTTCACTGTTGTTTTTGTCAGCAGCAGCTGATCTTTGTTGGTTGGTTTCTCGATAGTTTAATAAGTTTAGCTTGCAGGAGTGGAGAAAACCCATACTGTTTGTCTGAAAGAGTGAATTAATGATAACTTACTTACAACAACACAGAGATAAAAGGGGAGAATTAAACCTTAAAAATTCTGTTGAGCTGAAAGAGGCAAGTCTGCAGTTGAAGCTGGTATTTTAGGAGTCAAATGCTCTAAAAAAAGAGAGCACTGTCAATGTGTAGTGCTATTATACAAAAACACACAAATGTAAGTGACTTTCATCTGTCAACTTTAGCTTTTTTTAATTTCTTATTTCAGTGGAAGAATGCATGACAGTCCAAACGTAGAAACTCTGTTGACTTTCTACGTTTGTCTAATATTGTTGCCGTACGTCGTAGAATCCCCAAGGGCAATGGCACTGAGCAGAGTGACAACTGTAAAAACACTAAGTACAGTTGCGCTTTGTTGCCGGCAACAGCAGTGAGCACATCTGGCTTTGATCACCATGGTGATGGTGGTGCAGGGAGTGACAGGGCATGCAGAGCGATGGAGGCAGTTTCTCAGGGGAATCATTATCCTGTTTAGTAAGCCTAATGAGAGAAAAGGTGTTGCACCTCACCTAACTGCTGTCCTTGTTTAAAACAGAGACACGAGCAAGCAAATATGAGCATTGTGTTTTACAGATGTAAATAAATCCTCCATCCTATAATCCTTAGCATCGCCATTGTCTAACGGAGACACACATAATTACTCCGCTATCGCAGCCCCTCAACAAATTAACACATTGTTAACACTCAACAAAACATGGGAAGTGTCACAAGATGGTATTAAAATGTGCTCCCAATTGTGGTCTGCTATTAATTATTAAATAGCTGCCCTTTATCCATTTAAGGCTTTTACAACAATCACATAGGTCTACAAAGAGAAGAGAAAAAACAATAGGAGATTTGATGAAGACAAATTAGAAGCCATACAATCCAGTTACTGAATCTATTTCTTCACTTTTATTCAACAGAATAGTCTTAAGAGATTAACTTTTTTTTAAAGAAAAAACTTGCTGGTTTTTAAACATGTGTCCACATAATGGTCCTAATGAACAGTACAGAACATGTACATTTTTGTCAGTGATGAGAGGTTGACACCTCAAACATGTAAAATTACAGATGCTACAATTGGCACTCATTTTTTTAAGGCATATCAATAAACTGAATAATACTCGTAGTACAATACCACCAGCATCCTAAGCCCTTAAGGCTTTGGTTTCATTTAAATTCACATCCAAACAAACCAAGAATCCCGCAGTCCCATGTGATCACTGATCACTGACGAGTGCCCGCATGCTAACTAGCCTAGCAATAGAAACAAAGAAACTCCAGGCACACAAACTAGAAGACGTGAGACGCAACGTTCATTTGCACTAGATGAACAGTTACAACCTCTGGAGATGCATTTTGTAGAGGCTTGCAGTTGGCTGTAGGAGGAGGAGGAGGGGAACTGTTCCTATGTTTTGCCTTTAGCTCCTGTGTCATCTTGGCGTTGGGCCTGGTATGCCACAACACTGAAGCTTCATATTCAAACAGTGCAGTCCCTCATTAGTGTGCCAAGGAACAGTGATGGCTTCAGGGTCGGAGTGAGGGGGGATGCAAACTTTGCTGTCACAAACACATTCATCAGGACTGTACAGGTATCTGGCGACATGACGCTGTCACCTCAGGACAATCTGACCATCACTTATGAATCTGATTTTTCTTTATTAGTCATTTAATATGTGGGTCATCAATCCAAAATAAAATAAAAAATTCATGCTGCCTTGAAACATGCAAGAGTTTACGAGGATAAGCCGAATTTAAATGAGGCAACAGCTGATACGAACAAACAATGAGTAAATAATTATGGCGCAGATTAAACATTCCCTGTCAGTTTCAACATTTTTCAGTGCTGTGTGCCACTGACACAATTGCTCACCAATTAAAAATACGTCTATAATCAGACTGTATTAAATACAATAATTATTGTCTCTACCATATCAAGTTGCAGTATATCATTTTATATTTTGTATATATATTTTATATACATATATATTTTATTTATTACTGCCTCAATACCGCATTTCAACATCTCAGTCAGGGTCTATCGCTCATGCAATATTTACTTCTTCTGCGCTTCCTATTTAGTAGAAGATATATATATATATATATATATATATATATATATAACAAGCAGTTATTCATGTGTGGCTACAACAGGAGGTCAGAAGGTGTATGCTGACTGCTGCCAGAACGCATGCTGTGGTAAACTGCCAACAACTGTGGCCGAGTACTCGAACAACCATTCAACTCCAGCTTACTTCCTACAATCCACAGCAGCAGGCTCCCAAATACAACAAGACAACAGAGTTTCTTTAAATTAAAGGCCCCGGTACTAACTTCTGAGCTCACTCTGTGCCCCTGTTGTGTAAAGAGACACGCCTTATTAGGATTTTTTTAACAGGAAGTTTAGCGTCCAACAGCAGCGGACAGCGAGAGCAGTAAACTGCTGCCTGGTGAAGTTCTGTTGGACAGGTAAATTGTGTGGGGAGTCTGGCTTATTGAACTTTGTCGCCGAGTTGATGAGCATGCAGCTAGGCAAACCACAGGCCGGACAAATCACCTGGAGCACAGTCACACAGACTGCTGGCAAATAAACAAAAAGCTTTTCTGGAACTCTTTCTCAGTCGAAACAGCCGCTGCAGTCACCTCCATGACTCCAAACCTTGTCTGCCCAATCGCACACATCTGTTTTCCGGGTCGGAGCATGTGCAGATATCTACTAGAAGAAAAACAAACAACAAAATCTGTCCTCCAGCACTGATCCCAGAGTTCAGTCCTTCCCCCCAATGTCATTTTTCAACATCTCATTTCACAGCTCACTTTATAAAAAACGTTTAGCACAATACGAGTTTCTGTTCAGTTCCACACAATTCACCTAATGTCGTTTTGCAACCTAACAATCACATAAAATCCATCATATAATGCGCAGTTTCTCGACAGACTTGCAAACTCTCAAAGGTTTTATAAAATTGAACTGTCTCCTCCACACTTTTTATTATGTTGGATGTCATTATCTAAAAGTAGAAATGTCGTCACAGGATTGAGCCTAACGATACAGACGTGTAATAATCCTGTCACGGCTCAGTGAATCAGAGGCCGATCATATGAGCGTCCCATGTTGTGCGCAGCGAAGCATGCGTGATTTTTCTTTCCAGTGATGTGGAAGTGAAATGATCATCTAGCAGCCCTGACATCCAGCAGTACTGATGTCATAATCTGCCTTTGGTGGATTAGAGTTGTTTCTTCATTGTGTGTCCATAGACGTAGAAACAGAACATTATTTTTGTTCTTTGTAAAAATGCCCCACTGAACATATTTGTTTAAATTCATTGTCTTATCCTGATTAATTCTTCAGTTGCCTCACCTGTTGATGTCAACAAAAGTTCTGTTTTATTCAGAGGGAGTCTCCCCCCACCGCCTCCTTCCATGAGTCTGTGATCAATAAAGCTCATAAGTCTTTTCCTCCAACTGAGTGGGTCTCTGCTCCCGACCCGCTGAGAATCACTGAGCGTCAGACAGACCAGACACACTCCTTCTAAAGGTGCCTCCTGTCGCATACAAAAATCCTGTCTCCATCCTACTCTGCTCCGCAAGGCTCTGCCACATGCACATTCGTCCCTCAAGGCCAGAAACACCCAGACAAGTAGATAACGTTTTACTGAGTCCCCGCCAAGAAGAAGATTAATATGGCGAGCTACATATTGTTTGTGTGTCTTCGCGCTGTCATGGTTATGAATATGTTGATTTGCTTTGAGGCTGTATTTAATGCAATGCACTCACATGCAAACATACAATGTTCAGTTTTTTATAGACATGTTCTGCAAATTGCATTAGTGTAGAAGCAGCCACTGTCATATTTGCCTAATGAAGGAATTAAGATTAAAATGAAGTTTGGGGCCAAAAGCTACAACATGCTTGAGAAATAAACAGCTTGTCTCATCTAATTTGCAAATCTCGCAAAATGTTTTGAAACCACTTTGATTTAGGACCTCGCTGCTCTGCAATGTAAATCAGCTGCTGAATAAATGACTTAATGGTTTTATTAATATGTATGCATGTCAAGCTTGCCTGTAGTCACATGTCAACAGGTTTTGGGATGAACTGGGCTCATAGGGTTGGATAGACAGACCAAGGCAGACTGAGATAGGGGTAGTGTTGGAGCAACACACATTAAAATTCCCACAACAACATTATTACTAGAGATTACGCGCAAAATTAGAATATCATCAAACTGAACAACACACACACACACACAGACACGCATTAACCACTATTCATTGGTGAAATGCACATTGGTTCTGGACTCAGGCCCAGACATGGGAATTTATCCTAACCGACGTCACACATGGCTACACCACTAATAGGAGCACGAAGGTTGTGGTGTAAATGAGAAGTTGAAATAGATGACAAAAGGAATGGGCGGGGAGAGATACTGACATTCAGGTGGGCAGAAAGCCCACTGATCTTCCCTCAGGTCTGACAGTCGGGTCAGACAAACCAGCACGTGGTTCGCCTGCAGATGCTGAAAGCAGCAAAGTCAGAGCTACGCTTGATTCAAAGCCAGAAACACAGCCTTAATTGCTCTTTCATTATGACTCATGCGGCACAGTATTCATGTGCAATTAGTGAGTGATTCTATGAATGTGTCGGTGTTCATACATGGGGCCATATTGTAGGCATGCATGTGAACAGATCAGCTCCAGAGACTGAAGTTTGATGTGTTTCCTTGATTGTATCCTCTGGCAGATAACGCTGCTGTGTGATTTGGGGCACAGGGGTTAGAGTGCCTGAGTCAGCTCCAGCTTTGCTCTGGGAACAGCCAGTCTCCCACTCATTTGAAATCACAGCAACGTACAGTCCATCTCAAGAATCAAACTACTACAGGCCGTTTCGAGGCAAAAATGATAGCTTATCTACAGCGCCGAGATACAGAAGTTGGCTGGTGCATTTCATTTCATCTCGGGCCCCACTGATGTGATCAATTTTCACTTTGTGGCAATTTCAAAAAAGTGAAAAAAGTTCTATTTAAATTTCAAAGGACACCCAGTCGTCTGGGACAATCATAAGGAAAATTTCTTTGATAATATGTTTCCTGGATGTGGTCTGTCATTAGGGATGGCTCAGCATGCTGATGTTATGCACGGACATTATTAGAGTCCACATATTTTGCTCTGATAGAACAATGTTAAACAAATATACAAATAACATATACTGATCAGCCACAACATTATGGCCATTGACAGGTGACATGAATAACATTGATCATATTGGTACTATGTGGTGTTCTGCTGGAAAACCTTGGATTTTGCCATCTGTGCTGATGAGACTTAGACACCCAAATAAACATTGTCCCAAAACAAGCACACTCTCTCATGCAAATGGAAATCCCAAATGTCACTGGCCTACCCCCGCAGGAAAATTCACCCCACCACATGGAAAAAACACCAAACAATCAGGAACATGTTGAGGAACATGACAATGGCCCAAGATGTTTATTTGACCGCTAAACTTCGTAGACCCCATTCTTATCGAGCATCAACAGGATGCAGTGGAACAAGACTGACAGAGGCCCCACTGCCCAAGCCAGAGTACTTAAAGAATCCACTACCAAAGTCCTGGTTCCAGACCACATAGGACACCCTGGGAGGTCCTCTTGTCCATGCCTAATAGTTCAGAGCATTTTTGACCACATAAAGGGGACCAACACAATATTAGGCAGGTGGTCATAATGTTATGCCTGATCAGTGTATGCGTTCATCTGAGGCCTAATTATACTTGGCTGTCTGTTTTCTTAGGTTAATGATGGTAAAATATCTTTATGATCTGGACATTCTGTCAGAGTCCAGATCATCCAGTAGACTGAACACAGTCATCTGTGGTCAGGTCTGCTGAATAGAAGCAGTCTCCCCAGACTGATTGACCGTCTGGCAGCAAATGTCCATGATCTTTTTGAGGAACACACACTTCTACTGATATTACGTCAACCTCTCCAACAGGCTCATTATGCTTAAATGCCAATGACTGAATTTCCTATTTTTTTCTAATAAAAGTTTTACAACCTATGTGGTAAAGTGCAGTAGCCGTACTCATAAAATCTCATTTTAATTAAATATCTGCATCTACAGAAAATTGTTATCAAACTAGCAAGTTGAATTGTTTTAGCAGTTGTCATTATAACCAAGTTTTCTATAATAAAAAAAGCCGCTGCTTTCATAGTACGCTGGGATATGTGTAAATAAAGTAATGACATGAGGAAGCATCAGGAACATATTGCAGTGGGTAGGAGAAACTTTGTGGGGGAGAAAAAAAATACTCCAAGATCAATGAGTCTAAATGCAGAAAACTGATTTGGTGGCTGTAAGGGAGGGACATATAAACCAAACCTGAACAAAACGTGTTGTTATGATATTATATTATGTGCATTCTAGAGGAAAAATAATTATACAATCAGATCTCTGCATGAACAATGGAGTCTGTCCCTGCAAAACCAATAGCAACAGAAAAAAGGCAGATTTGTGATCATTTTCAAGAACATGCTAATTATTCTCCGTACGTGGGAGCGACTGCTAGGTTTCAATCAAGCTTCGACCCCACGTCAGATGTGTCTAATCCAAGTAACAGTCATTATTATGCTGGACAAACACAACAACCTACAAGTGATGAGTGTAATGCATACAGTATCAAGTATTACAACCAGAAGCATTATGGCAGTAACTACAATAACTACATTATTTAGTTTGAAAAGACAAACTGAATTTCATATTATTTATAATTGCTGACTTTACCTTTAATCTCTAATTAGCTTCCCTAAGAAAAGTTTGCAGTTGCATATGCTTAATATCTGAGCAAACTGTTTTAGGTCCAAAAATCATCTCGATATACACACCGATCAGCCATAACATTATGACAGAGGTCAAATCAACATCTTGGGTCATTGTCATGTTCCTCAACATGTTCTTGATTGTTTGATGTTTTTTCCATGTGGTGGGGTGCATTTTCCTGTGGGAGGTAGGCCAGTGACATTTGGGATTTCCATTTGCATGATGGAGTGTGCTTGTTGTGGGACAATGTTTATTTGGGTGTCTAAATCTCATCAACACGGATGTCAAAATCCACGGTTTTCAGCAGAACAGCACATAGTACCAATATGATCAATGTTATTCACTTCACCTGTCAGCGGTCAGAATGTTGTATTTGATCAGTGTATAGTAGCTGTTTGTTAAGGAGTTTCTATTTTTGGGTTATTTTGGCAACATTTCAAACAGAAGACAGTCATATTTTTGTTTCAGTCTAGTCCTAACATGATCAGTATTTAGTTTTTTTGTTAAAAAAATAAATCTGCAAGCATTCAGACTAGGGCAGAGTTTAACCACATGATTTCTGTCATTGTTCTTCAATCTTTATCAAACCTGCTTTCTGATTTTGCTTTATACCAGCATTTGAATTAAATTTTAAGCCAGTCACACTCTCATGTAGCCTCGCTGCAGCGTGGTCAACTCCCCATTTAAATATTATTTAAAACTGACGATCAGAGGAGGGGAAAGCTAAGCCCTTTGTGGAATAAAATCCACATACATTGCCCGCAGTGAATAAAGGCGCAGTGACTGCCAGTTGCTTTATTCCTCATAAATGGAGCTCCAATTAAAGCCAGAAGCTTTGTCTCGCTGGAGAGAAGAAACCAGGCTCATTTACAGCACCACTTCCAGTATCTTGAAAAGTCATGACAGATAAGGAACATAGCATTACTGTAAAACACCCAGCTAGTGATTGGAAAGAGACTCGGGGGCAGGAAAAACAATTCCTGACATTGAATTGATGAATATTTTCAATGCACAAAAGCAATTTACAGAGGACGGAAATAACATAATGCTCTTAGCTTACAGTGCATTTCTCTGTTAAGTCCCTAAAGGCTCTATTTTCTTAGTCATACTGGGATTTAAATGCACTGTATTCACACTGATGAAGGAAGGAATCTGTGGATTTTGATGCTTTGGAGGATTGGATTTAATACATTTTTTTCTGAAGTCATCAAGCTTGCATATGAGCAAATACCACTGTATGTCTGATATTAAAATCAGTCCACAGGGAACCGCCTCTGTGTGTTTTTAAATGACACTACAAGTGCACAAGAAAATGTACAGTTCAACTTTAATGAAATCCCACGTGAAGACACACACTCCAGTGGAGGAAATGATACTTCTTATGCCTCCATATATTCTCATTTGAGTACAGTACATGTACAATGTGTGTACTGTACTTACTGTCTCCAGGTGCTGTCTAGACCGCAGGAGCCGAGCCAGACCAAGTGAGCAGAGTTGAATGGCCTTTTCTCCTGCCGTTAACACTGCTAGTCTTCCAGCATTACTGAGCATATGGTCAGTGTGTTCCCAGGCGGCCGAGGCTGCACACAGACATGCAGCACTTAAAGCTGGCATCCTCGCCTACGCAGACGAGCTGGAGAAGCACACGTATATGCAGACTGTCTCCTCTTGTTCTGTCTGCCCTACATCCCATGATTCCAGTTGACAGCGGCAGACGTGTCACAGCTGGCTCTGAGACCAAACTTGAACAAAGGCAAGTTAAGCCAACTGGGTCACATGTCTTCTTGAAGCTTTCAATCCCTTTATTCGCCCCACAGGGATCTTCACAATTCTGTCTATGTGAGATTTTTGGTGTCATTTAGTTTTATGGCCCATTTGCTACTTGGAAATAGAGAGAAATATAACGGATGCAGACGTTACACCTACATCAGTCCTTGTATTTTCAATAAAAATGTGGGGAATTTTAAAAAGTGCTAAGATTTGTGCCTTTAAAAATGTGTCTTTTTCATACTCATATTTCATGTCATTTTCTTTCAGTCTGAAATGCACTTTTTGAGGTTAGATTTTTTTTTAAAATAATACTTTTTAAGTCATTTATTGTACCATAGGTCTACGTAACAAGGACATATAAGGCAAATCAGTAGAGCCAACATCTGTTTTCTGAGCTAAGATGTGCGAATGCCTACATAAATATTACATGCTTCCTTCCTATAACATTTTGTTTAAAAAAATAAAAATCAAACCAGGACTCATCAAAAAATCAAAAATGTTTGTTAAGTGTATACCCCTTAAATAGCTCTATTACGAGCAGCAAAACTTAAAAGGCACTTTAGTGTCACTAAATCCCACAATCAAGCCTTTTTTTTTCTACAGGAAAACTATTAAATATACCTGTATATAGATTGTAATTTTATTTTTGTCTCATGAGCTGTTATTTAGGTATCATAAGTCATTTCTAAACACAGATCTACATTCACAACCAGTATTATATTTTATTTTAAAATGTGGTCATAAAAACAATGATTGCATGTTATATACATTAAAATATGTGCTTGACTAAACACAGCATTAAATACATATCATATATATTCAGCGACTGCTGTCACATTAAAGGCGATTCCGTATCTCTTCCTTTAACTTGGCATCAAGTATGCATATGCAATTTTTTATGAAAATGGAGCAACTAAGTGTGAACACATCTGTAGGTATCTCACAGCTTTGTTAACATATTCTGTTTATGATGGAAACCTAGCCATTAAACTTGCAGTGAATTCTGTTTTGACTGCCACACAAGGCGCGAGCCGTGGGAGTTAGACTTGTTGAACTGCAAGGCAGTGCCAGATAACATGTGTCAAGAGGAAATGACAAAAGTGGCTTCAGATATGGACGAGGGGCCTTATCCTGACGAAAAATCTATGCTGAATCAAGCATCTCTAAACTCAACACTGATATGGCCGTATGGGTTTTGTACAAGGAGGGACAGGAGAGAAAAAATCCTGCTGAAGGGCTTTTGTGCCTTTTGTTTGGAGGCAGGAAACACTGAGTATACAGTATATGCTCATGGGAAATCATGTGTTTTGTTTTTTTTTTATATACCAAAACTAATCGGTTTGTTTTGAACACTGCAACCACAAAACTTGCACAACTTGAAATTGACTGATTTTTAGATGTGCTTTAATCGAGCAATCTTATTTTTCTTCATAGTTCACCTTCAAAATCTTTTTGTAAAGTCTTGAATGCCCTAAGCAGCTGTGCTAACTTCATGTCCTTCCACAGTGTTTGAATTGTGACCTCCTGCCTGTCATTGGGGACCAGTGTCATCAGGGTCTCAATGATCAGAGGTGATGCATTTCTTTTTTCTTCCGCTTTGTAAGATTTGGTAAGAGCTACTGGCAAAACAGACAACTTTCCTTATCTTTCTTCACGTCTCCCTGCATCTCTCTGGTCCACAACTCATACACAAACACACAGACGCTTTTGAATCTTTAACCTTAACCAACCTTCTAACTTGAAAAAGTTACTACCAAAGCATGATTTTCCAAAGCATATCAACTGAGTTTTAGTGTCTAAATGTAACCAGAGTGCAAGTGAAAAACAAAAGTATACAACGACAGAAATCACAGCTTAAATGTGAAATTCATGGTATCTTATCATGGGATGTAAACCGCTGTGTTCTGGGTGGAAGTCCAGTCCCATTTGTATGGCAGCATCCTCCCTTCCTAACTTTTGATGTGGACTTTGTTGTTCCTCTAAACTGGCTGCTTTTCCCACAATGTCATCAGTGACAAGTTGGATTCATTTCTGAAATCAAATTACATTTCCTTCTCCCTGTGCAGCTTGGGTTTTTATCGGGTACTCCGGCTTCCTCCCACAGTCCAAAAACATGCTGAGGTTAATTGATTACTCTTGTCCGTAGGTGTGAATGTGAGTGTGCTTGGTTGTTTGTCTCTATGTGTAGCCCTGCGATAGACTGGTGACCTGTCCAGGGTGTCCCCTGCCTTTGTCCGAGTCGGCTGGGATAGGCTTCAGCCCCCCTGCGACCCTACAGAGGATTAAGCGCTGTATAGATAATGGATGGATGGAAATTACGTTTCCCTCAAAACCCAATTTAGAATAGGTGCATTGAAATGTAATTTTGGGGACACCGGGTTGTCACTCAAAGCAGTGACATCCTTTATTTCGAAATCTAAAATTAAAAATCTAATATCTGAACAGGTAAGTTATATATAAATTCATCCTTGTACAGTTGTCCTAACCAGGAACATTAGCTACAGAGACCAAAACTGTTTTTGTACCAGAATCTAACCATGTTTATTTTTACTGTTAAATTTGGCATTTTAACATGGGAATGTATGGGAATTTACTCACTTTTGGAGCCAGCATCAAGTGGCCATTTGGGGGAACTGCAGGTTTTTAACACTTCTGCATTTATTTTTAAACCTCACATACTGTTGCTTGATTAAAGAGGAAAATTGTATAAAAATGATTTAATGGTTAAAATAATTGTGAGTTGCAGTCTGTGTTGTATTTCGAGCACAATTAACTTGTGCAAGTCAGTTTTCCTCACATATCTCTTCATTGTACCTTCTAGGTTACTGAGGTTTTGCAACAACTTTCTCCTGACTCTCAACTGAGAAAAACAAGCACCCCTGCCCTGCCCTGCCCTGTTGTCTTCACCTTCCTAAATACATTTCACATATTCTGTTGCGTGAAAATCTGCACTGGGCTCTAGTAAAACTCCCCTGGAGCAGCTCCAGGCAGCGTGATGGTTTTGGTTGACTGGATGGGGTCAGAGCTGCAGGTTGCATGACATAGCCTAAACTTTAAAGACATGACCATTACAGAAGAATGACAAAGAAAAATCAGATTGCTTCCTCACCACACACATTCTAAATTTACTCTTCAAATGGTCTTAAATTGAGGCACTGGGTTCAAATTTGAACATGTATTTGAATGCCTGAATTCCAAAGCCAAAAAACACTCTAAACCATTTTGAATTCAGTTGTGTTTTAAAATACATCTGTAATTCTATCATCCGTTTTTTGCATTACAAATTCTTCCGAAAAAAGCAGTATGAATTATTTATACTACACAATTTTTTATGGGAGCTAAAATCCACAAAATTGTTGTCCTGTAGATCCGGCCACGCCACTTTGGTATTCATGAATTCTGTCTGCCCACTTCTTTTCTGTCTGGTCATTTTACCATGTTGGAATGTGGCAGAGAGGCGACATGTGCTTTTCAGAACACTTCAAAAGTGACTTTATCTGCGTTTGCTCAGGCCCCATAGTCGACAGCCTCGTGGACAAATGTGTGGCTCTTCCTCTCTCACAGATACACAAACACACCTATCTTATTGTGACAGCGGAGCCTTTGTGTGACTTGCAGAATGGTGTATGAAAAATATCAGTGTTGCAGACAAGGAGTGAGAAGCAGCAAGAAGAATCTCATGAATTCTGTCATTAAATGTCTTTGAAAAGACAACAGGATCTGTGCTACATATCATGTGCCAGCTTTTGTTGGACACGGACTGTTAAATTATTTCATGTAACTGACTTCAAAACTGTTTAATCTATCTGTATGTGTGTAGAGAGAAAAAAATCCTGAAAAAAGAGAAGTGGAATATTTTGATAGAGGCCGAGATGAAATAGCTGTATTAATGAGTGAAACCAGATTGTGCATATACAGCATTCAGAGAGGTCACCTGCACCCTTTTTCCACGTCTTTGGTGTGTGGTGTCGGAATAGTGTTGGAGGGCTGTAGGAATAATAGCCATGTGAAAGGTTGGATATTTTTATTGACATGTCACTGTTGTGTTCAGAGCCCTTTCTAGAGGTTATTAGTGTTACTTGGAAAGGTTGTTTATTCGATTCTGGCCATGTACGTCGGTAATTTCAGTCCGTCATCAGGCCGGCAAAATAACTCACTGGAGAACAGGAGTAATAAAAGATGAACGAACCCGCGGAGATAATTCACGCCACATAGGAAAAAACCCTTGCTTTTGTGTGGGCTTTTATGTAGTGAAAACATTCATCAGTTCTTTGTCAGTAAACTCTTCAGATGGCTCCATTTCATAGTAAAGACTGATGCTGCTGTTGGTTATATGGCCCTTGTAATAGTGAGCTTGTCAGTTACAGCGAGAGATACCAGACATCAATCCAGAGGTTCAGAAACATAAAACTTGAGTGAGGAACAGAAACGTCTGAGCGTACAAAAGCTAAAAGCGAGCATATGCAAATGTGTCCACTGCATTTATTAAACTGTGATTTCATGGTTGTTCACACATTCTTGCGTTAATCTCAGCCATGCATATAAACGGTCCTAATGCTACAGCACCATTAGCTTGGAGTGGGTGTTGACACATATGTTTAACTTGGTTTAAATACTGTGTAAACACCAATTGTCAGCACAGGCCTGAAAGCAAGTTATGTATATTTTTATGCACATTTTACACCAGTGTACAACAAAGTATGGTGAGCACTTGCACCTTATTGATAACATTAATCTTGTTTCTACATGACTACAACATACAGGCAGGTGACAAATTAAAGGAAAACTCAAGTCCATTAGTCCATTATGTGTCACCAGAGCAACTGTTTTATTTCTCTGGAAGTATACCGAACAGAAAAACAATATTCTTAAAAGGGATATTCTTTTATTTGGTGTTAACTTGATGGTAGTGGACAATACTGTTTATGTTTCTCAAAAATCCCAGATAGGTGTTTAACAGGTTGAAATCTGGTGACTGTGAAGGCCTTCATTTATGATTCACATCATTTTCATCCTCATCAGACCATTCAGTGAGCCCTTCGTGCCCTTTGAATCGGCATATCCAGGAGGACACCACTCCTTTCAGGACAGAAAGTTTTCATCATAAGAGAAAGGTGATCACTCAGAACAACTTTTTTATTGATTTACAGTGACCCCTCTCTCGAAGAGAACAAATAGACACAAACCATGCCAGAAAAATGCCCCCTCACAGCATAAGCCACCGGATGCCCTCAATGTGGGGGTCGAGGGTTCAGGTTTTGCCTTTGATTTTGTTAGCTTGTAAATAAATGGATCCTGAGGCTGCTGCTGTGGAGTGAACTGTGTGACTGAAATTACAAAATAAACATAACAGAATTCCTTTTAGTGTGTATGCAGAATTGACATACCTTGATGGAATAAAAATAATTTAACTACATGAGAATCAATTAGCAAGTATCACAAACGTTATATATGGATAGTTTTAAGTTTACTTTTTCTTAAAATGCTGCTTGTGTCATTTGAAAGCAGCCACTCATAAGCCCACAGAGTATCAAGTCATCAATTTTGCAATCACCAGTTGCCTTGAGGGGCTTTACAATCTGTCCTTCGACCCTAAATTCAGATAAGGAAAAACTGTAAACAAACAAACAAAAGGAACGAAGGATGAGGTAGGAATCCTCTTCCAGGACGAATGCAATAGGTGCTGTGTATGCAGAGAAGCAACAAAACAGATAATGGTGATGGCCACACTAAAGAATGTAAACATATTAAGAATACAATCCCAAAGGATGTGAAATAACTCACAGACTGGGCCTCATCACAACCATAAAAACATGGAGAAACTACAGGCTGCACACCTTTCCCACATATTACACGGGAGAGAAACAAGATTTATTGAATTTATTGAAATTGAATTATATAGTAACTTTCAGCTCATTCTCTGATCTGCAGTCCCCTCATTCCCACTCTCACCCCAGCTGGTTGAGGCAGATGCAGATGGCCGCCTTCCCTGAGCCTGGTTCTGTCAGAGGATTTTTCCTCCTCCCTCTTTTAGGGGATTTTCTTTGTTCCTTTCCACCGTCGCTGACTACTTGCTCATAGAGGATTCAAAGGCCATTTTAGATTGTTGGGTTCTCTGTTAAAAAAATTGTAAAGTCTGTACCTTATTATGTCAAGCACTGTGGGATGACATATTGTGAATTTGTGCTACATAAAAAAAGTTCAATTGACTTTAATTGTTTTAGTTTTACAACTCATACTTTTCAACTCAACTTTATGCATTTCTGTCACCAGTTTTGAGCAAAAACAACCATGAAAACTTCCTAATATTCTACATGTTCAGCACCTAATGGCAGACACTGTCAGCAGAGTAAAGCATTTAATAGCAACAGAGCCTTGAGAAGTGATCAAAAATGGATAAAAAAGACTGAAAATTGTGATTTATATTTACCAAGTGGCCAGACTGCGGGAGGGAGCAAAAATGCTTGCATACTATGACATTGACCAGTAGAGTTCCAAAGAAATCTAACATGCCAGTCAAATTCAGACAAGAGAAACACCCAATCAGAGGCTTGAAGTTTTGGCTCCTTTTCCACAAATGTCCCAAAATATTTCCATCTGCTTGAAATTGAGAAAAAATGGATTACAGTCATATTTTCATTGTAGATTATCCATCACTCCACTGAACCGATTTCAAATTGCAGCTCAACAACAACACATAAAGATGTCATGAAATTCTTGCTTTCATGATGTAATAAATACTGTCAGAGTTTGGTTTTTTTTGCTGCAGAGGGGAAATAAAAGTGCTGAACTACAGTCTAATAGACAGGACTCGGTGTGCCTTTTAACTACTCATTGGGGCTGTTGTGGCATTATTAGACACTGCTCTTTTCTCCCATCACCATGTTTTTCCAGGCCACGTGGATCCATTCCCCACTGGGAGCACTCCAAGCCAAGGTGGAATCTAAGCCCTCCATAATCTGCCATATTATTGAATTAAAGGCTTATGCCTGCTCTTCACAAGTATGTCAATTATTCTAATTTCAATGGTGCACTCACTCATTTCTTTTTCAATTAAAGATAGATCCAGTGCTTAAATATGGAGGAAAACATGTGTTGATGCATGCATTCATATTTAAGCAATGCATCCATGCATGATGTGTGAAAAGAAAAACTGAACTACAGAATAAGATGATTTTTTTCTCTTTTTTTTCATTTACCAGACCTCTATTTTATGGATTCAATAGTTCTGTGTGTTTGTGCTGTGCTGCTTGCAACTGCTTTGAGTGTGGCTGTGAAAGTGTTTTCAGTGATGTTAACAAGAAAGCACACACACACACACACACACACACACACACATGCACGCACGCACGCACGCACATGCACGCACACACACACACACACGCACGCACATACATGCACACACACACACACACACGCACGCACGCACACACAGACACACACACACATGCACGCACGCACATACATGCACACACACACACACACACACGCACGCACGCACACACAGTCACCATGCTTTTTCTGTTTTTTTATTTCTTATAATAGACTATTAGAGCCATTGAGCATGGTCAAAGTTTAACAAAAGACAAGAAAGCCTGGTCTCTCTAATGAGCACTGATTACACAATTATTTCTACAAGGTTAGGTCTTTGAAGATGCATTACAAAGTGGATATGGCTCTTGTTTTGTGTCTTTTATAGTCCACATTTGATAAAGGAGGCTATTTATACATTTCTTAAACTTTTGAAGCAAAATTGACTGTATCGACACCCTGGTGTTTCTCAGTGAGTGCGTGAGAAAGGCAGCGAAAGACTTTCTACTCCTGGAAGAATCCATTTCTGTAAGAATTATGCACAACATGTACTTCATGTCTGATTATGTGTTATTTAAGTGCAAAGGGAAAATAGGTCTTGTTGCATAAAATAACAAAATGATACCCCTTTTTGTTAAAATCAAAGAAGTGAGTGGAGCAAAGTGATTCATTTTTAATAGTATGTTACATGTATTTATTACACATCAGGCTTAATGGTCTCTGTAGAATGTACTTTTTTTCAGAACACTCATAATCTGACACGAGCATTTACTTTTTTTCAGCATTTGCCTCTTTTGTACTCGCATTTGAAATGAATGACATATAGCAAGCTAAAAAAACACCATTAGCTTTGGGTTTATTTTTTTAAAGTAATAAATGACTTGTGATACCTTTGTGTGAGTGCAGCTTGATACATTGCTCTCAGTAGAGCAGGCCACCGCAGACAGACAATCAGGAGAGTCTTTTTTAATTCGTTTTTTCATGTTTAATCTTCATTTTCAATCAGGTAGTCTCAGTGAGATCAAGAACTCATTTCAAAGAAAGACCTGAGTACATAAACAAATAACCACATACACCAGTCAGTCACAGCATTAAAATTAAGCTGCCTGATATTGTGCAGGATCCCCTCATGCTGGCACAACAGCTCTGTAACTGTAACTGTAAGAACATGAGAATTCTGAGGTTGTCATGTGGTTTCTGGCAACAGGGCATTGGCAGCAGACCCTTTGGGTCCTGTGCATTGCAGGTGGAGCCTCTGTGGACCAGACTTGCTCTGGTGCATTTTTCAGATGCTAAATCAGATTGGAATCTAGGGAGTTTGATACCTGGCAGCTTAGGCTCCTGGTCATGTTGCTCAAACTGCTGCTGGGCAGTTTTGTGCATTGGCAGGGAACATTGTCCAGTTCGGGGATATCACTGCCATGAGTGTACATGCTTGGTCTGCAACAATGTTAAGGACATAAATGCCAGACAAGGCTTTCCCAACAGAACATTGCATTGTAATGATATAATTAATGTTTGTCACTTCACTGTTCCACAACATTAAAACCACTTCACCTGACCAGTGTATGTACATTTATAATAATACAATTCATTCACAACAGTCACATACACTCTCAAAAAACATCTATACTTAAAATAGTTGTAGAGCTGTAAAGTTTCTTAGTTGAATGAAAGTACAAGCTGTGTTGCAGTTAATTCCAGCAGTGAGGTGCACGCTATTAGAAACCAGTCTTCCCTATAGTTCAGTTTCTGTGAGGAACTTTTAATCTCTTCTGTAATCTGGTGTCAAGATGATGAGCTCTGAACTCCACCAAACATTTTAAACAGCAAGAAGAGCAGGCAACTATGCTGATGTCTGATTACTGGTAGTTCAGCAAAGGAAGGAAACATGTAGTAAATGAGGGCACCAAGCCTTATTAAAGCTCCTGTATTTCAATAGAGTACAGTAACAAGGTACACAACTCAATCCTTTAGGAAGATATACTCTATAACTTGTCACTACAGAATATCAGTGAGCAGAATATTGAATAAAATACATTTATAGTAGCCAATAGTTAATCAAACAAAAAATGAAGCAAACACAGCTTCAGTTATTTATATATTTTTTTTTTGTAAAAACATTGATTAAAGTACAACTGTGTTACTGAAAGAGGCGTCCATTGTTGCAGAACCTTTTCAGTTACTGGAGGTTGTTCCATTACTCAACTCTGCCGCTGTTAGCTTCTTTTCCTACCTAGTTTTGGTTCTTATATTTAGTCTCAAAACTCTCACCAACTCCTGCAGCCAAAGGCAGACATTTTTAGAAAAATGACCAGATCAAGACAAATCAAGTGCACTCAAGCTGTCCAGCAAGGCAGAGAAGTGAAGTAAATCCTCAAAAACTCACATTTTTCCCTCAAGACTTGGTGGACCAAGCCAGAAAAAAGAGATTAGACAAAAAAAAACAAAAACACAAAAAATAAAACAAAAAACAAAAACAAATATAACCTAAAATAAAGACATACCAGGGCTGGGGTGTTGTTGCTGAGTTCCAGCGAGCAAAAATGATACTTCACTTTATGTTGGCACAATTTTTCTCCTTAGTGCAAACTGCATGTTAATTTTGTTTTTGTAAAGTTGATGCCCCATGTGGGCAGTAATTTTTTTTTGCGTGTGCAAATGTAGAAGTGGGGCAAAGGGAGGCAGGAGTCAAAGCAACAATGGTGTTTTACTGACAAAGAAAATGAAAAAACAAGCTCCATCCCAGCTAAACAAAAATAACGTCAAGCTTCGGTAAAACCAACAAATAAAACCTATAGTTTCACAGAAAACTTTCCTCCTCTCCCTGACTACAGACCAGCAACTGCCATTTTCCCAGCCTCACCAGACCTGGAACCTTTCATCTGTTAAACTAAACACAGAGGTGAAGAAGACGAATCCAAGTTAGTGAAATTGCTTAGTTTTTGTCAACATCTCAAGTCTATGAACACGCTTGCATACGAAAAGAAGCACCCCACACTAAATGGAATGTCATCTACTGTAACATCTAATAGCTCTACCCTTCAGCCACTTATGAGAGCCTGTGTGATTATGCACACCTGTTTTCAGTTACACCGATGTGCCAGAAACAGAGCAATAAAACATTTTCAAAAAGACACAATCTCAATCACATTTTTTTTTAAACATTATCACTGTTTTCCACAGAAAATAATATCTTCTTCAGAGTGCCCTGGAAATTTGCTGAGAAGCACCTGTTTTAGCTGCTTTTTGCTGCAAGATGTGCAGAGATCCCTGTGAACGGAGAAGCAAACAGCTATTTCTAAGTGTCAATATGGATAAAATCTGGGTGTCACAAAAATGCAAAAAAGGAACACAGCTTTCAGTGCTCCAGCCTCACTGGTAACCCCCTCACTAAAAGATTTTCAATATTTTCTCCTCTGTGTTTACTCGAATGCAATAAATTTGATTTTGTATATTGTCGTTGCACTGAAAAGTTAAGCAGCAATCCTGTGAGTGCATTCACAAATCAGACATTTTTTAAAGTACAGTAAGATATGCAAGTACAAAATATAAAAATCTATTTGAAAAATCATTAGTACGAGTATAGTTATAAAAACAGTGGGATTGCTTATTGTTTCAGAGATAGCTTATTTTGTCCACAACTATAAAACCAGTTGTGTTACTGATGTTGAATTTCTAGATACTGGTCATTGCTAAACATATACATAGAAAGAAGAAAGGAAGAAAGAAAGAAACCTTCATTTGTCATGAATAAATTTTTTTCAGTATTGGGAAATATTGTTTTTACATATCCCAGTTGGGGTCAGAATGCAGGGTCAGCCATGGTACAGTGCCCTTGGAGCACGAACTGTTAAGGGCCTTGCTCAAGGGCCCAACAATGGTGCAGTTTTACATAATCGTGTGGGTTCAGTTAATGAATACAAGGTACATTAAGTAGTAGGTGCAAAAATGTTGATATTTCAATGTTCTGTAAATGTAACAGGAACTAAATAAACAGTAGAGTAAATAAAAGGGGAAGAATGAAATCAAACTGAGTTTGGGAACCCACATAAGGAGAACATGCAAACTCCATAAAGAATGTTCCCAATCCCGAGATTTTAACTTTAACAACCTTCTACAACCCTTCTTCTGTGGTGAGTTGCTCAGGTGCAGCAGGTTACAATTTACCAAGGAGATGCACCTGCGAGGGATCTATCTGCTCATCTGCTCTGCCATGCTTAAGAGCTACGCCAGTCGATGAGTGATCGTCAGACCGTAAACTGCTCTCTGTCAGTGAAATGACCGCTGTCTGTTTTACCGCTCGCACCTGATGCCGATTCTAACCACTCTCTCCCTGTGTCTGCAGTCTGGATCGCCAGCCCAGCTCCACCAAAGTCAGCTGCCAGTCACAGCACAGAATGAGGAAAATTCCTGGAGTCTTTTTCCACCACACCCACCATCTGTTCTGGACGTGAGACAGAATTACCGGGTTTCCACATTCATCCCCACCGGAGCGTTTCCTCCTTCAGGTGCAACCAGCACAACACCGGTCTCCCTGTCTGCCTCTGCTGCTCCGCACACCTGGACTCCTACCCCCCCCACACTCTCCGCTGAGTGTCAGTGAGTTAGAGTTTGAATCAGTCAGTCCTGTTTGCTCTGTCTGTAGGTTGTTTACTGAAGCTTGTTTAAATATTTCTTGTTAGTCTGATATCCTGCCCGCTAGCCAGTCAGTTGTAGCCAGCTAGCCTTCGCTTTCCAGTCTGCCAGTTTCCTCTAGTCAGTCTGCATTTGTTAGTTCGAGTTCGTCTAGTGACTTTTCTCCCTATCTGGTGTTTGAGCTCTGATAGGAGTTTTTAGTTTGCTTGATCTTCATCGAAATCTGAATTAGTTGGTTTAGTTAAATAGCATCCTTCCTAGCCCGGTATTACCATGTCCTGGTTGCGACCTTTGTTTTGTATTTACTATTCTTGTATTAAAGTTCTCTATAATCTGTTTGGTGGTCGTGTCTTGTTGACCTATGCCTGAGCCTCGGTAACCATACGTAACAGTACGGTCTGACCAGTATGAGCTCAGCAGGCAACGAGACCGGCGCCGAAGCAGCGCTTGGTGACATGTCGGTACAAGAAGCTATTGTTAATCAGGGAGTAGTTCTGGGGCAACATGAGTCTTTGTTACGAAGTTTAGTGGACAGCAACAATGCGTTATTGTGTCAAGTTTCACTGCTAACAACGAAGGTTTCTCAGTTAACTACTGATGTTACGCAATCAGCCGAATCTGCGGCCTTGTCGTCACCTCCTGTTAGCGATACTGCTAGTGCTAATTCAGTTGCTTCTCTGTTAGTCCGTGAACACCAGGTTCCCATTCCGGAACGTTGGGGTCATGTTGGTTCTTGCCAGGCTTTTCGTCGACTCAGGTGTCTTTAGTGTTCGATCTACAACCACTCTCATACTCGACCGATAGAGCTAGGGTAGCTTATCTTATTAGCTTACTTTCTGGCCCAGCACGAGAGTGGGGAACAGCTGTTTGGACCCATCAGGAAGCCTTTTGCAACTCGTATTGGGCCTTTGTTGATGAGATGAGGAAGGTTTTCAACCACCCTGTACAAGGAAAAGATGCCAGCCACCGATTGATGTCGATATGTCAGGGAAACCGGAGTGTAGCAGAGTTCTCTATGGAGTTTCACACCTTGGCAGCGGGTAGTGGTTGGAATAATGAGTCTCTTCAAGGAACTTTCTATGTAGCTCTCCATGACACCATCAAAGATGAGTTGTCGACCCAAGAGGAGACCACTAGCCTAGACCAAACCATCGATCTCACAATTCGGATTGATAACTGGATGAGGGAACATCAGAGGGAGAAGAATCAACGATCTGATTCTGTCCGGAGTCCACCGGGGGGCAGACAACCTTCCGGATCATCTCCTCATCAGTCTGTTGAACCAGAGCCCATGCAGCTTGGCCGCACCCTTTTGTCAGCCCAAGAAAGGCAACAACGGCGTGATTCCAATGCATGCATGTATTGTGGAAAAGTGGGTCATTACATCGCTGCATGCCCTGCGAAATCGGGAAAAGATCAGGCTCATCAGTAGTCGGGGAGATATTGGTGAGTCAAGCTTCTAGTTCTGCATCCCCTCGTTAGCAAGTATCTGTTTCCCTCTGCTGGCAGTCTCAGTCCATACCTGTTCAGGCCCTCATTGACTCTGGTGCTGAGGAAAACTTCCTCGATAGTCAGCTTGTTCGTCAGCTGAACATTGATTTGATCCCTATGGACGCCCCACTGGAAGTGAGTGCCCTCAATGGAATAAATTTAGCCCAAGTCCGACACAAGACTGCACCGATAACTTTACTTCTTGCTGGAAATCACCAAGAGACAACCACCTTCTTCGTGCTCAGTCACTCCAACCCCCCCATGGTGCTTGGATATTCCTCGCTTCAACTTCACAATCCCCGGATTGACTAGAAGAGGAAGGAGATCATCTCTTGGGACCCCCTGTGTCATGAGACTTGTCTCCACTCTGCCTTAACGCCTCCCAGCTCGTCTCCATCCAGTCCAGTGCCACCAGTTAACTTGGACTCTGTCCCTTCTGAGTACCACGATTTAGCTGCAGTGTTTAGCAAAGAAGATGCCCTGTCTCTGCCACCTCATCGGCCATATGACTGTCCAATAGACCTGATTCCAGGAGCAACTCTTCCTACCAGTCGCTTGTACAGTGTCTCTAAGCCAGAACAAGCGGCAATGGAAACATATACTTGCTGCAGGTATTATCTGTCCGTCTTCCTCTCCAGTGGGGGCAGGATTCTTCTTCGTTGATAAGAGGGACAAGACTCTTCATCCATGCATTGATTTCCGAGGATTGAACGATATCACAATTAAGAATACTTACCCCTTACCTCTGATCAATTCTGCATTTACCCCTCTGCATGGCGCAACCATCTTTACCAAGCTGGACCTTCGTAACGCTTACCATCTCATCCGTATTCGTCAAGGAGATGAATGGAAGACGGCATTCAACACCCCCCTGGGGCACTTTGAATATCTAGTTATGCCCTTCGGCCTTACAAATGCCCCCACCGTTTTCCAGAACATGATCAACGATGTTCTTCACGACATGCTTAACCGTTTTGTCTTCGTGTATCTAGACGACATCCTCAATTACTCCAAAGATGCTGAGGAACATACTTGTCACGTCCGGCAAGTCTTGGAATGACTGTTAAAGAACCGCCTATTCGTTAAAGCAGAGAAGTGCGAGTTTCATGTCTCTACAACCTCTTTCCTTGGTTACATCATCTCCCCTGGTGAGGTAAAGATGGATCCGCAGAAAGTCTCCGCTGTCCAGGATTGGCCCACTCCTCAGAACAGGAAGCAACTACAATGCTTCTTAGGCTTCGGTAACTTTTATCGTCGCTTTATCAGGAATTACAGTAAAGTTGCTGCCCCACTCACTGCCCTCACCTCAGTAAACCGAGCCTTTACTTGGACTCCTGATGTGGAGCAGGCCTTCCTGGACCTAAAACAACGTTTTGTCTCAGCTCCTATCCTGATTCAACCTGATTCCAGTCAACAGTTTGTGGTGGAGGTTGATGCCTCGGATACCGGAGTTGGAGCTGTTCTTTCTCAGCGTTCTCCTGAAGATCAAAAACTACATCCTTGTGCTTTCTTCTCTCGATGCCTGTCCCCGGCCAAGAGGAATTATGATGTCGGTAACAGGGAATTAATAGCTGTCAAGCTGGCTCTTGAGGAGTGGCGTCATTGGTTGGAAGGTGCAGAACAACCCTTTATTGTCTGGACTGACCACCGTAACTTGGAGTATATACGTTCAGCCAAGAGACTGAATGCCCATCAAGCCCGGTGGACTCTCTTCTTTGGACGATTTAACTTCTCCATTACTTACCATCCCGGATCCAGAAATGTCAAGCCAGATGCACTGTCCAGACAGTTTTCGGTTTTAGAGTCTCCAGGTGAACCAGAGCTTATCCTTCCCCAGACATGTGTTGTGGCTTCTCTCACTTGGAGAATAGAGTCCCAGGTTCGAGAGGCCTTGGAGCATCACCCTGGACCAGGTAATGGGCCTCGTAACCTTCTGTTTGTCCCAGATTCTATCCGCTCCCAGGTTCTCGTGTGGACCAACTCATCCCGACTGTCTTGCCATCCCAGTACCGCACGCACCTTGGAGGTTCTTAAACAAAAGTTCTGGTGGTGATCTATGGACAAAGACACTCGTGAATTTGTTGCTGCTTGTTCAGTTTGCTCCGCTAATAAGACTTCTAATAAGCCCTGTGCAGGTCTGCTCCAGCCTCTGCCTGTACCACATCGACCTTGGTCCCACATTGCTATAGATTTTGTCACTGGCCTTCCTCCCTGTTACGTCCCCATGGGCCAGGGGATGAGGGGAGTAACAAGGAATGTGAACAAACAGAGAAGAACAGGTTGTATTCCAAATGAGTGGTTTAATCTCAACAACAACAACACAAAAAGAAAAAACTACACTCAACCAAAAACGAGCTTCACAACAATAGGAAGCCGATCCAAAGTCGTCATACACACTACACTTGGCTTTTTATGGCGGGTCACACAAACAACGAGACATCACACAGCTCTGTAGCTGCCGATCTGGCCCACTGGCCCCGATGATCAAGACGGCCTGTCTTTTAAGCTCCCGGTTAATTGCTGAGAGGACACAGGTACACCGAGCCACTCCTACTGAGCGCAACCTGAAATGACAGACAACCATAGAAGAAAAATATCCACACAACCTATAGCACAAATACCCGGCCCTAAGGGCCGTAACACTCCCTCTCAGGGCAATACTACCATTCTAACTATAGTGGACCGTTTTTCTAAAGCTGCTCATTTTGTTGCCATTCCAAAATTGACCTCAGCTAAAGAGACTGCCGATCTACTGATTCCTCATGTGTTTCGACTGCATGGCATCCTCCGTTGACATTGTTTTCAGATCGGGGTCCGCAATTCACTTCTTCAAGTTTGGAGGAGTTTTTGCTCAGCTTTGGGAGCAACTGTTAGCCTTACTTCAGGTTTTCATCCCCAATCCAGTGGTCAGACAGAGCGCACTAATCAGTCTTTGGAAACATTTTTGAGATGCATGACCTCGGATAACCCCTCAGCTTGGAGCAGTCTGTTGCCCTGGGTTGAATATGCACATTATTCTCTTTCTAATGCCTCCTCGGGGCTCTCTCCTTTCCAATGTTCTCTAGGATACCAACCACCGTTGTTTCCTTCTCAAGAATGTGAGATTTCCATCCCTTCACTACAAGCTTTCTTGAGACGTTGTGAAAGGACATGGAGACGAGCCAGGACCTCTCTCCTTCAGGCAGGTCAGAGGATGGAGGATCAGGCAAATCAAAGTCGGTCTCCTGCCCCGGCCTACAGTCCAGGTCAGAAAGTTTGGCTCAGAGCTAAAGATCTTCCTTTAAAAGTGGAATCGAGAAAATTGGCTCCTAGATTTTTTGGCCCATTCCCCATTGATCGTTTAGTTGGAACTAGCGCTGTCCGTCTTAAGTTGCCTTCTACCATGAAGATTCACCCAACCTTTCATGTGTCCCAAGTGAAGCCCCTCAAGGAGAGTCCACTGTCAGTGAGTTGGAGTTTGAATCAGTCAGTCCTGTTTGCTCTGTTTGTAGGTTGTTTACTGAAGCTTGTTTAAATATTTCTTGTTAGTCTGATATCTTGCCTGCTAGCCAGTCAGTTGTAGCCAGCTAGCCTTCGCTTTCCAGTCTGCCAGTTTCCTCTAGTCAGTCTGCATTTGTTAGTTCAAGTTTGTCTCGTGACTTTTCTCCCTATCTGGTATTTGACTTCTGATAGGAGTTTTTAGTTTGCTTGATCTTCATCGTAATCTGAATTAGTTGGTTTAGGTAAATAGTATCCTTCCTAGCCCGGTATTACCATGTCCTGGTTGCGACCTTTGTTTTGTATTTACTATTCTTGTATTAAAGCTCTCTATAATCTGTTTGGTGGTCGTGTCTTGTTGACCTGCGCCAGAGCCTCGGTAACCATATATAACATGTGTTTTTATGGTGACTTAAATCATTAAACAATTGTATCAGACAATCCCAGAGATTTATTCAGGAACCTCTGATGCCATTTGGCATTCCTGAGGAAATGCAAAGCTTCCAAACTACATCCCTTGATATCATGCCCATCCCGTTATATGAGTTAGACTAGCACCAGACATAAGAAGATGATTAAACTCTCCACAACTTTTTTTATGTCCTCTGTTTGATATCCCAGCACCCTCATATTACAATGGGCTGGATAACTACTGTTATTCGTTAGGAAATAATTACTGGTAATTATTTTGTCTTGAAAAGTACTAGGTCATTAATCGCTACCAGACATAAAAAGACTTCCACCCGGCCCAGTTGAGCACCACTACACAGTCTACCACACACACAAATACACAAGCCCACGCGCGGCTGCATTTCTGTACATCTTAGCGCTATTGATCTGTCATAAAGGGCCCATTAACCACACTGTTACACACACGTACATTTCTAATTGTTCCAGAGTTTCTGAAGGGTTCCCTGGCAACGCAGCATTTTTGATTTCTCCTTCAAAAATCACGTTAGAATTATAGCTACACAGACATTATCATCCCCAAGGTCTGGGACGTAAAACTGTTAGTGGGCATAAATAAAATACGAGCGCAATAATGCCATGTGTATCGCATGAGAGGGCATGGGATCTCTGAGTGCTTGTGTTTCCATCAGCAGGGCTGCGGCCTTGATTGATGAGGCGATTGAGGTTGGGGAGTTCGCTACAAATCAGCAGTGTTGTTATGAGGCTGGCTGGCCAGCCTGCTATGCTTGGATCTCGACAGTGTTTCTACTGCTCTGCCTGAGGACTGAGTTTTCACAGCGAGGCCTGACCTCCACGGTCAGAAGACAGCTGAGAAATGTTTTTATTCTGACCACTCAGCCAACTTGGTTAGTAAGAAAGACTTCCTGCCATTTGCACACACATGCGGACACACATGCACAGCACATATAACCTCTTACCAGCAGTGCATCACCTTCCTGAGCCCAACCTCTTTCAAGTCACGCAACTCAAGCACACAGATGCACACCCATGCTCACCCGCAACCCCCGTCCTCCTGCTGCCAATAAAAATATGAAGAATGAAGACAGTGAGATTGAGCTTCCTGCCATGGCACAGGGGGAGTTTGGGTAATATTCAGACAGCTTTGCCTCAAGCAATGAAATCAAACAGAAGCTCCCTGCAGAGTCAGACGTCTGTTATTAAAGGCTGTTCTTTTGCTGTCAGGGTCAGCACAGACCCTGTTATACCCATGCCCGGGAAAAAAGAAAAAAGAAAAAAAGAACCCACAGTGGAAAAACAACAGCTCAGGCTGTGTGTGTGCACAATATACGACTCACTTCTCAAAGGTACCCTGTTAAATAATTTGCTGCACTTGAACAGGGTGAAATGTCTACATCTCTATGTTTTCAATCCTATTTGTCTCCGAGTTCTTATATAACACTGAGATGTATGAATGAAGGTAATCACGAAGAGGTAAACGTCCCTGACAGACAAAAGGAAGAACTTTACATCATGTTTGTAGTAAGTACAGCTAGGTCAAGACGTTACATGACCCAGTGCTTATATATAACAAGGTTTCTATTAAAGTACTATACTACAACCTAGCTGCAGATGTCCACAGCTTTATATAGCATCCTAAAACTTACATTCATCATTGTAGATGGTATGATTTTCTTGGTCACTCTGATGAAATGATGTCTTTTTTTTCACTTAGGCTATAAATTATGCGTTTTATCAGTGACCGCATAGTTTTTATGTCTGTGGAAGATAAAAAATGCCATAATTAAAACAAAGGAAACAATGTTTAAATTAGGTGAAATATAGTGCAAAACATTACACAGCATGCATGTTACTTTGATATGTGCTTTGACTGTGTCTTGGTTAAACAGTGTATTTTTAAAATGTTGACAATTTTGACATTTTAAAGCCATTTTTAAAAAAAGAAGAAAAGATGCCCTGTTTTCAGTTTCATGACAAAGCATATTTCAAATAATCCAGTGTGTTTTTGAAATGCCTTTTCTATTTTACTTGAGAAGTAGAGGAATTTCAACGAATAAATAAACAATTATGATTATTTAAAAAAAACAGCAACTCTGAATCAACATGATTTTTTACTTGACTGTGATGCCATTAAAAGGACATTATAATAAGGAATTATTTTGCATGTTGCTTTTCTAAGACGCAGATGCACTGCATTCATTGCTACTGATGAAATCTGACAGTCTAGAACACTTTGAAAAGCAACACTCATTTTTACCTCCGCCAAGGAAGTTATGTTTTTGCCAGCGTTGGTTTGTTTGTTTGTTTGTGTTCAAAATAACTCAAAAAGTTATGGACATATTTGGATGAAATTTTCAGGATATGTGTGAAATGGGACAAGAAGAAATGATTCAATTTTGGGAGTGATTAGGATCACCGTCTGGATCCAGGATTTTTTAAAAAGATTCTTTAACTTGTTTAATATTGGCAGTGTTAGAAAGCCTTGCAGTGCCACCTTGTGGTAGGAAAGTGCATTGCACATATATGGTGGATGTTGGCCGCTTGTGCTCAACCACAGCAGTGCTACGGTGTGAGAGCGATTACCGGACAATTAACTTTTTTTAAGGATACTTTGTCATTGGGAGATTGTGTTGGGGGTGGACTGAACCTGCTTGGTGGAGGTCTGTGCTCTCTGAGTGCTTTTGTACTTTTATTTTTATCTACCCAAAGTTGAAACACTGTGCTATTGTAAAGTGTTTTGAGTTTCTGACACCAGAGCCTGACACCAGAGTTGGCAGGTCCGCGTACTAGAACCACGGCAGCATTCTACAGCCTTGGTAACGCTCGGTAGCGCCCGGTGGAGCCCAACAACAGCGCGCAGGACTATTCGAACATCAAAATTATTATCCGAATACCGCCAAAACGAATGAATATTTGGATATTTGTATATTCGGGACCAGCCCTAATATTACGTTCAGAAAGCAGGTAAGCTACCATACTCTTGGTTAGCTAACTTAGCCACTCTAGGCTACTTGGAACTACACTGTTATTGGCCTTAAGGTTAGCCTTATTTTATCTTGCTGAAATCTCCTGGTGCTTATTTATTGTCAGAAAGCTGTAAATTGAGATGTCTTGTTACATTTATATCTGTCATGTTCCATACAAAATATGTGAATTAGAGATTGTGTTAGGGTGGACTGAAGCTCCTTGGCGGAGGGATGCACTCTCTAAATTTTTTTTTAGTTTCATATTGTAATGTTTGGATGTGCTAAAATGGAAGGTTTGATAGCAACATTAATTGTAGGGGGTGGAACTCACTGAAAGGTTTGCTGGTCCAGTTAGAAAAAAATGGAGTGTCTACTGATTTTTCAACCCCTGAATCTTGATTAGCCTCAGAAATGTGCACAAATAGTGTATTATGTGGCCAAATTCTTTTGGAATCTGGTTCTTCTTTTCTTTTCTTTGTAATGGACATGAAATCAGGTGGTGAGAAACATCTCACCTCTCCTCAGCCCTGGTGGTCCTCCATCCATTTCCATTTTTTGAAGACAAAGAGAGAGCAAACAAAGAACAGTACTGTGGGATTTTTTTTGCCAGCCTTTAAGTGCATCTGTGCATTAGTCATTGACAGAATAGTTATTTTAAGAGATTAGAGATATAATACACAATCTTTGTGGCTCATGTTTGCAGCCATATCCCAGCCTCCTGTTATATATAATATATTCTACATTAAATACTATCCACTTTGAGATGGTCCTTGAAGATTCTTTTATACCTCATGTCACATGAACCCCTAAGTGATCAATCACCGAGTGCTTTGAAGAAGACAAATTCCCCTTTTTCTGATTTTTCAAAGTTCACCCAAACAGCTTTATCTGCCGTAAAATGTATCTATTTTTAAGCTTGCTGCTCCGTGGGATGCATATTTTAAAACAATCCCACGAGCATTAGGGAAGTGTGGCAATAGCACTGAAATGACTGTGTGTCACTGCATATAAAGAACAAATTTCAAATTTTTGCTATTGAAGTTCAGCAATTATGTGATTTTTCCTAAGGCTGGTTTAGTCACACTAGGTGATCAGTCTGTGCTGATCAAAACTAAAATTATTCAGTATGCAGTCACCTTTGTATTTCATACCCTCTTTGTAACATGTGGGTGTAAGCTCATTTGGTATTCATGTTAGAATAACTGGAACAACTTAGTGTCTGTCTAAGTTGAAGCTCAAAATCCAATTCAGTCATTCATTTTCTGTGCATTCAGTTCACGATAGTCTGGTTTTTCCACACTTAACAAACAAAAGAAAGCTTGGACGTCCACTCATTGCAATAAAAATACTTTATTTATACAAAATGCTACAATCTAAATAATGCGTACATGAAATCTCTTACATATTGACTCTCTAGTTGTCTAGATATGGATTAGAGATTGTAACTTTAACATTACAGCTGTTGTTGTAAAAAAGAGACACAATTACTGTAATAGAACACTGTCCGATAACTATTTCACCTATGTGAGACACCAATCCATACTTCTGCACACGTAGCAGCTGCATATCGAGGTCAACCTCCCAGTGATAGTGAGGTAAACTTTACATTTTGTCCTTTCCTCCAGCAAATTTTGCAGCTAACACTGTGGAAACTCCCAGGTACTTCCATGCCCGGTGGGAGATACAAGTCTTTGGTGTCTCCTTGCTCCTCATCAAGGTCTCATTCAGGCAAGCTGAGAACTCGTCCAAAGGAAAGTGACTGATGTGACACAGAAAAACAGAATTACTCATTTTGCATAAACCCATGGAAAAGGTATTCTAACTATTAGTCTCCAGACTACGTTTTTGAAATTGAATGTTGTGAATGGCAGTGAGTGGGAGTAGGAAGTCAGCTTCAGTCATGGTAATAATGCAGAGAAAAAAGTGGCATCTCATAAAGGTGAGATTGCAACCTGACGACTTTGAAAAGGTCAGAACTGTCAGGTTCTCAGCCAAGAAAAACGAAAGAGGGTTTTTTATACCTGTTTTCCTTATCAAATAAACTGAAGATAAGTACAGATATGGATAGCATTGTGTAACTTAGTAATGTGCTGTCCCCATGGTAAAAACAAAATTTTTGTCTTTTTTTATTGTGATTTATTATAATTCTTAGCTAGCCAGTGGCTTGTAAAGAACTTGTTGGTGAAATGTTGTTTTTGACAGATTACTGTCAATTCTGCTTTAATTAAAATCAAAATGAGAAATATGATCAAATCTTTGCTGCAAGTAGCTAATAACACACAATTTTAATTTTTCTGTTTTCAAATAACTCCCCAGTTAAAAATTCCCATGGCTGCAGGTAAAGCATGTGAGGTATTGGATTTGATAACTCATTGAATTTCCTTTGGCAGCAATAACCTCAAACAGCCATTGCCGGTAGGTGTAGATCAGACCCTTACAACTGCACAAGAAACTCTGGACCACTCCTCCCTAGAGTACTGCTTGACCTCAGCCATATTCTTTAAATGTCCAGTGTAAACAGCACTATTGACATCATCCCACAGTGTCTGTATTGGGTTAAGGTCTTGGATGCTCTGAAATGCTGATTTTTCTTTGCTTGAAGTCTTGGGAATCAGTTTTCCCCTTGGTGATGGCAAACTGTCTGTGATGCCTCCTCCGGTGTTTTTAAGTGCTAGGATTTTGTTTTCATGCTGCTATGCGGTGAACATTTTAGGTCATACATATCGCTTCATGTTCTTCCCAAACAATTCAGTTTCAGTTTAATTACTGCACAGAACATGTCTCCAGCAATGTTAAAGAGTGTCAAGATGCTCCTTAGCAAACTTTGGAAAAGCAAAATGATATTTTGCTGAAGAGAAGAATCTTCCTCTATGGTGGTCTATGGACATCTCACCTGTTCAGTACTTGTACGTGGTAGACTCATTAACAAAGAAGTTTTGCAGCATCAGTGACTTACCCTGATGCTGCAAAACTTTTTGTAGCGGTTACTCTGAGTTTCTTTTTTACGTATTTTTAACATCCTGCATTAGCTTTGCCAAGTACCCACTTTGAGGAAGGGAGAAGGAACCTTATTAAAGTGTCTCCATTTATAAACAATCTGGACAACTGTGAGTTAATCAATGACCAAACTCTTTGAGCTTATTTTGCAACCTTTTTTTCCCAGCCTTTTTTAAGTCTTCTAGATGTCTTTTTATTTTGCAAGGCAGGCTATTAGCAGATGCTTCTTGTGGATAACAGGAGTCCAGGTATCTCTAATCCACATCTCCAATCTTCTTCCCTTGACTGGACTCCAGGTTTGTTAACATGTTTAAATAATTTGTCCAACTTACACTGTATTTATTTGAGTTATGTGTTCAGAGTGCTCAAAAACAATACAGCAATGTGTGTGTTATTAGCTAAAGTCGATGTGTGTTTAATGCATAAATTGAGGTAATAGCAAAGGTTTCTTTTTTTGCTACTTACATAAATTACTAAAGCCACTGTAGTGGAGCAATGTGTATGTTTGCCTTAAAGCAAACAGGGGCATGCTTTGGATTAGCTATTAAGATATGTGTGCCCCATTTATAAAACATTACTAAGATTGAAACTTTTATTCAGTTTTCTTAGGCATTTTCTTTTTTCTTTTTTTTTCTCCTGGTCTATTTTCAAGACCCATTTGCTGGGTAGCTGAAAATATATATTTTAGACATGGATAAGTATTAGTTCCATAGGAAATAATGAGTATTTGGCCTTGTTTTCACGTGCATTTTGTCTCTCTGGCTGAGGATTGTATAGTAGTTTAGTTTATCTGGCTTGTATGTTCTGCATCTAAGAATACATTAAGTAACCATTTTATTATGCCAGCGGGTCAGTTTTCTGATTGAAGCCACTGAGCAAAATGGAAAAAAAGAAAAAGAAAGACTACTTATAATTCATAAAAAGAAAAAAAGAATTCAGTGGATGGATAGCTCACATAAATAGCAAAATCCTGGAAGAAAAATCGAAAGTGTGAGTGTAATTTCGCACTGTTACATCTGTGCCAGAAGCTCCAGTGATTAAATACACAGCCTGATGTGACAAGACCACCACCGATCTGCAACAGTCACTTCTAACTCTGTGGAAACACTTTTAGGGAGAGTGCATATGTGTGAAACAACTGTTTCAATTTTTGCACGTGAAATTGATGTGACACCCAGATAGGCGGAATCATCTCAGTTCCTGTTCAAGTGTTTACGCAGTTGGAAACAGTCATAGGAAATCAGCTCAGCTTGAATCTTGACAATGTCGTCATATCCCACTGAACCTAACACCTTCTCTGTGGTCTACCTTAGTCAAAACTTTATTATTTTGGCCAAGAGTGCAAAATGCCAGAACCATTGCTAAAAATACAGCAGGTGAGGATTAAAAGGTGCTACTGACGAAAGCTGTTGTTTTACAGTGAAACAGGTTTTTAAATGTTGTGAAAGTCACTGCTAAAAGTCAAAAGAACACAGTAGAGAAATAGAACACAGCTCTTAAGTAGCTATGTATATACAACCCAGTGCAGCTGATTCAGTGTCTGGAACAGAAGCACCCAGAACACCATCAGCCTCCTTAGTCAGTGCAAAAAAAACAAAACAAAACAAACAAAAAAAAAAACAACTATGTTACTGTACTCTGTGTGCATGGCTTATATCAATGTGTAGCATCTTGTGTCTAGAGTGTGCACATAGCTGCATTCCTATTCTGTAACGAAAAATCTCCTAATGATAATCTCAAATCCCAAGCATCCATGTTTCTGTGCATTAAGATGAATATTTCTCATTGAACACGAATTGAAAAATGTGTTGTTGGTTATTACCTCTGTTTATCATCAGATAAGTGAGTTAAAGACAGGAATTTTTTTTTTTAAAAAAAGGAGCCAGCATGCTTAAAGCAGACAGAATTTATGCCCGCCTTTTACTGAAGCTCCAATTTTGTTTTTGGCTACCAGTCAAAGATAACAGCTGTGCACTTTGAAGGTTCAGTGAACTCCTCCAGCCCCTGGCAGCCAGGTATTCCTGTGGGAGAGGATCATAATTAGAAATGTTATGGGTCATCTTGAGAAGAGAGCCCCGCATTTGTAATAAATGAAGGCGGGAAGGAAGGAAGGAAGGAAGGAAAGAAGGAAGGAAGAAAGGAAGACTTGTAACCCCATGTTTAACACATAAAATATATATAATCTAGTGCTGCAGAATAAAGAAAGAAAGAAAGAAAGAAAGAAAGAAAGAAAGAAAGAAAGAAAGAAAGAAAGAAAGAAAGACACTTAGCAAGATAATGCTTCTGGTAAAAATTGATCAAATGACCACATGTGTGGAATGGCCTCCAGTGCTGGATACTTTCTGTACCTATACTAGCTAGATGTTCATGTCTTAACTACAAAAATGCTCTGAGTGACAGAGATAACCGTGGGGGATTTGAAATCAAGACAACCCTGCGGGGATGTTTTTTTTTTTTTTACCACAGATAGACAACGGGGTAAATGTACAGAAGCGCACGGATTTTCCTCATCAGTTTCCACTGTTTCATCGTTCTCACAAGGAACTGTGACTTGTAGCCTTAGGACACGAGGACAGTTAGGATATAACAATAAGTGTCACTCTCTCGCTTTCTTGTTTTCACTCCCCGTCACTCCCTTGGTATTTTCAACATGGCCTTAGGTGATGCAGAGTGACCCATTAGAAACTCACTGTATTCACTGAAGTCACTTGCATTAGTAACTGCTGATGCCCGGGGCAGCTGCCACTGGTTGGCATCGTCAAGAGCCAGATATTTGCACTGCAGGGAATTTTGGATAGACTGGTGCAGTTTCAGTAAAAACAATTACAAGTGTATTTCACACCATGCTACTTTCACGAAGGCTTTGGCATGACTTTGGATTGGAGACAAAAAAACTGTAGAAACGGGGTGTTAATAGCACTGACCTGGGTGTTTTGAATATGGTTAGACTCTCTAAAAAGCTTTTTCTGTTTTTTTTTTTTTCTTGTTTTGATTGCCTGCAGCTTGCTTGCTAATAAGTTTGCCACATCAGCCTTATATGGTGATTTTGACAGTGTGGTTGCACATTGTAAGTTGCCAAAAACTGCACGGGTAACTGTGGGGTTGCTTGTGACCTGGCAAATATATAAAGCAGAATAAGACATTAAAATCATGTCGTACCTCTTTCAAGACATAGCACTGACACTGGTAAACGGTGTTTTTGTGAATTTATGAAACTACTACAATCATTAATAGAATAGAACCAACAACAACAACAATGAAAAAATCTTGAATTGCAGTCATCTGCTCAGTATTCTTGCAGTGTGGCTGTTGCACAAAGCACGCACAACTCTGCTGTTTTGAAGCTTAACCTGGATGGAAAGATGTGATATCTACAGTCTTTGAGCTTATTCAGCTTAAGTAGTACTGATTTTGGACAACTTAAGACTATATGTTTTGCTTTTGGAAGACATGGCCCTGCTTTGTTTTTCTCCAGCCCTGAGCACATCAGTTCAAAGCCAATATTTTCCAGAAAAGTACATGCTCTTGAGATCTTTTCCCTTCCCTAATTGAAAATTTTCACTGGAAAACTATTGTGCATTTATAGGAAGAGAGTCAAGGCAGTTAAGAGAGTCTCTAATCAGTCCTAAGATAGTTGGATGTTTTTTGCTCATTCAGAGGACAAATAATGTGATATCTAATCTGTGCTATGAATGGCTTTTTTCATCTTCTGAATGTCTTGTAATTTTCAGATTTTAAGTGATCTGATTTCTCACCATGAGTAGCCTCAGGTAGATCTTCAAATGCTCTGAAGTAAACATTTGAGCCAGCTGTAGCGACGTTGTGTTATCGTGACAATAAGCCGAATAAACTGCTTCTGTATCCCTGTGTTTATGTTCAGACATTGTAGCAGTGAGACAACCCTGACCTCTTTGTAACAAAAGACATTCTTCACGTTTGACTGAACTGCTGCTGAGTAGCTACAGCAGAAGTGAATGTGGAAAGGCAGCTACAAAGACCAGGCTGTAAACATTTTTGTTTCTGCTAGTTAGTTGGGCATTTTAAAACTGGGGTTAATGGGGAAGGATTGGCTTTTGGAGCCAGCCTCTAGTGGCCAGTCGAGGGGCTGCAGTTTTGGGATTCACTTTTCAGTGGTTGGAGATTGGGTTCATCCTGTGCCATCAGGTTAACTTCTGCAGTTCTGACACTGGTTCCACCTTTAGCAAAGTTTCAATTGGTCATGCATTGAAAATAAATCCTCGAGACAGCCAGTCGAAGTTCTTTTCCATTTTCTGGTGTATATTTACCCTTTTGTACTGTTTTCTTGTCAAAATATTTGACTTCTTGACAAATACAATATATTAACTCCAGTGTGATGAAGTGTCCAGATGTAGAATATATAATGCATTCAGGCAGTTCCTTTGCTGCAGAATGATAGTTTGAACAGAAAATGCTGTCTGGCTGAATCTTTTGCTTGTCCCTATGGTAACAAGAAGCAGGGCAAAGGTCTGTGTGTGTAATAATTATGCGATACTCTATTGATCCCCTTATGGAAATTCTCTTTTTGCTTACCCTTGTGCTCAGGCAAGTCAGAGCTCTGGGTCAGCTTGAGAAGTGCACTCTCGAGGCTGGTATAAATTCATTGTTTTGCTCAAGGACACTTCAGTGGGATGAATACTTGTCATCACTTAGGCTAAAATCTGGACTGTCCAACTGAAGGAAGATGCACCTCCTCACTTCACCACCTGCTACCCTGCCCTGTGTGCACACACACACACATATACATATATATATATATATATATATATATGTGTGTGTGTGTGTGTGTGTGTGTGTGTATATATATATTGCATTATTGCATCTTCACCAGTGTCTTCCCTATCTGATGATTTTCTTAAGCATTACATAAGAGCAGCATGCAGTAAATGGCAAGAGCTTGCATAAAAATAAAACAAAAAGTTTTACATTTTGTGATCTAATTTTCTAACATCAAAAGGCAATCAAAGATGTAGATCAAGGATAAAGTTTAAGTATAATAGAATATACTGTCTCCTCATACAGGCATACAGTGATCCTTCAGTGTCTTCAAGCTATGACTTCATTTCTTTCTGTGTCTGAACATAAATTCCATGTTCAGATGGATATTTTCATTTGTGATGCTGTTTTGTTGGGGAGAAAACATTATGAACTAGAATGCACTCAAGTAAGATGCAGACCCACGTTGAATACCTTCCTAAACATGGCAGGTAGCCCTGTGACCTTGACCTTTGACCTTTTGACCCAAAAATTAATGGGTGACCAGGGTAGGTCAAGATCAACATCTGTGCTGAGTTTGATAGTCCTATCTCTATTTGTTTTAGAGTTATGGTGCGGACATAGCCACCCACATACATACATACAGACAGACAGACAGACAGACAGCAGTGACCGCCCTACCCACAGCCAACTCCATCGGTTACTCAGAGAATTTATCATAGCATTGATTTTCATCATTTATCCTAACAACATGGAGGTCATCTCACTGTGCACTTGAGTGAATCTTTAACGTCAGTGTGACCATCTGTGCTAATTTCTTTCTTCTAACAATTATATTTTGAGGCCTATTCTGTGCTTGTAGTCCACTTCATAAGCATCCTACTTACCATATGCACACTCTATAAGTTTGGATGTCTCCATCTCTGTCTCTGTCTTCCTCCCAAACACACCGACATAAAACAGACTGTCTGCCACCAATGGTTTTCACTCATTGACAGATAATACTGTGGCAGTGGGGTGTGCTTTTTGTGTCTGTCTGGGTAAGAAACATCAGTGGAGGCACAGTGCTGCAGTCACAGCTGCAGGTAAATTGGTAATTAGTAATCTTGTCTATTTATCTCCCCTGCAGTGAGGCTGGAGTCTCTCTCCTGGTGATTATGTACGCCAGCAGCATGCTCTCCGAGCCTCAAGTCCTGAGTTGTTGTTTAGCGGAGTAGGCAAGACCCTCGACTGTGTTGTTTATATTTAATAAAATCACAGGTATATGTTAACTGTCTCCCTGTTTGTGCATGCTTCTGGTAGGAATGAAGACATTCAACCCTGTTACTACTTACTGAAGGTGCCTCTCATTTCAGATCCCCTCATCCCCCCCGTTCTCCTGTGACCCTCACAAATTGATTGGGTCCACCATCATAAATGACATCTCAGTTCCCTTAATTCTGCTCAGAGGAGTAAGAGCACAGATGCCTGAGTGGAGAAAAAGAATCATCCTAAGTGGAAACCTTTATCAGATGGAAGTATATTAATGAGTGGATAGAACAAGTGATGTGACAGCGCAGGCCACACTGAAACTGCGTTGCCGCAATGTTACTTTTATGTTCACCTAACAGCTTAGATGGACTTTTTCATAACTCTTATAATTTTATCATTTTAAAGTATACATTGACTGATTTTCAGAGAATAGATGAGAGTATAAAATGGGGTCCTAAAGTCTCAGACACTGTTGAAAATATTACTATTTTGCATTTTTTAATAAAAAAATTATTAGAAATGATGAAATAAACTTGTCTTCAGACTGAAAAGTAGAATCATTAAAGAATGTACCAGAATTTCAAAATATCAAGTGGTTTGCCTCCCTTTTGGTTCAATGACAGCATCAAGCTGGCATCAACTCCACAGGTTTGTGTAAAACGTTATCCCAGCATGCTATGACAATGTTCAAAAGAGTTTCTTGTGAGGCAGACATGATGACTTTCTCAGTCTTCAAGTGCCACATAAATATTCAGTAGGGTTAAGGTCAGGTCACTGTGGAGACAAGTCCATAACAGACACCACTCAGTGCTCAGTGGTCTTCTTTGGTCTTTAAGTAGATCTTGCAAAGCTTTGAGGTGTGTTTGAGGTCATTATCCTGCTGCAGCATGAATCCTTCTCCACAAAGATGCAAACCAGAGAGTGTAGCATGTGTCTAAAGAATGTGTCCTTGATCAGAGTATAGTCAGTTCGGTGAAGGTGTGCAACACTGGAGTCAGCAAAACACCCCGAGAACTGAATACTCCCACCACCATGTTTCACTGTGGCTTTAATACACTGTGGTCTCATTCTCTCTCCTGTTCGTCTCCTTCCATTCTCCCTTTCTATCACAGATCTCTAACTAGGACTCAACAGTAAATAGGACTTTTTTCCCCCAGACAGACACGATGAAATGCTGATATATCTTAGATCACCCCAAGCATTTTGGCGTATTTCCCCTGCTGAGAATTGGTTTAGAGATGCTACTCGTCCACGGAGACCACTACACCCTTCTTTTGACTGTGCTCTTGCTGATTGAAGTCTTGCATTCTTTATTTAGCAAATTCTGCATTTGTGGTGAAGTTGCTTTTCTATCTTGCAGTAAAAAAAAGCTTGATGTATTGGTTTTCTGATAGTAGGGTTTTATTCATTTTACTTTTTCTAACAATAGCTGTACTTTTACAAACATGGCCGTATGCCATGCAGTAGCAACAAATGACAGCTTCCCTCTGAACTTAACGTTAAACTTATCCATTTCATGTTATTTTAATGCCATAAAATTAAAAGTTTAAAGTGCATCAAGCAACATGCGAAATGTGCCACAAGTGGTGTAGCATTTATGCATAATCCCATGATATTACTTTATTATCTACACAATGCAACAAAAGCCAGCACACCTTTTATTACTGCATGGGCGATACAGGTGAAGAAATGCTCTGTCATTTATCAGAGATTACTTTTTCCAGCTGCTTTATGCTGAGGGGCTTATGTCACTAACCCTAACCCGTTCTACTTTCGAAACTCTTGTGCGATTTTGGCAGTGTGCTTCAGATCATTATCATGCTGGAATATTCTGTCATGATCACTGCTTCAGCCCCTGTCTGTCTCCCTCTTTCTTTCTTTCTTTCTTTCCTTCTCCCTCTCTTCCTTTCCCTCCCCCACCCACAGAGCCCTGCTTTCACTTACTCTCTCCTTCACTCTTCCCTCATCAGCCAGCCGTGCCTGCAGCTTAGTTGATTGTTAAATTCCAGACAGCTGCGAGGAACAGCTCACTTGCCACTAATCACCTTCCTCCATAAAAACCTGGGGCCTCATTTGTCAAGCGTGCGCAGAAGGCTTCTAAATTCTGTCGTACGAATAAAATTTAGAATGTGTGTAAGTTCAAAAAAATCCGTAATTATCAAACATGCGGACACCGGTTGTACGCACACCAGTAAGTAACCGGTGATGATGAATCCCACCTGTTCCTAACGACCATGCTCGTGCATGGTTCAGATCATCTGCATTCAGAAACATCTCTGATTGACCATATATGGTAGCAACAATCCCTTAAAACACATTAATGGATTTTGATCCCTTCACGGAAATCATGGCAAAGAGGGGGAAGAAGAGGAATTTCTCCAACACCGACATTGAGGTATTGGTAGGTGAAGTTGAAACAAACCAAAAAATACTTTTTGGAACACTAAATGCAGGTGTGACTTAAAAAAGAAAACGCTGCATTGGAGAAGGTGACGACTGCTGATAATTCTGTTGGGTCAGAGGAAAGATCATTCTCAGAAATTAAAAAGGTCTGCCGAATGAATGAGTCGTGCGTTCGTCCAGGCCATCGGGCAACAACATTTAACAGCGACAGATGTGGATCGCACATTATTTTTGTATTGATTGAATGAAATCCTTTCATGTTTACGGATCTGAATTTATTTTGTGATAGTGCTTTGACTGAGATGCGGCTGCATCCTATGGCTCTATTTATGTTTGGGAGTCCGGCGAATGTGTGAAATCCTTGTTTAGTTTTGGCTTGCGTTTGGACACTGTGACTCTCTAAGTGCATTCTATTTGTAGTTTCACTGTTCTACCACTAGGTTTTGTGTGTACGCATGGTCAGAGTTGTGCGGAAATTTACGCATGTTCCTACGCACAAGTACAAGTTGATAAATCCCATACTTTTCGTGGAAATGCTCGTACGCACTCATGACGCACACATCTGTGCGTACGCACGCTTGATAAATGAGGCCCCTGGTTTATTCAGTCATTCTCTGCCAGACCATAAACTATTCACTCTCACTGCCCGGATCCTGCCTGTAATCAGTTAAGGTTTTGATTTTTTGAGAGGACTGTTGCCTATGGTTTTGTTTGTTAATTGTATTTGTATGTCTAGAGCCTTTTTGTTAATTAGTCACATTAGCGTTCTGTGTAGTTTGTTATTCGCCTTGCCTGTTTTATGAACATTTTGAACTTTGTAGTTTACAGTTTTTTGTGTTAGTCACTTTTTGTGATGTTCTTGATTTTTCCGTGTTGTGGCTAGTTTAGAGTTTAGTTGCTTTTTGTTGTTAGTTAGTTTTGCATTTTACTTGCTTCAGTTTCCTCCTCCAGAGTTTAGTTCTTAATTCTGTATTGCTTTCAGTTGAGTCTGGTTTGTGTGTTCCTGTTTTGTTAGTCTAGTTTTAGTTTGTATATTCTATTCTCCTTAGATTCCCCTTAGATTCCGCGTTGTTAGTTTTGAGTGTTGCAGGGTTCTGTAGTTTTGCATGTTTTTGTACTGGGTTTGTATTTTCATTGTCACCAGGGTTAGTCTTTGTTCTGTTTTGTTTTCAGTTCAGCATTAAAGCAAATCTGTAGCTGAACATTCTGGAAGTCTGTCAGTTTTCTGTGTCTAAGCCTGGGCTCTCTGACCCCTCCTTGTAACACATTCCTCTTCTGCCAAGCCTCTGCAGACTGGGAGTCATCTTGTCAGCCAGTATTTTGATATATTCACACACATTCATGTTGCCATCTAGAAATGCCATCTTCCCAACACCTTTTGCACTCATGCAGCCTCATATCATCAGACTCCTACCTTCGTGCTTTACTGTTGGAACTATGCATTCACTGGGGAAGTCCTTGCCAGGTTAATGCCAAACTTGTTGGTTTCTTAGTACAGAGTAATCTCTGATTTCCTTTGATAAACCCTGTGCCACATCTGAAGGACTTGGCTGTCTGTTTTTCAGAGCTAGATTGTGTATGTAGCCCTCTGTTAGCAGCATAATTTTACGACAACAGCTGGTGTGGCTCTGATTAGTGGTACTATGGCTTGATGTCTATATGTATTTTATCTATCCTACTGCCATTGCTTACTGTATTTCTGAGCTCTACCAGCAAAACCCACTGTGCTAAAACTTCAATAAAACATGCCTGTTGGACAACTTCATTGTCAAACAGCTGGTAGCTGGTGTAAAACAGCATAGCTTAACTGCCTGGGCATGCCAAACAAGCTTATAAATTCAACTTTAAGTAATCTGGACTCTAAATGCGTGTTTATTGTCTTGTCCAACAATACATGTTGACAATTACACAACTGGAGGACATCAGTAACATTAAAAAAATTGAATTACTAACAGTGGGAAGTGTGCACCCAAACAGGTTGGACAGTAATGCACAATATCTGCGCAACAATAAACTCTACAAAAAAAAAAACAAATGAATGAAAGGTGTAGCAACACAGCTAAAACCCTAACAGGTGTTCCAACTATGTAGCCATTATCAGTAACTGGCACTGCATCAAATGATGCCGAAGCCAAAGGTGGAGATAAACTCTTCCATCATAGTGTATGCATTTTTATACTGTGATGACTCTATAGATAAAAGATTGAGATAAAATTGAAATATTTTATCTTTTGAAAAGTATCTCACAGATAAGGGGAGATTTTGTCTCCTAGAAATAATAATATATAATAATAATAAAATTATATGTATATATATGTGTGTGTGTGTGTGTTTCCCATGGATATATTAGGCAAACAATCATAATCTTGGTTTATTGCGGAAAAAATTGCAAAAACAAGCTTATTGACATTAAACAAAAAACAAAGACTTTTCTCTAACCTTAACAAGTGTGTTTGTTGTCACTCTACAGACATTGTGGTGAGTTTTTAATTAGGAATGAAGAAATTGATCTTCAGTATCAATGCTAGTCATATAAGTATTGATTCCACTGTCAGTAAGAGTCTTTTTAGTCTGATTATCTGAAAAAAGATGGAAGGAAAAAAATCCCTTCCATTGAATCCACACAACAGCTAAAAACAAAGACAAAGTACACAGTTTGGTTTTTAGCTCCATTTTGTATTTCGGCCTACTTCAGATTTTCAAACTGTTTTTCTGGATAATGCTAAATCTCTAAGGCATACTATTTTTTGACATTGTATCCAGAACAAAAACTCAAACAGAGTAAAGCTTCATTTTGTTTGTAGTATATTGCAATATGTCTTTACTGTCTTTTGTATTTTGTAGGGGATTCAAGTTATGTTTTTCCTTGTGCTGTTAACTATTCACTGAAAAAAAAGTTATTAATTCCACAACAGTTTTGCCTTTTAGCTTTTCCCCAAACTTGATATCAAAAGAATATTGCAGAAGATTTTATATTGGTTTTTGAGATCCCAAATTACCAGACAGCAGTCCCCTCCAACACTGCAAGCAATTGGCTACTATAACTATTGATATTAAACAGAGAGCGACTTCAGTGGAAATGGTAGCAGAATTTTAACAGATTGAAAAATCTGTATTTAATCCAACTATACAGTCTCGTACATCACACTCAGCCGGCCTTTTTGGAAGGATTGTCCCATTTCACTGTCATTTTCTGTCAGTTTGGTTTCTCTCAGATGTGAACTCCATATTTCTCGTATGGCCTATCTCATATTGATTTAATTTTTGTACCTTGTATTTCAAATGTGCTTTGCAAGTAATGGTCCCATTTTTACACTGCCACTACCACTTAAACTCCATTTGCCTCCCACAGAAGGGGTGCTGAGATCCTTTTGAAGTTATGAAACCACACCATTCGTTGTGGCTTTTAATCAGAGCAAGATCATAAGATGCTCATGCTGCCCCTTAGTCTGTAGTGCCTCAGCAAGCCCTGCCACTTCTTTCCATGTGCGTCACCTATAAAGCAATGTGAACCTGAAATAATTAAACGAAAAGAAACAATCCAGAACAATTCAATCTCTCATTTGCATGAAAGTGTGCAGAACAGCCCTTTACCAAATTGCTCCTGAGAGAGAGAGAGAGAGGGAGAGGAGTTCGTTTGATGAACAGAGTTCAGCCTTTGATTACAATCCCTGCAAGATCCATTAGACACTCAACATAATCACTTCCTTTCGTTCCCCTTCCCCCACATATTGATGTCTGCACGTGCCTCTCCCCAGGTGTCACTCTCAGGGGTAACCTAAACGACTCCTCCCATCATTCAAGCCAATTCCCTCCTGAGTGGCCTCACCCCAAAGCAGAGAATGCCAAAGCAATCCATAAGAGATTAAAGAGGATCACCAATTTGTGTGGAAAATCACATTTCACACTGTTTGAACGGGGCTGATGGAGAGAATGTCAATGCCGAGTGATTCCAATTCAGATGGTTTAGTGTGTGGTTGGTACATCTTAGTGGGATTAAATGGTTTAGGTTGACGTGTTAATCAAATATCAACACTAAGGTGTTCTTAACAATTTATTTGCAGGAATGTGTGTAGCCTGAGAACAGATCTATCTCACAATAGACCTAGAAGAGACACAGAGAATGATCTGATTAAATTTATGACCATTCAACAGCATTCACGCACATATTGTAATTTTAATGCCGTTTAACAGCATACAGCTGACCATGAATAGAGGTCAACAAATTGAAATCATAGGCTGTATGACGTGTTATTAATTTCTATTAAATTACATAATAAACTATGTTTTCACATTCAAAATGTTTTACTTGATCAAATATAAAGGACATTTTCAATTTAAAGAAAATATGTTACATCTCCAAAGAATCAGCCTGTGTTTAGCCTGACATCCACATAGATTTATAACCTTAAACTGGACCATTTCTAGCAGCAACCTCAGGGGCAGAAAAATTAAGCTAACACGAAACTGCCAGTTCCTCAAATGGTCACTCAAGGCTTACTCTTAAACTGAGCCAGTCTCCATAGACTTCCATGTTAAAACACCCAACTTTACAGCAGAAAACAACATGTTTACAGAATGGTACAGTTGGTCTCTATAGCCAATTTCCATATTTATGACAATGGTGCCAAGATAAATTTTTGTATAACTCACTCATTTAAATTGCATTAAGACTTAAAGTTATACATAATTAAAGGAGTTGACTCTTTGAGTGAGAGTCCATGGCTGGGAGACATTTGCTTGGCCATCTCAGCTTTATTCAGGCTCCACATCTTATTTTTGGTTTATCTATAAGTCAAGCAGAGTTTGGCACTGCCAAGATGGCGGCGGGCAGAGTGAAAACAATTAGCTTCAAAACAGCTGTTAATGTAATATCACAGTTGTTTTGTTTATCTTTGTGTACAAGCTATGAATCATTTGTGTTTCCACTCCTGCATACAGTTTAATTAATCCTAAACATAAAAACTGAACCTGAGACTTGTCTTTACAAATACATACTTTGTACCAAATACAGATCAGTTATATGTATAAAATTAAACAGATGTTGAATATTACTCTACTGTACATGATCAACTGTGTCTCATAAACATTGTGTCTTTTATTAAATTGTTTACCCAGTTATAGACAAATATGCAAATGGAAGAGGTATGTTCAGAGGCAGTGTTGTTTTTTTCTTTCTTGTTTTTTTTTTACAACTGTAACAATTTCGCTATTGGGTGGCTGAGGTGGGTGGAGGGTCATTATTTGCACACCAGAGACACAGAATTGGCATCCTGACTTCTGTCTGTGGTTAGGTTCAGGGAACAAAAGCACTTTAATTAAGTGGAAAGATTGTGCTTATGGATAAATGATAATAAACACATTTTGTCTCAAGTCACTGTGGACATTTTTTTTTTCTGTTAAATCCGACCAGGGACCTTCCTGAACCGCAAAGGTCTCCTCCAGGCATGTTCGCTGATACATTTTGGTTTTCCATATGCCTTTTGTTTACAAATGAGTATTGTTTTTCAAGATTGTATATTTTACCAGAAAACAACATGCTGTGCGTAAACATTTTATTAGTATGTTCACAATCAACAATTACTTATGTTAAGAGAAAACAGCATTATGTCACCTTCAAAAAATGTTTGCTGTGGCAAATTATAGTAGCTTTGTAATTTTATAGGAACCAGCATTAATATATCTTAGATAAAAAGGCAAAACAAAAACTACAAAATGAATCTGACCTACCTAATGGTTAAAATACTGTATTTCACTAACCTTGATTAGATCAGACCAGGTTGATTTTTTATTTATTGTGGCTAATGATTATTGATCAGTTTTTCGAGAGTCCCCAAATTCTATCTGTTTATCATGTCAACATGCAGTGGTTTCTCGGGTTTCCAAAAATATTAACAGCCCTCCACAGCAATTTGCTACCATCCTCATGCATTAATATACAGTGTGTACACCAATAAACTTGAGAAATGCTCATCAGTTCTCATCAATAGCCCAAAATGCACTGAGATTCCTTTCCTGGAAGTTTTATTGGAGTTAGCCTGTTACCTAAATCAAAAATCAATGCAGTTATTTTGGGAACATTCTCCATGGCGAGAATAGCCAAGAGACATGCAACGCCAAACAGCTTGCTGAACCAAATGCCTCCGATCGATAGGTTAGTGAATTATGCATGGTATCCGGGTGCAGTACAACTCTTGTACCTCTGATGCCTGTCTTGATGTGACGTTTCATTTGTATGAGCACAGACTTGCGTGTGTGTATTTTAGTATATTTGTGATCGTTCGCCGTGAACATAGTTATAATCTTTGACTCTCTGGAGTTTTAGGTGCTACTACACCTCATGACATGTGATGCCCCCGTCTAAGAAAGTGAAGAATGTTAAGCAAACATGGATCCACACACAGCTACCCACACATTTTCACAAATGCTCACACACACTCACACATGCATCTATAACACACTGCTCTTTCAAGACTGTCTGGTCTTAATCTGTCAAGGGAGAGCAAGACTGCATGAATGTGGCACTGGCTTGTTATCGCAACAATCTTGCACCAGCATTTTATTTCAAACGACGACACATGGAGATGCCTTTTATAATTAAAACTCAAGTGGCCGTATTTCATTTATTTATTCAGGCACGCCTTTTTCTTCTCTTCCACTTTCATGCTTGTTCAAATTGATTTAACTTTTGAAATTGTCACTACAAAATAGGTTGGCTGCCGCAATTACAAAAGTTCTAATTAAAAGCAGAATGCAAATATATTCATAATTGTGTTGCCGTCTTATCTGTTTCATGGCTGGTGTTACTTTATAGCAGGCAGAGGGGAAATGAGAGAGAGAGAGACAGACAGAGACTGGCAAAAGCGAGAGTAAGAGAGAGAAAAAGAGAACGAAAGAGGGAGAGTGGGATCTTATTAACGATCTCACATAGATGACACTATATTCTGACATGTTCCTTGTCACAGCATCAATTAACTGACCGGAACAATCTTTACCATGGCTTCAGCACGCCCATCACACACACACACACACACACACACACACACACACACACACACACACACACACCTATACAGGTTTCTATGGATTGTAAGGACACTTCGAGGCAAACAGGTTTTTTGGTGTATTGAAGGGACACCCCTTTCCACTTGCTTCCCAAAGACGTGATGAATACCAAAAATTTTTTTTTCAGCAGTACTACACAAATCCCACTTCAAAACTCAAATACACACAAAAGACCTCAAGATTTTACAACCTGATAGTTTGCCTAATTGTAAGGACATACTTAATTAGACACATAAACCCCGCCTATGACAAAAATTTACATTATTAGGACCAGCTCAATTTATAGGGACAGTTGATACATGACACACAGACATGTCACTGAAGTGACTTTAGGGGTCAAACTTAACTTAGTGGGACGTAGCTTAACACATACACTAAGATGGAGGCAATGTGAAGAGCACACCTGGTTAATAAGGACAAATAGTTTAACTCAACAGTTCTTTAAAGTATTAATACTTACCTAATTGTTGAGCACGATTTGGGCATTTTAAAACACTTTTTATATGAAATAGCTGTCATCCATTTAAGGTGCAGATTTGTAATGAACAGCTAGTAAATAATCTTTATCAGGAAGAGACAATGATGGAGGAACAAAGTTTAATTATTCAGTTGTGTATTTCTCTTTGTCACAACATGACATACATACATGGTGATACACATTACTTCTTTTTTAGAATTACACCATGGTTTCTTACAAAGCCTCTTGTGTTTTGCACAGTGAGAGCAGGATGCTCAAATGTCTTTCACTGCTGGCATTCAGTCTTTGTTGCTAGTTTACCCTTGTTGATATGGTCTCTGAAGTGTCTCATCACAGCTGCCACTGGTGGGTGATCATTGTTGTTTTTGTTTCCTCCTGGGATCATCCACTTCAACTGCTACAAAAATGCACATGTTAAATGTTTATTAACCAATTAATACATTTTCTTTACATTTTTTATGTGACTACATAATCTTCAACATGCAATATGCAATAGAAATGCACTCTCTTTACTCTCCAATATAATCCTGTATCCCAACTCATTCTATCTGCATAATTTGTAAAGGGTGATTGCAGGTTTATGGTGCTTCAGCCTCATACTGTATGTAAGAGCCATTGAAAAAAATTTCTTACAAATCACCAAACAAGACAATTAAGCGGTTCTAAATTGTTTTTTTGTAAATTAGTTTAATTGTTTGACTTAAAAAGAAAATTTAAAATTGGAAGGATGAAAACAAACCATTTCTCCATTGATAACGAGTCACAAATTAAAACAAGCCAGATGTAAGAGGCCTTTTTAATTTATGTGCTAAAAGTTTATTAATGAGATGTAATGCTTGTCTTCCTAACATCCTTATGTCAAACTCTGTAAGGCACATAAACATTTACTATAGCCAAAATATAGATTTAGGATGATCAACAGCAACATCAGTCTGTTTAAGCCAAATGGCACTCTCCACAATTCAAATTTCAGAATAAAACCCTACCAATGCCTTTTACCCATTAAGGCCAGAAGCGAAACATGTTTCTTCCTTTCAAATCGGCTGCAATGTAGGCATGTTTTAGAATATATAATCGTTTTCAAGACACATGACCGATAAATGCATTGTGATTCACTGAAATACATACGGGAAAGATGAAATGCATTCTGGAAAATGTATTTTGTTAGTTTCTCTGGTGCTCTTAACCCAAAAACCTTTTAAAAGTCAAAATTCTGACAGTGGCTTATTGCCAGAGTAAATGGAGTGGTGCTGGAACATAGTGCAGAGGCTACTTGGACAAAAATACTGATTAAATCCCTCAAATTATTTGGAATCAGACTTTTAAATGCCCTGTAACCTGCTAGCTGTATCTTGCTCTGGATGAAACACTTGGATTTTTAGAAACTAAATGATGAACTTTAGATTAACTGTAATGATTTGCAACAAAAGCCAAAGTTTGAAGCTGTCAAATGTTTTGATATCATGCTTCTGTCTGCTTCAGAGGCAGAGAAATAAAGATTTTTGAGAACACTGGCAAGTCTCTGTCAGGGCTCTCAGACACCCCCAGGTTATAAAGGGCTGTGTTTAAACAATAGAACATTTTAGAGTCAAACTCACGGTTATGTGACCTGCAGTTGTGCATGCATTGTGGTACCAGTGGAAGCAAGTACATCTAGCTTAGAAAACTGAACATAATTATCATATTTTCTCAAATAAGAACCAGTATTCAAATTAAAAGCTGGGTCTCAATAATGAACAGGGCTGTCGTCCACACTAATAATTGAAAGTTGAACCAAAAATTCAATGGCTGACCAAACAGAGGTGATTAAAATCCTTAATATGTGTTAAGTGTTATGTGTATTACTGTTGCACTGTTTTAAAGAAGTGTAAAATATGATCAGCTAAGTGCACTATTTTAGCCACTATGGGTGATTGTGTGACAGTGCTTGTGTGCATTTAGAGTGGCTGACTACATTCAACCACTGTGAATGCACTTCAATGACTTTTACATAACATCTTCCTGTATATGTTTTACAATGAATGTATTATGATTGTTTCAACACTGTACATTACAATCCAAGTCCAAGAATAAAATTGTGTTTTTTGAAATAAGGGAAATTTTACATTGTGTTGCCAAAAGATATTTGTTGCCCTAATAATAATAATAATAGTAATAATAAGAGTAATGAACAGAAGTAGATGTACATCCCCCTAATGAGGATGTAACACTTACCTTTGCACCGAACACCAATCCATTTTAGAGTAGTGAAAGGTCCACTACACAAGGTGCATTTTTCAAGACTTGGTACTATGGCAGAAACAGTTGCAATTACATTAAATCACAGATTTCAGGGAACTGATTTAAACAGCAGCGTTGAATAATTTTTGTTTCAATCATCCATTTTAAGAGTTGGGCTTAGAAATATGTATTTTCACATAAATCCTGAATTGTGAAAAGTATCCACAGCTGTTAGAAATCTTACTATAAAGGGCACACAGTACACACAGTACAAAATAGTCAGCACTTCAGAGGAAATATAATCATCATATATAGTCAGTTAACAAATCAATAATCTATAAAAGACAATACATACTGAACCATGATTCTATGTTAACATAATAAATGTACTAAGCCATTTTACAACACAATTATGAAATGTAAGAATGATCAATAATAATGTAATGACACTGCAGGGCACTATACCATGATAGAAAGTGTGAATCACAGGATAGACAATGATAAAACAATTAACAGTATCAACACACAGTCCTGAGTATTAAGTGTACCTGACAAGCACAGTTACAGTGGGGACTGTGTGTCTACAATATTTAACCATACAAACCCACATCAGTAATCTTACTCTGATAGACAGTGTACACACTGTCCTGAGTATTCAGTGTACCTGACAAGCACAGTTACAGTGGGACTGTGTGTATACACTATTTAACCATACAACCCCACATGAGTAATCTTACTATGATAGTCAGTGTACACACTGTCCTGAGTATTCAGTGTACCTGACAAGTACAGTTACAGTGAGGACTGTGTGTCGACAATATTTCACCATACAAACTTACATCAGTAATCTTACTATGAAGGACAGAGTGTACACACTGTCCTGAGTATTCAGTGTACCTGACAAGTACAGTTAAGGAGGGACTGTGTGTCTACAATATTTCACCATACAAACTTACATCAGTAATCTTACTCTGATAGACAGTGTACACACTGTCCTGAGTATTCAGTGTACCTGACAAGTACAGTTACAGTGGGACTGTGTGTACAATATTTAACCATACAAACTTACATCAGTAATCTTACTCTGATAGACAGTGTACACACTGTCCTGAGTATTCAGTGTACCTGACAAGTACAGTTACAGTGGGACTGTGTGTCTACAATATTTAACCATACAAACCAACATCAGTAATCTAACTCTGATAGACAGTGTACACACTGTCCTGAGTATTCAGTGTTCCTGACAAGTACAGTTACGGTGAGGACTGTGTGTCTACAATATTTCACCATACAAACCCACAACAGTAATCTTACTATAAAGGACAGAGTGTACACACTGTCCTGAGTATTCAGTGTACCTGACAAGTACAGTTACAGTGAGGACTGTGTGTCTACAATATTTCATCATAAAAACTTACATCAGTAATCTTACTCTGATAGACAGTGTACAGACTGTCCTGAGTATTCAGTGTACCTGACAAGTACGGTTACAGTGAGGACTGTGTGTCTACAATATTTAACCATACAAACTCACAACAGTAATCTTACTATGATAGATAGTGTACACATTGTCCTGATTATTCAGTGTACCTGACAAGCACAGTTACAGTGGGGACTGTGTGTCTACAATATTTAACCATACAAACCAACATCAGTAATCTTACTATAAAGGACAGAGTGTACACACTGTCCTGAGTATTCAGTGTACCTGACAAGTACAGTTACAGTGAGGACTGTGTGTCTACAATATTTAACCATACAAAATTACATCAGTAATCTTACTCCGATAGACAGTGTACACACTGTCCTGAGTATTCAGTGTACCTGACAAGTACAGCTACAGTGAGGACTGTGTGTCTACACTATTTCACCATACAAACCCACATCAGTAATATTACTATGAAGGACAGAGTGTACACACTGTCCTGAGTATTCAGTGTACCTGACAAGCACAGTTACAGTGGGACTGTGTGTCTACAATATTTCACCATAAAAACCCACATCAGTAATCTTACTCTGATAGACAGTGTACACACTGTCCTGAGTATTCAGTGTACCTGACAAGTACAGTTACAGTGAGGACTGTGTGTCTACACTATTTCACCATACAAACCCACATCAGTAATCTTACTCTGATAGACAGTGTACACACTGTCCTGAGTATTCAGTGTACCTGACAAGTACAGTTACAGTGGGACTGTGTGTCTACAATATTTAACCATACAAACCCCCAACAGTAATCTTACTATGAAGGACAGAGTGTACACACTGTCCTGAGTATTCAGTGTACCTGACAAGTACAGTTACAGTGGGGACTGTGTGTATACAATATTTAACCATACAAACCCACATCAGTAATCTTACTATAAAGGACAGAGTGTACACACTGTCCTGAGTATTCAGTGTACCTGACAAGTACAGTTACAGTGGGGACTGTGTGTCTACAATATTTAACCATACAAACCCACATCAGTAATCTTACTATGAAGGACAGAGTGTACACACTGTCCTGAGTATTCAGTGTACCTGACAAGCACAGTTACAGTGAGGACTGTGTGTCTACAATATTTAACCATACAAACCCCCAACAGTAATCTTACTATGAAGGACAGAGTGTACACACTGTCCTGAGTATTCAGTGTACCTGACAAGTACAGTTACAGTGGGGACTGTGTGTATACAATATTTAACCATACAAACCCACATCAGTAATCTTACTATAAAGGACAGAGTGTACACACTGTCCTGAGTATTCAGTGTACCTGACAAGTACAGTTACAGTGGGGACTGTGTGTCTACAATATTTAACCATACAAACCCACATCAGTAATCTTACTATGAAGGACAGAGTGTACACACTGTCCTGAGTATTCAGTGTACCTGACAAGCACAGTTACAGTGAGGACTGTGTGTCTACAATATTTAATCATACAAACCCACATCAGTAATCTTACTATGAAGGACAGAGTGTATACACTGTCCTGAGTATTCAGTGTACCTGACAAGTACAGTTACAGTGAGGACTGTGTGTCTACAATATTTCACCATACAAACTTACATCAGTAATCTTACTCTAATAGACAGTGTACACACTGTCCTGAGTATTCAGTGTACCTGACAAGTACAGTTACAGTGAGGACTGTGTGTCTACACTATTTAACCATACAAAATTACATCAGTAATCTTACTCCGATAGACAGTGTACACACTGTCCTGAGTATTCAGTGTACCTGACAAGTACAGCTACAGTGAGGACTGTGTGTCTACACTATTTCACCATACAAACCCACATCAGTAATATTACTATGAAGGACAGAGTGTACACACTGTCCTGAGTATTCAGTGTACCTGACAAGCACAGTTACAGTGGGACTGTGTGTCTACAATATTTCACCATAAAAACCCACAACAGTAATCTTATCCTGATAGACAGTGTACACACTGTCCTGAGTATTCAGTGTACCTGACAAGTACAGTTACAGTGAGGACTGTGTGTCTACACTATTTCACCATACAAACCCACATCAGTAATCTTACTCTGATAGACAGTGTACACACTGTCCTGAGTATTCAGTGTACCTGACAAGTACAGTTACAGTGGGACTGTGTGTCTACAATATTTAACCATACAAACCCCCAACAGTAATCTTACTATGAAGGACAGAGTGTACACACTGTCCTGAGTATTCAGTGTACCTGACAAGTACAGTTACAGTGGGGACTGTGTGTATACAATATTTAACCATACAAACCCACATCAGTAATCTTACTATAAAGGACAGAGTGTACACACTGTCCTGAGTATTCAGTGTACCTGACAAGTACAGTTACAGTGGGGACTGTGTGTCTACAATATTTAACCATACAAACCCACATCAGTAATCTTACTATGAAGGACAGAGTGTACACACTGTCCTGAGTATTCAGTGTACCTGACAAGCACAGTTACAGTGAGGACTGTGTGTCTACAATATTTAACCATACAAACCCCCAACAGTAATCTTACTATGAAGGACAGAGTGTACACACTGTCCTGAGTATTCAGTGTACCTGACAAGTACAGTTACAGTGGGGACTGTGTGTACAATATTTAACCATACAAACCCACATCAGTAATCTTACTATAAAGGACAGAGTGTACACACTGTCCTGAGTATTCAGTGTACCTGACAAGTACAGTTACAGTGGGGACTGTGTGTCTACAATATTTAACCATACAAACCCACATCAGTAATCTTACTATGAAGGACAGAGTGTACACACTGTCCTGAGTATTCAGTGTACCTGACAAGCACAGTTACAGTGAGGACTGTGTGTCTACAATATTTAATCATACAAACCCACATCAGTAATCTTACTATGAAGGACAGAGTGTATACACTGTCCTGAGTATTCAGTGTACCTGACAAGTACAGTTACAGTGAGGACTGTGTGTCTACAATATTTCACCATACAAACTTACATCAGTAATCTTACTCTAATAGACAGTGTACACACTGTCCTGAGTATTCAGTGTACCTGACAAGTACAGTTACAGTGAGGACTGTGTGTCTACAATATTTAACCATACAAACCCACATCAGTAATATTACTCTGATAGACAGTGTACACACTGTCCTGAGTATTCAGTGTACCTGACAAGTACAGTTACAGTGAGGACTGTGTGTCCACACTATTTAACCATACAAACCAACATCAGTAATCTTACTCTGATAGACAGTGTACACACTGTCCTGAGTATTCAGTGTACCTGACAAGTACAGTTACAGTGAGGACTGTGTGTCTACACTATTTCACCATACAAACTCACAACAGTAATCTTACTATGATAGATAGTGTACACACTGTCCTGAGTATTCAGTGTACCTGACAAGCACAGTTACAGTGGGGACTGTGTGTCTACAATATTTAACCATACAAACCAACATCAGTAATCTTACTCTGATAGACAGTGTACACACTGTCCTGAGTATTCAGTGTACCTGACAAGTACAGTTACAGTGAGGACTGTGTGTCTACACTATTTAACCATACAAAATTACATCAGTAATCTTACTCCGATAGACAGTGTACACACTGTCCTGAGTATTCAGTGTACCTGACAAGTACAGTTACAGTGAGGACTGTGTGTCTACACTATTTCACCATACAAACCAACATCAGTAATCTTACTCTGATAGACAGTGTACACACTGTCCTGAGTATTCAGTGTACCTGACAAGTACAGTTACAGTGAGGACTGTGTGTCTACAATATTTAACCATACAAACTCACAACAGTAATCTTACTATGATAGATAGTGTACACACTGTCCTGAGTATTCAGTGTACCTGACAAGTACAGTTACAGTGAGGACTGTGTGTCTACACTATTTCACCATACAAACCCACATCAGTAATATTACTCTGATAGACAGTGTACACACTGTCCTGAGTATTCAGTGTACCTGACAAGTACAGTTACAGTGAGGACTGTGTGTCTACACTATTTAACCATACAAACCAACATCAGTAATCTTACTCTGATAGACAGTGTACACACTGTCCTGAGTATTCAGTGTACCTGACAAGTACAGTTACAGTGGGGACTGTGTGTCTACAATATTTAACCATACAAAAACATCAGTAATCTTACTCTGATAGACAGTGTACACACTGTCCTGAGTATTCAGTGTACCTGACAAGCACAGTTACAGTGGGGACTGTGTGTCTACAATATTTAACCATACAAACCAACATCAGTAATCTTACTCTGATAGACAGTGTACACACTGTCCTGAGTATTCAGTGTACCTGACAAGTACAGTTACAGTGAGGACTGTGTGTCTACAATATTTAACCATACAAACCCACATCAGTAATATTACTCTGATAGACAGTGTACACACTGTCCTGAGTATTCAGTGTACCTGACAAGTACAGTTACAGTGAGGACTGTGTGTCTACACTATTTAACCATACAAACCAACATCAGTAATCTTACTCTGATAGACAGTGTACACACTGTCCTGAGTATTCAGTGTACCTGACAAGTACAGTTACAGTGAGGACTGTGTGTCTACAATATTTAACCATACAAACCCACATCAGTAATCTTACTCTGATAGACAGTGTACACACTGTCCTGAGTATTCAGTGTACCTGACAAGTACAGTTACAGTGAGGACTGTGTGTCTACACTATTTAACCATACAAAATTACATCAGTAATCTTACTCCGATAGACAGTGTACACACTGTCCTGAGTATTCAGTGTACCTGACAAGTACAGTTACAGTGAGGACTGTGTGTCTACAATATTTAACCATACAAAATTACATCAGTAATCTTACTCTGATAGACAGTGTACACACTGTCCTGAGTATTCAGTGTACCTGACAAGTACAGTTACAGTGAGGACTGTGTGTCTACACTATTTAACCATACAAAATTACATCAGTAATCTTACTCCGATAGACAGTGTACAGACTGTCCTGAGTATTCAGTGTACCTGACAAGTACAGTTACAGTGAGGACTGTGTGTCTACACTATTTAACCATACAAAATTACATCAGTAATCTTACTCTGATAGACAGTGTACACACTGTCCTGAGTATTCAGTGTACCTGACAAGTACAGTTACAGTGAGGACTGTGTGTCTACACTATTTCACCATACAAACCCACATCAGTAATATTACTCTGATAGACAGTGTACACACTGTCCTGAGTATTCAGTGTACCTGACAAGTACAGTTACAATGAGGACTGTGTGTCTACACTATTTAACCATACAAACCAACATCAGTAATCTTACTCTGATAGACAGTGTACACACTGTCCTGAGTATTCAGTGTACCTGACAAGTACAGTTACAGTGAGGACTGTGTGTCTACAATATTTAACCATACAAACCCACAACTGTAATCTTACTATGAAGGACAGAGTGTACACACTGTCCTGAGTATTCAGTGTACCTGACAAGTACAGTGTATCTTTGGCATTTAATACTGACATGCAGAGAATGCAGTGTGTTATTTAAAAAAATAACGTAATACTATCAATCAATAAAAAATCACCTTTTCATCATGTTTGAGGAAGTCTGAGGTCATGGCCACAGCAGAATTTTGACAGTCTGCCTCTGTTGAAATCTTGTGGAGAAATAGAAAAGACACAAAATAATCAGCACTTCAGACCATCATATGTAGTCAGTTAACAAATCAGTTCTCTATACAGGACAACACATACTGAACCATGATTATATGGTAATATAACACATGTACTCAGCCTTTCACTAAGAAAAACAGGTAAATTATTACTGCTGTGACCACTGACTCATCAGATATTCTCCACATTCAAACAGTGTTCTCAGCATACACAGTTGTATGCTTGGATCGCTCTGTTTAACATGACTAATTCCAAAGAAATGCAACCTGTACTGTATGTAGCCCTCCTCAGACACAATGTTAGCTGGGATATTCCCCATCTAGATTTGACTTTAAAATCTGACCTCATAACTCAGCTAGTAGGACAGGACCACACTGCCTAGAACAAGGTTCTCTGGCAATGAATTTACCTGTTCAGTGATTTCACAGGAACAATCAGATGTCATGGTCATCATGATGGTCATGTTTAACATGACTAAATCCACAGAAAACACCTGAGTCTCAAACTCACTAGTATCCCTCCTCTATTACAAAAATCCTTAAACATAATCAGCATTTACCATTTGTGTTGCATAGTCTGCTGCTGGACTGACCAAAACCTCATAAAAAAGCTGCTCCGTCTCTGGGCTAGACTGAAAATAATGCAAGGAAAAATTAGTGTTGCTTGAACACACTTATTTGCTGGTGCAATCTAATTGTGTCTTTAGCAATATACATCATAACAAGATAATGCCAAAAGAAAACATTGTTCCACTGCTGGCCAATATTATTTTACATTGTGCTGTACATTATCTAATGTGTATATTTTCATTATACTCTTAATTGTGCAGAGGTATAAAATGACTGATCTTAACAGTTCTTTCTGGCACACTTAATTGTACTGTGTAAATACAGAACATTGAAATTCTGGTAGATCTCATCTGTACCTTTAACCTCCAAGGCCAGTCAGAGTCTCCGTAGTTGTACATTATCTCTTCTCCTGGCATGATATCGTTCAGCGCAAACACAGATGACGTATTCCCGTGACTGTGATTGTTTTCATTCTGCTGTTTGGACTGATGTGGTCATCGTTCACTAGTCTCTCTAGGGAGTCATCTTCTTTGGCTGCATCAATGCTGAAATGGCAAAATTGTACCAACTGTACACCTGTCTTTTGTCATGGATTACTTGATAATGGTTCTTTTTCATTTAAGTGGACCAATACAGCCTAGTGAAAGAAATCCAAACATTTTGTACATTTATTTTAATTGTTCCAAATAGCATATAGGTTGTTTACAAACTGTGCAGTTAAGTTTCATAATTGACAAATCAGCAGAGTGCATTAAAACAGTGTTAAATTACTATAACTTCAGTTGCTCACACAGATAGCTTTTCATGAAAAGACAGAAAACTAAAAGAAAAAAACTTTGGTAGGCAAATGCAAACATGCAGACTCAACCTAGGCTAGTGTTAGCATGTAATGCTAACTTTAATTAGCATTAAAAAGTAGTGCATAACTGTACACTGTGAATGACACTCACACTTTAAACTAACGACAAAAATAAAGTTGGTCACACTAATTTCTGGACTCGACACAAGGTTGTTAGTTTTGAATCTTACCTCTTTCATCCACACCTGCAGTCATTTAAAAGAAGTGCGCTCGTGCAAAAGGTGAATGTCAGGAAGCATTAAGTGTCATAGGGTCACAACAAAGATGGTGATTAGCTGAAGAGAAGTCATTTCAGGAAGCGCATTTTCCATTTTATTTATATTTTAAGCCAATTTTTTAAAAAGCAAAGTAAGTTTCATCTCTTTTTACAAAAACTTATAAAATTTAATTTCATGAATAAATAATAACATTTAAAAATATGTTTCCCTGACATATTCATGAGAAAATGTTCAAAGTAATAATTAAAATAGCTGCATAACAATCTTAAAAAATGTGAAAAAGAGATGGCAGAAAATCATCTTATCTGTCTCGTTACTGATCATATCTGTCTAATTACTGATTATATGTCATATCTGTATCTTTACTGACCATATGTGTCTCATTATTGATCTTATTTGTCTAATTACTGATCATATCTGTCTCTTTCCTGATCACATCTGTCTCTACGTGTCATATCTGTATCATTACTGATCATATCTGTCTCTCTACTTGTCATATTTGTCTCATTACTGGTCATATCTGTCTCTTTACTGGTCATATCTGTCTCTTTATTGATCATATCTGTCTCTTTACTTGTCATATTTGTCTCATTACTGGTCATATCAGTCTCTTTACTTGGCATGTCTGTCTCATTACTGATCATATCTGTCTCATTACTGATCATATGTCTCTTTACTGATCATATCTATCTCATTACTGGTCATATCTGTCTCTCTCTACTGATCATATATGTCTCATTCCTTGTCATATATGTCTTTACTTATCATATCTGTCTCTTTACTGATCATATATGTCTCTTTTCTGATCATATCTGTCTCATTACTTATCATATCTGTCTTCTTACTTGGCATATCTGTCCCATTACTTGTCATATCTGTCTCTTTACTGATCATATCTGTCTCATTACTGGTCATATCTGTCTCTTTACTTGGCATATTTGTCCCATTCCTTGTCATATCTGTCTCTACTTATCATATCTGTCTGTTTACTGATCATATCTGTCTCTTTTCTGATCATATCTGTGTAATTACTGATCATATCTGTTTATTTACCGATCATTTCTGTGTCTTTACTGATCATATTTGTCTCTACTTATCATAACTGTCTCTTTACTGTTCATATTTGTCTCTACTTATCATATCTGTCTCTTTGCTGATCATATCTGTGTAATTACTGGTCATATCTGTCCCTTTGCTGATCATATCTGTCTCTTTACTGATCATATCTGTCTCTTTTCTGATTATATCTGTCTCTTTACTAATCATATCTGTCTCATACTGATCATATCTGTCTCTACTGATAATATCTGTCTCGTTACTGGTCATATCTGTCTCATTACTGGTCATATCTGTCTCGTTACTGGTCATATCTGTCTCTTTACTTGTCATATCTGTCTCTACTTTTCATATCTGTCTGTTTACTGATCATATCTGTCTCTTTTCTGATCATATCTGTGTAATTACTGATCATATTTGCTTATTTACTGATCATTTTTGTCTCTTTACTGATCATTTTTGTCTGTACCTATCATAACTGTCTCTTTACTGATCATATTTGTCTCTACTTATCATATCTCTCCCTTTACTGATCATATCTGTCTGTACTTATCATATCTGTCTATTTTCTGATCATATCTGTCTCTTTACTGATCATATCTGTCTTTCTGATCATGTCTGTGTAATTGTTGATCATATTTGCTTATTTACTGATCATATCTGTCTCTTTACTGATCATATTTGTCTCCACTTATCATATCTGTCTCTTTACTTATCATATCTGTCTCTTTACTGATCATAACTGTCTCATTACTGATCATATCTGTCTCTTTACTAATCATATCTGTCTCATACTGATCATATCTGTCTCTACTGATAATATCTGTCACATTACTTGTCATATCTGTCTCTTTACTGGTCATATCTGTGTAATTACTGACCATATTTGTCTCATTACTGATCATATCTGTGTCATTACTGATCATAAATGTCACTTTACTGATCATATCTGTGTCATTACTGATCATGTCTGTCTCTATTTATCATATCTGTCTCTTTACTGATCATATCTGTCTCTGTTTATCATATCTGTCTCTTTACTGATCATATCTGTCTAATTACTGATCATCTCTCTCTCTCTCTACTGATCATACCTGCCTCTACTTATCATTTCTGTCTCTTTACTGATCATATCTGTCTCTGCTGATCATATCTGTCTCTTTACTGATCATATCCTTGTAATTACTGGTCTTATCTGTCTCATTACTGGTCATATGTGTAATTACTTGTCATATTTGTCTCTTTACTGATCATATCTGTCTCTTTACTTGTCAAATCTGTCTCTTTACTGGTCATATCTATGTAATTACTCGTCATATATGTCTCTTTACGGATCATATCTGTCTCATTACTGATCATATCTGTCTCTTTACTGGTCATATTTGTCTCTACTTGTCATATCTGTCTCTTTACGGATCATATCTGCCTCTACTTATCATATCTGTCTCTACTTATCATATCTGTCTCTTTACTGATCATATTTGTCTCTTTACTAATCATATCTGTCTCATACTGATCATATCTGTCTCTTTACTGATCATATTTGTCTCATTACTGATCATATCTGTCTCATTACTGATCATTTCTGTGTAATTACTGATCATATTGGTCTCTTTACTGATCATATCTGTGTCTTTACTTGTCCTGTCTGTTCATTTGTCCATCCATGCATCAGTAAGAGTGATAGTTACTTTATGACAGCTTAATTTTCTGTGTTATGAGGTAACTGCATGGTGGAATTCAAGAATACACAGTTTTTCTGACTAAATCAGTAATTCTGGGGACCTTCCGCCCGCCAACCAATCAGAAGCCTTGAAAAATACACTGTGTGAATTATTCATGAGCAGGTGCAATACCGGGACCCACCAGCAGGGGCACTGTGTTGATACACAAATTATACACAAATTCATGCAAATATGGTTTATTGAGACTTTTCGAGATTTTTTGGATTTATGCTTTCTAGACCCATAGAAACACTTCTGCGTTGTCAGAATTATGAGGACACCGAGCCTGTCCTGACAATTCAAAATGTCCTCATTGTGTGGCGTGTATTCCTGCAAAATGTCCTCATAGTACATAAAGGCACACACACACACACACACACACACACACACACACACACACAAATGGGAGAGGTCATTCTGACATATACCAGTTTAACACTTGTTCTCAGTTTGGCAACACTATATGCCACAATATTGATGATGATTCATTTATTCACATTCCCCTGACACTTTGATCGAATGAAGCAGATGGCTATAGGAATTAGAAGGCCCCATTAATGTCAGTGTTGAAGAAAGGGTTGAAATTTAAAACAAAATAAATAAATGCACCACAAAATCTTGCATTCATGGTCAGACCGTCTGTTTGTTTGAATTTTTTTAAAGCGTCTTATTGAAAGGTGTAAGTGTGGCATGAGTAAATGCAAAAGTAAACACAGTACAGCAATTCACTCCACGCCTGAACACTGAAAAAAGATTTTATAAATCCTTTTAATCCTCATTTACCTTTTGTGTGTTTTCACCACTCATAATATTAAAGTTAATGGAGCTCATTAGGTGGACTTTTAAGTGCATTGCACTGAAGTGAATCAAATAAATTTTCACAAATGGGACTGCACACTTAACATTTTCATTTGAGACAGTTTTTATATAAATATAATTTTGTCATGTTTTTTTTATTGATACAACACAATCTGTTGTACCACATTTTTACCTTTGTCCTCAGAATTCCTTTCCCTTGCTTTCATTCATGACCTGCATCTTTCAACCCATCGTACACAGGTTCATTGACCTTCTTCACCTATAACAGCTATAAATACAATACACATTTGCCCAAGAAACCAGATTCTCACTCCTCCCTCTCTCACTAGAACACACGTACTATGCAGTAAAAAACTAAAATGCAAATATAATCAAGCTCTCAATGTTCTAAGATGTTGGGCATGAAAAGCTGAAGAGGAGATAATCTCTCAACTGAGGATGTTGCCAATCTGTCGTACAAACCTGAACTCGCTGTTTCTTAAGCAACCTGTGCAGCACATTTATTTTATAGAGTTTTATTGTGAAATGATAAATAAAATTGAAAAATATAAAGTAGAAAAATATAAAAAATATAATAAGAATACATATTCCGCTCATTGCGTGAAGTAAACTACATGCTGGTGATACACCTTCATGTTGGCAGCCGGACTCAGAAGAAAGACACCTCAATTTGTCTCCCAATAGGGTGAAGCACGATACACAGCTTTAGTTTTTCTGTTTGCCACGGATTTTAGATTTGCTTCCAATTCTTGACATCTTCACCCCAGCTAAATCGGGTCAATAAAGACTTTGGTCATAGTCACTGTCCTAATGGAAGAGACAGAGTTGCAAAGCTTCATTTATCAACAGATCTTGTGATTCCAGAATCCTGCTGAGCGTGTCTTCCACAAAAGCAATTCTGTAGTGGTATATCATTATGGGTCTCCTGGTACTATAGGAGACAAAATATTCTAACTTTCCATTAATGCCTTGAAGCCTGGTTGTCAGAGCCCTGCTGCCAAGTCTTCTGTACCACCTAGAGATTTAAGGGTGTTATGAAATCTAATGGTAAAAGTGAAATCCAGCAGCCTCAGAAATCACCTTAAGATTTGTGTGCTGGGTTTTTAATGGCTTTAACAACCAAATGGGGAATGACTGATCCAGACAGAACTCCCCAGCAAGTATATACATTTTCAGGGGCCCAGAACAAAGCAAAATGTTCAAGTTTTGGCCAGAATAATTTCTTTCTGTAAAGTTACAGCTCCTGATAGAAAATATGAGGATATGCATATTGTCCATAATTGTGCCACCTAGTTAGTGTGGATCAGGAAAAGAAGATTTAAATGGAGAAGTTACACTGGAAAGTTGTCAGAATCTAAAAAAAACTCCTTGATTTCGTTGTCTTATGAAAAGGAGCTGTGCAATTTGGGAAAGTCATTTACAAAGTGACTGCATGAATCCGCCATTACCACAAATGGTATTGGTATTTCGAGTTACTTGATGGATTCTGTCTATTAAGGGACCACATTGATACAAGCAATAGACACCACATGTCCTGAAAACTTGCCTGCTGAAATGGTCTTTTGTAAAATCTGGTAAAAACCTGCCTCTCTGCGTTAACTGTCTTCACACCAAACTTCATCATCATTAAAATGCGTCAGTTCTGTTTCTGTTGGTAAAGGTTACTGTTCTTAAAAGATCAGAAAACATGTGGGTGAGTGTTGCATAAATCTACATGTAGAATAATATTTTTCTCTTCTTTTTTTGGCATGCCACAGTGATGCTAGATTTCCATGGGGGACTGCAGTTGTATGCATCACAGATGTTTCCTACATCTGTGGGAAATAACACCCCCATTTATTCATTTTATTTGTAAAATTGTAATTGTAAAAGGCTGATGAGGTGAAGGCGAAGTGATGGTAAAGCGAGGGTAAAACGAAGGTGACTAAGACTACTGAAAAACAAGCACATACAATCAGAGGGCAACAAAACCTGAAGGGCACTGTTCATTGATTCTGACATCTTGTATGTTTGGGCTGAGTTGTGCGACAGCATTATATTTTAAATGTACAATTGTACTTGTAATGGTTAATGTTCATAAAAGAATAATTCATTCATCAATGAATAGATGAATGGAAGAAGTAAGATTGCCTCTAAACAAAAAGCACTGCTTCATAGCTCTACTGCTTGTCAAAAACAGGGACTGCAAGACATAATGCAATGCTCACTACACATAGACGCAGATGTCTCAGTTTCTGCAAATTTCCCACAAAACAATTATCCACTGCATTTTTTGAGCAAACAGCTGCTTCCTGGATAATGTTCACTGGCTTCTTATCCAAGAAGTCTGTTGGTTTGTGTTTGCACAGAAGTCATAAGGGGGTAGTCAGAGATGATGGTTGGGTAAACCAAAAAACAGACGACACTAGATACCAAAATCTGTGTCCTGTGTCCCATGTTTGTGCTGCTGAAATTAGTCAAAGTTAAAGAGAATGAAAAGCACAGATTGGCCAACCATGAAACCGTTTAACAAAGAAACAGCATGAGATCAATATCAAGGCCTTGTCTGGATAATGTGAAATTACATAAAGAAGGAAAAAAGGTTGGCAAAAGGTGCTCCAAAAAAGAAGCTGCTAGTGAAAGAACCATGGATGAAATGGTGAACCGAATGCTCAGGTGGACTGGCAACTATTGTCGGGAAATGTTTAAGAAATGGCTCATGAATTTAAAAGCACCAAAGAGAGTGAATGGGAGGATGAGAACTCCTGGGAGGAAGCCACAGGAGGTTTGCCTCAGTGTTTGTCTCCATGTGGAAAGGGGTCAGCACGGACCACCAGAGGGAAATTTTCAGGGTGTTCGGGGAATGATATTGAGGACAGAGCAGCTGTGGGGTGTCAGCACGTTTAGCATACCTCTCCAGGAATGGTGACGGATGCACAGACAATGTGTGGACTTTTTCTTCTACTTTTTTTTTTTTAGAAACAAGCCTGCTCTAACCCTTAAAAGAAGATGTGAAGGGCATTGTGTTTCAGCCAGACTGCTGTTTCATCATCAACTGAACAACAACATGGTTTCTCATCACCTGTATTTTTTCCAAGACACACTGTTCTTTCTAGCTTTTAACAGAGGAGTAGGCAGAACCTGTGACTCTTTCCAAGGCTGCATAACTCCTGGTTTAATCTTCACAGCAGTCTTATAACAACTCTGAAGACACAGACTTTGCTGCGACACTTCTTCCACCCCAGCAGCTTCTTACAGTGAGGGTGTCACAGATCTCCCAAACCCAGCCAGGTCTTCCCCAACTCGGTAACCAACCTATCAATAGGCCATTTTTTAGCCTTGTTGCAGGAACTCCTTTTACTGCCTCACATTTCTCCTTCACTGGCAATTACAGTCAACAGATAAGGTACTGAAGGAGGTATATGGCCACTAGATATGCCATTAAAACATGGATAACTGTGTGCAGTTTTTGAAAAGGACTGTATTTGTATGACAGAGCATAGTATGTGTAAATAATGCAGTTGAGGCACAATTTACGGGAAACTCAGAATTAGGAAGAGACCATAACAACGACAGCTTACCCTTTTATCAATGAACGCGTGATACATTCAAAGTGTGTTTATACTTGGATCATTGTCGCTGTCACTGTGTACACAGTGAATCGTGGCAGTTGTGTATTTTTTTCAGAAGTGTTTGAAAAGGTATTCAATAATTTTTTGTTGAGCGCCTTCAATCAGTCATTTATTACAGTTTCCAAGTTTAATCTTGTTGTTGTTGGTATTACTGGCTGATATCAAGAAATACAAACAGTGAAGAGGAACTAAAAAGCAGACTTCCATTTTAATATGATGATACTCTTACAAGTGATGCAGGTCTTTCATGTTTCCTACTGCTTGGTCGTTTTGCACATGTTGACCTACAAAAATATAAATACTGTGCTCTCTAATGTGCGTCACTACTGGTTACCCTATTGAGATTTCACTTTGAGACCCTGAGAGAGATCTTTGCGCTGATAGCCCAGTTAAGGGTAGCAAATGCACACTGCTGCCCATCTTCCTTTTTTCACTCAGCTTCTCTGAACAGATCTCCAACTATGAAACTTGTCGCCCTCCAGTATCTTAAGGCCATATCAACTCTTGAGACCTGCTTGAGCTACACCTTGCCAATGGCGGCTTCTGACAATCACAAGACCTGATTCTACTGCTTTGGTTGGCCACAGCAAGGTGAAGTTGAATCCATTCACTCCCACTGCAACAGCTAAGTGTGTTTGGTTAGTTGCTAGTTCCACATGCCTTCTTCAAATGTTTCAAGAGTTCACTGAGCCCACTCAGAAAAAATGGAGTGAGTATTCTCTCCAACATGTATAACTGGCTGATTTTCTCCTTTTCACCATCAACAGGTGCAATATCTGGGATTGCACCGTGATGTCGTGTAGACCCATGAATGATGTGTGCTTGGGTTTATTACAGCCCCAGTGGTGGTTTGCACATCTCAAGCTGCATCCAAGCCACGACAAGTTCCACAGGCTGTGAATGCTTACCCAGGTTTGGTGAGAAAGAGGCCTCTGGAAGTTTCCCAGTCCTCTCTGCTTGGGTGGGATGTGAGAACAGCTGTGACAGGCAGCAAGTGGTCAGAACCCGGTTGCCATATCAACCTGCTGGAACTGAGAGTGGTTCAGTAGTGGTGCTTCACTTTAGTAAGGTTGGACAACACTACAGTGGCAGCTAACATAAATAGGCAGGGGGATGTGAGGTACCCCGGCCTGCAGGGAGTAGCTGCAGAAATCAGCACAAGGTGTTAGTTGCAAGGATTCCAAAATGTGTCCTTTATGTTTACCCCTCTGTCTTACATATTGCACTGCAACCCCAGTGCTTTTAAGTGCCAGCAGAATCACAGTTCTCTTGCTACACAGATATCAAGGCAGAACTGTACAGTTTATTCATTTACATTGACACTGCACAGCATCAACTATAAGGAGACAGTTATTCTCCCTTGTTAAAGATAGCAGATATTAAAGGTCAATTTGTAAATGTGATGATGCTTTTCTTTAACTGAATACATTATCTTGCAGTCTCTAGGCGTCTTATTGAAAGTATTCATGTTGAGATTAAGCCTGACACTAATCAACTGATTACCTGTAGCTATGGGAAAGGTCATTGCGAAACTGGTGAAAAGATTCAGGTCATTTAAGACTTGAAGCTTTTAAAGAAATTGTCATTTTTGGTTCCTCTGACCTATGAATTTAGTTTCTTCCAGTGAATGGAAGACAGTGTCTTGATCCTAACCTTTCTACATCTTAGCTTAAAAAGTTCTACAAGGGATGGCTCAGACATTGCACATGGCACTGCAGGAAGATTCATCAGTAACCCAAAAATATGGTTTTGCAAGGGTGACTTTACACATGTAGACAAACTAATCAGCCAGTCCTCTGCTACTCACCCCTCAGTGATCTATAATAGAAGCTTTAATGAATTATTCAGCAAAAAAAAATCTGATTTACAGCTGGCATGTACGTTTACAATATCTGTTTTTATTTCCCCTAGCTGCTTCAACCCCCTCACTGTTCTTAAAGAAAGTGACTTTTTCTTCCTCAGTCAGAACTGGCCATGAGTTGAAGAAGCAATCAAATGGCTTATACCCAAATTTTAAAAAGAATGTCAGGAGTTATATGATCCCAGTGAACAATAATAAGTTGGAACATTTGATGTTATAAGGATGCATTTTGTAGGGTCTGTGCTTGTGATCAACTGCTTGTAAGAACACGTCCGCCCACCTACTTTATAGTCAATACACATCTTCCCACATTTCTCAGAGAACATTAGCTTGCCATCACTCTAGTTAATGAACAACAACTTTTTCTGATAGCTTTGGATTCTCACCCAATTTTCGCTATTATCCATCTAGCATATATTACAGTTTTAAATCAAAACAGGGATGATATTCTCTAATTCAACACTTCAACATAAACTCTCATGAAAAGTCATTTAATTCTGCCGACCAGGCTTGACAGGGTCATTAAAATGATCATAAAGAATGTCAATTTTTTCAGAAAACACCAAAAAGTGTTACATCCAAACCTTGTGAGTTTTATCACTCCTTTGCATGCCCATTGAAAATATTTTGTAGCTGTCATAAAGTATAATTGTCAGTTAATTTAATTTGAACGGTTTCATTACCTTTTTGGAACTTTTCTTTGTGTGCATTTTGGGCGAAAGCAGCTGACTGCTGAGCAACTGTTACAAATTCTGGTGGTATATTGAGTTTAGATTGACCAGAACATAAGTATAAATGTCTTTAGTCTATGATATTACTGAATTTATTTATTTTTTTTACAATTTCAGGATGGTTGGAAGCAGATGTTTCTTTCTCAGATAAACTATTTAATTATTATAAAAAACATTCTGCAATACTGTGAATAAATGTCAACCTTATTTTCTTTTGCTATTTATCATATGAAAGTTGATATTATGAATATATCCATATAATCTTATCAGGCAGATTGCTCAGCATTTCAATATTTTCTAGCACTATTTACAAAAACAGATTTTCAGTGAGCCACTGGATCCTGTTTTCAAACATAAGAATAGAAAATTAATTTATATCCTTTCTTTATACAGATAAATCATTGCTTTTTGAGATTCAGACGCTTTTTTGAGCTGCCCTTCTTGAACATAATAGAACATGGGCCTCTATGTTAATCAATACAGCTGTCTATACCAATGGCTTAACTGCTCTCTTATCAGTTATCATCTTATCTTATCTCTCTTATTCTGAATTTCCCTTCAGGGATGAATAAAATCTAATCTAATCTAATCTATTCTATTCTATTCTATTCTATTCTATTCTATTCTATTCTACCCCACATGCTGTAGCCACTACCCCAAGCATGTTTATAGGCTCTGACTCAAGTTTCCTCTGTTTATTCCTCTGTGTTAATTTTGTAATTTCATCATGTATAAGGCTCTGAACATCTCCAAAATGGAGGTGCCTAGTCCCAAAGACAGTCCTAGAGACACAGACGGAACTCTTCTTACTGCTGTTGTTGTGCTTTCTGTGTAGATATGGTGTAATGTTGCATAGACAAATATCACAGAGAATACGTAAAACAGTTTGAAATCACGGTCTTCAAAGCAGATAATTTCATCAGTGATGATGTCAATTGTTGTTCCAAACTAAACTAAAGTTCCTGGTATCTGCAAATGTAGGTGACTGAGGCATCATTCCCATACTTCAGATCGTCTCTGGATGGCCTGATGGCCATTCAAGTTTGAACTGAGAAGATGGGTGAGATAAATGAAGAAACTAAACTGATTTGCTGTGTTGCTGACAATATACAGAAAACAGAACTTGTTACTGTGATATTTCACACTCCACGTGTACTTGATGTGTCAAAAAAGTTGTCTTTTTTGACACATCCCTCCTGTAGGACTTCTCACAGTTTGCACAATTAATTGCACTAAGCTGCCAGTGAGTTTGTGAAAAAAAACAGCTGCTGATACAGTCGTTGGTCAAAAATGATTACAGAACAGTGATTTTCTAGGTTTTCTCATCAGTTCAACATAAAATGCATTGTACTGGTATGCCAGCCCTGGAGCTCTTTCAGTGGCATATTTATGCGCCCACAGGACCCCCTTGTAAAAAGAGCCATAACTTGGGTTTTCCTCCAGAGATAGAATGGAGGAATTGTCTGGGTTCTATATTATTAAACCCATCCTTTCTGATGATGTACAGTCTCAGCGATTCCCCTGTTTACAGCTGCTGTGTCCGCCGATGATCTTCTGAATTATTTTCAGAATCTAAACCTAATCCTGTCTGATGGGGCAAGATTTCATATTTGTCCTCTCTTTCTCACTGATGCAATGCGTCAGGGCTCGGGGCTGGGTTATCTGCTTGGTCACGCAAACATGACAGCTCTCTTTCCAGACTATCTAAATGAAGGCTATCTGGGAGTTTAACTCCTCTAAAGCTGAATGTATTGCATATATAGGACAAGTACTTGTTGAGGTTGAAACGGCCCATCAGGGTCAGTTTACTTCCTTTTCAAAATCAATCTCAGTGTTTTGGCTGTGTTTTTTTTGCCACAATGCTGTCCTCCACTTTCCACCCCCAGAAAGGAATGTGCTCTTGGCCTGAGAAGAAAATGGAGCTCTCACTGCTGCTCCCCACTGTGCTCTTGCTGCAGAGACAGCTGCTGAAGCTGCAGAGCTGAACTGACATTCTTATTGGCTCATAAATCCCTCTTTTATTCATTTAAATGTATTTTTTTGCTTCTCTAAATGTTAAACATCTTTTTAAAAAAAACTTTTTTCTTGAATATCCTTGGACAAGATAGCCATCGGAGCATCTTTTCTGCATTACAATGGACATGCAGCAGATCCTCACCCACCTGTAGATGGAAATAGCTGAGACCAAGATCTCCAGATCCCCGTTGTCAGTGTCCAGAGACAGATTTGAGATTTTTCTTACTCAAGAAAATTTCAGGGAATGGCTCTGTATCAGTCTGTTGAGTTTTTGTTCATTTATACGCTCCCTAACATCAGTGAAAGATATAGTCAACGTTGACTTTTCCCTGTTTTTCCCCAAGACCACAATACTTGAATAACATTAATTAGATTCTTTGAGTTAGCATAAAATCCCTAATCATACATTAGTGGCAATTTGCAGATTCTGTATGAACACCTTACAGTGACAGTGAAGAGTTTGCATATATTTTCAATATCGACGCCTCCGCATTCTGTTGATGAAAATCCCAAATCTGTCGAGGATTTTGTTCACTACAAAACACATTTCACCAGTGTACAACAGTTGTGCATGAATAAACATGCTGGTTTTTACTGCCCTCCAAAGTGACCCATTTAGTATTTTCTGATCAGATGCCCAACAAAACAGAGTTCCAACTCAAGTCATGTCAACTCAGGTTAATAAAAATGTAGTCTAGAAAAATAATATTAAACCCAGTATTTAAGTTTGTATTGCGAGCAGTGAATTTGGCAATATCTAAAGGTATAAAGTAGGATTGATTTGCTCATTCTTTTTTGCAAGCCTTATACAGACATTTTTGCTCTGAAAGATGTTGCAAAATGAGCAGTCAACACCATGTATTTCCTGGAGCATTTCCTCCTTAGAACTGCAGCATATTGTCTCAAAAATATATAATTAGACTTCTTAATTTTAATTTCCAATAAACTTTAGGAAGCAATCCTGTCAGCTTGCAGAGTGGGGCTTTTCTCATCCCTCTTCAGAATCGGTATCCAATTCGAACATAGATAGCTAAATTACTCCAATATTACATCTTTCCATTGTATAGTGAAGAGTAGTAGTGTTTAAGCAGAGTTGTAGGTGAACTGAGGCCTGTACTATAAAGCAGTACAGGACTCTGACTTGTTTACCTTATAAGGTTTTTAATAGACAGATGGTAGAGATAAATAGATATAGATAGATAGGTACTTTTTTTCATCCTCTTAGGGAAATTCAAGGTATCCCGTAGCACACACCATAATGTTGTTGTTGTTGTTGTGGTGGTGTTCTTTACTTCCTCCCTGAAGCACCACTTGGGCTGCAGCTAAAAGAATGAGGCTAAAAGTGTCGGCAGTAGAGTACATCTAAGCCATACATTCATTTAATAGACTGTACAACTGTAATTATAGTCAGAAATACTCATGCCCTTACAATTTGGTAGTGATATTGATAAGCCTGTAAACATTAACACTGTTGCAAGCTTTCCTGCTCTGGCTGTGTTACGTTTTGTCTGTATTATGTTTGAAATCTTTGTATTTCACTAATATTATAATTTCCTCTTTGTTTATTAAATGAGTGTGTGTGTATGTGTGTGTGTGTGTGTGTGTGTGTGTGGGTGGGCAGGGGGTGGTGGTGTTGAGGGGGTGGGGGGGGGATTGGAGGACTTTTACAACTTCAGCTGCCTTACTTTTATACTTCCAAGGGACAGAGTAATCATTCCTATCGCCACCAAAGGCCTTTCTAATTTATACCTAAACAGTTGTAGTAGTGGGCATTTGTTTAAACCACTAATAGTCTCATTTTTCTTGGGAGGACAGTTTCACCAATAGTGTCTCCACAAAATGGTTTAATTTGATTATTTTCTCTGTCAGTTTTAACTGAGATGTATGCCACATAAATAACACACTACACAACTTACACTTAAAACACCTGAGGAGTCACCATACAAAAGCATCTTTGCTGTAACATGCGCATCCTACAGTATTGACAATTTAGATATTCCCCTTTAAATCAGACAAATTATGAATATGAAATATGAAAATTTTAGTGCTCACTGAACCAAAAAAGCTATGTCCTTACAAATTAGAAATATTTTTTTTAAAGCAGGCAAGATACACCAGGACCCAGGAGTTAGATTTTCATTAGAAGACATTTCCCTTCAGGGCGGTGGTTGTTCAGACACCAAAAGACAGAAACTTAGCCACTTTTCCAAACAGATGCTCTGGGAGTCCAATTTGGACTTTATTAAGCAGCAAGGTTGATATTATGTATACAGCATAAAATGATTTTCTGTCTCTGGCTGTGACTGCAGACTTGTTTTCTGGACTTTCTGAGTACAAAATCAAAATTTGAAACTTAGGGTTTAATTTGTCCCAAATGACATGTACCTCCAGTCTGCGTTGGGCGTAACTGATGACATATTTAAGCCTTACAAGATTAATGGAAAAAGTACTGACAAATGAAAGGGGGGAGAAACAGAGAGGGAGTTTGAGACTGATGGTATTTTTTAAGGAGCTCATTATTTTGGACAGATGGATTTTAACTGCAGGTTGCTGTAATAGGAAGAAAACTACATATTCCTTAAAATTTGAGAAACACTGGCCTTTTCTATCCTTGCTTGCAAATATCTAGCTGAGAGAGCAGAATAAGAGAAACATACTTATGTGTTCCCCTCTCTGTGACTCACCTTAGCCCCTTTCCATCTTTTTATTTCTATCTCTTACCTTTCAGTCACTTTGTTCCTCATCTGTCTATTTCTTCACATCTGTCTGCTTCTTCTTTCTCTTTTCTCCTCTCAGTAATGACTCATTGGACGTGCCCTGACTGTGGAGTGCCCTCCATCCGTAAACATGGCATTTTCTGGGCAGGAGGTAAAAGATGGCTGCCACAAGAGAGGGATAGGTAGTCTGTGGAGCCTCCTTTTCAATCAGAAAAGGCGAGAACTGGAGATCAGGCAAAACTAAGATTAGAGTTAGAGTTGGAGATGATGAAAAACACTCACTTGAGACATTAAGCTGTCCTGCCCAGTCCTGATGCTCATTCTTACGCCGTCCTCTTGTTCACTACAGAATATGCTAAAAATGAAACAAAGAAAGATAAGGATGAATAAAAGAAATGTTTAACACCCCAAATAATTCAAGTTGGTTTGACATGAAAAATAATTGATGCTGGTTCACAACACTAAAATGAAAATAATTTCAAACTTGGTGCCCATTCATCCATCCATCTTCACTGTCTGATTATTTTTCCAATTACTGTCATGTAACGTCATTTGTGACAGCTTCTTCCTCCGTGTACTTTAGTTATCACTGACCAACTATTGTACAGTTCAGCCTCAATACAAGCTGTCACATAAAACAGCCTTTAAGGCATGGGCAGTTCAGACTTCAGCTTCCCGCTAAATAAAAAACAATATCCTTTGTGAAAATGTGTTTTTTTATGTTCTGTGTGAAGAACAAATGATGCATTTTGTTGTTTGGTTGTGCCTCCTCCCTCTTCTCACTTCTTGTAACTGCTTCACTGGCTTGTCTGTTGCGCCTTCACCCTATGTATTCAAGAGCACGTCTCATTATTTCACAACACATCTCTAAAAATGGATGTTTTAAGGTCATCCAGCATGGGATGAAAATGACCGCAGACCAAGCTGATTATTCGGGTGCTTCACTGCTTTCAAGCAGCAAATAGTGTATTTGTTGAGTTCTTGATGATAAATGACATTTTCTTCTAACTCGCTGTTCATTTTCTTACCCACCATCAGTCCCATTTATCTTTATGTCATTATTCATCCCCTGCCTTCAAACGTCCAATTGTTGGAAAAATTCAGGGAAATGATTCAATTCTTTACCATAGTCGTTAAAACGATGAAAATGCCAGCGTCAAAAGTGTCCGTCTAAATCAGGACAAACGCCGTCAGGATGCAAACAGTGTTTGTATGGACACTGTACTAAAGCTCATCTTCCACAACTAGTTTACAGTGATCGTGGCACTAAGTGTCTGCCAGAGGTATCCATTTTATTCACAGGTGCTTTCTGACCTAATCAGTAGCCCAAAAACAAAACAGATTATATTTCAGAGGTGACACTGAACTGCAAACAGGTGCAATTTGATAAATGCAATATTTAGTCATTTGCAATTCAGAGTGATTCTATTGCCCTGAAATGGCTGGTGGTGCTGAGGTGGTTGTGGAGGTAGTGTCACATTGCAGTTCTGATCTCCAAAACACTGCAGTATTATCACTTATGTAAGTACATAAGGACAATGTTTGTGGTTTTAGTTTGCAAAGCCCTCTCAAAGTCACACCAACCCTTTTCATAGACAATGTACACTTGCACCTCTTTTACTTAAATAGACTATATTTTGTGTAGCAGACTTCTAAATCCATGTCAAAGTAAGTGATACACATGAGGAAGACTAAATTTGTAACATTTACAAACTTTTTACTGATGTAAACAAACCAAAACATGAATGGTGATATCCATCCATCCATCCATCCATTATCTATACACCGCTTAATCCTCTGCAGGGTCGGGGGGGCTGGAGCCTATTCCAGCCAACTCGGCCGAAAGCAGAGGACACCTTGGACACGTCGCCAGCCTATTGTAGGGCTACACATAGAGACAGACAACCAAACACACTATCATTCACACCTACAGACAGTTCAGAATAATCAATTAACCTCAGGATGTTTTTGGACTTTGGGAGGAAGCCGGAATATCCGGTGAAAACCCACGCTGCACAGAGAGAAAATGCAAACTCCACACAGAAAGATCCCATGCGTCCTAACCAGGACGCTAACCAGGATCTTCTAGCTATGAGGCAATGCTGCTAACCACCGAGGAACCACCGTGCAGCCCCTGAATTATAATACTCCAGAGCAAATGTTTGTTGCCCTACAGTTTGCCATAGTTGTAGCCTTGAAATCACAAAGTGTTTTGCTTTTGTGCACACACATGCTTCCATCATTTTATAGTACATTACATAGACTTTCATTTATTACCTGGGGACTAACCCGGAACCCAGAGTCCACTTTAAATTTAATTGATTTATGCTACACCATGTAGGCAGGCTTTGTACAGGCATGGAGACACAGCATGAGTAGTACCCGTAAACATACATATATACATGAATTTAGAGTGTTACCTTGAAAATTCAGTTTTAAAATGAGTGACTGCTTAAACTGGCAGGAAAGGAAACCAAAGAAGTAGAAAGGCATGTGCTTGCATATGCAAATGTGTGGTTGTACATTAATATTTGCATTGTTTTCTTCTGTGCTTCTCTATCTCAGAAACTCTTTTCTTGTAGTGACTTGCACTCTCCTCCCATCTCAGTTCTGTTTTTAAAGAGGCTGTGAATGGGCCACGGTATAGCTCGCTAAGTTAAGGCATTACCATGTGGGCGCAGGTCGCCAGCAGTGGTCGTGAGTTTTAGTCCGGCTTGCAGCCCTTTGCTGCATGCCTCTCTCTCCCTCTATCAATAAAAATGGAAAAATACCCCCCCCCCCAAAAAAAAAAGTTTGTGAAGAAGCCTGTCTAAACTCTACCCACAGATAGTGTATTTTTCTTAACAACTGTATTCAGCCTCCTTTATCCAAATTGTGCCGAGCTGTGTCAGGATTGTGCTTGCACCTCTGGTTTTCAGAGCTGCATAAATTGATTAAGTTCCTGAAACTGTAGCTTTTTGTTGACTCTTCTCATTCCTTCCTTCCTTCCTGTCTGCCTTTCGCATTTGTCCGAGAGCATTGGTGCTCATTTGTTGGAAGACATAATTCATAAATGTGCAGCAATTCATAACAATATGAATCACTGAACACTTAGTCAGGCAGCACTGTGTTTAGTAATTCTTATGTTTATTCCAGATTAGTGAATTTATGGTCACACCAACAATATGCTGGTGGAGGCTAATGAGCTTCTTCTGGATAAATTAATTGAAATAGTTTCCTAAGGGTGTTATGAATGGGACACATTTCTATAATTTTATTACTCGTGCTGTTGGGTTACAAGTATGATTTATAATATGCCTTTTATTTTCATAATTGCACCTCCACTGCTTGCATACAGTCAAATGTAATAAAGTATGTCCTTAGTGGTGTACTTAGAGCTCATTTACCTCTTCTGTCCCCCACTACCCTTTGTTGATTCTTTTAAATAGCATTCTCTTAGTTTGTCTTGCTTTGGTAGCAGTCATTATGAGTGCCTTATTCCTAATCTTACCGTCCCCATTACCCCCCACTGTCTAACTCTCTGCTCTCCATATTTATTTCTTCACTAATCACAGTTGTACTGCATCTCTATTGCTCTCAGTATCACTGTCACACAGTTATGATGTGACATGTTGCCATTTGTATGAATAAGTACAAAGTGAATGGACGCATTTAACTTTCATTGTCGTCCATTAGAGGATTATGCTGTACATTGCTATTTGCTGTGGTGAAACTGTAGTAATTCCATCTGAACCTGTGTAATTCACAAAGAAGCACACAATGGGTGAGAGGTTGTGTGCATACTATGGACGGGTCATTGGTTTTGTTTGTGCACGAGTGTGTGCCAGTTCATTCTAATGCCATTAAATTACAATTCATTCCATGCAGGCCATTCATCTTGCTATGTATTGAGACAGTCTAGTTTTTCTTTAGAACAGAAATAATGATCAAACAGACACAACACAAAAGAAATAAACTCAAAAAAGTAATGAATAAATGAAATGTAAAATTATCGTCAAAATGTATTACATCAAAATACACCAATCAGGCACAACATTATGACCACTGACAGGTGAAGTGAATAACATTGATCATATTGGTACTATGTGGTGTTCTGCTGGAAAAACCTTGGATTTTGGCATCCATGTTGATCAGACTTAGACACCCAAATAAACATTGTCCCAGAACAAAGTACACTCCCTCATGCAAATGGAAATCCAAAATGTTACTGGCCTACCCCTGCAGGAAAATGCACCCCACAACATGGCAAAAACATCAAACGATCAGGAACATCTTAAGAAACATGACAGTCTCCCAAGATGTCGATTTGACCTCCAAACTCCCTAGACCCCATTCTGATCAAGCATCACCAGGATGCAGTGGAACAAAATTGACCCTATAACATAGGATGGAAACCATAATATCGGTGGAAGTGAACTGCTTGGTGGAGGTCTGCACTCTCCAAATGCTTTTCTAGTGATGTTATGCTTCATCGCTGTATATAGGTGTTGACAATACAAATCAGAGATTAACATACAATTAATATAAGATTCAAGCTAACAATAATATCTCAAAAGAAAATTGTATATAAGTTAGTTTTTATAGTTAAGATGTGTAATCCCATTGATACATGCAGTATTATTATTTCCAATCTGAACTAATAGTTATGTATATATATATATTTTTAAAAATGTATCTACTGATATTTCTTGAATGTTTGTACTATTTCCTTTGCTCTTGTAACAATGCAAATTTCCCATTGTGGGAATATTAAAGGCTCATTATATTGTATTGTATTGTATAATATGTTGTGATTTTAGGCAACTCTAACTATTTGGTTGGATTGTAGTATTAAAGTCTTCATCAACAATAGCAGCTCTGTGAAACTATACTCAGACACAGCAGTGGTTTGTGCCAAAAGGCAATCGTTCAGATGCTAACACACTCACATTTAAAGAATTAACATTCCTATAATGTGTACCATTGTTGTTATTCACACTAGCATTTGTTTTAGCATTTGTTAATTAACTCTAAATAGTACAGTCGGGAACAGATGACACCAAATGGTGTGCCATTAGTTTTGCAGGTATATGATAATTGTATTATTGTGCAAATTACATTGTTGACCAACTTGCATGAAGTGAAGAGTCAGGGGAACACAAAAGGTCTGAAAATGCATAACATATTAATAATTTATGATATAGTGTAGGGACTTACAAAATATTGTTCTGTGGAAAGAGTGTCTTATTGCATATAACAGCGTATTCTTTAAAACAAACTCTTTCCCATAATCCTTTGTTACTGTGACTTCCTGTTTATTCAGCCAATGATTCATTTTGTTGAATGAATGTAATCTAAAGCCAATGAGAGAGAACGGGGTTGGGTGATGAGTTCGAGCGGGAGAGAGACCGTTCCGCGGGACTCCTGAAGAGAGTTGGACACAGTGCGGTTAGTGAATAAACTGTGTAGATTCACGCACGGTATTTAGCCTGGACTGGAACAGGCGTTATCGTGCGTGCAGGAGTTGTGTATAACTGAAGGACGCTCATTTTTTCCTGTGAGTGAAACGCAAGTGTAGGACGTTATCTGCGTTTGTTGTTTTTGTTAGCTGTTTGGACTCTAAGTGCGGCTATTTAAGCTAGCCCATGTTCGTGATGGACAATCTGTTTTGACCGACGGACGTAGTTTCACCGGGGACGGTAGGAGATCGTGGACTTGGCTGGAGCGCGCGTGTTAGCAACTGTTGCTGCTGGCAGTGTGGACGGTCCCTGCTACGGATACTGCGTTTCTTCACCGACGGCTACCTGCTGCATCCTGCCGGCTGCTGTTCACATCACCTGCTACAGGTGCTGCGTTTCTTCACAGACGGCTGCTTGCTGCATCCTGTTGGCTGCTGTTCGAGTCACCTGCTGCTGGATTGATTCAACTCAATAATCCGCGGTCGCGTGAGTAACTGAAGACTTTCCTACTGAAAGCTGAGTGGACTAGAGGACCTAAGGATTTTCATTCTGCACAAGTGCACCAATTTATGGGCCCCAACGGTTAAAATTAAGCACTTGGTACTGAGAACAAAAGCATTTGATGGTTGAACTAGTTAGCCATTAGGTAATTTCTCTAAAGACAGAGTTGTGGGTTTAATAACAATTTTGTTTGGTTCATGGGAGTTAAGCTCTGTTGGTTATAGTTGTGATAAAAGGTGTTAACTCATATTACCACGCACCTACACACAAGTAAGTTTAAAAGGTTAACAGACTTTATTTTGTTTTGGTTCTTCTTCAAAGAATTCTGCTAGTATTACTGGCATGGATTTTATTTTTGACTAAATTCCAGTGTAGCGAACTTTACAGAGACACAACAAAAGCACTCAGACAAAAAGAAATAAATGTATTTTTGTTTTTCCTTTTACATGGCGGCCCTGAATATTTTATTTGTACAAAGTTTTACTGATAAGTGACCATAATTTACATTGTTTCTGGGGAAATACAAGAATAGCTCCTAAGTTGAGTTAAGTAGTTCCACAGTGGAGGCACCGCACCGTTTATTCCTGGTTACTGTCTTATTATATAGATGTACTTTTCATGTTTTAGCCTGTATTGACAATTTTACTGGTAACAGGAGATTTAGTCATTTCAACATCCAAAGCTAAGCACCCAGTATCCTGTTTATAACCTTTAAAGCATTAGCCCTGTCCATTTTTATTTAGTACTGTATCAGAAAGGGGTTACAATCGTAATATAATATATTTTTTGGGAATCTTCAATGTCTGCACTAAATTTTAACCCTGTAAATGCAGATATCTAATTTAGAGACTTTGACTTGCTTGTGTCCCAATTTCTGAAAAAAAAAATCAAGGAATAATTCAAAGCAGATTAATTTTCTGGGCACCTGTAATATATGTGTGCCAAACATAATTTGCAATTAATTGGAGAGTTGTTGATATTGCGCTTAAAATAAAAAATGTCAACTTCATTTTGCTGCTGAGGAAAGTGTCAAGGGGTTACCCAAGTTATTAAAATTCATCATTACCTTAACTTAATCATTCTTTTATCTGTCTTTTTCCATGCATAAATGCCATTCACAGTAGCTGATGTCTCTCCAGAGGTTTGCTACATGGTACTCACAGTTCTCACAGACGTATTCTGAAGAAAAATGAACAAGGATACGTGGCAAACAGATTTGTGAAAGTGCATAAAGTTCTTGGTAAAATGTAAGAAGGCTAATAAAGGCATTATTCTTCCAGTTAAAGGCCATGCCATTATGGAACATTTTTCTTTGAGGTTTCTGTTTTTCATTCTTTAAAAGAAAGAACTTTAGATTTTGTCTCTCCTTTGCTTTCAAGCTACTCTGGCTGGTTTACAGGAGCCTTTCATTAAAAGCACCAGAGCAACAGCAAGGTTACCGGAGCTGTATTCAGTTCAACTTATTTGCCTCATTAACTGGCCTCAGTGTTCGCGGCCTCCAAGCAAACCAACAGACATGTATGTGTGTTTTATCAGACTGTCAACTGGATTTACTGTGTGACATGGCTTCAGAAGCCAGCGGACTGTTCAATGGAAATTTAATTGAAGTTAGTTACATCAAATTCAGTCCTTTCATTGAAGGAACTAATTAGACATTCCATCCATCTATCTATTTGCTTTATTCTGCAGAGGGTCGCAAAAGTACATCCTGAACAGGTTGCCAGTCCATCGCAGATAGACAGACAACCATGCACGCTCTCATTCACACCGACGGCCAATTTGGAATCACTAGTGAAACTTTCATGCGTGTCTCTTGACTGTGGGAGGAAGCCAGAGCATCTGGAGAAAACCCACGCATGAGAGAACATGTAAACTCCACAGAGAAAGGAGGATCAGTAGATTTAAACCCAGGACATTCAAGTTCAGTACGAACCCCTGCACCACTGCGAAAAACATATTAGTTTATTTTGAACAGACCACAGATGTGATCAATAAAGGTTATTCAGCTGTAGCCAGCAGTGCTGTTTTGGCAAATGCAATGGTGGTTCAGGCCCTGAGTTGAAATCTGGGCATGTGGAGTTTGCTTGTTCTCTTAGTGTTTGCATGGATTTCCTCCTACAGTCCAGAGATATTTAAGTTATGCCAAGCTTAGACGACTAGACTTCAGAAATCTTCCAATCACTTTACCGCCATAATTACACAACAACTTCTCATGCATAGTGACACCACAGTGCTCACAATACATAACTGAGCACAAACAAGATGAACTAATTACAAATGTTTTTTTCTTACTTACAGAGATATGAAACACACAGGAGTTGCAAAAATTCATGAAAACACATGTGAGAAAGCAAATCAAATCTAAGCCAAGATGTTGTTTACATCCTTCCAGAACCAGCTCTGCTCTCACTTTCCTCATTGGCTGTCACCTATTGCAGCTCTGAGGTGTCTTCCTAGAGCTGCTCAAACTAGAAGAGCATCTTAGAGTTTGTGGCAATAATTTGAGGCATGCCAGAAAATATCAGAAACTCTAACCCAGCTCCTCGAGTGGGTGAGGATGTATTTGTAGTTGCTTGACCGAAATTTAACCATATCTCGGGGTTTTTGTCTTGGAGCAAAAACGTTTACCTGAGAGGAAAATTGCAGGCAAGATCTTGCAGCGTGAGCTTGGAATTGGGTGAAACATAAGCCTGGTTTATTTATCGGTATGAGTGTGAATTTACTCATTGGCCCTGTGTCCATTTCTCCCCTCTTGCATATTGGGACAGGTTTCATTCCCCAGTGACCTTGAGCAGGATAAGCGGTTTAGGAAATGAATGGATGGATTGTTTCATTGCAAGTCATTGCAGGGAAAACAATCGACTAAAAATGAAAATATGTTATGTTCTTGTCTGACATGAATTTAAGACATAGACACAGTGCCCAGGGTTTTTGTCTTACCTTAAACCACCCCAGACGACACAGCTGAGCTGTCTGGACATAAGTTGTCATGTTAGCCTGCTTATCTAGTGTTTACAAGGTTCACTTTCTCTACGACCATAACTCTAACATTGTCCTTCAATATTTTTCTGTAACTACTAAAGCCTCACTGACCCACCAGTGGGGTAGTCATCACAAATACAAGCTGTGCAGTCAAGCACTTTTTAGACTCAGAGATTAAGTGCAATATTTATTCTAGTAAAGACCATGAAGAGACCAGTGAAGGTAAACATTTGAAATAAAATGCTTTTCCCGGAATGAAATACAGCAGCCACCTATGTGGCTTTTATACTGAGTAGGACTGGTGATTCCAAAAGCAATAAGGGCAATGAACCTAAAGAGTAAATCCAAGGGAGGCCTGACACCAAACACATGATCAAGGAATCAAACAGAACAAACCAAAAAGATGCAAAAGTATAAAAAGAAATGCACACAAATAAGAAAAATGGCACAATAAAAATCTATCTCTGCAAAATACTGACACTATGAATACTAAAAAAGATCAAACATGGGATGCATACATTTACTAATACATATAGTAATTAATACATTAAAAAGAGGTATGCTATCACATTGCTTTTCCATTCCCTTTTTTTGTCTGCATGCAAGCCAGAACCTCACTAGACGAGGTGTGCATTTTATTTCACAGGACACAAGGCTTCTAGAATATTTTCATTTGATAAAATTGTGTAGCCATCAAAAACTCCATCCATCCATCCTGCTTCTTTATCCAGTAGAAGGTCATGGGATCAAAAACTCGGCTTGGATATTTTATTCAGTGTGAACATCATACAGCTTCAATAAAGAGCCAGAACAAGTCAATACAAAGCTTTTGATACTGTCAAATAGTGTACAGTGAAATATTTTTCTTATCTTAAAGTATAAAAAGAGAAACATGAGGATTTGAGCAAGGTGTGATCTGTTTGCTGACTTTGTCAAATGAACAGTATCACATATATGACATACCACATATTTACCAAGACCATAATGAAAGTAACTTCTTAAAGAATGTCAGTTTTAATGCAGGTAAGGTTTGTTACTGTTTTTCTTGCTATATGTTTTTTTTTCTTTTTTTCTTTTTTTTTTACTATAGCTTTCAAATTTTGAAGCTTTGGAAATGAGACCACTAATGTTAAAAAATACTGCTTTCATCCCTTATGACAAGATGCTACGCAAGTGCCTGTGTTTATTTAACTCACTGTATTGACCTCTTGCTCTTTCAGTGGCCTTTTCAAGTTATAAAAGTAGTTAACTGGCTTCCGGATTTTTGAATAACAAAAACAAAAAATCATACTGTAGCCAAAACTCTCTTTAATATGGAAACTTTAGCTGTTTGTAGCAGACAAAGGTGCAGAGCATTCCAAGTCAACACACAGATAATCCAGAAACTGTTTCTCAGAGCTGTAAATTGGGTAAGAAACCATTTTAGAAGACAGCTAACCCGAATCACCCCCTTTTCGGAGACAACAGGATATCTCCCTCCTGCACCAGAATCTGATAAGGGTCATAAAAGTGCCAATGGTGACGAAAACCACACCTCTGGAGAAGAGGAGATGGCATTCCTCCTAACACAAAGAACTGTCTTTATGATTTGAACTAAACACTTGTAAATAATAAAATCAAATAATTCAACATCACTGGAGTGATGATCCCAACATCTGGACTCTCTGATACCAGGTTGATCAGGACCAGCATGGAAGGAGAACATATCGGATCTTAAGTGTTTATTGAGGTGCATACACAAGACACCAACACCCCCTCCTCTCTGTCACAGACCACCACCATAAAAGACACACACCTTCTTGATAAAGATTTCTTAGATGCCTAATCTAAATCTAAGTGGTGCCCCTTCATTAATGAGTGCAATTTCATTGTAAAGTGTAGTTACGCTACACTGTCCACCTACTCTGCTTAAATTCTCATCTGGAGCTAATACTGGCTGAGGCTGCCACTCCTTTCTCACACAGTCCTGCAGACTGGTTTTATGCCTCCTGTCCAGTACAGAGTAATATGTTGGAATATTAAACTTGCATTTGAGAAGTGGCTCCTGTTGGATGTGCTGCAGAAATTTCATGAACAGATTTTGAGAGCCTGAAGAGAGCAGTGAAGACCAACATTTAAGTAAACTGTCTTCTTCACCTGTCTGGCTTTTACATCAGCCGGTACAGGACGATCCAGTCAGAGCACTCTAAGGGCCAATTTTGACCTCAAAGACAAATATACAATCAAAAAACAAACAGTGCAAATCAGAAAAAGTTACTTGACTTCACACAAAAAGATGGCGTTCACAAATGTTTAGTTTCATTCAATCACAAAGACTTTTTAGGAGCAGGACCCCCCTTTGAGGCACTTAGGAGTATGATGCCATAGTCAAGGATTTAAAAATTTAATTTGAGAAAGGCTCAACTTTTGCATTGAACTGACATAACATTTGTGCAAACTTGTGTTGTTCTTGTGCAACAGGTCTTTGATAAATTACTTGGGCTGCCACCATTGCTGGTGGATTTCTTTCATTTTGTCACACACAGACTTAATGAGCCTTGTCGTTGTCGGCTCGAGTAAAATAAAACCAAGTCCGTTTCACTTTATCCTCTTCCTTCTCTCTCTTTGTGTGTGTGTGTGTGTGTGTGTGTGTGTGTGTGTGTGTGTGTGAGTACTTGCATTAGTCATGTTGGAACAAGAGTGTCATGTTGTGACAAGAGTGTGTGTGACAGAGCAGCTCAGCTCAGATGAGTGCAGATCCCCTCTCAGAAGTGTTGATATTAGCCTGCAGTCTGCACGATTTTACATCATATTAAGTTGTTTTGGCTCAGTTTACGCAAAGTGTCAGGTACGAAGGTCGCTGGTGCAAAATGTAGGAATAAGATTGGGCACTGTAAGTCAGTTGGTCGATTAACCAGCTGATAAATAGGCCACTAATAATGAAGCATGACTGAAAAACACATTGCTCCATTTATATGCTCACAGACATGTAATACAGTTTGAGCCTGATGTTTTTTTTTAATAAGTTAATGATGTAATTTTGCCCTAACTTAAATCAAAAAACACTAACCAACTAAGTTTGAGACAGTCAGTTTGTTGGTTTGTTGTGTCCAAGAAGTAAAAATAAAGATCTCTTCATGCAGCTTTTAAAACCAAGAAACTAAGGCAAGTTCCATTTTATGGATTACCCTCAAAACAAACTGTTGCTGTGGAAAACATTGATTGGTGAATAATATTGTTATTTAGGTCTCAGTAGGAACGATTAGCAGAGGAAGCAGAGCAAGTAATACTTGCCAAAGAGCAGGATAGAGAAAAAAGTTTGTGCAACACACATAAAATAGTGGTATAGAGCAACAGCACAAGTATTTAGTTCAGAGGTTATTTAAGATTAGACAGGAACAGAATGAACTGGAAAAAAGAAGAGTCGCAAGAAAACAAAAGGAAAAGATGAAAAGCTAAAGTGTCAATGAAACAGACAGATAGTCAAAGGATTGAGAGACAAGGAAGCAAAGAGGTACATCTGTTTGAACGATGAGAGGACATACAATAGCTTCCTAGATAACTTAATGCAGAGTGAGAAATAAAAAGTGAAACAGAAGTTGCAGGAAACATCATCGAAAGGAAGCCAAATTAATCTGTTTTGGTTATGACAAAATAGGTAAGTGCAAGTTTTACCAGTGGGACATGAAAATCCACAAGTGCATGTCATGATCATCACATCATGATGACAGACTGTCTCCCAGAAACATAGCGAGGAAATCCTAATTCATGAATTTGTCAAGTTGCAATTATGGTTATATTTAATATTGTCATACTGATACAGTAACAGACAACCTATTTTATATAATATTAATTTTGCAGTTCAGTATTGCATAGTGTGGTAACAACAGCATAATTCAGCTTCTTTATTGTTATGTTTAGGCACAAGGTTAGGAAAAGACTATTTAGATATTGGGTATTTGGTAGACTTTTGTGGTCGTGGTTTAAAAAACCAAAGCGAACTGTTGCTGAAGTCAGATACCATCCATCAATGACACTCTCTTCTTTGTGGCATTACAGTGTCACACTACTTCAAGTCTTTGCTTCTCAGAGAAAACAGCAATTTATTGCAAGGCCAAGAGAGTTTGCATTCCACCAAAAGGTTAACATGGGCCATTTTACATGTTTGAACAAGAAACCAATGTTGTTTCAATGAGTCCAAAAAAGAAATCCATGATTGCTCTTTCAGATTTTTGCATATAAAACATACTTTTCTTGCCTTTCAAATTTAATTTCCTAATTGTTGTGTAAAACGTGCCTTTCAGCAATTACCATCACAGTTACTAAGTACGCCAGCATATCTCTGAGCAGCAGCCTTTATTTCTGAAATGTCAAATTCAAGACTGTTCCACTGTTCAGACGTTGTTCGGAATTTGAGTAATTCTGCTCTGTAATGCGACCTACAGGTAAATAGACAATAGGAACCACATCAGAATGTCATGTCAGTGTGAAGGGCTGAGAACTGAGTGTGGGCAAAAGCAATGGGACACTCTCCTCTGCCATTCTAATGGGCTGCTTTTGAGGCGCAGAGAGCTATGTTCTCCGCTCACCATGGCAACTGATGACAGGAATGTTTGACTCATCCTAGTGTTCCTATTTGCGACATTTCCTTTTCTTTTCTGAAGATGAGCATGCATTTCGTGCCATTATTCTCCATAATAGCTTTTAAAAACAAAATAACTGAAATATCTGCAAGTAAGTGCCATTAAAGGTAGCAACCTTCTTGTTTAAGAATCTAAGTAAATGGAACAAATCATGTGCATGCTTCATTGTAAGAGCAAGTTAAGTCATGCACGTGTTCTCTATGTTTATTGTCATCTCTGGCAGGTCTATGGCTGACTAGTGCTTGTTCGTACAATAACTGGCTCCTACACACTGATAAGCCACAACATTATGACCACTGACAGGTGAAGTGAATTACATTAATCATACTGGTACTATGTGGTGTTCTGCTGGAAAACCTTGGATTTTGGGATCTGTGTTGATGAGACGTAGACACGCAAATAAACATTGTCCTACAACAAGCACACTTCTTAATGCAAAGAGCAATCCCAAATGTTACTGGCGTACTCCCACAGGAACATGCACCTCACCACATGGAAAAAACATCAAACAATCAGGAACATGTTGAGAAACATGACAATCATCCATGACGTTGATTTGACCTCCAAACTTTCTACACCCATTGTGATCAAGCATCAACAGGATGCAGTGGAACAAGTTGGATTGACAGAGGCCCCACTGCACAAGCCAGAGTAGCCAAAGGATCCAATGCCAGCGTCCTGGTTCCAGACCCCATAGGACACCCTGAGAGGTCCTCTTGTCCATGCCCAATGGTTCAGAGCATTTTTGACCACATAAGAGGGACCAACACAGTATTAAGCAGGTGGTCATAATGTTATGCCTGATCGGTGACCATAATTTTTTTTTTTTAAATGCCATTAAATGCATAATTAACTTAGAGATTTTGATCAGTGAAATATGCCTGGAACAATCTGGGAATTGCGTGTAAATGTACATATTCAAATCTTGATGTGGAAATGTCAAAGTGAAAAATGTATTATGATAATGAAATGATTATGTGCTACAGAACAAAAAAATATATACTGTGGTTCTGTACATCTTATACTTTGGGCCAAGACTTTTGCTGAGGGATATTCCAACATGTCAAACCAGATTAGCATTAGAATGCTACAGCCTTCTGTGTGATGAAACCAAGATACAGATTCATTAATAAAAGATATAGATATAGACCATAAAATCCTCTCTTTCCCTACAAGCATGATTTGATTCCAGCATGCACTAAAGGTTTACTTACTGTCCCCTAAATCATACAGTACTGCATTATTCATGTCAATGTACAAAAGATCAGAAATGAGTCCTACTTGTAAGATTAGTCAATAAGCTATATCCCTGCTTCACTTGCTGTGGTCTAATTGGGTTGAATTTAGGTGTACCGATATATAGATTTCTGTCTATTTCTACAAATTAAGCTTGTGAAAATTTCCAGAATTTTACACTGAGACCCATTTAGTCTGGCTAAACTGCTCTAGTCTAGTCTTCAGTTTAAATGTCCACTGGTTCTCTTTGTGAGTCTGCCAATGATACACAAATTATGTATTTTAGAAACCGAAAAAGTATGTTTTTGATCAGTCAAACCTGCAATATCTTTTTTCCAAATTCCACATACTGTCAAATTGACAAATCAGATACTCAAAAAGAGTCCAGCTTGTTGATTTGCATCAACAGCTACTATATTTTAGCTCTATTGATTGCACATGATAGTGCAGACTTCTTGTCAACCTCCAGTCTCACATTCTTAATAAACCCCATGTTATTCCTGAGTCCAGACTTAACAGAAGTTAGCTTGTGTTACAGACCCCAGACGTGAGGCCTGTGGACAGACTGTAAAAAAGGATAAATGATGAGATAGGCGACAGTTGATGTGTTTTCTTCTCTCACTTTTAACACACTGTTTATTTACAGTCCTTAACCACGATTTAACTCAAATACTTGCCTTAAGCTTACTATAACCAAGTCATTTCATGAACACAGCATATGAACAGTCTCAACAAAGTCCACGATCCATGTGTCACAATTCCGTTTTATACAAAAAAGGTAAATGTCCAAAAGTCTTTGGTGAGTCGTAATGTTTATATTATACACATAAACCTCCAGGCAGACTGGGTTAGTGTCAAACCCATGTCTAGCATCAAGCTAGGTACAGTATATATCTTGACATTTGGTACGGCCAGGCGAAAGCTTAGCGCTCAAATAACAAATATGCAAATGAACAGTCTCAATGAACAAAATAACAGTACAATACATATGTCAGGAGCTTCATACGACACATACAGACTTGAACCTTTGTGATAAAATCAAGTTCAATACTCACATGTGGCCGACACAGTCAGCTAAGCTAGCAGTAGCATTCTGACCCACGATGCTTTACAAACTACAAATAAGAAACAGATATGATACCGAACTCATCCAACTGCACAATGTAAGCCAACAGCCTTTATGTCTTGGCACCAATGGTATTAGCTATTTTACCCAGGTACTAACCTTTAAAATAGGATAAATGATTGGAGAGGGAACAGTAGATGTGTTTTCTTCTCTCGCTTTTAACACACTGACAGCGAGAGCTGCATACAGCCGTATCAGCCTGTCTCACTAAAAGGGGAAGCGCTCTCTTGTGGGAAAATTAGGAAATGACTCCCAACACAAGTACACAATAAGTACAAAAGGCCCTTCTGACACAATAATAAAATCAAATTACATACAATAAATCACACAATGTGGCAGCACATTCCTGTGTGCCACACTTGCACGGTGAGAAAACACTTAAGAACTTTTGAAACTGCATCAATCAGATAAGAAGTCAGAAAAACAACCACATCATGTAAAAAATGCCAGCAAAGTAAGTGGAAAACATGTTCCTGTGACACTGACAATACATTAATCAATACACTACATTTTATTAGTTTCATTAAACTCACTGACTGGTAACGGATGCAAATATCTAACCTAAAAAACAGACTGCAATACTGTACTTTTAAAGCAATGGAGATATTTAATATGTCAGTCAGTTTTACATTCACTGCAGTTTGAATTAACCCTCGGAGAAACATGGCTTCAAGTAAAATCCAAACATCACTCTGTCAAATGAAAGCTGACCTCTTCCCCGAGGCAACTATCATACCTGTCCTGTAATATGAGGGTACAAAAACACAACTTTGTCAAACATTTTCAAAGGGAACAGTTCTCACTCAGATTTTTTTCTTTTAGAATGTCATTAGATGGTTCTGCCTTTTGTAAATACCGGACAAATTATTCGGGGAACACATTTTCATATTTTCAAAAAACAGTGATGCTTTTTTCTGTCGGAAGAATCTTTTTGTGCTTTTGCTAACATAAAGCACATCCCCATCACAGACACAGACCTCACTTTAATGAGACATTTTTTTGTGTTCTTAGGGAATAATAGACATCTCTGGTGTTTCACAAACATTCCAGACCTGACAGATGATGAGTCAGATCTTGCTGAATGTTATAGTTTTTAAATTTCTTCTACTGTAATGCTGTTAAAAACAAACGCGTATACAGGTTTTTCTTAACTTTGGATTACATTTCTACCGTGTGTGTGTGTCTGCATGCGTGTGTATTTTGTTTGACATAGTCTTTTTGCTCAAACCACTGCTAATGAGTTAGATTTAATGACTGAGTTAATTGCCATGCCCATGTTGGGAGTGGTGGTTTTATAGTATTATCATGGGTTAATGAGCATGGCATTACACTGGGTGGATTTTAGCTCCCCTGCTAATAGTATGGCATTATTCTGTGGTGTTGATTAGAGTTCAGTCCTCACTGTAAAAATTGAGCTAATTCTTGCAGTTTGTAATTTTTGACTATTATTAATACCTTCTGTACAGTGTGAATTCCATTCATGCATTTTTACATCTCTCAGATCTCTCTTGAGATATCTTCTGTTATAGACATTTTTATTTCTTCCACTGACCTTCCAGGTTTTAGTTGTTTTAGTTACAATTTTACCCATGAGTGCTCAGGGATCAAATGACTTGAACTTCACATTTATTTGCTGCTGACCCGTTAGAGCATAAGCAGGAGGATTGCAGCTGACTGTGAAGCTTAGACCATTGCAGGGAGGCTCATATGGTTAGGCAGACTTTGGACCTTTATCACAACGCATTTCAGGCGTGCAAAGACGTTGGGCTCCATTTTCCTGTGGGGCAAATGCAGTTTTTATGCATTTTTCTACAGGTGCTAGTATATATTTCTTTTGGTATGAGTCGGTAATTTCCTGACAAAAAGGAAAAAAACTACCGTGCTCAGGTGGGAGGGCAGGTGCAGCTGAGGCTGTGGATGCTTGATGTCCAAAATTACAAATACCCTTTCATTGAGTCATGTTCCACAGGTATCATCCTCAGATTGTTATGTGCATCAAAATGCATGATTCCTATCTATGATGTCATCCACATGAATACAATCCAATGACCCACGCTTACAAAGAAATGTCAATACTGACATTGTTTTTGATGAGAGAGCAGCAACAACTTATAGAATTTTCCCTTGCAGCAGGAATGATACGTTTCCACTGTAGTTTCTAACTTGATATTTTTTTTCTTCTTTGTCACTTCCAATCATGCTTTAAGTACTTGCAGTTGTGGTAGATGAGGGAAGGGAAGGGAGGAGGTGACCAAGCTGTCAATGGTGACTCTAACAAAGCTTCCAGAGTCCTCTGCAGAAAGGTAGAATCTGTCAGAAGGGCGGCCATCTCAGTGGCACTACATCAATCAAGCCTTTATGATAAAGTGGCAAGATGGAAGCAGCTCTCGAGTGAAATGCGTGATGGCTAGCGTGGAGTTTGCCAAATGGCATTTAAAGGAACTCCAAGTGTTATAACTGGCACTGCTCATTGCCTGGATAATAGCATCTCTACAGTAAAGGATGGTAGTGGAAGCATTATACTGTAGGGGTGCTTTTCTGGAGGGAAGGATGAATGCAGCCGAATACACAAAGGTCCTTGAAGAAAACGGGCTCAGACATCGTGCTATTGCGCACCATTCACTGCCCATTAATTTTTTTAGTTCAGTTCAGTTTGGGTCAAATCAAAGGGATTTTGTTGGTGTTAAAGTTTATCTCTCTGGATCAGGAGATGGTTTAAAGAATTCTCGGCATAATGGTTTCAAAATCTTGACGACTAAATTGCACCAAGTCATGAGCTGATTTGATATGGAGGTTACCAAACATGAACACTGAGTAAGAGGGATCAGCCGAATAATTCTCAGTTTTCTCGATGAATTAGAGATTGGAAAGAAGGAGTCAGTGGTGTGGAGAGCAGGGACTAAAGACTGAAGACATGAGGGAGTAGCAGACATGTATTTACTGCTGTGTAACATTAATTATTTGATGCAAATATGGAGTACAAATTTCGGGGTCAAGACAGTGCAAACAGCAAAAAAGGAAGGAGAGGCGTTCAAACAGCAAGAAAGATAACTGCATGCTAACTCAATTTAGCTTCAAGCCATTCTTTGACAACTGACAAAATATTGCATGTTATGCATCCTTTTCTGATATATTTAAATAATCAAACTCATAATGATGAGGAAAACAGTCCCTACCAAGGTCATTAGCAGTTTTCTTAGACTGCTTTTTCCACTTAAAGTATACATGATAAAGCTTTTATATCATGTTACTTTGGATTGTTATTTACTTGCTTCACTTGTTACACTTGATCATGTTCAGCATAGGGTCTGGAGAATGAATACTACTCGATGCTGATTTAAAGACATACTTGAATCATCCAAATGCCCTGTTACTGTTTTCATGAATAAAGCTGCTGTTATTCCTGCTGCACATGTATCCATCACAGCCCGTCCAAAAATAACTCAAGCCTAATTATTCTGCCACCAGTGACGGATGTTGGTTATGGAGATAACCTTTCCTACAAGCTATGATCCTGTTGTACTGCCCAAACCGCAACATTTGGACAAAGCAGAAAAGAGGATAAAATGAGGTTTTGGCTCCGAAGAGGATTTTTTTCCCCTTTGGTTGTTAATACTTTCATGTGCAGAAAGGTGTTTTCAGCCAGTGAGCACTACCTGCGCAGTAGTGGAACATTTAGCAAATAAAAAAGCAAGCTATTTTCCTCAGGATGCAGATGTGGACCAAAAGGAGGTCTCAAAGGAGACTGAGCAATACACCAATGTTTCAGTTGCGAAAGAAATACGTAAACTTGAGATGACTCAGAATTAGTACCACAACAGTTGCTTGTCTGGTTTTACTCATTTACAGAGGAAACTGTAATGTTAACCGACAGCTAACCAAGCTGTAACTTGTAACATAAATCATCACATAACTGTAATGTCACTTGGCGACATATATTGTCTTCAGCCTTACAGCCATTTGCCAGTCCAGTGAAAGAGAAAGAAGCTGATATCTAACTACAAGAAGGAACATGCCTTTCAACTCAAATGTAAGGCTTACCAGAGAGAAAGTCATCAGATATGACACAAGCCTAAAAAATTCCACCGATAACCTTCACACTGCAATGCCCCTGAATAAATGTCAAATACTATCTGCTGTTAGCTCAGTGGAACCATTGCATCCAATCTGCCCAAATGGAAGTGAAGAGATGTGAGAAATAAATCTTGAAATTGCAATGTGTCAAGTTTCTAAAGAAAAAAGAAAACATTGGTAAATTCCTTCATGTTCACTTGATCCAATTCTGTTGGAGTGTATAGTTGGTGTAAATACCATGCAGCATATTTTGTTAATTTGCAAAAAAAATCCTGGTTTGGAAGCTAAAGAGATAAACGAGAGCTTTGTTACTACACGTGTGTCCATAGGACCAGCACAGGATTTGCTTGCTCAAGGACATGCACACTGACGTCAGTGCTATGAATATTCAGTTAGGGTGAGCTGCACTTGTGCCTTTTTCTTATGGTAGACTCCAGCAGTTCATAATGAATCCAAGGTAATATCGGTGTTTGCTTTTATCAGAGCCAGGGATGTCACTGTGTTTGAGGTAATGTATGCAGGACAGGAGATCAAACTATAAAGGCTGCCCTTTGGGCTTATACTACTGTTTTCATTGATGCAGCCATTTTACATTCAGGTGACGGCAATCAAATGGCTTTAACAAAAAGGAAGATCCCTTTTTTCCCCATATTGTTCCCTCTATTTTAATGTGGGATCATTTTTCCCATGATCATATCCCTGAATCTGACAAAATGTAGTTAAATATTTTAAACATTCATTAAACATTCTAACCCAACTGCTACTGAGTTTATACTCTTAATTCAAAAGGAACTAAAGACATTGAAAATTTTTAGCCCACATGTTTTTTTTTCTAAAGCCTGGACAAATTGTTACTTGTTAGGCATAAATGATTGATTTTAACTAAAAGTTTGTTCTTCGATTTCACTGTTTTGTCTTTACAGTAGTTCAAAACCTTAGGATATTTATACACGTATGTCTAATCCTCATAATTACTTTTTTGTATAAAAACGATGTAGGAAAATAAATTTGGTATTACTCTTCCCAGGCTTGGATCTTCCAGCTTGTCAGAAATTCGAGTCAAAAACATTCAAATTAATTACCGCATTGTTAATATAATGAATGGTCAAAACCTCAAGCGGACCTACATGTCTGTCTACTCACAATGCTGCCTAATTTCAGTAGTTAAACATGTTTAAAAATGTATTATGAAGATGCAACAAGTAATAAAACATCATTCATGTCACCTTGATATTGATATTTTGATTACAATGTTTAGCTAAAATACAATTGTCAGTACATGTTAAGTGTTATGAAGCGCATTATCTCATTCAAACATAATTTGTACATCATTTCATAAAAGGTTTTCTCTTGTTTTTGAGGTGGTATTTCAAGCGTTTGCGCTTGTAGTAAGAGACGAGTGGAGACTTTGGAATGGATACACAGTAAACAAGCTTGAACAAAACCAATCATACTTCTGATTGAAATGAGTTGACCTCATTATTTAGTATGTTTTTTCATGTGGGACTAAACACATATAAACTTAGAAATAGTTAAGGTGTTGCATCAAATCATCAGGGGAGATGTAAAAGAAATAATAAGATAAAGGTCTAAGATGTAGTTATAGCCTTTTTTCCTTTTATACTGTTTAACCATACTGTGAATGAATTTTGAACCTCAGGTGCTGCAGTTTTCTTGTGCACCTTATTAAATACTGTCACTTTTAAATTAAAATCAAGACCTCACATCTGTGCACCACCATGCCCCCTTACCCTTTACCTGGGTTACATCTACGCTCATTTACCATTTGTTGTGATAACAGGTGAGAACACACGGGTGACATTAGAGCAGAGCAGGGCTTTACATGGGTTTAGACTTTTACAACTAATTTTAGCAGATATGAAAATTCTTTGTCCAGCCTCTAGCAGAACAAAATCTAACACATTGAGTATATTTTGATTTGTGCTTAAAAAAAAACAGGTAAATCAGTTTGCTTTATTAAAACACATTTGTTTTATTTCATCTACAGCACTGTGAAAATGTGTTCGGTACTTTAGCTATGCTTAGAGATTCTTATACATTGCACTAGATTCTGAAAGAACTATATTCAGTCATATCTTCAGTAGAACAAGGAGTTCTGCAGCAGATGGTGTGGCCCACACAGAGCCCTGATCTGAACATTGTGGAGTCAGTCTGAGGTTACATGAGAAGACAGTAGAGACAGCATAAATCCAAGGAAGAAGTTCTCCAAACTGCTGGAATCATTGGCCTGCCAAGTACTTGAAACAACTGTGTAACCTTGGAGCATTAGAGTTGTTTTAAAGGCAAAGGGAAGTTACACTGAATACAGATTAGATTGATTATTATCTGCTTATGACACTTTGTATGCAATTTTTGGACAAATAAAAACTACACATTATTATTCTTTAAAGCACCTCCATTTTAGTGGCTACAACATAATAATAAGTGTCTCTGTTTTCTTGGTCTTATGCAGTAATTGGTGTCACAACAAGATAACTCTAAAACTCCCTAACTTTGGAATCAATAATCCAACTACCACAAGATTTCATGCTGATTCAACTCTAACAAGGAAGATGTTTAAAGTGTCATTTGTTTCCAAGTTGCAAACAGTTTAGTTCTCTGAACTGGATTTTTAGATTCACATCATGAATAAATGCTCTGCAGTCAAAGCCAAAGTGTGAATGTCCAGGTTGTATGCAAATATTTTCATGTCTTTAATTCACTTCAGTTGAACCAATGAGAATACTATTTAATATTAGGTATGTGTCTTGTACCAGACACATCAGGTCTAACATAAAATCCAAATTTCAGCCAGATTTGTCATGCTATTGAAAAAAACAACTTGTATTTACTTTATACGACACATTTGTCTTCTTTGCACATTGCTTTTTAGTGTCTTTCATTTAGTGTTTGTGATGTCAATGATTAATAAGATAAGATTTATCATGAAGATTCCATGTGCTTTTGTTGTGACTTTGTGTCCAGTATTTAGTAAATGAAAAGTGAGAAAGTGATAATGTTTCTTTTTGTTCGTAGATGAAATTAATATTTGAGAAACCAAAGCCCATTTTTTAAAACTTGAATGTCATTTGTTTTTCGTCATCCACTCCCCAAAAGAATCTGACCTGGTGGGATGACAGGCTGCCAAAACTCTTCTCTGTAAACAAGTTCCATGTCAATTAAAGTGGCTTTAATTTTCAAATATCCAGACATCTCAAACAACTTGAACTTCATTCAAAATAATTGTCAAGAATTTATAGTTGTTTTGGAGCAACCTCTGTTTGCATAATAAATACAGAACAAACCCATCAGCAACATAGCTGGATAACTGAAGAACTATAAGAGCAAAAACTATTATTTCTTCTGATCCGATGTTGGAAATTTGAGTTTCAGATGAAGAAGCATCTTTACCTCTTCATCTAACCACTTCAGTTCCCTGTGGATGAATAATTGTTTATTATTCAGTCACTTTTCTCATCATCATAGCTTCTGGTGTTTTTCCAACTGTGGTTGCTAAAAAATCCTGGTTATTCATAAGATGTACTTGCTTTTTGTTTGTCTCTCTGCTATTGTGCCTTCACAGAGATGTGATAAAATATGCTTTGTCCCTAAAATTGTCCAAACTGACTTTGTGACAAAAGTGCCACTAAAATTCAAAACATCACATTTGGTTACTGCAGTTCGGGACAATGAGTGACAAATTGACAGGCTGAAGAATGCATTTTAGCCATGTCTTTCATTCGTCTGATGGAACAGATACACAACGGTTTTATTCAATATATGCCTGCTACATACTCATACAAAGCTTGTGTGTAACTCAATTAACTGTTCCCCGAAGCATCTTTCAAGCTTCAAGTGTATTTTCTCTTGACATATGTGCAGACCACATCTGCTGCTGCTTTGCTGCCGCAGTATTACATTTGCTGCACAGCTGGTATTGACAAGGGGAACTGGTTTGTGTTTGCAGACCTAAATGATTCCTGTTCTCCTATATACACGTGTTCCCCCCACTTGGCTTTTATGTTCAAAGCATAGATCTTACTGTTTGGAGTTTACAGAGTCTTTTGAAATTTTAGAAGGTGCATGGCAGCAACCTTGTAACGACTAAAATGCATAATAGTCCCACACTTTGGTGGCTAGCTGATTAGCTCCTCGACTTGGGTGCGAGGACAGTCCAACAAGAAACTACAGCAAAATCTGCCTTGTGTTAAGTCAGCAAATAGTTTGCCTTGGCAGACAAACAATGGATTGTTAACACCCAGGCTCCCCACAGTATGTAGATGCCTTTCCTCAATTGCCACATAATTCTCAACAGGCAAGTAGCAAAAACACACCCATTATTTTTTCTCCCAGTCAGCGAAAGACCACCCTTTTTCAGACCCTACTCAAAAATGATGAACATGACCTAGTGGAGGAATAAAAGGGCAGCTGTGGCCCTATTTGGCCTCTAGCTGATTAATATAGCACCTGAATCCAGATTATTTGGATCCTCTTAGCATCTTATGATCAGTCATTTTACCATTTGAACCCAGATTATTCGGATCCTCTTAGCATCTTTTGATCAGTCCTTTTGCCATTTTAAGTTCAAGGCACTCGAAACACACCACACTAAATCCAAATTATTCTCTTAGTGTTTCAAGAAGAACAGTGAGATGCCAGAGGATTGTTTGGTATTGGTTACACTGCACTCCCGTCAGACAGATTGCAGTAAATGCCATCTACCAGTGCCAGGGCATGGACAACTAAACAGGTGTCTCATCATCTTGTTGCTATGGTTTTAAAAGACTCAGCGGCTGTTAGTTTTTGAGGTCCTTGTCTGTACTCACATTTTATCCACAGAGACATGTGAAATCAAAGTAGGTGGCTGTCAAAAGAGTTGTTATGCTTGCCACTACATGAGAAAAAAGAATGATGAGCTCCATGACTCATCAGCAAGCACACATGCATGGGTCAGAGGTTGGCCAAATTGATCAGTTTTCCAAAGAGAATGTCTCCTTTTAATTAAATGAAGCCATCAGGTTGACTGTGCATCTTAGGGGTGACAGATGAACAGATACAGACTCTATGTACTGTCAGTGCACCATAAACCCAAAAGAAAGATGCTGAAGACTGGATTGTGGATGTAATTATGCAGACTTACAATTCAAGTCCACAGAGGAATGCGGCGATGATATGGGGAATAAACTCAGCCACCAAAGAATAAAAAAATAAAACAAAAAAAAAACAAAACAAAAAGTCCAATTCCCAGTAGCAGTTCCTCCATCTTGGCTACAGCAAACAACAGTTGTCACAGTCTGTGGGTGGGAATCCATTGAAATTACTTTGTAAGGTAGGTGGGATGTGGTGATGACCTCCTACTGTGTGTATTGGTGGGCAGTTAAAAAGAAGCGCTCGGTAACACCCCGTGGCACGGAGGTGGAAAATGTCTCTTCACTCTCTTCCAAGACGAGCAATGTAGTAAGCTTCTTTAAAAAATAAAAAAATACAAGACTCCATCACATTTTCCCTTTGCATATTCATCAAGTTTATCACTGACTGCTGGAGCGCTCACAAATTAAAATAAAGTGTGTGCTAAGGAGGCAACAGTGCTGTTTTTCAAAACCAATGCCAAAGCACATTTAACAAAATCCATACTCTAAGATGAACCTAACAACAAGTTAATGTCAGACAGGTGAAAATTTATGACGTCTATCTTTGCTAAGGCTAACAGACAAAAAATACAGACACAGACCAAAGGAATTTCAAACTAACCATTAGTGCATGACTTCGGCTGCTTACATTTCAACATACTTCAGTGCTTATAGGCTCGGGGATCTACTAAGGACCAACTACTGTTATGTTGTTCAGCCTTGTTAGCTATAGTTGCCATTTGAAGTGCACTATGCTATGGGGTTCTTTGTGCCTCTGCAAATCAGTTTCTTCTCAGGAACCAGCAGGGGATCAACACCTGCTATGCTTAAGAGTGGTCATGGTGATATTTTAGACTTAGCTAGCTGGAGACAAAAAGGTCATTTGCAGCACTTTGCTTAATATTCACATTCAATTATGTTTTTTTTTAACTAATGGGAGAAGCAGCAAAACAGAAAAGTGCATTGACTCAAGAGTTCAGTGTTGAACACTTAAAGTACTGTAAAAGTGGAAAACTGCAAAAAAGAGAGATAATAATAATAATAAAAAAGAAATTATAAAATAACTGCCATGTTTCATACTTTTCACCAAAGGAGGAAATATGCGTAGACCTGTTTCAAACCCAAACCTGTTATTTCAGTAATGATAATACCAAAAACTGTTTTCAGTTTCTCGGGGGATTTCAAATGAAGAGTGAATTTTCAACAATTTTGAATCATTCCTGCAGACCCCTACCTCTCTGTTCTGCTCAGTCACTTTTCTCATTTTTGTCTCACTTGCTCATGCAGACACACAGAAATCCATTTAAAATTCTGAACAAAGACTGTGTAGTTGGAATCGCCTTCCTTTGGGATATATGACTGGATTACAATTAGGAGTGGTCAGGAATAAGTGTCGAGCAGTTCTTGTGGGAATACCACTACAACATTTTAATCTATTATGAGCATAGAAACTTCTATCCGTAGGCCATCCATAGAAGCCCTATTTTGCCAGTGAAATAACAAAGGGTCATAGTACAGGCTCAAATGAGCAACACAGGTTTGTTGACAATGGTCTAGAAAAAATAAGTCAGCATGGTCTGGCATCAGTCATGTAAATCAGCTACATTAATTCCTCTAAAAATGCAAAGTACAGCTATCCTTCACTTGTGAAGCAGTAATATAAAATCACCAAGCAGTTGTAGGCTCGAGAAAAATCTGCTTTCAACCACTGATATGACTACTTCTCCAGTACAAGGTCACTGTCATTGATTTGCACCGGCATGAGAATCAGCCCAGAGGTTTTTTTTTATAGGAGAGTGTTCTGCACACAATATAACCTGGAAGGCGTCAAGATGTCACTGCATTTGAATTAAATTTCCTTCCATCTTGAGTCTGAATGCTCTCCTGTTCTGCACTATTATGCAAAAAGACAGTAGCTTTGGGAAAATGCGACCAGTGCTGGTCACACATTTGTGCTTACACTGTGAACATACTCACATCATTGCTTTACAAGCTTTATTGCTTCATAACCTGGATTAAAATAGAGAGACCAAGCAACCTATTTTTTGTGTTGTGGCTGTAGGAATTGCAATGAAGTTTGGCTATTTGCTTCAGAACCTCAGAACTAAGCAGTTTTTGGACTCTTTAATATAAAACATAAACATCCAGGTTGCGCATTTTTAGTTTGGATTGAACCATGTCTTGATAATTATTACATGTAGGGATTGACCAGTATGGGTTTTCCAGGGCCAATACCAGTGTTGATTATTTGTGCACAAGAAAGGAAGATGGGCAATATTTGGAACCAATACATATATTGAATGTAATATTTTAACAGCATGTGATAGCTGACATAACCTGACATTCATAACTAGGCTTCTTCATTAATAAGGATAACTATAACTAAATATGTAAAATAGAAATGGGAGTGATTAAATGAGGATGCCCTCCTCTGCTTATGTGGGATTGACTGGGATCAGTTTGTTTCCTGCAGGTATGTCTGCTATTCTTCTCTGTTTTCTTAATATTTCACTGTTTTATCACTTTTATTGCCCACTAAGGTTCGTCTCTTAAGGCAATATTAAATATTGTTTTTCACACTCTGTTTTAGGGTAATTTGTGGCTGCCTTCTAACTTAGCCGCTAGCCGTTAGGATAGCCTTAGTTCCAGAGAGAGTAGCTAATTTCCTGGGTTGTGCCAATGGCTTGTGTTTTTTGGTCAGCTTTGACAGTCTCTTTTTGAGAGAGATTTCTAAAACCACAGAGTGACTGCAGATTGACAGAGACCTGAAGCCCATTTAATTTATCAACCTGTCAATAAAAGTACTGATAAAGATAATGGGAAAATGGTCAAATATCAAATGACCATTATCATGGAGTTTAGCACAGAGAGCCACGTTACCCACTTGATGAACTGAGTTTTCATAATTTTTTTGTGTAATATGATGAACTTGGGGCTGCACAGTGGCTCGGTGGTTAGCAGCGTCGCCTCACAGCGAGAAGATTCCCCGGTTCGCATCCCGGTTAGGACGCCCAGGATCTTTCTGTGTGGAGTTTGCATGTTCTCCCTGTGCAGCGTGGGTTTTCACCGGGTACTCCGGCTTCCTCCCACAGTCCAAAAACATGCTGAGGTTAATTGATTATTCTAAATTGTCCGTAGGTGTGAATGAGAGTGTGCTTGTTTGTCTCTATATGTAGCCCTGTGATAGGCTGGCGACCTGTTCAGGGTGTCACCCTGAGTCAACTGGGATAGGCTCCAGTCCCCCCGCGACCCTACAGAGGATTAAGCGGTGTACAGATAATGGATGGATGGATGGATGATGAACTTGCCGAATGCCAACCTGCTAACATTGCCACTCTGAGAATATTAGCAAGCTAATAGCAACATTTAGCTCAAAACACCGTTGTGCAATCAGAGCCACACTGAGCTGCAGATTATCGAAAAAAAATGAAGCATTAATGTTTTTGGAGAACTTGTCATGCTGGCTTGGAAAAACATCACAGCCAAATCATCTCTTCTTCATTTGCCATGCTTTCTGTCAGCAACTGGATGTTACCTACCAGAGCAACCACCTGGACAGGCCCCTCAGGCTAACAGATATGTCAGCTTTCTCCTTGGCTGCAGTTGACTTCCCCTCACCTGGTCTGTGAATGTCGCCAACTGATCTTTGGCTTGAGGTAAGCAAAGGGGAGCAGGAATTGAAAAGAAGGGAATGAAAGCAAAACAACAGAGGCTGGGAAGGAGAAAGAGCTTGAACTGGGAGAAAACTGCAGAGAGAGACTGAGGAGCAAGGAAGGAGGGGAACACTTGGGACTGGGCCTTGATCCAGCTCGGACATCTTGTCACACCTGTAGCATCGTCTGTCTGGCAAGCGCGAGTGAAGAGAGTGGGTAGCCATCTGCTCCATCATGCCCTTTTTCAGTGTGTTGCCATGGGGATTTTCTTGTCTAGCCAAATGTACAGCAAAGGCCTTGCTGATAGACAACAGCTACCACCCTCAACCCGTGCATCCCTCCTGAGCTGATTAATTTGTTGATTTTTCTAATTAACATCCTCTGGCTAATGTTAACATAGTTGTTAATCCAAGACATGGGGGCTATGGAAAGGTTAAGGACAGAATGTTAATGATAAATCTCACAAAATGCTTTTTTAGGGAAGATACTCTGTGCTTTAACTGCAAACATGTGTTATATATAAAAATTCAAATTACCATCAATCTATAAAACATAAAAATAAAAACTACTTTGAGGAATATGATGAACAGAGCTGACAACCAACTGCACTATTAAAAGAACTTTTCTATTATTAAAAGATTTTTAATATGTTGCTGTAATAACGAGGGTCTACTGCAGTGTATCAGTGTGGTTTTTACAGCATTTTAAGACAGAAGGACAACCAGATCAAGCGTGAGAAGTCCCTGTCTAGAGTATTAGTAGCACTTCACTGGAAGACGTATTCATCCAGTATTCATGGTGAATATTAATGATTTACCATATATACCGTCTAGTACGTGTCATCCATGTTGCTACACGTATCAGGCACACAGGAAAATGTAAGACTCAACCATTAGTCATTATCAATATTTCATCAAGCATCAACCCACAGTGGATGTTAAGTGAGTGTATGTGTGGGTGTGTGTTACCAGATGTTGCTGTATTAGAGTCCTATCCCCGTCTTGGTTTCACAAGGCAAAACTGTCTAAAAAAACTCCCAGCGCTTTTTGCAAGTGATTGCATGCCATTGTACCTCACAAGTTCTACAGTCCACTGAGCCATAGCACCGGATATGAAGTAGAGGAACATGCAAACGTGTGTACTTGTCAACAGGCATATGTAGGAAAAGTACAGATGTGGGTTTAGGATAAGATAAGAAAACTTTATTGATCTGTCCGAAATTTACATGTTACAGCAACTAGATACAAAAGAGGCATGGAAGAAGCATGACAAGGACACAAAAGTACAATGAGGTTAAAAATAAAGATACAATAAAGACTATGTACACCCATTTGTAGATATGACATGATGAAATTAAATACGGATATGTACAGGTATAGTATGATGGAGACTGTACCCAACTAAAGGACGGACAGAGTGCAGAACTGTACTTTTATACAGAATAATAGTGCTACATTTTTCTTATTGCAGTCAAAAAGTTGTCAAGAGACAAGACCAATGTTAACATGATGATTATTGTACATTTAGAGCTGTACACATTATAGCTAATTTTATTCTTGCATTCCTGCTTTACAGATCATAAAAATGATTGTTTCTGCACCTCAGAATTTCTGCTGTTTGTTACACTAGGCAACATATCCAAAGAGGAAGGGATTTGCAACACACTGCCAGGAGTTTTCTAACTCTAACAAGCTTTGAAACAAAGAATATTGACGTGTGCCGCAACATGATACTGAGATAAGGTAACATTCACTGTCTCTCTGTCCTTCTCTGTTACAGTCTCTGTTTCTTTCACTCCATGGTTCTTACCTGTGACTTCTCTGTGTGGTTCGGGTCACATTTCCTCTCTGATCGTGTCTCTTTTCCCCTGCAGCGGCCCCTCAGAATCAGGCTGCCAGCGTCAACTTGACATTATTAAACCTTATTTAGGCCCCAGTTTACGTCCTGTTTCCATATTTCCTCTCATTACTGTTGAGCTGGTCCTCCCGATTAAGGCGAATACAATACACATTCAAAATTTCATTTGTGTGGATCTCACTGAGAAGCTATTTATCTTCCTTTTGATTGTTCTTGGTAACACAAATAACCGTTGCTCCGAGCTCTTTAGCTGAGGCTCAGCTGTTGCCGTCTTTACCTACAATTTATTACTGATGCATTCATTTAGAATGGCAAACAAACACCTACGTCATAGGTGCCTGGTAAAACTGTCCAGTTTCTAAAAATTAGGACACCTTTTGACCAATCAGAGTCCAGAAGTTTTTGTTGCCATGGTATAAGCTTTTTAATATGATTTAGTAATTGATGGGCCACAGTCTTAAGACTACAGTTAATCATATGGAGTGCATAACTGTAGACAGACCACAGCAAGATGAAAACTGTTTTGATTGTATGCAATAAAAACTTAGTTATAATGCTTCATTCACTGGAAGAAGACTGCTCTGCTGTTTGTCTAATGTCACAGAAGTTCAGATGTTTCTTATAATTTATACGCAAATATGATCACATGTTTTATGGATAGGCTTTTGAAATTTGATTTTGCTTGAGTGGTTAAATGTAAAGTTATTGCATTTTCAAAAATCAATCCTTTTTAACAAGGCAGTTTCAGAACAATGCATTACAATGAACTTGGTCGTGATATAGTAGGCTCCACTCAATAAAAATAATACACAGTTCCCTCCACCCGGGAAGCTTTGCTGCATAGGCACTGGGATGCCTATTAGTTTACCTATTATTCAGTCTGTCAAAGTTCAATATTGTGGCTTCTGCTCCTGCAAGTGCATATCAGATTTATCCAGTTCAACTAAGTTAGCTACAGTTTGAACTAACACAACAGCTACACTTTAATTGTGCTTTCAACATTCTGTGAACAGAGTCACCATGGTGACAGAAAGGACACACAAAAGCATGACAGTAAAAGTGAGAACGATCGTGTAAAGAATGCATATGTGCTGTTCAGAGCTAACTATCTGTGAACATCGGAAACCTGAAAAAACACTTCTTTTCTGTATTTGTCAGATTTGTTGCACTGTGTTTTTGTTTTTCATCTTATTTCTGTGAATATGTAACACCAGTTGCTGACAGTATGTAGCAAATACATTGATTAATCATTAATTAATTAAATTAATTATTTGACAAGCTTGACAAAGTATGCAGACTTGCTTCACGTACAAAGAACAGAAAGCTCTGGTGATTACAAAAAGTAGGATATTGAATAATTTGTGAATTTCAAACAGCTAAGTTTCCAGATTATGCTGTCTATTGAGATAAAATGGTCCAAAAAATTGCATCAAATCAGTGTAGTGAAAAATGGCCTATGGATTTGAAAAGATACACATATATGAAGTGTCCAGAAATACTATGAAAACTGACAAATTTACCTGTTTTGGCAACTGCATCGCCTGAATCATGTTACCAGATGTGACAGAATGCTGCAGGCACAGCTCAATAGAGGCCAACACGAGAAAGTGTGTCAAGCTTTTTCTTTTTTCTGTCCTCAAAACAGGCAGGAGCTGCATCTTGATCAAAATAAATCGGTAACAGCGAGTAGGCTACCCTGTCTTATTGTAACAGTACTGCTTACAGTGTAAATTGTTGTTTATTTCAAACAAATCTTCTTTACCAGCCAACAATATACTGGCTGAGAGAACACTTAACCAAGCATTTATCCACAGGGAACTTAAAAGGTGTGTCATTTTTATCTATTTGCAGCCTCTCTGGAAGGTATCAGGGCGGTATGAGCCTGGGAGCTCTCGGCAATATTGAAACAGATGAGATATGCCTCTTGTTTATGGTCTGCGAAGCATGGAGTTGGTATTTCTTCACCATATTACAGAAACTGTGGTCTTACATATTAAAAATTCACACATCTTATCTAATCAATTGACCAAAAGCAATTCATAAAATATTTGTATTAATCTTTTGCAGCTTTTTAAAAAGTAACATTGCTCCCAGTTACTTGCTCGAATGACCTTCTAGAATAAAGCAGTTTATAGACAGACTGAACAGACTTGTCAGTTGCTTTGACACAGCTCATAATTGCTGGTAGAATAATGTTGTTCTTTATTTTCTGTGCAAGAGCCTCTGCTAGACAACATCATTACATACTTTTATTTAAAAGCTTAACTAGGATTTTATACGTCTATATCTACACCTCCATAAAATTAAATTTAAAGTCTGCAGATGTAAATGTTTGTCTTGTTAAAAGAATCATCATATTCTGAAAGCCTAGATTTTATTTAACCTAAACTAAAATGCTGTGTTTGAAGTTTATCTATTCATGATTGTACATTTATGCATATCTTGTTTGAAAACTGTGAAAGCATAGAAACTGCAGTGCAGCTGTCTGCTCGAGCTACCTGATTGTCACGTATTTGTTCAAGAGGTAATTATTTTATGACACTCTTTCCAGCAAAGTATTAATCATGGAGTAGTTACATAAGGCTGCCTTTTCAAAACGGGGAGTCGGGAAAAAAATGTAAGAATAACTCATTTTTAAACCAGCTTGGGACCAGCTGACATAAAACACTTCTATTATGAATCCCTGTTGAAAGTGCCCAACTGTTACATTTTCCTTGAAAATAACTTGTCCCATAGCTCTCAGAAGAAGCCAACTCCATAAAAAGCGCCCATCCACAGGTCGATTAATGCCTTTACATAACTCCCTCTATCAAAGGCAATATTTTCTGTGCAGCGCTGCTAATATAGTAACCTTATACTATAATGAACAATGGCAAAACTATGACCTTCCCACGCACTGTGGAAATGGTGGGAAAGTACAGAGAAATTGAATGGCCGAGCTCAGCAGAAAGATGAAAGACTCCCATTATCGAACCTATTGTATGTGACTGCATGGGACACCTGTCTCCCCAAAAATGTATTCACATACAAATAAACTGTATTCTCAACTATATTTTGAGGGAAATTAAGTTTGTCCCAGATTGTGTTTGTATATGACATATCATAGCTGTGTTTGCAATCAGCATATCTTTGCCATTTAATTTACTGCTTTACTGTCGCTTCTTTTTAGCCAACCAGTCAGATGGGGTGGTTACCCTGGTAACCCACAAAACTCAGGAGAAGGTTAAAACATGTTGTGTTTTAACCCAAACCCTGGTATTTTTCCAAAACCTGACCAAATAATTTTGGTGCCTAAACGTACACAGTCAGTGAAATCAGAAGTAAAAAGTGAGTGAAAAGAAACTCAAGTCTAAGAATAGTAACCCCACATGGGAATATAAGGACATATCCCTCCACCACTGAAGAGGAAGCATTTCCTACTATGTTATGGTCTTACTCTTCCAGGAAGAAATCAGTTTATTTCAAAATGTAAATTACATTGCCATTTAGTTGGTTGGAGAATAATTACTGTGAGACAGGGTTGAGGTGAATTCCTTATTTGAATTGGATGAAACTGTAACGAAGCCACTTGCTGATGTCTTGAAGCGTGATTCTTCACATTTAGTAGATTTTTCATTTTGGACACAAAGGAAGCTATTTTGCATATTTATAAGTGAATTTAACTGTGATCTGCAGTCATTTTACTTATCCATTCTGTTTATATACAGCAGCATGATTTTAGAGTAACATGAACAATTTCAGGTACAAAATATTTGGAGTGCACAAAGCCGACATCGTCAAAATTTTTCAGAGAATAAAATTTACATTCTCATCCAAAATTTAATATGATGAGCAGGGCATGTGTTTTCCTTTGCAAACTGACCATTTTGGATGATCTTACATTGTGGTCATGTTTTTTTGTCCATCCCGTGTGTAAAAATCCAGGACCACATTTCTTTTCCATTAGAAATAGTGCAATTGAACACACCATAGAGGTGATATGCTATAACTTTAATGCGCTTTTTTCATAATGAGGAAGATATGTAGATCTGGACACAGATAAGCCCTATTTTTTTTTTAAATCGTAAACTCTGACCTTTTTATTATTTATTCCCTCACTTATTTTCTCCTTTCATTTCTTGACATCATTAACTGTGCATTCATTCTCTGTCCTTTCCCCATATTTAAAGCCTCTGTCCCTTTGGCTCTCTCTATATATTTCATCCTCCCTCACTTTTCCTTTGTCTTTAGTTTCAAAGTCTTTTTTGTCTCTCCCTCAGTTCCGCTCAGATTTGATTCATCTGGGTTTTTTTTGGCAGTCGCCTTCTCTCCATTTTCTCTTAGCCACATTCTTTTCCCTCCCTCTTCATGAAAGGTTTATAGAGTAGACAGGAGAGGCACATCTCGGGTGCTACTGATGGAAGAGACTGCAGGACATTAGCTCGGTGATGCCAGAGTGATTTTTTTCTCCCCACTGATGACTGAGAGGAGTGTAAGACCTGGCATTCGATCTTCTCTCTTTTCATCTTGGTAGACATTTCCCCTCCCGGTCCCCTTCTTCTGTCTTTCTTTTCTCACCCTTTCCTCTTCTGTTCTTTTTTAATTCCTTAAATGCACTGATGAGGCCAAACTGACAACATTATTTGCTAAGATGACACTGTCACATGGCCATCGGTAGCTCTCCAAAACTCAGCAACAACTTCTCCTGGCCATGAATAAACAGGAAAGGAGAAATATGCATTCTCATTGAGAGTTTGGAAATTGATTGACTTAAGGAACAGACAGGAAAAAATAACCCCACAGTGTTGACCCTCATACCATATTATTTCAGCTTTATGTAGGAGAATGGTACATGTGGATGGGATTAGCATACACCTGTGATTTCTTGTCAGACAGAGCTAGAGAGCACTTCCCAATTCTGTTAACTGAAAATCATGAGGAATATGTGATGAAGGCAGTTGTCCAACAGTATCCGCAGCCTGCAGAGTTTCAGAACAAACGTGATATATGCTGCTAGCTTTCCAACTCCTCTGCTTGGCCTCTGAAACTTCCAAGAACTGCCCATTGAAAAGACACAATATCTAAGAAATTCCTCCGAGTGCTCACTCCAGCTTGCATCAGTGTCACCAGTCAAGGCTCAAAATAAATTGCCTCTTTTGAATTATTTGGTTGATGATCTGAATCTGACTCAAATGGTGACCAAATTACTTTTCTTAATGGGAAGATCAACATCAGAATCTGTCAATGGGTTTCTGTGTTACTGTCAAAAACGGCACCAAAGAGCATCAAGCTATGGCTTTCTGCAACTGCAGAATTCTGTAGTTCAGTTTTAGTTTTATTTATGGATTTTTATTGGTTTATTTTAAACCTGATTACTTTTCCTTTCAGTGTTGTCAAAGATAATCCTAATGAGCATAAGGATGAATATTACTTACATATATAATATTACTTACATACTAGTATGCGTCACAATCCTTTAATGGCTTCTATAAGCTTGAGCAAACATCCATGCAGAATCACTGAAAATGTTTCTATTTTTTGAGATAGCACTGAGGGCTCAGTCTTGTGCTGATGTCAGCACAAAAACAGCAACAGTAAAAAAAGAGATCATTAAGGCGGAGGATATGAGGACGGCAATAACAGAATAATTAACTGATTTCCTTAAATTATATGCATTCTAGCTAATCTAAGTTTATGGAAGCCTAGAGAGCCTTAGTAAATTGAGGGAATGAAGGGAAAATGCACTTTGGCTACAGATATAATCTCACTGGCGAACAAAATAGGCAAAATGAACCACTGTCTAAGACATCACGTGGCCTGTGGGGGTTACAGTATAACGTGAATGAAGTCAGCTTTATGATATATGCAGAAAGAGCTGAATATAGAATGATGTTAAAGAAGCAAACGTGTTGAGTATTAATACCATACAACATACCAGCGTCATCAATACAGTGACAGAGAGGGTTGCGCTCTCATGGGAGAATGGGATGGCATGCACTTTGATGGCACATCTGCTGCAGCGTTTACACTGAAAACAACAGAGGTGGTAGATGGCTGTAGAAGATAGGAGAGATTAGAAGCTCAGACATCAAATCAAGTTTTTAAAAAAACTGCTCCCACAATGAAAGGAGGCAGTTAAGGTGCTTCAGTGATCTGATAGGATGCCTGATGGATGCCTCCCTGTGGGGGTTTTCTGGGCACATTAAACTGGAAGGAAGCCTCAGGGCAGACCAAGAAGGAATATATATCCCATCTGGCCTTGGAATATCTTGGAATGTTCTGGATGAGATGAAGAGTGTATTGGGAGAAGGGCTACCTATGGACCTGGATAAGCAGTGGAAAATGGATCGGCGGATAAAAAGAAGGTAGTTACTGGGCACCTTTAGACTCCATGTACTGTATGTACTCTGAGGAGTTTTATATTGCACCATTCTGCAGGGTGTTGAGAGGGGATAAAAAGAACAAGAAAAGCTTGTTTGGAAAGGAATGATAATAATGTTAGGAAAAACAAATACAGCAATTACCTTTTTTAAATGCATCCGTTTTCTACATTATCTTCTTTTACACAGTAATATAAAAGTGACCTTAACGCATATCCAAGCTCTGAAAACAACATACATCTTCAAAACACCAAAGAGCCGCATAGATAAAATGAAAAAATCTGTATTTAATCTCACTATCTATTTTGTCTATTTCCGTTATTATAAATACAAACAGTAATTGCATGTTCATATCTTGTTATGTGATTTATTTGGAATTGGCCTTTTTTGTTTTTAGCCACTTTCTAACCACGATAAGCCTTTCAGATACAGGGATAATCTTTTTCAATCAGATGAAAAAACATGCTGTAACAAGAAGAACTCTGAGATAAAACCTAAACCAATCCAGCAGAATGGTATTTTAACATTGGTACATGTTGTGAGAGAGGAATCAAAAGAGAGCAATCTAATCCTTTGGGCGTTTTGGGCAGCTGTTCAACTATGTTCTCTTTCTATGCTCTTTCTTTTCTGTTTGTCTCCATGTGTGCATAAAATATATATTTATATGAACTGATGGTACATACAGAAAGCTGTCCTCTCTAATCATGTTGACATGTAGGCTACAAGAGCACTCTTCATCAAAGACTGTGAACTGGCAGATACAAATAGAGAAGCAGCAGTTTGTGACTTCTTACATTATTTACTCTTCGTGTTCCTTTTTATCATCAAGTTACTATTTGATCTGATGAATGTTTATTGATTCATATAAACTTAAGACCCCTTAATGCATAATGCTGCCATTAAATTGTGTTAACAGGAAAAAGGATAAGAAAGTAAAGATATAATTTCCAAGGATCTTTAATATAACCTGGTGCGAACAGCTGTAATTTTGACAGCTGCACACATTTATTAAGTGACTGCAATCGTTTCTATGCTTAGAAAATGTAGAAATTGTCACCTATGGATATATATGAATTACAGCTGTCACCTCAAGAGCCACCCAGAACATGTCAGAACATTTTTATACATGTGTCAAATTACGCAATTAGAAATGAGGACAAGATTAGAAAATCATAGCCTTTCTGCTTCCAGGCTAAGAGAGTAATTAGATTCTGTGATGTTTTGGTGAGAGCACTTTCACAGAATCACCTCAAAATTATGGTCAAATGTAAAACTCATTTCCGAATCAAATACTCAACCTCTGCTAATTAACAATGACAACACTGCATTGTGAAGATTGAACACGCCACTGGATGAAGAAGTGTATGTCCATGGATAACAAGAATATTATACAAGTACATATGTAAGTAATTGCAGATTTGTTTACTACAAGTGGTAAACAGTCTTATAAAACCACAGTGTGACTGCATTAGTGTCCGCTCTTCTGCAGAAACAGTGATAATGATATCGTTTTTCTAAGCAATGTTTGCACCGGCTTCATTAACTAAGGCAGTTACAACCATGTATGTCTGGTTAAGTTTTCACCATCCAGCACTGACAAATGCAATCACAAGGAAAGTTTGGGCAAGATCCGAAGAAATAGAAGGACTGGGCTTTCATGACAAATCTGGGGAAAATAAGAAAATGTGAAAAAATAAAATAAAATTATGATTTTGAAAAACTGCCATCCTTTAGAAAGATGGTCTGTAATCCCTGATTTCGGTGCCTCATTTCTCGTTGCCAGATTGTGATCACTCAGTCTATGTTTAGTGTTACTAATTTGGATTAAAGGATAAAGCCAGCTATTTTCTATATTTTGATAATTGTCAACAAATACAATGGAAAGACTAGAACAATAATAAATGTGTAATACTGACAAGTTTTGTCTGTGCATCCCAAACCTGATGTAGCTTATTCGTTTGTACCATAGAACACTATCATCATCCAAAAACTATTAAAACCACATCATTGCCCTGCGCTGTTGCACCGAATGGCATGTTTCTTCATGCTTTAGAAAACCTTAGTTGCTGATTTTTGAACTCAGCATCTGGATTAAATGAATCTGTGTATATTTAAAACTAATTTTAAAGTCAAAAATGTCCCCATTAACCTTCCAAACCTCATCAGCCTTTTGCTGCAATGCATAATTGCCATTTTGCCTCATACACTGGCAATATGTGCAGACATTCAAACTACCACTGCTGAAAAGAATATTATGAAGAGATTACAAACAACTGGAACAAGAAATACACATTTCTATGGCAATGCAACAGGACAAAACCTATGTCATTGTGTGTTGACTTCTTTGGAAAAGCCCTGAAGAAATAATAGGAACTTTGTAAACAGTGACTGTGAACCAAATGTAAAGAAAATTTACAGGCAGTGATCAAAAAAGACTTAAACCTGAGTTCAACCGGAGCATATTCCTGTAGTCTGAACTGGAGGAGTCACTGTGTAGTAGCAATAAAAATGAGGGGATCTGTAAAGAGTGAATAGAACCATGCTAGTTGATAATTAGCTGTGAAATCCTAATGTCTGAGCTCATACATTCTCCAAAGACAAACTCCACCTATGTGGACACAGTGTACAGTGTAAGTCAGGGACGGTTTAATTGGCTTAGAAAATACAGATTGCAAGAACACTCTAATGGTCCAATTACCTCAAATACAATGAGGATGTGATTTGCTTTGAATTAATAATTTGAGTTGTTTTTTTTGTCTTTTGCTTTTTCCTGCTTGGATAAGGTAAAACCTATTTGCGTCTGTGGGTTCCAACAATCAAAAACATTGCAGACAGTATTAACACCATAATTGGTGTTGTGGTGGTTTAGTGTGATATATATTTACAGTCACAGAGTCTTCCTTCTGGGATATGCCACATAATATGCCAAGAGAGAGGTTTTAATTATGATCTCACCAGCATGCTGCATGTGTCTTGTGTTGGCTCTGATTAGTGCTTTGGGAATCAAGGCCGTAATTGTTTGTGCTAAGCGAAGTGTGTGTGTGTATGTGTGTATGTGTCTTGGTGATGAGAGTGGTTGGTCACCCATAGGGCTTATGTTTCCACTTCGAACAGAGAAGAAGTGATTTATTTGCTCAGGGCCACACTGTGCATCCAATCAGCATCAAGCACCCTAGGGTGACACCATCATGGTCATCTCTTCTGCAGGAAATGATGCAAGCTCTACTGAATTACATAGGGTGTGAGACCAATAAAATGGGGCCTATTCTTGTCACAGCATCAGATAAGGACTGGCTGCTGGATGCATTGCAGCAATTACTGCAGGCCTGCGCTCCTCGGCTGTGGAATTGGGAAATGATCATCTGTGAAGCACAGCAGAGTACTACCGCCTCCAGCACAATAACTCAACATGTCCACTTGGCTATGTCAGCTCTGCATGAAGAGGGAATGTAAGGGACACAAAAAGGAAAAGAGGAGATTACAAGGAGGTGAAGAAAGAAAGAAAAATGGGCAACAACTGTAAAGAAAATCTTATGTTATATAACATGCGGTATTTGGTTCTATATTACCAGTGAGCTAAACACTGGTAAGCACTGCTAAAAATTGACACTGTACCCTTTTGATGGATTTTCCATTTTGTAAACCCTCAAGTGTGGCTTTCCTAGACTGGAGCTTTGATTGCTCTACACAGGCTGCAGTAACAGTTGTAAATTTGAAAGGATCAGTGAGATTTCAGAAATGGGCTGGTGGGTGTAAGAATGTACAATTAATGATTAATGTAAAAGAAAGTTGGTAGTAAAGTGATGAAGTTCTTTCCTGTACCAGGCCCTATAGGATATCTGGTTTAGGAAAGATAGAATCAAAAGTCATCATTAAAGACAGTAGGATTACTAGAAAGGAATTAGTGTCTTGGTCAGCAGTGAGTTCTCTGGTTAAGTTAATTTAAATTGGTCCTGATAAACAGACGAGAGCGAGCAGAGCGAAGCAGGAGATGAAAGTGGCTTTAAAACCGTGAGTAAAATGTGAGAGGAAGTCACTGCCACTAGAGAAGAACAGAGACATAGTGAAGAGCTGGACTAATGAGGTAGATGTCTCTTTGTATCACTGAAGACAAGATGGCCAGCCATCTGCAATCCCCCTCTTTATTGCCGCATATTGGTTCATGCCAATATGATCTCATCTCCCAGTGGAAAGGTAGGCACAGTGCTTCTGACAGGCTGACATCCTCCCTGTTCGAGAGGGTTGGTGGGAGCACAAAGGGAGGCGCAGTTGGAGAGGGTCTGAGGTCAATGACTGTATTAGACACACTGATTGATCCTGTAGAGAAAGGTGCTATCACACCTAATTAATGAGCGAGAGAGACAGTTCTGGAAAGTGGCCCTGTTTCACTGACCTGGAAAGAAAGACATGAGGGGAGAACACTGTGGTGGAATGTGAGACAAAAGAAAACTAATGATCTGTTTATTCATTTATTTAGCTTGTTGAGTAAGCATGGAATTATATAGCAATTTAATTTGTAAGTATGTAAGTACATGAAGATGTGGCCATTGACCTGTGGCGGCCGGGCACTGGAAGCTATTAGAACATTATAGATGCTCTCATATTAATGCGGTCTATTTAAAAACAGGTGCCATATACCAAAGCGGGGGGCTTATTAGGTAAGATAAGCCTTTTTTGACTTTGAAAATAAATAAAATTAAGTATTAAATTCAAATGAAATACCACACTATCTAGTGATATTAAGGGTCATTACTCTTACGCTGGTAAATTCACTTTCAGGTCTTCAGAACTCAGACAAAGAAAAGCCTTGATCCTGATAGCTTTTTATATATGTGTGTGTGTGTGTGTGTGTGTGTGTGTGTGTGTGTGTGTGTGTGTGTGTGTGTGTGTGTGTGTGTGTGTGTGTGTGTGTGTGTGTGTGTTTGGTGTGTGTGTGTGTGTATAATAGTGTATACATACTAAAAAATACAACAGTTCTCAGTGAGCTGCAAAGTTAACTAAAATGCTGTCTTCACCAAGACTATAACACATTGCCTTTTAAGATTTCATGAAGCGGTGTCTCTGATGGGTTGCAATATCTCTGAATCGTTTCACTTTTCATGTCTGCTTCGCATCCAGTAAGCGAGACTGTCTGGGTTGGGTGTGTTTGCTTGACAGGGGCAATCTGGCTGTGTGTGGGCACTGATGGCATTTATGTGTACATTTTCAGGATATGTTAGGGAAACCTAGCAGAAAGATGCTCTGGTACAGACACAAATGGAGCTTTCTCAAGGCTTCAGGAGAGATGGATAAATGATTGGATGGGAGGAAGAGGAGAGACACTGAAGCATAACTTGTTTTAGTTCCTTTGTGATTTGATGTTATTGTTCAAGAATAAGAGTCACAATTCATAATGATAGAGGTCAACGGGGCCACACACAAAAAAAAGGTCAGACAATGTACTTTCAAAAAAAGACAAATGGTAAAATCACATTTCAGTCTTTTGATTTTAAATGACCACTACATTTTTTCGTAGAGTTACTTTGAAGTTCAAACTTGAGCTGCTGTAATTATTTTAACTTGCACGTATAATGTTTCCTAGCCAAGCTTTCCTAACACCATTCTTATCCAGTGCATCAGTGAAAAGTAATAGTGTAATGCATCTGACTTTGAGGTGTGATACCAGGGTTCAAGTTCTGCCTCACATCAACAATTAATGGTGCTGTGCTTTATTAACATTTAACCATGACAGCCATAACCCTCAGCAAATGTTTTGGCTGCCTTACCTTAACCACACTGTAGTATGTTGATTGTAGAAAGAATTACCATTGCTGACAATATCTCTTACACAGAGCTTAACTGATCATCTGACGGCTCATTTTCATTTTCCTTGTGGACTGTCGTCAAGCAAAGTCTCTGCATATTCTGAACATAGACTGAAACCATATCAGGTAGTAACAATGGCCAAGTATAGCAACTGTATGTATATTCTAAGTATAGCAACTGTAAGAAAAAAGCTGCATATTCTCAGGTCAGATCTCCAAGAGTCTCAGTTTGGTGGCTTGACTCTTTATTCATAACAGATATCTGTTATGTATGGACGTAAATCCCATCAGTGCTCCACGGCGCAGGTAGGGAACACAGAAAACAGCTGCCCATCACCCCAGAGACCATATTCAAATCCCCCAACTCTAAGTTTTAACTGCCATAGATATATTATCTTTTTTAATCTCCTGCTATTCCTTTTTTACAGCTAGATCATTTGTCTAAGATCGATCTTTGCTATTGCTCCTCATTTCTCCTGAGGGAGTTTGGGGGTGAGGGAGAGGGTTAAAACAAACAACTCAGAATTCAGTGATCTCAGAATAAGAATATGATTCATTTTCTCTGGAGAAAAGAAAAAAAAAACAATTGCGAGCTGCAAGTTATCCTCTGGGCACTCAAAGCAATAATGGCCTGAATTATTATAAATTCAGTTTCATTTTAATGCTGCAGTTTTATATTGTAATCTGTACCCAGTGTTTTTTTATGGTTTTATTGTGCACTTACTATAGAAGCCATTTACAGTTTGTTTATGACTAGGTGATAGAAATTGAACCCTGGTTGCTCTGTGATCACCTGCTCTTGCTTATTTAAAGTAATTAGTTATATGAGTGTCACATCATACCCAATCTACATAACAGATATGTACCTTTTAGAGCTGTTTGTTCATAATGTGAGGAAATGCTGTTTGCATTAAATGGTCATGATTTACGTGACAGACATGATTTTTACAAACTGATAGAAGCACAGTAAATTCTTCTGGTTTTAAAAGCACCACTGGAGCGACTTCTTTTCTCCCGTTATTCTTGACAGGTGAAAGGTGTGATATCCGACTGCACGCAAGGACTTTCTACACTACTATTAATCATAACAGCCTTAATTATCTCATTATGGAAGCCAATTAATTCCTCACATTAATCCTCACAGACAAGATGCAAAAAAGAAATGGTGAAAACAAAGAGAAGGTGAAGAAATGTTTAGAAGAATTTCAAAAAATGATGGCAAAAAAACGCTTTCTCTAATTTGATCCTGTCTCGTTCCTCTCCTCTCCCTCTCCTCCCTTCTACCTGGTTGGCCGTCCCGCTGACAGGAACTGTCGAGTGAGAAATCTCTCCACTAGCAGACGGCGGTGACGCCTCATCAGACTTCCAGCAAGCCCTGTGGCCCCTGATGGCGCCACAGCTGGGTGGATGGACATGATCATTCACTCACAGACAGGATTAACCCCCCCAACTGCATCTGTCTTTGCTGTCCTGTTTCTAATCTCTGTCTCCTGGCCTCTGTCTGTCTCCCCGCTTCAGCTTGTCGCTATCCCACAGTGCTCATGTACATGTCGCAGTGGTGTTAAGTCTAGAAAAAGTATAGGCAGAAGCCCCAGTTCTTACAGCCACTGTTTACTGAGCAGCCTTTCACAGTATTGAGAAATTTTGTTAGTAGGAATACAACTGCGCTGTATGAGTGCAACTGGGACTGCTACTGTGCTGGTTAATTATAACCATTCGGAACTCATTATCTCATACTTTTGCTTTAAGAAAGATACAATTAGCATCAGATGGTATAAAAGTGAGCAAGAGAAAAAAGGACAATGGTATGGAACAAGTTCAAATAATCGTTATACTGCATATTTCATATCAATACTCTTCCATAACTCAAGGATAAGTCTTATTACTTTGAAATGTACAACATGATCAAAGTTTCTGGGCTTGCATTTGTCAGAAAAACAGAATCATCATTTGACTTTAACATCATTAAGACATGTCACATAACGAACTCCAAGATCAGACAGAGCTGTTCCTAAAAATGCAGTCCTTAATGCTAATGTATATTTGCAGCCCCTGAATCACACCACTGGGCTTAAAATTGAGTGATCTTACTCCACCAAATATGACATTAAAAAGAACAGACTCTGTAATCTGATTTGAATATTCTTGTGAAAAAAACAGCACTTTCCTTTGATTTTTTTCTAATCAGATTTTAGATACATTTTGGCTCTGTTGATCTCTAATGATTTTCCCTTTTCCACTGTGCCTTGGTGTGACATTAAAAGAGTCCGTTAGCACATTATGAGAAGAGACACACTCTGGAATAATAATGACTGGAATTTCTGTTGTCAGTGCCATCACAAGCAAAAGGGTTACTGTTCAAAAATCTCAAATGCAAGGTGATAGTTGACTGTGATTATCCATCAACTCATTATACCCGTTTTATATTGTAGATGTTTGCGGGAGGCTGGAGCCTATCCCAGGTGGAGCTGGGCAAGGGTTGGGTTACATATTGCACAGGTTGCCTGTCTACTAAGGGCTAACACAAAGAGACTAACAACCACAAGCACACTCTCTCCCACACCTACGACCGACTGCGCTTTGAAAAATTAGATACCATTGAAATTGTTTAGTTCATTAAAAATATCTGACCTAAAAATTTATTTTAATCACAGATCTGACAACCGCATATAAAGGAAGGTTGAAAATTGACTACAAAAACAAATTATAAATACATCAGACATATAAATGCATGGAAACACAGAGAGAATCTTTAAAATAATTCCAATGCAATATGCAACCCCATCTTCAAAGCTTGTTCGCTTCATTGCTACGGTTGTTAAACTTCCTGCCGTGCGAGTCTCACACCACCACACCAGTGTGCATTTCATCCAGCACTGTAACACACCAGCCCTGCCCACTCTGGCTGCACTATTCACACCATCTAAAGCTTTTAGGGTCCCAGTGGACACATAGAACAGTGTCATGCTGAGCGGCTTTGATAGAGACAGCTTACATTTATCACAAGCAAAAAAAGGGAGGGAGGGGGGCATGAGGAAGAGGGTGGCACAACGCTACATCAAAGTGTGGTAGCAGAGCAGTTACTTACATGTGACCCAGTGGTTTGCTCTCTCACTCATGCATGCATAGGGATCTTCACATGCACAGTGCACATGCAGAGTTTGCACATTGTGTTATAAGTGCAATGTGATATGTTTTCTTATTACTCAGAGAGTAGCTTTTTTTTGCAACTGGGTCACTAGGAAAATTGTTTTTGCTTTTCTGGCTCTTTTTCTCTTATTAATGATCGGTGCAGAACAAACAAGATCTAAAGACCTAAACTTTTTAACCTATATTTACTTTATTATGACCCCACACCACTTCTTGTAAAGTACTGTTTTTATTAAGTTTAATTTTTTTTTCATTGCTCAGTGGATTCCTTCTGAAAATCGTTCAATCAGCTTCTCTGCGAGTGTTCATGTTGAAAGTACATGGAGCGTCTCACAATCACGTATGTGTAACATATGTAATCAGCAACTGTCACAAATGAAGAGACAGCAAGATCTGTGTTACAGTTTTGTGGCCACTTGCAGGCATTCATGACTTTTCTGTGGACTTCAGACTGAAGCAGACAGCAAATATCACATTTTCTGTCGGTCAGCAGCCCAGAAGGAGCCTTCCTTCATGGTGACGATAGTTGGGTCTGAGGCTACCACAAAGAGAAGTAGCAGCAGTTTTCATAGTGAGAGAGCCCTTAGTTTCCAAAACAGGATAAAGTGCACCAGGTCAAGACTGTTGTTGATGTTGTTGTGCATTGAAAATTGTATTGCTCAGACCTTCAGCTTTTGGCACAAATATGCTGAGTTTTGGTGCAATGGCATGTGAGTGCACTAACTAGACTGTGCGCCACGTTACAACATTGATTACGCAGCATGCACCACAACATAAAGTTTTCGGGCCACACAACACACTCATCACCCTCCCATCTATCCTGCTCACCACATTTGGCTCTGTGTGGCTTCTTCTTCTTCCCCAAAACAAAATTCAAGTTGAAGGATCACCTTTTTGACACAGCGGAGGAGATTCAGCTGCCATTGCACAGGGTGCTTGACAGGCTTTCCTAATGGGACTTCCAGGGAGTGTTACAAGCATTGCAGGAGCATTGCAAGCAGTGTAGGAGACTGCTTCAACAGGGATTGCGGCCAAATTTAATCAGGTTTAGGTTATTTGGCCAAGCAGGTTATTGTGACCCATAGTTACTGTATATGTCGTGTGACAGTGGCCTCCGGTGGCTGTAGTAAATATGATTTTAAAATTGGTTTGGGGGCATTTTTGTTGAGGCTAGAGGTGAGAAGAGACAGGAAATACAGGGGACGAGAGCAGAGGAATGACACACTGCAGTAGTCCAGCTGACCAGAACTGTGGTTTCTTTTAACCACGGGTGTTTTAAACCTATAAACTAGTGTGTATAACTATAACCACGACAGCAGAAGTCCTCTGTTTTTCTGTCTACACCTGACGAGACAGAGGCAAAAAAAAATTGTATTATACTACACTCCTGTGGGTTGTATTCCGAGAGAATGCACAATCTAACTGTATGGTAATTTAAGTTGAAGGATTTGTCACCCTCTTGCAAGTGTTGTTTAAGCATTGATTGTTCATGTATCAGGTTCGATGTGGGCAATCTGATGATTTTTTTGAGGTAGAATCATCATACATAATTTTAAACACAATTAACCCCACAGATTTAGCTGAAAGTCTTCTGAAAGTTATGTTTACAAGTGGTGATTTTTATTACCACAACTCTGACACTTGTTAACTTTCCACCTCATGAGACAAGCTGGGGGTGCCCCTACAGCACAGATACACCATGTGTAAGAGCTATAGTCCATGGTATAGTGTCATATCTGCCTCCATCTCTGTTACTATCAATAAATACAAAATGCAAAAACAAAATAAAACAAAAAAAGACATCTCATCCGAATCATTTAATGTTTTGAGCTGAGAACCAATTAACAAGCTGGGGGTGCAAGAGAGTGAAAACCTGTATTCTTTACGTGCAAGTCAGAAAATGTCTTTAGTATTAGCTGTAGGACCTGGTTTCTCACTGTTTAATACTGTATTGACCCAAGGAAGTAGTCATTTGGACTACGGGCAGTTTCGTGTTGGCAAGCAGAGAGCATTTTGGAAATTAAGCTAGCAATGGGTCACCATGACAAAGACTTCTGTGACACTTAATGAGATTTAGTTTCCGGCCTGAGGTCACATGTTGAAATCAGGCCGGGATTAACTAGACCAGCGTTCTTATATCCTTTTGGAATGTGTTTGCTGACTAAAACATGTATATTAATACAGAACAAATGTCCACTGCTGTATGATCAATTACATGGTCATTGATTGATAATGTTGTTGACTATGAATTAAGAAGGTTTTTCCTAATACGCGTCCCCTATTGCCTGCCACAAATTGTGCTTTCCCTTTATGAGACCTGTGTGACAGTAGGCATAAACAAAGGATTCAGGTTTTGTGCCAGATAACAGATCAGTTATAAAAATGTCTTGACCAGGCCTCATTCCTGATCTTTGAGAATGAATTAGGACATCCCTAAATAGCATTAGTAACAATAAAGTGCACTGTACTGTTCATCACGCTGGATTAGTTATTAAATTTGTGAACATACAGAGTGAAAACAACTTAAAAAGAACATGATGCGTCTCTGTGTGAGCAGAAACCAAGTTCCATAATAACAGGGATTATAAAGATTACTATGTTCATTGAAAACCAATAAAGACTGTTTGCCAACATAATTTGGCTTGTGATGAAAAGCTACATTAATATCTAGTTCTGTTACTAAAAAGAGAAAAATAAGGTGACTTACAGATTTATTATGTTTAATTTAAAGTAACGTAACAGCAGACATTTGCACTCCTCTGCAAGCGTTTCCCTCAAGGAATTCACCTGTCTGACTTTCTCCAGCAGTCTCTACTTATCAGATGTTCCACCCATGATACAGGAACTAATTGGGCATGAACATGACAAACCAAGAAGCATCCTGTACAAGCCCTGTGCAGCACACACCTGTCACAATTGAGCTGAACCCAACAATATGGCAGGTAGAATACCCGAGGCTGTTTTTTTTAGAACTGCCTCACTGATAATGATTAATAAGCTGTCCTCAAAAAGAACTAGATGTGTGTACCTAATCAATAAAAACAGACTGTGTTTGAAGCTTTAATCCAACATGGTATTTCCACATTTTTCCATATTTAATTCTGGGTTTTTACCAAATATTTGCACTGGAGAGACATTACAAAGAATTAAGCCCAATATAAGCCCATGTAGTTCATTAGTGTCTGACCTGACCTCTGTCAGTGAAGCCCCTGTGCACACAACTGAAGTCCTCCTTCGATTGGCTGTGAGAGTCAAAACAGAGGTTATTTAATCATACATGCAGCCTGGTAATATAACTTGCAAGAACTTGTCATCCACCCCTCTGCCTATACTTTCTACTTGCGAGCACAAGACAGTCTTTGTAAATAAAATGTTTCCTGTGCGAATGTTGAATATAGACTACATAAGATTTATGTCTTCTAAACAAAATAATATTGCAACATCAAATATTCATAGTCATCTGTGATCAGCAATGCATATGCCACCATTGATCCATATGGAAAATGCAGTTGCCTGCAGCACAGACCTGATCCATCAGTGGTAGCAGAAATAAGAGTGAGGGACGAGAACTGCAGGAGCAATTTGCAATCACATGGAGAAAATACATGAATTTCCCCGAGTGGAGTGTGAAGGTGAAAGATGTTGCACCTACGTGAAATTGGAAGCAGACACAACTCTTACATAAATATGATCCTTAGACAAGTGGCTTTCTCCATCCTGACAGCTTATTTTCCGGGCAGACAGATGAGCGATGTTTCAATGGGTGTGACAGGAAGAGAGTGGCTGACTGTGGTTTTCTTTTTCTCCCAGATTCTATGAGGACAACAGAAGCCTTTTTTTGCAGGAGGATAGAGAAGGAGGGAGAGGATATGCTAAATGATGAGGAGAGTTTTTTGATTGAAAGCGATTTTTTAGAGGAGAAAGTATTTTGGAAAGAGGCCATGCTAAAATGAGAATGGGACTGCGAAGAAGGACATCACAGGCTGACAACAAACTACAAGAATCCAGTTTACTACCAATTTCTTTTAGACAAAAAAATTGGATTCAAATATCTTGTAGGTGTGTGTAGTATCCACACACCTTAGCAAGTATGGATGCTATTTCTAGAATCAGGTTATGTTTCAAGGTATATGCCAGGAAATTCTAAGTTTAACAATCTTCCTTGACCTTGTATGAGTCAGTTTCTAATTGCTCTGAAATGGATTCCAACAAAATTAATAGTTTGTCTGGCAAATAATGCATTTATTTATTTGTTGGCTCTCTTTCAAAACACTCAAGGTTACCACAGAGCGGTAACTAAAAGCGTCAAGCCATCTGATAAATTGTTAAAAGCGAAAATACATAAATGTTAAAGACAACAGGGCATCTGCTGTGGTAAATGGCAGCTACCCCACATGGAAACATCACAGAAGTCAACGAGAAGGAGAAAAATTTCATCTCAGTGAATATAGGACAGCTTAAACTTGTCTGCTCTGAGGTAAATTTTAATGTTCTTACAGCGTTTGGGGAAAAAAGAGCAGTTTCGGAGCTTGGATGCAGTGCAGCTGAATGCCACGGCAGAGCATTAAAGGTGAGCAGGAGAGGGATTAGCAGTCAGTCAGGTGTTGGAGCCAGGACAACTGCGTGATGTGATGTGTGTGCTGTGTGCTGTGTGGTAGCTGTGAAAATGAAGTGGTCGCAGGTTTCTGGTCATCCATGTCGAGTAAATAACAGTGACAAATTTTCTCCATCTGCTATTACACACAGATTTTACTGTATTGTAATTTCATGAGATTTTTTAGACATCTAAAGCCCTGAATAGTAGAGGACATCCACACTATTGCTTTTCAGAACATAATGAATTAACAATCTATTATTATTGTTAGTGTTATTAATATTACTTTTATTAAATTCACAGTGATTATATATTGCAATTTATTTGTATTATTGAAAATATGGCTAAAAGGAGGTTGTTTTTTTAATGCAAGGACCCTTGCATTAAGTTAAATCACAGTGTCTTTTGATGTCCATTGTCAGTGTTTTATTTCTATTTCCTTCTATAATTTCTGCATTGCATTTGCAGAACGTAAAGGTTTGGGAAAGATTGCGGTCTAGGCAAATTAGACATGGCTTAATGTTTAAGGTGATTATTATGGTTAGGGTGACACAAATGGTAAATGGTCTGCACTTACATAGCGCTTTTTTCTACCCCAGTGGTATCCAAAGCGCTTTACAATGTGTTCCTCATTTATCTGTGGACAACCTGCTCTACCACCTGAGTCACAGCCGACCATAACAACATTGATCACAGAGTTACAGAAAGATCATAGTGATAGCTGATTGAAAAACAATAAAGAAACTCTATTTTCAGGCTTCTGAGGGGTCCATTAAGGTGCATTACATATTCACACCTAACCTTCACACCCCTATTTCTGGATGAGCATGTAAAGGCTAGAGTATTTCCTGTCTTGAGAATGGAAACATTTCATAAAAAATGTGAGTGACAATTTTAAATTAGTCCATATGGCCATATGCAATTGACCAATGTTTCTGCTGTTGTCAGTCAGCTGTTTGCATTTGAATGCATACATTTGTCTTGCATTGTTCAGTGTGTCCAAATACGCTGCCTCACAAAGCTCCCTATGAACTCAGAAGAGATGGATTGTTTGCTCAGCCTATATTAATTATCCACTTGATTATGTTGCAATAGAAATTGGGTCCTATATGTCCTGTAACAATGCTGAGGCACACTGTCTATAAGGGTAAAAGTCATTCTCTGGAAGATAAATCTTATAAATACTTCATATGCTTTTCCTCCATGTCCACTCATTACCAGCTACATGCAGCTATATCCAGTGACAGTAAGTTAAAGAGAAAGAAGGCAGCTCTGTCGCAGTATTAAAATTGATGAGGAAAAGGTAAGTGCAATGCACAATGCTGTATGTGGGCTGTGTTACATTTATTTAATCACTTTTCACAGACTTCTAGCATGGTTCCAATTGTAATATTAGTGTAACTCACAGATTTAGGTTTTATAGACTTGTAGTGTCATTTTTCTGTAGATTCATTTGTGTTAACTGACACCATTTTTGAGTAGAAACTACACTGTAATCTTTAAGAGACTTCTTCACATACGAAATTGCTGTTGTTTACGCAGGGCAGCTTGTTATGACCCAGAGTTACGTTATTTACATTTTGTCAACCTAATGGTTGTGTGAGATACCATCAGCTGTTTCAACACATTCCCTAAATCAACATGTCACCTGATAACTCCTCTACTGACCATAGTAATTATTAAAAGTAAAGGTTCAGTGTAAGAGCCTACACAGGGAAGAGGTCAGGGTGGATGGATGAGCCAATAAAACATTGACTCTGAATACAGGAGACAGCTGTTTGTTTTCCATTCCCCAACCTAAGGTGAACATTGTTTCTCTTAACAATGACTGTTCCGTAACTGTGTGTTTATTATTGCAACCATAACAATTAAGTATTAATTTTAACCTAAACCAATATATGGTTAAAATACAGCTAATTTTGTCGCTAAACTAAACCAAACCAAACCAAACCAAAGAATGGTCACATCATAGAGGTGTCAGTTATTTATTTTAAAATGTTCTCATTGGATGTATAGGAACATAGTGGCAATGACCTTTGACCTTTATGGTTCAGGTTGGATAACTTATTGATCTTCAAATGATTTGTACTACTACTATTGAATAGAAAGTTCTAAATGAATTGCAGTTTGCACGAAAGCATTATATCTTATTGATGTTTCATCTTACTAATCGAGATTGAGACGTTTGTGGTCATCAATGCATTGTCTTAACAGAGAATCCAAATCAATAGCAAATCAAATGGCATTTTAGGAGATGCCATTGGTGAACCCTCACAGGACAATATCTGTTTTTACTGTATCTTTAGGTTAAACCAGATCCAGCTGCACATTTTAAATATCGCTTTTCTGTCTGTGACCGAGCATCACTCATCCACCGCCACAAAGATGTTGTCTGTTTATTGACCTTAGGGGGGGAAAGTAACCTTTAATGTGCGTCAGCTGAGTGTATTTAAAATAATGTGGGGCAGTCTGTTTTGCTTTCATAGACAAGTGGCTATTGACGTTTACGTTTCACATTATCTTGATGTTTACTATCTGGATGAGCAATGAGAGTAATTTCAATGCAGGACAAACCAAGCAATCATACATTTTAATAAACAATTCTGTCAAATGCATGGTTTGAGAAGAAGGCCTTTGAAACCATAGATATGCATCAAGGGAAAATATGACTAAGGCTGCTGTCTAACCCAGTGTTGCTGAAACAGGAAAAAATACCCTGTCAGTAATTTAGAATGTGAACATTTTGTTAGAATCTGAAAATGATGGCAGCAGAATAATTATTTTTGACAAGTCGATTGATTGAGTGTTGGGCTGTTGACAAATTGCAATAACAAAAACCTGTTTCTGTCAGCCACTTTCGTGTATTACCATTTCCTTTCATACAGATAGAACATTTTAACATAAGAATTGACATGAATTGATACAATCTGTCATTTACAATATATTTCATATTTCTTTGTCAAATTTTGAGATCTGCGGACATGGCATTTTGATAGGGGAAAAAAATGGCAGTCTTATATAGGAACGTTTGATAATATGAATGTCACTGTCATGTTTTTGAGCAAGAGTGATGGACTCTGCTGTGGAACTACTGGGAAGTCAAAACAGTTGCCACCACACTCCAAGCACATACACAGGCAAAACTGTGGTACCCTCAATCTACTCACTAACACAATATATTTTTTTAAAAATTTCAGTGCTCTACCAGGTAGCAAAGTCTTGTGCTTCTATTTGTGGTGCAACAGATGTAGTGGATGACTAACTTTAATAACCAGGGAAATGTTTTCCTGAAACTATTGTGAACATGTGGCAATTATCACTACAACAATGTGTACCAAATAAACGCACAAAAATACAGTGTTGTAATAGACTGAAATAATTAATCAGCCATCTGAGTTCAAGAATTCATATGGCATAGTTAAGTTTGATGCATTGAGGAGATGTGCCTCTTTGTTTTTCTAAGTTAAATTTGACATCAGTAAAGTAAGACCTGAACAGTGCGTCCATCAGTCTCATTGCACTTGAGCTTCCCTCTCTTTGCTTTGGAAGGACAAAGCAGAGGAGCTCATTCACATATCCGTTCTTTATTACGTGAAAGATGTGCCAAGAACAATTCAGCACGGTCTCTACTGAATTCATTAGGCTATTGTATTTGTGTGGAGTCTTTCTTCCTTTCTTTTATTTCTTCACTTTACAGTGTCAGTCAACAAAATTGAGAAAAAATGCCTTGTTAAATGTGTATTTTTAACAAAATAGCCCTGAAATTATCAAGTAGAGTGGCTAAAATGACATTTCTTGATAAACACAGAAAAACATTTTAAAATGACTAAATGCTTCTGCAAAATAACAACACTGGATTACAAAGTGTGCTCATAATGAGGACCTGAGCACCCCCAAAGGGACAATTAGGTGCAATGAGAGAGTTCTGCTGACATAGCTGATCTGTAGAATAATTAACACCTCTGCCCTTTGTGTTATCCCTGAGGAGAGACCTTCTTAACCACTACGGTGCACGAGTCTGATGGAAACTTTTCCACGGCTGTAATAAACACATGGATGCATTGTTAGAAATGTTCGACAACAGACATACTAAGGACGCTGAAGCTTTGAAGATTAGTTGTAGTGTGACATATTAAGTACGTAAGTGGACACATTATTGAGATGTTCAATTAAAACTGTTTCTTTGTCAATTTAAAATCCCATTCTGAGTATGTTTTTACACCTAAACGATCTACTCCCTTTGATTAATGAATGCATTTATTTTGTGTGGGTGAGAGAGCTGCTCTTCCACCACTAAACACTCAAACTGAGTGCAGCAAGGTCAGTTTTACTCTGCTATATTAGGGTGGGCCCATATGAACAAAAGGTGATCAGCTTGGGTGGTCTTAAACTCAACGGATAGACAAGTGGATTAGGAGCTAGAAGCTTTTGAGTTCAAAGGAAGATGAGTCTCATTATTGTGTGTGATCCTTGACTTAAATAAGCATAACAATCAAAAACTTTGGTGAACTTAAACTAAGGCTTAAAACTTAAGTTACTTCCAATCCGTGTGCAAGTTAGAGCAGGTTGTGCTTTTGAGTCTTTGGTTTTTCATGAGCAGTGGGACCTGGTGTTCTCTAAGAGACACATTGTGCGGCAGGAGGTTTTGGAGACAGGTTGTAGCCATCCCAATAAGAAATTAGATGTGGAACTAAAACTTTCTGTGCTACTTTTTCATTGGCTGGGCACTTTTTTAAAAAAACTTTTGATTGGGTGGGTAAGGTCTCCCCACAGCTTCCGCCAGCCCATTAGACCATTTTAAATTATGGTCTCAGTTCAATTCCAAGTGGACTCCAGTGTAGTTTGTTTGTGGTCTGAAAGCCAATAGAACCAACACAGTATTTTGTAGCAGCAGATCTGTGATTTTAGCTTGAAATCAAAAGCTACACTAGTATTATATCCATCCCCTGCTGTGCATTGTTCAGGAAACAATCTAATCTTGTGTTAATCTAAATCATTCATGACCACGGTAACGCAAATGTGAGTTAGCACGTTACTGCAGGGATTTCACCCTGATCAATTCAGATGTGATCAGTTTAAACTGGGGTCTGTTGTGTTTGTCAATACATTAAGACTCACAGTATTCATCCCAAAATATTTCTGTACAAGATACCTCCTTTTTGTCCTCTCTTTTTCTTCTCTTTAATATATATAAAATGTGAATGATTCACAGCTTACAGAAATTACCAACTAGTCATGCAAGTTAATTGATCATTTGTTTCTTCAAGAGCTTTTTGTGACACATAATTATACACATAGGAAGTATTAAAGTGTAGACTGACCAGTCACTAGACAATGACATCATAAAGAGACTGATTGACCTGTCAGGGCTGCATTGCTTCATACAGATTTTATAGTTTATAGATTTTAGAGGTGATAAAGAGTCAGTGGGAATATTAACCAGACCAGAACTAAAATGCAACAGAATGAATGGAACTGAAAACTATATTTGACAAAGTTGCACTTTAAGTGTTGTACCTTTTAATACATGTAAATCTTATTTTAGCATTAACGATTAGTGTTTTTTTTTTGTTTGTTTTGTTTTTATCTGGTTCAGTTTTAGCTGTTGTTGAAAATAAATACATTTATCATCAGTCTATTTTATTGTACAGCTGTTTTTATAGTTATTCTTTCCTGTTGCCATTGTGTTACAGCAACAGAAATTGGCAGCATTGTTAAATTACTAGACAATTCATCTACATTTGGTCAACATTACGTGTGTACTGTCTCCTCAATATAGTAAATGCTTTGAAAAAGAGGAGTCCAAGTTCAGTCTCCATCCCTGTCTGGAGACTCTTCGCCTCCAGTCCAGCCAGTCAGTGCTGACTCCATTTCCCCAGGCGCTGTTAGTCACCCCTCAGGATGACGTAGTATTCAAAAACTAAGTAATGAAAAACATTTTCAAGACCAATAAATTAAACATGACTGTTTGAACGTTTAAAAGCTACTAGGACAAGATACTGGGTAACTATTTTAGATTGTGTTAGTATTTAAAATTCCTTTGCTTGTAAGTGTTTCTTAATGAAAACCATGTAGGATTCATTTCCACTTTTTGAAGGTAAATGCTAACCCTTAGTGCCTTAGTGTATACATTTTTGACAGCTATTGAAAGATGCATATTGGCAAAGTATAAGGTACACCCAGCGAAGTTGCTGTCAGAAATATTCTTCTCATTTTAAAGCTGTCACAATTTGCCCGTCATTTGTTTTTTTGTTGAAATTCTTATTTAAAAAACATGTTTTCAGGTCATTTGATAATAACAGGACAGATTTGACAATTTTTAGATAGAGGAAAATCTCCTTGAGTAACAGTTCGTGTCAGCCACAGGAATAGGCCAGAATGGTATGATAATATGCATAACAGAAAAGAACAGCCTGCGTTCCCCCAGGTACCCAATGACTCCTTGTCAATTTAGCAAATTATATTTCCATTATTTTCTTTTCATTCCACTTATTAGAATGGTTGGGAAATTAATGAGGGATATATCCGCAATACAAATTTGCTGTGAAGCACTGTTTTTTTTTCCTCTACTAATCGCATTCCTCTTGAGTCAGAAACAGAGGGAATAGGAGAGAGAGCAAGAGATTGAGAGAGGGTGTGTGGTGGGGAGGAGGCTGCACAGGGAAAAGTTGTGGGGTGACTTAAGAGGACCCTTGGCAGCAGCTTTAAGAGTCATAGATAAAAGTGAGGAGGTAATGTGACTAGGCTGAGCAGGTGAGGAGCACTGAGATCAGCCTAGAGGAGAGATAATTACACAGAAGCACAGGGATTACCATGATTCTAGATGAAGTGGAAAAGCCATGCAAAGCATATTATTATGATGAGAGGAAGTAGAACTAGATCTGTATATAATTTATCCTCTGTGGCAGCATGAGAGGGGAGGATTGAGGAACTTATTTATCCCTGGAGGAGTTCAAGGTATTTAGGCCTAAATAACAACCAGGGAGACATCAAAGGGTGTCAGCCCACAAAACGGGATCCAACCTTGCCAAATGCTGTGATTGCTGCAAGATCAGTAAACAGATATATCAAAGAGTGAGATCACAGATTCTATATATTCCTTTTCTGTAATATGAAAAATAGATACGGAAACAGTTCTTATTTTTCCTATTATAATTTTTTCATCCTTTAATGTAAGGCACTCCAAGATGGCTTGTGTTAGTTGAAACTTTTAGCAGACCTAATATACTTCTCGTTACTTTTCTTTATTTTTTTCTGCTTATTTGTAGGGCACTTTGAATCACCAATGCGCAATATAAATAAACTTGCTCTGCCTTGCTTTACCTAGTCATTTCTGTAAGTATTGATATCCAAGGCTATGCCTACTAATCACTTGCAGCTATACAGAATGGAGAGAGATCAAACATTCATATATAATGAAATATGCATACAGGACTACATATGTAATACGTTTTAAAATATTCATGCGATCCCAGCACTTACGGCTTCTCCCATTAAGTGCAAAAAACCCACAAAGTTAGACTGGTATGATAGTTCGAAACCTTTTGCTTTTGCTCAACGGAAGTGCACAATATTTTACTGCTGTATCACAATTTGCTGTGGTCTAATTTATACGTCATGCTTTTTTTTTTTTTAAATCCACAGATGCCTGGCCCTACAGTTGAGCATTAATGTCCCTTAACACATTTATGGCAGCTGTGTTTTTGTCGACATGTAATTAGCCATCGTAGGTTATCAAATTAGTCTCACAGGAGAGTGCTGTCTTCATGCCTTGACTTGATGTAACATAGACTTGTAGCACAGAGTATGCAGAGTTCCCACATACCTGCCTGCATTTGTGGGGATAATTGTGCTTTAATTGGGATAACTGTGTAGTTATTTAATGAGATCTTATCTCTTGGGCCCTTTGCTTAAATCTCCATGTCTATTTCTAATATGATACGTACATTAAGGCTACTTGACTTTACACTACGACAAAAGGCTATTACAATGGAAAAACATGGAAAAATACTCATTGACTGGAATACCTGAAATGAAAATATTCAACACATAACAAATTCATGTAGTTACATACATTCTGGAGATGTTGATACAATGGAGAGTGGGATAATGACATATGTGAGAAGAAATAAGGAATGAAAGATTTCAGTTATACCAGATATTGTGTTGGCACTGTGCTTGTGCTTACATAACTGAGATGATCTTGAAAAGATACCTCCAAGGGTGAAAACTGCACCGATGAGGATTGCAATCTCAAACACAAGGTTGTAAAAACAGACATTTTTTTATTGTTCCCTTTTTGCCAATATCAGGCCACAAAACATCAAATGTAACAGACAGATGTGGTTGTTGGTCAGCAGGTTGCAGATGAGTCATCACTGTTATTAAGGGCCTGCAGGTGGACAGGAGACTTCAGGGGTGTCATGGTACCCACGTTTTTACTTTCAACCCTAAAGCTCACCAAAATCACTTTGAGGTCAATGAAGTCTGGTGTGATTCTCTACCAGGAGATTCACTACATAGTTTTGACAAATAAGGAAAAGGGGTTGATTGATGCATAAGTGGAGTAATTCTCCATTAATTGCAACTGAAGGTCAGCCTGAGGAGTGAAAACTGTATAACTTTAATAATATTACACACACAAAAAAAGACATCAAGGCTCAGAGGCAAGAGTAAGCATTTAATAGTCAAACAAGGGTCAATCTTTTCTCTTTAGCTTGATGGAGTTAAAGTATTATGAAACCAATTATCAGCTATGGGACCTGGGAGACTGTAGACCACTTCCAGCTCCAGCTCATCCTCCCTCATCCGATCACGTTAGGAGATCCTCAGCTTCAACCCATAATCCTTCGGGTGAGGCTCCACACATTTAATTGTTAAGTCCATTGCTCTGTGTGTTGATTTTAGCTGGAAAATGAAACTGAGAAAGACACATAACTTATTTTTTTATCACCAGTGCAAACCGCCATTGACCTGGCACTGGTGAATGTCCTTGAGCAGGAAAGTGAGAGAAGACATCTTTTTCCTATTACAACCAGACTTCAGTTCGCTGTATATTACAAGGCTCATCTCCTTTCAACATTCTACCAATCAACAGGATTTTCCTATGCAGTAATTGGCAATTTTTGACGAGATAGGTGAGCATATCTAATGTGTTGTTCCAACGCTCCATCAGCTTTTTTGGTTACAGTATGTTCTCTAAACCTCACAATGACACATCACCCTCATCCTGCCAACAGAAGTGTGGAAAGAGCGATTCCACAGTTAGCACAGCTGATTTCATTCACAGTGGTAGACCTGACAACAGTAAAACCTTTTTTTAACCAAAGTCTTCTGATCAGTGTGTTAGGCTTCATAGCCTGCAGCGTTAATATTTTTGAGGGGTAACTTTTTTCCTCGGTTTTTGCATGTTCCTTTTCTTTGACAGATATAAAAACCTGCGACTATTAAAAATAAACCCAACTGTACAAAGTTGCATATTTACAGGTCAGATATGAATCAAAATAAGGTGCCTAAATCAGAATAAAACAGCCCACCAGTCAAGTAGTCACAACAAGCACACAAACTTGTTCGAGCAGAGTTCAAGCAACTCTTGAGTTTTTTAAGAACCATGTGTGCTTTTAATGGGATATTCACACAGTGGGTATTACAATGCTAGATAATGAGTACCAGCTTATAGTGCAGCTCTGTGTCACTTCGCTTTGAGGAGAAATATACTTAAGAGTTAAGTCCACATCACCTGCACTGTTGGCATGCAACCTGCAGTCTTTTCACTTCTTTTATTGCTTCATTGTGCATATTATTATTATTAATATGGAAGCCACAAGTAAAAATGGAATGTTCTGAAAAGAAAAAAACCCAACTGTGGATATTTTCCCTGTCAAATGTTTATAGCACTCACAGAGAGCCAGTTAAATGAATATAGTACAACAGCACTCTTGAGCTTGCAAGACACAGTGAAATACTTACTGACAGTGTCTATCAGATTGACTTTTCATGAAACTGCAGAGCTCATTGTTTTATTCATCATGAGATATACTGCTGATGGTGACAAAATTATAAATAAATATACTCTAACATTTTATACCGTGATAGGTAATGAGATATATCACAAATTAGCATTGAAAGTGTACACTGAAAAGCACGAGAGCATGAAGCACTGTAAAACAGCCCTTGAGGCAAGTAGATCTAAACATTTCCACAAAAGTTCTAGTTAAGGTAGAGAGTTTAGGTTTCATAAAAGCTCCATGACACTGAAGTTTGTAAAATATTTTGATTCCTTTAATATGTCACCAAAGTCCTGAGCTCTCCATCCTAAACGGCGCTTGTGAGGTGGATAAATACGCTTTCATTTTTCATCCTGTCTTGCCAAAGCGAGCAAACTATCTTCCATTTGCTAAGGTCTTTGCCAATAAAGACAGAAATTTGATATCTTAAGATAACAGAAATGATATTACCCAGAAGCCATAACTGAGTCCTGTCAGAGAGGAGACGGAGTGAGTGATTGCCCCCAGTTATGCAAGAGCTGATTTATCCCATTAGGCTTTGGTGTAGGCGCAAGCCCAGAGCTTGTGCCACTGAGGCTCACTAGCAGTTATTGCCTGACATGAAAATTCTTCTTCAAGCGTAAAGTGTCAGAAAGTAGGATTGATGCCTCTACTCATTATTGCTTCTGCATTTTGGGATGAGAAAGGTAATATTAGCTTGGAAAAAAAAACGAATCACAAAGCCATGTGATTGATATTTCTGAGGACATTATGGCAGCTGAAACTTCAACTGATGGAAATTAAATGATATCAAAAAGAACAGAAAATAAACAAACTTATGAAACAGCCTCACATGAAGTAAAACATAAAATAGTGCACTTGTGGGTGGCATAACTTTCACTTTATTTCATTAATCAGCAGGAGACAACATTTTCAAAACCCTTCTCAGACAGCCTTTGAATGTGCACCCATACACAGCACAGAGACACATGGATAGTTATTATGCTGACACATAATATACTGTAAACAGTGGTCGACATTTGGGAGGTCTAAGATGTGTTATGACTGATTTATGCACTTGATGTGGCACACCCTTTATAGCTTCGAACGAGATCATATTTTACAGGGTGCAATATTTGGACTACCTGAAAAGTGCTGTGATTTGGAGTCTGTTTCTGCTGCACTGAACAGTAGGATGTGTTAGAGATAAGTGCGAGACAGGAAAAGTCACCTCACACCTTTCAGAGAAAAATAAAAAACAAACAGCTTATTTACACTCACCAAAGTAATAATACTAAAAATAAGAATGTCTACCTGCTAATATATGCCTGTACAAAGAGCTATTGTTGCTGTTTGGTATTCCACGTTTTGAAACAAAGTATACACTGTTTTGAAGTACTTTTCTTTAAAAAGTAATCAAGCTGGGTATCGACAATAACAGGAGTAAGAACAGACTGCATGTGTCATACGTGACCAATCTGGATTGCTGCTGACTGCTGAAATGTGATTTTTTTTTTTTTTTTTTTGCCATAATGCTTCATTGTATTGCACTGATGGCCAATATCTACTGCAGACATCTTCAGCCAGAATCAGACTGAAACAATTTGGACAGAGAGATAGTATTCCCAGTATGAGAACAAGTAAACTTTTCAAGTAAGTTTGTTCAAGTAAGTTCAAGGAGCTGCCAGTATGTTTTTGACAGTTTATTGAAATGTATATTATATACATATATATATATATATATACACTTAACATCATTAGCAAACACTAGTGTGAGAACAGAAAAACTTTTTCTTTAAAAGGAAAGCCAAAGACTTGTAGCAACAGTACATCCGATTTCTATTAGACTGGATCCAATAACATACTATTATCTGCTAGCCTATATAATACCGGAGTATATGCGTCAAACTTGGGTCTTGCAGGTTAAGCAGATATTGAATGATTGTGGTTTTTCTTATCTCTGGCTGATACAAAAATGTAACAACATTAACTGGTGGAAATGAACTGCTGAACAGAGACAGAAGAGTTCTTGCAAAAGTAGGAAAGTGAACACAGAAGTATGACATCATTTATGTAGAATTTAAACAACAGCCTAAACTGGAAAAGTATTTGTTAAACTGTAACTGCAGGCTACGAAGCTACACATCTCTGATCTGCACTGACTGACCTCGCTGACCTTCTAAGTGTATATTTTAGTGCTGTCAGTCGATTAAAATATTTAATCATGATTAATCGCATGAATGTCATAGTTAACTCCCGATTAATCACAAATCAATTGCACATCTTTATCTATTTTAAATGTCCCTTGAATTATCATTTTAATACTCTTATCACCATTTTCACCTAGTTTTGAATAGGAGAAGGCGGAGAATTTGCATCAGCTGTGTGTTTGGCCATCAAGTGGTATTTCAGACTGGATGTGCTACGATGATAACTCAGTTCACAATGACAATGCACACAGATAACTTCCGTCTTGTCAGTCGTAGGGCTGGACTCGAATATCTGAGTATCCGAATATTCGGTCGTTGTGGTGGTATCCTGAATAATAATTTTTGAGATCCGAATAGTCATGTGCCTCCCCACACCCCTCAGGCTGCTGTCGCCTGGCTGAGCAGCTGCACCAGCAGCACACAGTTCGGGATGCGGAAAACGAGCCGACAGAAAGGTATGGCGTGCGAGGACCCTGCTGCTGTGCCACCGCTGGCAGGAGATCCCGTCAGCCTCCAACAGCGAACATCTTGCCCTCGTCCTCGCCTGTTAATCTCACGATAAAAAAAATTGACGCTGTTAAAATTGATTTGCGTTAATGCGTTAATAATGCGATATTTTTGACAGCACTAGTTTGTTATTCTCCTGTGCATTGTGTGTCTGCCTACTATCTAAAATCTTGTTTTCGCTCCCCTTTACTTAACCCCAACCAGTCGATGCAGATGGTCGCTTTTAAATTAAATTAGTCATTGTAATCAAATAATCCAAAAGTAATTTGGCAGCTAAATGTTTTTTCTGAAGCTTAAACATGCCACTGTTTTGTTGGTAGTGTATGTTCTCTTTTGTGGTCCATTCCATGTGATCAGGGTCTTGAGATATAGAAATAAAAGAAAAGAAAAATGAATTTGTTATGTATTTGTCAAAGTAAACAGCCTTTACACTAAGGGAGCACACATACAGTACTGTCTCAGCACAGTACTACTTCTGGAAATGTATTTGGATAAGGAACATCTTGCCTAACAACAAAAGAGTAAATACAAGTAGTTCAAAATTATTGCTTAGATACTTGGTTAAATACAGTTCCGGTATGAAGCTAAGTAATTTAGAATATGGTCACTGTACTGATACATTTCTTCTCCACAAAATACTGTATCTGTTCTTTCTTTCTCATTGACAATCTAGATAATTTCCTCAACAGTGAACAGATTCAAAATATTTATTTGCAAAAATTTCAGGGTCTTTTTTGGTTAAAAACAACTTTAAAAGAAAAGGTTGGCTGGTAGCAATATATTAAGAGTCACAGACACACTAACAGCAATTGTATTCGATTAATGGCACAAAGCAACATATCAACCTACTGCAGGAGGAACTTACAATCTATACACAAGTCAGTGTGAGTAATTATGCTGACAGATGCATGGGATAAGCTCTAAAGAAAATAGTAAAATCAAAATCTACCATGCAAACAACAACAAACAAAAAGTAAAAAAAACACATAGGCAGTGGCTCCCTGGTTGAAGACAAAGCCTGATTTATCCTATAGAAACGGAACTAAAATGAATAAGATGCACGCAAGATACTTAATGAAAACCATTCACACATAATCATGTACTTCAAAAGGCATCCACCGCTGGTCCACAGTAAAATTCCTCTAAGACAGTGGGATCCCCTAAAGTAAATGTGTCCATTTAATATCCCTAACAGCTGGCATTAGCACACACAAGGCAGCAGGAACAGTCAGTTTGCTAACCCAGCTCAGTATGCTGCTACCATCCCTTCTGGAAAAACCGACATAGACTAGCACAGAAACCATGCTGATCTACGGCATTTTTTTTCAGGAGGGATTACACACCAGATGAAGGCATGGACCTACATACAGATAAACTCAGTTTACTGTTATTAGTGGCGTGTTCAGCATGCTATGTGACAGCCTTTCACAACAGGAGGCAGAAGGCCTTATTTGTGGTGACACCTGTACTTGTAAAAACCCCAAAGGTCTTTCATGCCTCAGAGAAACGTCAGAGAAACAGCGACAACAGATGTTATATTTCAACTGAGACCAAATTTTATCCTCCAAATGGAATTATTCCGCAAATGAAAATGCTATGGGCATGCAAGCCAATGATAAGTGACTGTAGGACATATTCAAGATCTAAAGGGTTACTTTCTCACTTAAAAACAAATCCTAGCGATCCTGTGATGAAAACTGTAAAAGCTTTGACTCAAAATCTCCTACACTGTTGCTAGATTGTGCAAAATACAGTTTGGAATACTTTGCAAGCCCAAGTCTACACGAGTCAGCATTCAAGGCATCCTCAAAAATACAGATGGAGCAAAAACACCTGTGGTTATTTTATCTTACTTGGTTATAAGCAGACTTAAATTGGAACAGTACTCATCTCCGATGATGTTTGAAGAGTCTCCAAGAACAAAAACACAGAATTTGAGAAAGGCCTAAAGCCCAAAATGAGACCTGCAGGTCAAAAACAGGTCTCCCTTACTGCCTAATCACTGTCAGTGGAATGAATTATTGGTCCAGCCGGACATCGCTCCCAACTACAACTCCACCTGTCTTCAAGTTGTTAGACAAAAGATGTCTCCTCATTAAAAACCCTCTTCTTTGTATATGTGCACTGGAGGTTTCAAGTTTCCACATCACACAACCGGTATTTATGATGTTACAAAATCACACACGTGCCTACATAGACAAAAAATATGAAATAAGCACACCTTAAAATTTTGCTCTCCTATTTGAGGTTCACTGATGTGTGTGTCTGTGGTGTTTAGTGCTGTAAACGTCAATATTCATCACCATGGATCTTGACCTATTGACCCATAACACTTTCCAGGTGTTGCTGGACTGAATGGATCAAATTCTAAAATAAGTCATTTTTGAGAGTTTCTGATATTTAAAAAAGTTTTATACAAAAGCTCCTTTTCAAATAATTTTGTATGAAAAAATGTTGTGCATCACATAATGAAAGCACAAGTAACCAGTGCAGATGCCATTTCTATTGGTGTGATCTGCCCTTTTCCCCTCTGGCCTTTGGTGTCAAAACACTACCGAGACACAAGGCGACGCCTTCTACAGTTTTTGCACCCTGACTCCTCTGCTGTTAGAGTTTTAGTTGAATTTGAGGGTTTAGTTGCCCTTTGAGGTGAATTCAGAGACTCTTTCACAGCAGATGACTGTGTCAAACACTGTGGAGACATCATTCTGCATAGCGAAGGTCAAGCAGCCAACTAAAGTAACAATAAGCAAAATACATATCTGAATAGAGGGAGGCTTTTAAAATACAGTTATTAAATCATCACTATAAATTTGATTCAAAAATATGAATTTAGGCTAATATTTAATTGTGAGAATACTTGGGTAAAAAATACAATTGCAATTTCACTTGACAAATTTAGCTCTGCCATATCAGAAACTCAAAGCAGCCCCTCTTTTGTATTTTTATGACCCATGTACAGCCACATACATGTGAATACATTCTGGCAACTGTGTTTTTTAAACCATAACATTATCAGTGGTCTTGACATTGTTCAGACACCGTTGGAGCCACATGCTGTCTACCAATCAAAGACAACAAAGACAGATGGGGGGCGGAAGGAAGCCCCGAGGGAAAAGGCCTTATGTCTCAGTTTCACTGCAACAATGGAGCACGTGCGCTCGGTTTTGTCGCTATTGTTCACCCACACAGTATGCATCAGCTGACCAGAAAACAACATCACATCCTGTCTCGGAGCTATTGATCTTGAGTTACAGGGCCTCATGGTATTTTAACGGATGAAGAGATTTCCTTGGCAGTTGTGTGCTGTTAGAGGGGCCCCAGTGACCCTGGCATCTGGTCGTTGCATCATTCAAACCTAAACAGGATACTGATTCTGGCTTCTCCACCAATCATGTCATGACATTTCATAGTGTTTTGCTGTTTTGGCCAATCAAATAGGTTTGTGTAAATGCACTTTTTTACCACTCAACTACCTGAAAACGATGCTTTGTGTAAGTGATGCTGAAAAGTGAAAGCAGAAGTGACACAGAGTAAAATTAGATTAAAGAAAATAATGCGGAGTCGACCGCATATCCATGTTGCTTTACTAAACCTAACATTTGCGATCATACATAAGGTTTTAATTTAAGTGTATGTTATCTTTTAATTTTGTTCATGTTCAGCAAAAAAGACTGTCATTTTTGAATTTGTCAGTCGAAATTGTATGGGCGGTTTCTAAAGAGAGACAACTGGAGTAAAGAGCCATAAAAGTGGCTTGGGTATTGAGGAAGCTAATAAAGGAAATCTCTCTGAATGGGGGGCCGTGCTGCTGGAGTGTACCTCATACAAACACAGGCACGGGCCAAGGGGTGGTGTCAGTAGTCATACTGGGGGATGGGCCATTTCTACCGTTAAGTTTTCAACGGTAATTATTTTCTCAAGGGTGGCCACGTGGGTCTTTTTAAGAAGGGGGCTGGATGTTTGTTTTTTGCTTTTCCGTTGGTCAAAGGGAAAGTTTTGTCATGACTGATTTGGGCTGTAAGAATTGAATTTGGATGTCCACACTTCTAGAAAACAAGATGTAGTATTTATAGTAAATCAGCAGTAACAACAAAACTGCTGCTGGGAAGTTGCTCCACTTATATATGTATGTCTCTGTGTGTAGGTGTGTTTGTGTATACTGTATATGAGCAGATCTACATGTAAATCTGATAATAAAGCAGCTAAAAAAAAATCAAAAAAGTATTTCCTTATGGCATCTATCATAGTTTCAAGTTAGCTGTCACTTGTCAACAGATGCAAGTAATATCAGATCTTTATTCAAATAATGCTACAACCTGATTGGTGCTCAGAAGTGACATCACCTTTTTTCAACTGAGAACTGCCCACTTCAAACAAACAACCACAATGCTGTCATCCTCTATGCAACGTACCATTCTGCTGGAAATCCCACAAAAAAAACACCATTGAAATGGGAGACGGACTTACCTCACACATTACAACAGCGGCGTGTATGGATGTTTCTAACGGACCCTGAAACTCATGCAAGATATAAATGCCCATTCCCTCTTTTCTGGAAGTCACACATCAATGTCCTTAAAGTCTTTTTTAAATATGCAGTGGTAAACCAGTTACATCATTGCACTTACCCCAGTGGTTTTATAAAAAATATTCTCCTTAAAAGGCATACTTATAGTCAGTAGCTGTACATACAGAATGGGCTTGATTTCTTTCTTTAGACCCAAAGAATAACCAGAATAGTGCCTTTTATTCTTGTTTCCACAGGGAACTACTGAATTTATTGACTTGAACAACAGTGCCTGAGTCAAGTCTTTCAGTGTCATTTATGTAGCAACAAGTGACTGCAACTGTTTACCTGGGTTTCATTAGCATACAACTGTATGTCAGTTATATACTGTAATGACACCCAAGGACCACAGTTGGCTGAGACAATGAAGACTGATCTACTAAGTATCTGATATTTGTAGAAAAAAGTGAAGAGCAATTTGAGTTACAGTTCTCAGTGGACTTTTTTAATATAGCTAAATGTAGTCATAACTCTGGGCAGAATGACTCAGGAGTTCAGATGCCAAACGCCCTCAGGAAAGCAGTGCCCCTGCCTGAAGTTGTTTGTTGTTATAGAAAGCAAAGAGACGTTTTAAATATGTGGATAAGGGTAATTAACTTCACTTCTTGGCTCCATCATACATTTTTATCATGGTTTGAAGATCTGAGCAACCCTCAAAAGTGAAGATTCTTGCAGGCTGGAGAAACAAAGCCGCTGGTAGGAGAAATCAGAAAAGATACATTGATATATACTCCAGCTGCAGGTGAACTGAAAATTGAACAGTAGAAGAAAAATAGAATGAAAACTTGGGGAAATCAGCAAAAAGGCTAAAATACCTCACTATCCATAATTGTATTGTGTAAACAATAGGAACAACTGAATTATGGTTACTGTAATTCAAATTAACTAAATCGCATATTCAGCTGGAAACCTCTTTAACATTGTAACATTGTATATAACTAGAAAAGCACTCGGAAAGCACATACACTATATTACCAAAAGCATTTGCTCACCTGCCTTGACTCACATATGAATTTAAGTGCCATCCCATTCCTAACCCATAGGGTTCAATATGATGTCAGTCCACCTTTTGCAGCTATTCTTCAAGAAGCGCATTGGTGAGGTCACACACTGATGTTGGTCCAGAAGGCCTGGCTCTCAGTCTCTCACTCTTGTTTTTGGGGTTACCCAAAAACAAGAGTGCCCTCTGGTTTACTCTAAATGTGGTTTAGAGTAAACCACATTTAATTGTCCACCTGGTTACACTTACATTAATAAAATTCCTGGATCCAGACGGTAATCCAGATCACTCCCAAAATTTCATAATTTCTTCCTTGTCCCATTTCACACATTTCCTGAAAATTTCAACCAAATCCGTCCATAACGTTTTGAGTTATTTTGAACACAAACATCAAATTAACAAACTAGAAAAGCACTCAGAGAGCACATACCTCCGCTAAGGAGCTTCAGTCCACCCCCAACACAATCTCCCAATTTACATTTTTTGTATGGAACGAGACAGATACAAATGTAACTACATACAATTCAAATGTCCTACCGACAATGCAGCGTTCACCCCATTCGACCTAATGAACAGGTGCGGCCTCTAGCACGGCTGCTTCGAACAGTCTCCCAGCTTCTTAGACAACCAGAGATAAGAATGCCGGCCCAACCGTATATATCTCACTCAGGAAGGAAAGAGAAGTCCGTCATTGTCGCCGGGTCCGTGTATGTCGTGGCCATTTGTTTTCTTATTTTGAGATTTCAAAATAAAAACGAAAAATGAACCATTTCCTGTTTTTTTTTCAGTGATAATACAAAATGAAAAACGGAAAACGGGCCGTAATTCATTATCCGTTAACCGATTTAATGAAATGTGTTTGTAAATGGAAATTAAAATTAAAATACACCCGTGGAAAACTTATTTCTCTATTTCCTGTTCGTTTTGGCTCTGTGACCCGGATCAGTTTGTCTCCCCGAGGGGACGTAGACTCAACCCCATGGAGGGGCTGGAGGTGCACGGGCCGTCCTCCTGCCCCGTCTGCCATCTGAGGTCCAGTTCTGGCGATTAAATCGCCGCCTGCGGTTTCCATACCGGTCCACAGTCCATTCCTCATCCTCCCTCCTATTCCAACCCTGTCTCTGTCTCCAATATGTCCTATCATCATCCCTGTCTCCATACCAGTCCCTCCTGTCAAATCCATCTGGTCCATCCCAATTCCATCTGTCTCCTTCTCCATATCAATCATAATCATATCCACGCCACCCCCTGTTCCTCCTGTTCCCCCACATGTCTTGTGTTATGTGTGTCTCTTGTCTTGTGTCCCTGTTATACTGTGAGCTTTGTATGCATAAACAATAAGGAGTGGTGTGTATTATTTAATATGAGGATATGGATTGTAAATGCTTATGTACTGAAGGCCAAGAATGAACAGAAAAGTGGTGAATGAAACCAAAAACTTCAAAACATTAGTGTAGCAGAGCATTAATTTTTGGGGATTTTAATTTCATTACCAGGGTTATAACTCATTTAGTTAGCATAGGCTGGGCTTACACGGGGGCGGGGGGGTGGGATTTGATTTCTCCCGTTTGTAAGCCCAGTCTATGCTAACTATATAAAAATCCCCAAAAAATGAATGCTCTGCTACACTAATGTACAGTAGAAAACACCAACAAAACCCCCAAAAACACCCCGCAAATCAAATGACAACTCAAGGCAGAAGCCCCCCACCCTAAGGAAACGTAAGTAAACCAAAAAGCAAAGCTAAAGCAGCAGAAAATCTCAAAAACTCCCCAAAAACGTCCCAAAAAGCTAGCCGAAAGTTGGCAATTTTGCGCTAGTGGCAGTGCTAGCAGCACCACAAGGTCCCTCCAAAGGGACAAATAAACCCCACTCTGGTGAAAAGTCCACTGTGAAATTGTGAACAATGTTTGCTAAGCAACGTTTGGACCCCAGAGTGGGTCTTCATCAGGCCACGGCACACAGCAAGGTCTGCTAACAGTGAGCTAACACTGGAGCTTTCAGATACGAGATCCTTCCTCATCAGAAGTCAGACGGGTCATGGAGCCAAAATGAACAGGAAATAGAGAAATAAGTTTTCAACGGGTGTATTTTCATTTTAATTTCCATTTACAAACATATCTAATTAAATCAACAAAATCTCATGTGGTCACAGGGGGTTAGCCCAAAAACAAGAGTTCCCTCTGGTGGCTTTTAGAGTAAACCGCATTTAATTGTCCACCTGGTTACACTTGGATAAAAAAAATTCCTCCATCGACACGGTGATCCGGATCAGTCCCAAAATTACATCATTTCTTCCTTGTCCCATTTCACACATTTCCTGAAAATTTCATCCAAATCCGTCCATGAGTTTTTATATTATTTTGAACACAAACAAACAAACAAACAAAAAACGCCTGCCATCACATAACCTCCTTGGCGGAGGTAAAAATGCAATGAGGGAACAATGACTGCAGGAAGTGTGGCTTCAGGGTCAAGGAGAACTGAACGGTGCCAGCTTAGTGATTTCATCTCTACATTTTTAAAATAAAAAAAAACGATTTTTTTTTCTAGAGGAGAGCTCATTTTTCCTGTGTTCAGAGTCTGGGGTTAGAGCTACAGGATGTTCAGTCAATCGATCAGCAGCCAAACAGGAGCACGACCAATCACTGATCTCTGTTGTTTGTGGGAGCTGCTTCTCCTTTGTTGTTGTGCTCAATCAGTAATAAATAAAATTAAACTTAACTGAGTTTTTTAAAAAATTTAATCAGAATACACAGAGTTTACTGAAGTGTTTAGTTTGATTGAAGTTTTCATGTTTGCTTTTCATCTTATTTCCACAGCCTTCATAAAATGCTTTTGAAATTAGAGGTAGATTTAGACGATAACTTGTTGATGAATTTCTAATAATTAGAGTCGGTGACATTTTGTTTAATTTTTAAAAATTTAATTATGTAAACATGTAAATACAGTAAAATGCAAGTTAAAATTGTTAAAGCAGACTTTAAACTACTATATGCTGACAAAACTTGACAACACTGACCACCTTTTACAGTATATGGACAGCAATGTGGAGAAGACTCGTCTATTCTCTGCTGGAAAGATGGGGTCTCACGGTGGTTTGACAGGCAATAGAAGCACATTTATAATCCTTTGTGAAAGCTGCAATCTGGGTACCTGTGTTTTATCTAGGAGTGACAAATAGCCACAGCCATGACGTTTATTGCAGTTAAAGTTACTCAGCCCAAAATTTCTTGTTAAGCTCTGAATACAACACAGTTAACAGCAAATTTTGTTAATGTGTAATGTCATTTTTCACCACTTCTCAGCAATACATGATTGGTTATTTTTAAACAGAGTGGATGGACCAATGAGCACCTTGCTGCTCCCACACAACCAAGCAGCACACACACTCATGCACATGGGGGATGGCGGGTTAACAATTGAGATGCATTTTGGTCATTTCGCTAACAAGTGGGATGGCATTCTCCTCCCTCTTCCTCCCCCCTCAAATTGCCTACTGCTTTTCAGCAGTTGCTAATGCTAACATTAACACAGCTGTGCATGAGAGAGATCCAAATCAGGGCCAGCCGATGTTCTGCTGTTTTACATTGGTGCTGCAGTTTTTACCATGTTGAGTGAATTCAATGTACAAAGTAGACTTTCAGAATTTTAACTTTTGTTTAACAGTTGGGGAAGGACAGGAGAATTTAACTGAACCCATCTTTCAAATCCAGAGACATATAAGCATATTCTGAAAAAAAGAGGCATTTTTCACAGGAAACGTTGCTTGTATTAAAAGCCAAGGCTCACAAAAAATCTATGTGACTTTGTGTACACTGCAAAAGCAGGAAATAATAATAACTGAGAGGCTAGTTCTTTTTTAAAACAGTTTTCCAAACAAGCCATTATGAATAGTGCATTTGTGTAACATTCATTCTGGACTTAACTGCCTGAACTTATCCATTCTTTAAAAATACACATTAGCAATACAGCAGATGCAGACACTGAGTGTTAAATCTGATGAATTTAAGAATGTAATCCAGCAAACTTTGGGATGCTTTCTAACTAGTAATTGAGCAATCTACGAACTTTTTGTTCTGTACTTCACTTTTTGAAAAAAAAAAAAAAAATCAATGATAAGATCAATGAGAAAGACCAGTCCTGGTTTTAGTTGCCTCCATGTAAGTCCCAGATAACAAATGATCAGCTTATTAATGGCAGAAAACTGTAGCTGCACTGCTGTCTGTAGGCTGGTATGTTCAAGCATTTTCCACTCCCGACCACACCCGAATCAGTGATGTCAACACCATTAAAAGGCTGATTGAAAACACCTGTGTTAGAGCCCAATATGTAACAACGACCTGAAATGTAACAACCACCCGAATTGTTATAAAACAAAATGTAATAAAACCCAAAATGTAATAACTGGTCGATAATGTAACAAAGTTACATTTCAGATTGTTGCTACATATCGGGCTCTAGTACAGCTGCGTTTGTGGGATGGCCGCTGGCGAGGGGTTGGTTTAATGGATAAAGGATTGGCGTCAATGATATGATGTTAAAATAAAGGAAACAACAATATTCTTACAATTACAGCAAGAAAACACTGCTTTTGAGATCAAATTAATACATTCCACTTATGAGTTTATTATACTTATTTACAGTATTTACAGTCTATTCTGACATACTCCAAGACTATGTGGGAGGCACTTTCTTAAACATGATAGTCCAGCTTTTCTTGCATCCCTAACCCTCACCCTAACCCTAACCATAATTAAAAGACGTCTGTCTTTAAGATTTATATTGCATTGTATTGTTTTTATTGTTTTTTGTTATTGTCCTGGTAGAATTATTGTTTGTCCTAGGACAATCAGCAATTATCCTGGATCGCGATTTCTTCTGTGACATTTATATATATGTGTATATATATATATGTATGTATATGACAGGGGCATTTGTGTATGACACTACACTCTACATTGAAGCAATAAGCCCTTTAATCCAGAAATTACTGACTCACTCGCTGATGTAATAAAATTATTACACTATTACAGGAAAAATATTTTGCCAGCCCCATGATGTAATAACAGACCCAAAATATAACAAGTTGTTTCATTTTGTAACAAGTTGTTACATTTTGGGCAAAAAAGTTTTTATGTTTTGGGCTCAGCATCTTGTTAAATTATCGACCAGTTACTACATTTTGGGTTTTATTACATTTTGTTTTATAACAATTCAGGTTGCTGATACATTTCAGGTCGTTGTTACATATCGGGCTCTAACAACCTGCATGCATTATCAACCATTATGCTAGCATGCTTGCACACTAAATAGGTCGCATTTGAGGCTATTTCAGTACCCATTATTATAGAGATTTTCCTGCAAAATTCAGATGGCCGAGTAAAGCAGGAGCAACCCAATAGATTTCAATGCCATTAGCCACCCTGCTCAATAATCAGCTTCATTTGCTAAGAAAACAAACTGGGGCCAGATGGCGAGGCTGATGAGTATTCATCGATCTAGTGTCCCTCTTGCATACTTGCTTAATTTTGGAAATGGAGGGGATGGACCTCTGAAGGGTTAGAAGGGAAACTCTGGGGCAGATGTGACTTCCCTCCTCAATGCTGAGCACAACACTCAAAATGTTAGCGGAATAAGAGCCCTTGAAGTTTGAAACAGCACCGCACCCACCAGTGATCCTGTGTTCACTTCAAACTATCTGGTTATTTTTGTACCTGCTGCCAGTTGGATCACTGAGCCTGCATGAAATGGGACTTCTCATCAAGATATGATATAAACTTTTAAGAAAGACATCTCAAAGACGTATTTGAGAAGTCACACCTGCTAATTAAAGTGGTGTTTGATGGGCTCTTATTTCTAAGGTAGAGGAGATTGATCCTTCATCTAAGCTGACAGTGTTATTATTCAAGTAACATTTAATCTACAGTCTGTGGCAATGTTAACCTCTGGGACTTTCATGTTTGCATGGTCTTCTGCTTTTTTGTTTTGTATGAAAATAAACATTTGTGCAACCCATTGCGTGGTGTTAAAAGCAAATATTTAATATCTAACACAAGTCTAATTTGAACAAAAAGCATGTTTCATAATATAGTCATTACCTTGGCACTGTAATAACCCCGAATAGATCTTAATATTTAAATCATTTTTCCCCTTTCATGTTTCAATAGATACTGAAGATTTTGGAATTAAAAGTGAGCAGCAATTTCATCTGGATTTGACCTGAGTGACCCTCCTACTTAGGCTGAGATATTAGTCCCACATTCCTGTGAGAGAGACAGCTTATTAAAAACAACCCTTCATTACCATAAGACATAGCAAAGCAGTTGGCTTCCTAATCTTTGGAAGCTCTAGATGAATATCTCTCCATGACCCAAAAGCTGTTATGTACGGTGCGGCTGAATGCAGCATTTCCCTGACAGAAAAAAATGAAGAAAAAAATGGTGGTTGCAGTTGATTTTTAGCTGCTGTTGTGGCCAAATAACTATTGTCTCTGTGAAATCTTGTTTAGTCATGCTATTATTGTCTTTTATTGGCATGGACATGGTTGTTGCATATTGGTGGCTGTGTGCGGAAACAGAGAAAGGAGACAAACAGATGGTGTCAGGATCAGGGTTGCACACATTAAGCTAAAGTTAACCAAAACAACAGCACAGACATGCTTTGGAGGAAGATGAGAATATTAACTTGTCCACTGAACTCATTTTCGAGAATGAAGCAGATACTAAGGATCTGATTATGGCCAGATGACCAAATGACCAGGGGCATCATGGGAGAACCTGAATCCATGCCAGGGTTTGACAAATGCAGGAAGGCAGTGAGAGATGCCAGGTGAATACCAAGTGATCTGGATACAAAATGATGGCAAGTGCCATCTAGGAAAGCTGACAAGTGTGGCTTCAACTGTACCAGTAGCAAAGGACCATGAAACAGATTGAGCTGATTATGCTGCTGATTATGTCAGCAGGAAGAGAGATGAGCAGCTCTAATAGCAATAGAGGAAGACATCCTGGCTTCGTAATGGACAACTGGCTTATTTTGTGGACAAGCTCGGGATTTATTGGAATTTTATTTTGATATATGTCAAAATGTAATTTTAAATCTCATCTAAGCACCTTTTCTTTTGCAAAATTATGTATTGTTAACACTGTACTCCTAAGAGAAAGGATGTTGTTAAATAAATTTTAGCCCTTACATTCTGTTGAACATTAATAAATATTGTACTTTGTTGCCTGTAAACTTCTCTGAACATAGTACTTAACAAAATATTAACATCACTAACCTAACTATATTTTTTAGTATTCATTTGTTGCTTTCCAATTGTCACCTACACGTCTTGATATCTTCCAACATATGCAATATTTGAGGTTTATATTTAAATTATTATCTGATACACACAGGACATCTTCAGCAACTCAAGGACTGGCACTTACTAAACACACATTAGTGAGCAATAACTACAACTGTTGTCTTGTCATCTTTGCAGCTTGGGCACATACACAGTTTTAGTGTCAAAAACCATATCCTATACATATGCACTATTTTCTCCTAAGTTATCCTATTTGTAACCGAGTGTGAACATCAAATCTTCACACTCAAGTATATAAGCCTTCTGTTTACTAAGATGTGCCAATTGAATGTCACTTTGAAGGTAAAGTACTATATTAAAAGAAAACATCTTATGTGCTCATTTATAGTATCATTGACATCAAATGAGGCCAAACAGAAAACACTTTACTTAAGATAACCTAAATACTACAGAGAAGAAAAGAACACTTACATACCAGTAAATGGTTTCAGAAATACACCGATCAGCCACAACATTATGACCACTGACAGGTGAAGTGAATAGCATTGATCATATTGGTACTATATGTGCTGTTCTGATGCAAAACCTTGGATTTTGACATCTCTGTTGATGAGACTTAGACACCCAAATAAACATTTGCCCACAACAAGCACACTGACTCATGCAAATGGAAACCCTGAATGTAACTGGCCTACCCCCTCAAGAAAATGCACCCCACCACATGGAAAAAACATCAAACAATCAGGAACATGTTGAGGAACATGGCAATGGCCCTAGCTGTTGATTTGACCTCAAAACTTCCTAGACCTTCTGATCAAGCATCAACAGGAGGCAGGGTGTAATCTGGATGGAAAAACCCTTTTTATTTTCCTCTTTTCCCTCTTAATATAAAAGTTACTCTTGCGTGATTACATAGTGCATCATTACGCCATGTGGTCATGTGACAGAGAGTGTCCAATCCTGTTAATATAAACCAGGTAGTGGCTTGCTACCGGCAGAAGCAAGAGGGGCACGGTTGGGGAAAGTTTGCTGCAGGAGTCAACTACTGGAGCCGTCGAGCATCTGAATGCAGCCTTGTGTCGATTAAACTGCGGAATTGGCCAGTTTTGATGGCAAGCTACGAAGCCTAGTCTGAGCCTAAAGCCTGAAGATTGTGCCTGGGGATCAAACCGAATTGAAGCTCTACTGCTCTGGTCAGGCTGGTAGGAGGCTTCTTTAGGCAGTTGCCTCTCTTTATTATTTTTTGCCCCCTCGCAACTTGTTAACGGCCTACTCACTCACTCAACTCATTCCCTTCCCAACAACCGGACTTTTCCAACAACCGGAGAAGGAACACTGAAAGACCAATGTTACATGACCTTTATTCCTTCAAACATTATGTTTTGAGCTAATTTACTGAGCTATTTTCACACTAAAAAACACCATACAAAAAGTCTACAATATTTACATCAGGGCAAAAAAAGGACGAAAATGAATTTCGCCTGAGCACCCCAGGTAGTTTTTGTAGGATGGATTCAGTCATTTACATCAGCTAGTCTTTTGTGGCAGTGTAGTCACAGTTGCAGGTGGCAGACCTTCCTTTGAAGAGAACCTAAATACAGTTCCTGTGACTGTATTTTTTTTTTTTGCTGTAGAGAATATTTTCAGTCTACCAGCTTCCCCTATCTTCTCATCACTTACATTACAATTTGCCAGTAGATTAAGATAACTAACAAACTTATTAAATATATTTTTCATCACAAAAATGCATGTACACCTGCTACCCACAAGTGAATTCCTGCAAAAGAAAATGCCTGTAAATTGCTTAGTTTCTCTTACACAGCTGTTAGAGAACTAAAAAGAGGTTATTTCACCAAGGTTTCCCGAATGATCTGGAAATTTAGCCTTATGAAATTGTTTGGTGGTAATACCTTTGAGGAAAAGACTGTGGAGAAGTACACAGTCTAATGAGATTCGGTGTTGCTTTCTTTATACTCTTCAATGTCAAGCTGAATAATCAGAGTTAATGTAAAATATGCTTCTCTATTTGTAGTTTCAGCTATATCTATTAGCATTAAAAACAAATGGATATGCAGAACACTGAGTAAACAGAGCTCCCGTGTCTGGCCTTGTAATTGAAGGAGAAAAAAGAACAAAAAGAAAAAAACAACACTTTCCATTTTTAGTCTTATTTTAGTCTATGTTGAGGGTCTTTCTCACACAGCCCTGTATGTAAGTATGCTACCATATGAGTTGTGAACTGCTTTTAATTCATTTCTTTTAGGTGCGCTAGTGTGGATTGCTGCTGAATCAGAGGTGGGCAATAGAAAGGCTAAGGCTTCGACAGAGAACACAGGGTTTTTCCTGTTCTTCTTTTCCCAGCATTAATGGCTGGAGCATTCCTATTACCTGCTCTGAGCCCTGAAGATGGGATTCCTGTGGTGCAGGCCGGGAGCTGCTCTGCTGCACTGCATTGTGATGAGTTCTCCACTGATGTTTTCCTGCTCTCGCTCCTCTCAACTCTGCCAGATCTACTTTTCTCTCCCGCCTGTCTTCAACCATGGTGTAGTTTCTCAATATGTCTAGTACTTTTGTTCCTCTTTTTTCTATCCTGTTGCCAGGTTTATGTGTACTCTTTTCGCACTTTTTTTTTTTACTATATCCCATCTGTTCTCGACGTTCCTATGACCGACCCACTGCTGTGAATGTCACTATAATAATATCCACAAGTGTATTCAAAATGTAATCACCATACATTTACATGGGGATGGGGTGGGTGGGTGAATGGGGACAGTGAAAGGTGTCTGGTTTTAAGGTGTCACCATCTGATCAGTTCCCTTCCTGATCTTGTTTCCTTTCAAGCCAGAGTTAACATCTCCAATTCAATTTGGTTATGTTTACTTCATTAAAAAGACGGATTGAGACATTTTTAAATTCAGGGGCATAAAAAACAGACCTCGGATTGTGTACTGTGTGTTTGCACAACAAATATTATTGTATAATCTTCCAAAATTCTTTTTTCATTATGAATGAGTTGAAACTAAATACAGAATAATGTAGGATATTTTATAATTCCAATATGCTATAGAAATATATGAGTTACTAGTGGCTATTTACTTCTATGTTTATAGCTTTTTATTGTCATTAACCTCCATAAACTGTGACAAAGCACTATTTATTTTTTCTGGATCTTTAATTTGAATTATCACTGTGCATAACATATTCTTATTTTAATGTATCACAGCATTCTGGTCAGTCATGGTCCTGCATTTCAATCAGCTAGTCAACAATCTCACTTTATTGATATTCAGTGGAACCAGTAACATAATGCTAATGCATTGCAGCAGGTTCTGTCTGGAAAAGGTAAATCATATGTAAAATCCTTGATGGATTTTTTTTAACAAAGCTTAAAAAGTTTAAATCATATTTCAACAATTCTCATAATCCAATTTAAGCTTTTGCTAGATTTAGCCGAATAAACTGTATGATCAAGAAAAAGGAACAATAAATGAGAATGTTTCTCTTAAGGTGATATTTTGCATGATATTTGCAGCAGACATACACTTATTATGAAGGTGAAAGCAGCAGAGCATAATACATCTATACATTATATTTGCCACATGTGGAGTGACAAAACTGAAAGTTTCACTCTGAGCGAAAAGGACAGAAATTGCATTCTCTTAGGCCCTTACTGTCAGTTTCTCTTCTTTCTTCCCCCAACTTCTGTCGTCTTCCCCATTTCTCTCTTTCTACTAATGCTTCTCTGTGTTGTCACTCCACGTCCTGCTATCAGACACCATCTTTGTCTCATCTGTTCATGCTCTCTTGGGAACCCTGTTTGTCTCCTCATTCCCTCAACATTCTCCTCTCCTCTCCACTCCTCTCCTCCTACTTTGGCTTTCTTCCCCAGGAGTCTCTTGTCACTTCCTGTGCTCCCAGTGGTACGCCTTGGAACAAACAATCCAGAAACGGAAATGTAATATGGACAGAGTTAAAACGAATACAGACACGGGAGGATCAAGAGTATTACTTTGCCAACGAGATGCTTTAGTTGTATGCACAGGGATGCATCTTTAATACTTTTCTAATTAATTAAAACCTAGTGGTATATATATATATATATATTTGCTTCTATCGTGGGTGTGTCTCTGTGCAATATGCGTTCCACAGATGGATTCGATGAAGCAAAGACGAAGGCTGTAATCCCCCAGTCAGCCTCTTCTCCCTATTTTTCCCGGCTCTTGCCCCTCCTACTTTTTCACACGTCTTCAGGGCAGTTCTGACATGGGACCCTCTTTTGCTGTGGGCTTGACAGGACCCAATATCTCCCCCATCTGAGGCTGCAAGAAGTCTAGGTCTCTCATCACAGAACTGGCTGCCTGACAGCTCATCCATTCAGCCCCGGCCCCACTAGACTTTGCCCCAGTGCTCGCTGCTTTAACTGGGTCTCCATAACAAACCTCTTCTCTGTGTTGACTGTGGAAAGCAAAAGGGCATGGAGCTGAAACTGGCTAGCCCGCACGGTGCTCTCGGGGGTTGTACAGTAAGGTGGTTGAAATGGAAGGGATGGAGGAGAAAGGGCTCAGGGAGCGAGACAAGGAAAATGAAGTACGGCAGAATGAAGAAAGATGTTACAGTCAATAAGTAACCTAATACAGCAGTGGTGGGCAGACCAGGCATTTCTCTTCTCAGTCCCTTGTGGTTAGGGCAGTGAGCAATTTTTCAAGTTAAAAGAAGGATTTGGGTTAGATGTGGAGGCCCATGAGAGTCAATGTGGCATTTGCACTATGCATTGGGTACCTGGTGAAAAAACAACAACAACAAAGAAATAGTGCAGAGAAAATAGTAATTTGTCAGTGTTGCAGACAGAACAGAAAAAACACATAGTGAGTGAACATAGTTTAAAGAGTTTTGTAAAAGACAGAATGTCAAATAACAATTTGAAACCACCTTCATTGAGAATAATATGGGTGTTAGCCACTGTTTTAATCACTTAGACCTAGATACTGAGGAGCTCAACCAAAATAGCTCTGTGTTCCGCCCCGCTTATTCCCTCACGTCTGAGTTGGTGCACCATTGCTGAATAACCTCCTCCACACTCTGATGGTGGCCAGCTTCTACTACAGATGGAGGGAAATTGGATGGATAGAAAAAGAAATAGAAATAGGACAAGCTAGGCCTGAAGCAAATAAAACAGAAGTGAGAATCAATTTTATCATCCAATTATCATTTTGCCCTGACCCCTGTGCACTCAATATTACTAGTTTCAGTAATAGATTTAAAAGTGCTTTCTTTACATCCTAATTAGGGTTAGTACATACACACTGAGATGGACATCTTTTAATCACTAAACGTTATGTATGAATGTGTTCAGCGTGCTGTACCGTAGCACAACTGGACTTACATATATCCTCACATTCGCGTCAGTTTACACAAAATTAAGCCCACCAACATTTTAAACTTCACTGAATGCACAAATTCTATTGCTTCAAAACAGAAAACAGACTCAACATGAAGCCCACCAGTGAATCGGCATGATTAATCATGCTGAGAAATTGTTCAGCTGTCCTTGGGCCACTGTTGGGAGCAGATTAATTTTGTCTGAATGTGCAGACAATATTGTGCCAAAAGTGTTGATCTACACACAGCAATTTGCATAAAGTGTTAGTTTAAAATGCTACCTAACATTATGGAGCATCAGCAGCCAAATATCTCCTTTTGGTTTATTTTAATCTCTAGATGCAACGTGGAAGGGAATCAAACTTTGAAAAATAACAACAACAACCATCACAACAAAAGTTGTGTGGAGAAGTACTGGCACAGTTTAACAAATCCTTTAGTAATTAATTGAGCGGATATAACTAATGCAGTGCATGTCATTGGCAGCATTAAGTTATGTGCAATGATATCACATTTGTTAGGATTACATCAAATCAGTGACAATACATAGTGTTTTATTACATATCCTTCTGTCTGATATAGGTGCAACCTCGCAGACATGTTGGGCTCATATAGTCATTTATTAGAGTTATTTAAGACGATGATGCTTAGTGGTCACATATATTTTTATTTGGTATTAATACTGTACATGTATGTTAAACTGTCAAAAGCAACATCCACTACAGTTTTTTCAAACTCTTGCCTTTACCATTTTAGGACTATTTTTTAAATTTGTGAGCAATTGCATGCAAAGGTTGTATTATTAAGATACTGATATATGTTGTTGCCATGCCTTAATAAGTTCTCATTGTAAATAATACACATTTTTTTCACTGACAATTGTAAATTTAAGATAATCTTAACAGTATAGTAGATTAGAAAGGAATGGAGATTTGATATTGCAATGACAGTGTAACACATGGGCAATTTTACAAAATTAGCTTTATAGATGGGCTTGTTTTATATGAATCATTTATCAGAATCTCCAGTAACACAGATACTTAATTGTATATCAGTGATTCTGATGATACAAGAGGTAGAAGAAAGACAGTGAGAAATGCTCCCATACTGAAGAATTCTCCCACATGAAGACAGTGAACACTCAGACTCAACAGGTCAAGAAAACATTGATTCACTATACGTAACAGAACTTCACTTCCTTGTAGCACAATGTGCAGTTACCAGGAGTGTTTGCTGAGTAGTAGGTGTCACTGACCTTTAGCCCTCGTGAACTTTTTGTGAATCGTGCATGCCTGTTTATGCACCCTGTGTTTGCCTCCGTCGTTCGTAGACACTCCAGTGGCAGCCAACAATGACCCCTGGCAGTGTGTCACAGACCTGAGTTGCTCTCAGGATAATGGACAAATTAGGCAAGGAGCTAAACAAAAGGAATAAACACACAAGGTCCTTCTTAGCTCTCACTTTTGATGCAGATGTAATTCCAGTTCACAACTGAGAAATGATGGTTTTTCATGTTCAAATCTATCATTCTCATACATACTCTAAATTGGAAAATTGTACTTTACTCAATAAATATGGGGGCCTTTTGTGCATCAAAAGGGTTAACACAATCCCTCCTGGATGCAATCCTGTAACCTCAGACTTCTGAAACGTGCAAAACAAAGCAAAGCAAAGCAAAGCAAAGCAAAGCATTCTCACAGTGCAATGATACTCACCACCATACAAATAAAGAAAGAAAAAGGATTAAAAAGAATGAAACATCAGAACATCTCTTCTCTTTTGGGCATCTAGAAAATATTATTCCAAATATTAATTTAATTGAAAGTGAATCACTGTATTTGCAATAGCCAAAGGTGGTGGATTTGAGGATAAGTGCAGCCAAATGCAGTCAGTATGTTTGCTGATACAAGATGTTGTGTTTCAGTCATTCATCTATGACCTTTTACACTCAGCAACAAGTATAAGTCTACAGTGATGATAACAGCCCTGTGAGGCTGTGTTTATGCATCACATCGCTTTGGGCAAAATGTTGTGTTACCTTGCTAGAATTTGTTAATTTGAACTTAACCCAAGGGTGCAGGTGATTGGTCACAAAATAAAAAAAAACTTTGACCTGATGGTGATACTATTCGTACCAAAGTTATTACAACTGATCCCTTAGGGACATATGTATGTTTACAAAATTTCATAGTAATCTGTCTTAAAGTTGATTTATTTTCAAACTGGGCCAAAGTCCTTGTCATCCATAAAGCCACTCATGTGACAGAAAAAAACTCAAACAGGTCGAAAGAAATTGTTGATTAGGATTGTCAAATGCCAATATACAAATATCTATTAATCAGCCACAACAGTAAAACCCCTGACAGGTGAAGTGAATGACATTTATGATATTATTATAACTACACTTGTCAGGAAATGGGATTTATAAGGCAGCAAGTGATCAGACAATTATGTGCTAGAAACAGAAGGATTCAGGCAACTCTGACAAGGACCAAATTGTGTTTGCTAAGTGATTGAGTCAGTGCATCTCCAAAATGGCAGGTCTTGTGGGGAGTTCCCAGTATTGAGTGATTAACACCTACCAGAAATGGTCTGGAGAAAAGATAACCAGCAACAAGGCCATGTGCACTCAGTGCTCACTGATGCACATGTGGTCCATTTCCACAGAAAAGCTACTGTAGCACAAATTGAGAACCTTAGTGCTGGCTATGATTGAAAGAATACATAATACATTACAACTTGCTGCATATTGGGCCGCGGAGAAAGCCTGACCTGTGTCCACCACCACCAAAAACACCTAAAATGGGGATGTGAGGGTCAGAAATGGACCATGGAGCAATGGAAGAAGGTGGCCTTGTCTGATGAGTCATGTTTTCTCTTACATCATTTGGACAGCCAGGTGCATGTGCATTGTTTACCTGGGGAAAACTTGCACAAAGATCCACTCTGGGAACAAAGCACACTGCCGAGGACAGTCTGATGCTCTGTCCAATGTTCTGCAGGGAGACCTTGGGTCCTTGCATTCATGTGAATGTTTCTTTGACATGTACCACCCACCTTAACATTGTTGCAGACCACTTACACCCCTATTTCTGCAGATTACATATGACTTGGCTTCCAACTTACACAAATCTGTATACCACTGAGTATCTGTGAAATATGGAAGACAAACAGGTCTGATGCACAGAGACCCTACATTGCAACTTACAGCACATAACCCTTAGATGCGTGAGTGACTGGACCCTACACTCTTTCATAAATGGGTCAAAAATGACCTGTACAAGAATCAATGTGTTTTTATGCCATTTTTGTTATTTTGGTGAAAAATAATCATTTACATTATTGATAGTATTATATTTTGGTCCACACAGGAATGATGTCATGTTTGAAACATGTTTATTTTTCACTTCATAACAGATTTTGAACATTTTATGTGTGCATGTTCAGAACTGAACTGATGAAAACTGCGTCCCCCTCCAAATACTCACTGAATAACAAACACATGCACCAAGAAAAACAAAAGAAGCAGAAGCACAAACATTCAGGTTAAACTGATGGATTTGTGATGCAGAATCTTACTAAATATTTTAACCCTCTGAAATCCAAGCTGCAGTTTCTGGGTCTTTTTGTAGCTTCTATTCTCATTTTACCTCATTGTGGGTTAATTTTTCACTGCGATCTGAAGTCCTGCACCTCTATGGATACAGAACAACCATGAAGAATGAGAAAGAACTCAGAGATGTCTTCTGTCACTATGACACAGTTAGAATGATGGAAATTAAAAAATGATAAAAGTGAATGTTTTTGATGAAACTGGCTGGCATGAGGACAGGAAGACCAAGAGTTACCTCTGCTGCAGAGGATAAGTTCATTAGAGTTACCAGCCTCAGAAAAGGCAAATGAACAGCACCTCAAATTAGAGTCCACAAAAATTCTTCACAGAGTTCAAGTAGCAGCCAAATCTCAACATCAGCTGTTCGGAGGAGACTGCTTGAATCAGGCCTTGATGGTCGAATTGCTGCAAAGAAGCCACAGCTGAGGATGAACAACAAGAAGAAGAGAAACACAAGGACTGGACATTAGACCAGTGGAAATTTGTACTTTGGTCTGATGAGTCCAAATTTGAGATTTTTGGTTCCAACCAGCATGTCTTTGTGAAACCAGAGAAGGTGAGCGGATGGTTTCTGCATGTTTGGTTCCCACTGTGAAGCATGGAGGAGAAGGTGTGACGGTGTGAGGGTGCTTTGCTGGTGACACTGTTGGTGATTTATTCAAAATCCAAGGAACATTTAAAAGCAGCCAACAAGGGCTCAGCACCTCTGGGAAGTCCTTCAAGACTGTTGGAAAACCATTCCTGGAGACTACCTCATGAATCTGATTGAGAGAATGCCAAGAGTGTGCAAAGCTGTCATCAAAGCAAAAGTGGGCTACTTTGTGAAATCTATGATATAAAACATATTCTGGATTGTTTAATGCTTTTTTGTTTACTACATAATTCCATATGTGTTCTTTCATAGTGTTGATGCCTTCAGTATTAATCTACAATGTAGAAAATAATTTTCTACATTGTAGAAAATTTTAATTTTTTTTTCTCAGGTGAAAATGTAGATAATGGTAACATGTATCAGGTCTTGTTGTGTAAAATAATCTCCTTAATTGGTGACACTTATGACATAGTGTGTGTGCTCCATAGTAAATCTATTCTTGACAGCCACAACTGATAAGAATCTCTGGTTGCCATGAGATTCTATGGGAAATGCATGCAGGTCATTTTGACCCACTTATGGAATATAATATTGGGGTAATAATACAAATATCACAATTTCTTAAAAAAATTAAATGAAATGATATGAAAAACATGTTTTTGAGGAATACCTGGAAACAAAGATATTACAAAGAACAAAAAGACACAGATATTGCAAGAAAATGACCTCACTGGGTCATTTTTGACCGACTTATGCATCTAAGAGTTAAAGGATCTTAGGCAGGTGGTTTTAATGTTGTGGCATGATCGGTTGATAAAGTATGGTCATAATGTTTTCCATGGTGATAATTTATAATTCAGTTTGAAACACAATGTTCCACAGATCAATATGTATACAAATAAATTGCCAAAGGAAAGCTACATGAAGTTTGCGATAAATACTTTGGAAATAGTATTGTGTATACTAAAACGATAGATTAACGAAGTGCTTGAGATGGAGCACATTTTGGACACTGGTTCCTTCAAACTGTTGTATGAATTCGCCTTACAGAGCATCCTCTTCTACTCTGTTCTGGATGACATTTGCTAGGTGGAATGGTGACATTTCTACTACTAAAAAGGATGTAATTACTTTAAGTGTGCCAGGGGAGATACTGTGCACAGATGCAGGCCAACATAATGTGGCCAGGGCTAGTAATAAAACTAAAAGTAATTGTAACAGTTTCCATAGAGACTGATAGTAATCCATATGGGAACCTCGCAGAGATTAAAGCTTCTGACCTCAAGGCCGGCAAAGTTTCATTTAGCTGGATAAATGGTGGCGGAAAAAACCTGATTCAACTAAAACTGATGATTTAACATGTATTCCTCTGCTTCTCTTTAAAAGTCATGCTAACAGCTTGGTTTAGTGCATATTTTAAATCTGTGCTTTTTTGCCTTGTGGCACTGTTTCTTGTTTCTACAATCAAGTAATTCAAGATAAAGACCCAACATCTTAGCTGTATGAAACAAATCACCTTTTTTTGGGAGAATTTATTCAGTGGTTGGGTGTTTTTTTGTTATTGAGGTTATATTTTTGTAGCATTAGCAACTAATAAAATATTGCAGAGTGCATACAATACCATGAGGCACTGATTCAGACTCTGTTTGCATTGTGGCTCCTGGACTAGAAGGGAATTTGGTAACACTTTCTAATAACGATCATTTATAAGACATTTATAAGCTATTAGTAGATATTAATGTATAGTTACTAATCATAAAAAACACTAATTAACATTTTTAAATGATTATTAAATCATTTGTAAATGATTATTATATCATTTACAGGATATGTTACAAGACATTTATAAGCTATTAGTAGATCTTTAACTAATCATGAATAAACCATTTATTTACATTTGTAAATGATTATTAAATCAGTTAAAACTAAAGTTGTACAATATTTATATATGATTTATACATTTTGAGAAACACTGCTTCAACATTGTTTGTACGTGATTTATTTATCATCAACTAATGTTATTTAATGTGTAGGAAAACAGTTTTTGAATGATTTAAGGAAATATCCACTACCACCATTTGTTTATTCATGATTAACAAATGAATTGTTAGACATTCATAAAAAATACATAAATAATTTGCGGGCCATGTGGTAACGCCTTAACTCAATGAGCTATATGACGGCCTGGGATCCATCCTTCTTTGTGACATCAAACAGTGACAGAATTAGGAGTACAGAGAATCAGAGTATAAAACATTTTATTAAAACAAACACAGCAACCAATATTTTTGATCTTGCAAAAACCGATTTGTGTCGAATCGATTTCCTCACAGCTTTCCCCCTGTGGTTGTCCCACCGACACCTCCTGGATTGTACTGTGAGAAAAATAGGGTCATACATTTATATGATGTTATAACGCCAGCTAAAACAATTACTACTATTCTTAATAGCACAAGTTCTTCAATGTTTCATGTAACGCTAACTTATTCACTTGCATCAATCTGCATTGACTATGTGGGATTAGCAAAACCATCCAAACCACACTGTCATGTTGTGTTGATAAAGCTAAAACAAATGGGGGTAGTGGATATTTTCTTAAATCATTCAAAAATGCTTTCCTACACATTAAATAACGTCAGTTGATGATGAATAAATCACGTATAAACAATCTGCCTTCAGCCATGTTCTCACTTCGCCAGGTGGTATTTCTATGGACCTTTCTGCTCCAACATTCTGCAGTTGTCTACCAGATTTTGCCTCCAGTCCTTTCCACCCAACACCCTAAAGATGACTGTTTCCCCTTCATCTATCAGCATCCTCCCTGCTTAGAGACTCACTCACTCTTGGTAAGAGTGTCTTGTTTTCGATGCTGCTTTTATTTTGCACTTGTGTTCTCACCATCCTGTCTGCTACTTATTCTCATGTCCTTGTCTGTGCTTGCTATTCTGTTTGTGAGCCATTGTCATTTTAGTTTCCTAAAGACACAATATCTCTTCACTGCACCTGCCTGCCTGAACCCTGTTCTCTAAATATTGTGTTCTATGCAATTAAATTGTTTCCCCAATAATGTTTAAGTGCAGTGTATCTCACTGTTTGATGCATACAAAAAATAATTCTCTCACAGGCTTGGATATCTATCCAAACTATTATATTCAGGCAACAAAAGATCATTGGTTAAGACTAGAAAAAAATGGCCATTTAGATTAAAGTTAATAAAACGTGTTGTGTCCCAAGCCGCTGGACATTTTCTGTAACAACACAAGTCCCAAGATTTTCCTAACATTAACCAAGTCCTGCTAATGCTTTAAACACGATGACAAATGTCTAATAAAGCTGTAGGCAGTATAAGCAGATAATGTGCAACTTGAACGTTTCACTGACACACTCGATATCACTGTGTTTGCAATTTGCCAATTATGTTGCATTTCAGGTCCATATTAACACAACTTGTAGGAGTTAACCTGCCTGAGTGGGGAGATTTCTATCTAAATAATTGAATTTGTAGTTTGAAAATGGTAAACAATATTTGCGATCACAGCTTTAATGGGTAGGATTTATTTTGTGGTCCATGCTCAGAAGCAGGAGTCAGTGAGGCACCTAAAACACTGATTACCCGCTGCCATTAAAAAAACAAAGCTTTTAAAGAGCCCTCTGGTCCTTGGATGCCAGCATTCTGTTGCCCTGTAAAACACACCCAATATCGATGGGTATTAATAAGCAAGTGTTGAAAGTTGTTGAAAGTTTCCAAGGCAAATTTTTTTTTTTTTTTTAAATCCACCATTAAGACCAAAAGAATTCGTTTATTTGTAATTATCAGTGAGTTGGAATTTTCAAAATAGACATTTTGGCTCTCAAGCACTGCTGTCTAAGACACATCATCTTAAAATCCTAACTACTCAACTGTTTTACTTGTTGCTTGTACAACAATAATTTTTCCCCACTTCTATTAATAGACCTGAAAGTCTTTTCTCACCATTCCATTTAAACCCCTGCTTCGGACTTACTCTATTAGAATCAAATTATTATGAAATCAGCAAAACAGGGGGAAAAAAGCTATCTGACCTACATGTTAAATTGGCCACAAGTGTGCAATTCTGCTTTTTTTAAATCATTTGTATGACTAAAAAAATATCCTCTCTCTCTTCTGGCAAGGCATGGGTGAAAAATAATTAATATATAAAGAAGCCCTCTTGCTCCTTTCCCGTTCCACTCTCATATGCATACAATTATTCTGCACTGGAGGCTATAGTTGGAACAGAATTTTCAAGCATTTGAACTTGTCATCTTTTGTTCTTGGAGTGCATATTTCCTTATTTTAAGCAAAGATTCATGTACATGCACATTACACAATACAATGGAGATACTGTATGCTTATTCATTTATTTGTTTATTTATTTATGTATTTTGTGTTGTGTAAGTGTCTGTGTGTCCACTCATCTGGCACTTTACGGAGCTAGAAGATGGTCAGCTCAAACAAAGCCAAAATGTAAAGAGACCAGAAAACACAGAAAAAAGTGCAGCATGCATTAATCACCTCAGTCAAAAAGTAATGTTGGACTAAAACTCTGGTTCATTTAGTGACTGGGTTTTTTGATACTGCATTTTTTGTTTTCTGCATCAAAGAAATGTAAACAAGATGTCCACACTGGATGTCATTCATATTTCATTTTAAATGTTATAGTACTATGGCAGCACATACTAATATGCAGAATTCAGAGGAGGGTGCAATGATTGCACTGCCCAGATGGCTTCAGAGAGTAAGTGCTAATTGATATAATAGTGCCACTCAATGGCTCTGCCACCAAACCCATTTTGATTAAGCCCAAGATACTGATGCCTGGCAACAGCACTCGCTACCCAAGTCTGATGTCTTGATGACAGGATCTTCAGTTCCCAGTATGAAACAATCACTCCCACACAGGTTCTGTCTGGAGACTTGAGACAAGGTCTCATGAGTAAAATAGAAACTGAAAATACTGTAAAAGCTGTGACATAGGGTAACAGATTCACTGAGTAATACACAACAGTGACACAAAAGTGTTTTACAACCTCTGAAAGCCTGAGATATATTTTTGTCATCACAATTAACACCTGGATTAGTACAATTGCACAAAAGACACTTTCAAGAAAACGCTTTCTTGAGAAGCAGCACCTTTTTTATAAAGTTTTGAAGGATGTACTGTACCTCTTGAAGCACACAGATCTGTTCTTTCTTGTTATTGCATGATAGCAGTTAAAAATATATTTTCCAATGACACATGTCTGAATTGAAAACCATGAAAGAACATTATATTTTTCTCATTTTCTGTGTTCCTCTGGAATAAATGTCTTTCCTAAGTGGTGGTTGTGCACAGTGTTCTGGTACAGTAATAGGAAATTAAAGCATTGCCTCAGAGCATGGAGATGAGTAGGAAGTCCTTTTTGAAGTTTATGTTTCAAGGAGGAGAGCAATTGAGCATTATACGGAGAGCTCAACAAATATTTAAATAGAGATACATTTTAACTACATACTCACTACATACACGGAAAACAATACTAGTGTACTTTCGGTATATTGTCACAAACTGGCTCAAGGGTAGACAAATAGGAAAAGACCACACATGCATTGTAAATAAAATTATTTTACATAATACAAGGGGACAACTCCACAAAGCGGGTATAGCTAATGGATAGAAGGATGGAAAGAGAAACTCTAATAAATACAAACTAAACACAATATACCAAAATATGGTGGAAGCCAATAGAAAGAGAGGGACTAGCTGACTGCAAACACCTTAGTGGTGCAACTATAGCTCAATTTGGCAAAACCAGAACCTGAGTAGAACCAGAACAAAAAAGCTTTAAGGTAGGAATACATTATCAGCACACAGAGATGAAGAAGTTCAGTAATGGCCCTTCACATCAGCTCCTTTTATTCACTTTAAAAGCAGCAGACAATTTTCTAATGTGCTTGAAAAAGGGTCTCAGCCAGCTTTTTGCCAAAAAACAGAAAAGCCAAGCAAACAAGGTACAAAGACACAAGTCTCCAAAATGCAGCCAGGGGCAGACAAATTCATCTTTCAAGCCAAATATATTTGAAATCAGACTAATTCTGTTACCATGATTAATGTGTTTTTTTTTTATTTTTTTATTTTAAGCAACCCTAGTTTTAATACACAAGTTCATTAAAAATTATTGTGTATTGTAATGGGGTTAAATATTGCAGAAATGTAACACAGGGTCTTCAATATACATGGGTCAGACCATATTTTTAAGATACCACCATAAAATTTCTCTACCTAAAGGTACACACTTTCAGTAACAGAGTGTTGTCTCCCCTTTTTCCCCTTCTGCACTTAATACCAAAGTGCGAGCATTATATCACTTTCCTTTTGGTCAATTCCAGGCATTGACGGGAGATCAATAAGACATGCTGTTCTTCTCTCATGGTGTTTGGAGATCATGTCAGAGTGGAGTGATGAATGGCAGAAGAACAGGCTCAGCAGTAGAGAAAAATGAGCTGGACAGGGAAGAGGGGGTCAACCAGGTTAATGATGTTGGCCGTGATTATTTGCAGGTGTGAATGATCTGAGATTAATCATTTAGCAGCAAAGCTTGAATGACAGGAGATGAGAAATGGCAGTGATCAAACTGGAAACGTTCATGAGCTCTAAAAAACCTTTGCCGAGGTTGAACAACAAGATGAAGCAAGGGCAAATACTCCAGCTGTCCACTCCTTGCTGTGCTTGTCAGGACAAATGCTGAATTTTGGGACATATACTCTGTCAGTACAATTTGAAGCAAGGATAGACAAGCCAAAGAGTTCTGAAATTTGTCAGAAATAATGTCAAACACAAATAAATTCTAAACTAGAAAGTATTGGCAGAGCACAAAAAGTAATTAAAGTGTGTTTGTGGTAGAAGCCACATAGCATTATTTTACTTTAGTTCCCCTGTAGTTGCAAATCAAGGAACTACTTAGGATGCACAATCCAATGTTTAATTATCAAGAGTATTTTGAAAAGTCTTTCTGTCCACTAGCCAGTGGATTAACCAAAAAACATGTTAAATATATTCAACAGTTCATCTGCATGCTGATTTCAAGTTATTATTTAAGAGAACCAAGGTTTTTCAGGTGAGTCTTGGATCATTCACACAACAAACTTTTTAGGAGCTTTTGTAGAGTAAGTTTGATTGTACAACTAGATCTATCAGTCTATTTTACTTTTCCCATACACACACACACACACACACACACACACACACACACACACACACACACACAGAGAGACACATCATGTGTCTTCACAAAGCACAGTGCTCTTAGTACCATGTCATACATGTTGTGCTCAGTTTCCTGACTGGACCAAAGCAGATTACTCATGGCTCTGACAAGAAGGGATACATGTATGTTTTTAAGACACACTTGAGAGCCCCTGAAGGCAGCTGATATAGATTTATTGGGTCTGTTTAAAATGCATCTGCACGTACATCTAGACCCAGTTGTCTATGTGGTGCAATCAGCAGTGTAGTTCTGGGAATACTGTTGCAACAAGGAGGATGTGTGGGTACAGTTCCAGAAGGGAAGACTCTGATACTGCAGTCTGCATCAGAATATGTATATATATATAATATATGTGAGTATGCATACTCTTTTCCATTTCTATCTTTGACAGGACTCAAGCTGAGTTTTAAACACTGAGAGCGATGACATGTTTGGAGCAAAAGGGCATTTTGGCTTAAATTAGCTCTTAAAAATGTACAATTTTCACACCCACAGTCCCATATGGTCCCGACCAAGGAAGACAATATAGATACATGGTTGCATTTTCATTCTGGTCCAATGCAGTACAATTGTGTGAGTACATGTTGTGATGTCCCTACACTGTTGCTTCCTCTAGAATATATACATCTATGAAGTAACACATCTATCTCAAACCCAAAATAAATAAAGGTTTACTTACTTACACTTCTCAAGCTCTCCAGCTCATCTACGACTCTGCTTAAACACTGTAAAAACTTCTCTGCACTACACAATGGCAAGCAGTAATTTGGGAGTAACTTAGCCATACATGCTAAAAATGGGTACCAATTCTAATGAAGAAGAATGATATTGAATGTGCCATCCTGCAAGCTAACAGGATTGGCATCTTAGGATGAGTTCAATAGGCCACTGGGTTTATGGGATTCAAAGGAGTGGTCAGAGTAGTCATTTGTTCCACAGCCAGTGCTACCCTGTTTTCGGTTCAGATGGCTTATCCCAATAGGGGATGAGTCATGTAAATGTTTAGCGTTGCCGCAAATGTAGGTCGAGTGGTTGTCTGGGGGGCACAACCCTGGCAGCAGAGGGATGGCTGGTTTTCCTGCAGCTCTCCGGCCACAGCAGTTTTTAGTGCCTAAGTATCTTCACAAATCACAAATAGTAGCACACAGACTAGTTCTGTAATGTAAGTATTATTGAGGAAGGTCAACTTGGGATGGCTTCCGCCATGTATTGTGTTTCAAGCTAGTACTAGCGTCTTTGGTAATTTTAAGAAATTTTAAACATTGATTGCTATGTGATGTTAAAAAAAAATCCTCTGTAAGCGTAAAAGATTTTGTGGTGGAATGCCATGGAAGAAATACATAGTGGTCTGGCTGCACCACACTGTCACCGCACTGTGTTCTGCTATGGGGGGAGAAGATGCTCTGGTTTGTTTGTATCTTTTAAACCAATCACAGTCATCATGGGAGGGGCTACACAAAGGATGTGGCTTTGGTGTTTAGTTAAAATAATGACAGGTGGAACTGTTTTGGTGAAACATTTTCATGCAAGGAGATTAGCACTGTCATTAAAATGTATGTTCCACCAAAAAAATAAAATAGCGAGCCTCCCTTGCTGCACAATCTAAATCCTCGGCAAAACTTGATATTTTCAGCGTGGTATGTTGTTGCCTAGAAGGACAAAGCCACCTGAAATGAGAAATGAGTTGTCAATGACAGGCTTATAACTGCATCCCAAGACTGGTGAGTCAGACCATGACAGCCCTAAAACTTCCTGTTTGTGCTGCCTGGTATGAGTAGTCCTTCATGTTTTTTCGAAGTAAAACAGAAAGTCTCTAGGCTGCTCCTCCACAATGAACTGGTAGACTCATTGTCCTCTCTCTCTCTCACAACCACTGGTTTCGGTGTGTTTGTTTTGTGTTACTTCTGTTGTCTACTACATCTCACCTTCTGCTCATCCCTACACATACTACATCTCTGACAGAACCAGCTCAGATAATTTATATCTTCTTATGTTACAGAATGTTTGGTTGAAATAAATACAGAGTTTAAAAGATGTGCAGTCCTACTCTCTTTGTCTTTCCTTTGAGCTAGGTCATGATAATGTCATCAGCAAGAGAAGGAAGAAAGCAGGAGATGTAAGGACAAAAATGTGTGCATCTACTCATAAATATACAGTGTCCTGTCATGATTTTAACATGTACAAACATACATGCATTGCCAATAAGACTCTTGAAAATGACATGGTAATATAATACCTAAAGCAGCATCTTACATTCAGTGTGAGGCAGTGATTTCCAATGACTAAAATATTTGTCCATAATTGTTGAGATATGAGTATGTAAATCACTTCAGCAATACACAAATCAGGCTATGGGAATTACATAATTTGTCACAAGTATTGCAGATAGTGTTTTATCGCAAAGCATTTAAATTCTGATCATGACAAGGTCTACTTTCATCAGGCATATTTTAATCATCAATAGAAAAGCATGAGCACTGGGGTAAAAGTACACAGCACGAATCTTGCACTAATCAATGAAGTGACCTCCCACGGAGCTGTTTATGTCTTATGCATCTGGCACATAATCGATTGGAAAAACTGGAATTATGAAGCTGAACCAATCAGATGTTTCATTGAGAGTTGCTCACAATTTGTACATGAGCTGCATGACTGAGCAACACACTTTAAAGAGAAATGATGGATGGCAAATTAATCAGGGAACAACATGAAGGCCACATCCAGTAACTGGTGCATGTAGATGTACATGATACATGGAAAATGTACATATAGATGTTCTGTAGGTGCTGAAGATTATTCAATAAATATACAGACCTCTTGTTTCATTCAATGGCATCATTAAAAGGAGTGAATTAATGTAATTTTAATTCAAAACTAGACTTGCATGAAGTATAACAAGAACTCTGATGCAATTTAAACCCAGAGCTTCACAAAGCCAAGGCCCTAGAGAAACTAGGAGCACTGATCAATACAGCTCTAAGCAGTGCTTTAATATATGGTTGTATGCTTGGCTGTTATTACTCAACCTCTGACAGTTCCCACTGCCAGGATGCAGACAGTTGTGTGTTTATTGCCCAACTTGTTGTTTGAATCTCCCTTCATCTTGTTCCTGAAATAAAGGGTGTTTGTTTCAATCAGTCTGCATGAGATGACATCCTGAATATCAACAATGCATTTTTTCTTGACACAAAGTATGTTCATTTTAACCATTCCATTTGAAAAAAGATGCAGCACATACATTTTCTTTTAGATCACAGTATTGTATAACCGGGAAAAGACATCACAGGTATTATCAGGCATGTCTATGGGACAGCATGTAAGCACCTGCTGGGGTGAGAAAAGAGTCTATACATCATAAAAATGCAACTGACTTGTCATTTATTTGCATGCCATTCCCCTCACTGTGTTTCCTGTGGCCGCAGAGTAATATATTGAATAGTAATAATAAAGCACAATATTATGCTTTAGTTTCACATATTTCACCTTTGTATACTGAACATTTTCCACTGATGCATCCATCACTTGTGAGTGCGACTTTGTGCAAGCTGTGAATCTAGTCACAGAATCACCAAAAAATCTCCTGTTGTGACAAAGTGAACCTTTGCAGGGAAAGAACATTTCTAATTCTGCAATAAATCCTAGACTAAAAACTTGAACTCTCAAACCAAAACGACATCATCACCCACACACCCATGGCTCCAGCTTGAAACAATACTGAGGGAACGGGTAGACTCTTTACCTTCTCTGCAGGTTTGAAAAAGTGCATCCTTCAAAGCACCTGAGTTATTTCTGAACTGTACTCAGAGAAGGTCGAAAAGGGATCCTGTAAAATGAGGGATTGGCTTGTTTGAAGGTGCAGAATCCAACATCTTGGGCCCTGATGCTTGAATAACTTGTGCAGGTGGGTGCACACAGGTTTTATTTGCACTACTTCCACAACCAGAAATCACAGTTTGATACTGTGTGAGATTAGGAGAGATACATAATCAGTGGGCGTGGAAGGGGTTGACAACAGCTTTGACCTATTATTTCAGCTGTTTTCATTCCCAATAAAAGCAGTACACTCAGCAGAGTGGTTCCATTACAGATGTTTTTCTCAATATATGTTGACATGCCCCGACTGAATGTACTGCAACCTAATTAATGAGCTTGGTAGGGTGATAACAAATTTGGTTTATGTGTTTATATGATCCAAGCTGAAGCCTTTTCACAGTTTGCTCCTGTAAGATGGCTCTATAATTAGGGGTGGAAAATGTACTCAGATCCCTTAAGTAAGTAAAAGTACCAACACAGAGGTGTACTTCTTAAACTTCTTCTTCTTCTTCTTCTTCTTCTTCTTACCTCCGCCAAGGAGGTTATGTTTTTGCCGGCTTTGGTTTGTTTGTTTGTGTTCAAAATAACTCAAAAAGTTTTGGACGGATTTGGATGAAATTTTCAGGAAATGTGTGAAATGGGACAAGGAACAAATGATTCAATTTTTGGAGCGATCCAGATCACTGACTGGATCCAGGATTTTTTTGTTAATTTAAGGATACTTTGTCATTGGGAGTGTTAGAAAGCCTTGCATTTCCCCCTTGTGGTAGGAAAGTGCATTGCACATATATGGTGGATGTCGGCCGCTTGTGCTCAACCACAGCAGTGCTACAGTGTGAGAGCGATTACCGGACATTTAACTTTTTTTAAGGATACTTTATCATTGGGAGATTGTGTTGGGGGTGGACTGAAGCTTCTTGGCAGAGGTCTGTGCTCTCTGAGTGCTTTTATACTTTTATTTTTATCTACCCAAGGTTGAAACACTTTGCTATTGTAAAGTGTTTTGAGTTTCTGACACCGAAGCCTGACACCGGAGTTGGCAGGTCCACATATTAGAACCATGGCTGCATTCTACGGCCTCGGCGGCGCCTGGTGGCAGCGGCCAGGACTATTTGGATATCAAAAAAAGTATTATCTGGATACCACCACAACCAACGAGTATTTGGATATTCGTATATTCAGGACCAGCCCTAATATTACGTGTGTAAAGCAGGCAAGCTACCATACTGTTGGTTAGCTAACTTAGCCACTCTAGGCTACTTGGAACTACACCATACTTGGCCTTAAGCTTAGCCTTATTTTATCTTGCTGAAATCTCCTGGTGCTTATTTATTGTCAGAAAGCTGTAAACTGGGACGTCTTGTTAAAACTAAGTAGTTGTTTTTGACATAGGGCTGTTTGTCCTCAAACACAGCTTGCAACAGAAGTCCTATTTAGCAAAATCAAACCAAATTCTCAAGACGAAAATTTATTGTCTCCCCGAAAGTGTGTGCATGCACATCAAGAACGACAAAATGACAAATATTAAATGTAACCAACTACTCTTGAATTAGCTATGTGAAGTAAATTGGTTAGTTAGTTAGTGGATGGACAGAGTGAAATAAATTGCGTTATCTTTTTTATACAGTCATTTTTGCTCCTCTTGCTGTAGTAGGGGGCCATGATGACATAAAGTTGGGCCCTCTCTTGTTTTGGTTTAGGCATGAGAAGGGTACAGTCTTGTTTGTGTCTTTGTTTGTCTGTGTTCAAAATAACTCAAAAAGTTTTGGATGGATTTGGATGAAATTTTCAGGAAATGTGCGAAATGGGACAAGAAACAAATGATTCAATTTTGGGAATGATCCAGATCACCGTCTGGATCCAGGAATTATTTTGTTAACTTTTTGTTAATTTAAGGATACTTTGTCATTGGGAGATTGTGTTGGAGGTGGAATAAGGTGCTCGGCAGAGGTCTGCGCTCTCTGTGCGCTTTTCTAGTTATTATTATTATTGTTATTATTATTATTATTATTATTATATGAGAGGAAAGAAGATTACAAAGAAAGTTCTGATACACAAATATGTTGTCAGTTTGTGGAGTTTTACACTAATGTTTGATTTATGGTGAGATATTGAATCATTTGGACATTTACTGAACGTAAATCACGTGAGTTTAATATAAAAAATCACTGGAGCTATCGTCAAGTCATAGACGTCTGAAATGTGACCCCAGCTAAACACCACTTATTGTGAGACGTCTAAATCCAAAAAAGTCTTTAATAATATGTTGCAACTGTCAAATAAAATGTAATCAACTGGAAGTATCCTCAAGTAAAAGTACCTCAAAGTGGCACCTAAGTACAGTACTTGAATAAACGTACTTACTTTCCAGTAACTATTGACACAACTCAATTGATCATGTGTCCATCAGTCTACACCATACAGTATGACAAAGTTAATGAGGGTTGATGCAAACATTCTTCAAACTTTAAATAAGTCAATGTGGGAAGGCCTTAAAAAAGTTTTCACTCTTCACATAATTAAACAAGATTTTATCAAAGACTTTCATGGTAAAAAAATTAAACTGTCCGTTTGTTACATTTAGGAGAGAGACATTAATTCCATTATGCAATAACAGAATAAAAAACAAAACTGATTCATTCCGTAAGGTCGGGATCTTCACCTGGATCAATCAACCAATCTCTCTCTCTCTCAAAAAAAAAAGAGAAATCAAATAGCACACAGTGTTTGAGCATATAACACACACACACAAAAACACAAACATAGATACATATATACACACACACACACACACACACATATATATGTATATATATATACACACACACACACACACACACACATATATGGAACTATATATGGAACTCTTATCTACCCTGAAGGACAAGACAAATACTACAACATGGCTCTGAATAATCATTCAAACTATTATGGTGGTAAACAGGATCTTGCTGTTTTTTTTCTTAAGCCTTCTTGATTTTGGTGTTTTTGTGAAGTATTGGCAAAATAGCTACCGTGAAAAACCTCACAAACCATCTCAAATTTATCAAAGTACCATCATCCTCTTCAAAATACATCATGTTCAGAAAAATAATTAGCATTGCTCATGATTATAATTGGCCTTAGTTATGAGAGATGATTGGAATGACGCATGGCAAAATATACACTTTAAAATCTGAAGAGCTGTTGTTGAAGTCGTACTGTTTGTTGAGTTAGTTTATTCACATATTAACAAAGTCCTTGATGCAAGCGAGCCACATGACTTTTGTGTTCAATTTTGGAATCATGGACTGCATATAAGACGGACAAACCCTGTGTGACACCCACCACAGGATTCCTGAAGAATGTTTTGGAAGTCTTGGTGGCTGTGACCTTTGTCATCATGGCAATGCCTGATCCCTGAGAAGTTCAAGCAAATCAACAAATCGGCAGTGAGATGAAGAATGAATAATCAGCTCTAACAGAACTGGGCCATGGACTGTCCTGTGTTTGCACCTGTTTGTCATTCAATGTGGCCACACCTTTAATTTTGCATAACTTTAAGCCTCAAAACAATTTAAAAGGGTGCATTACAGAAAAATGTACCCCCTATAAAGTTGTTATGAATGAGAAAATTGGCTTTAGACACCAACACTCTGCACCAGGCTATAAACATAGTTTTTTCTGCTGTAAAGATTAGCACTTTACATTTACTTTACATTCTGTAAAGTCTGAATATTTTTGCTCTTTAAAATACACTGTGCAGTATTTATTTTACTACATACACAAGAATATATCCTGTTTCGCTGTTTCCCTACTTACATACAATTTGTGCAATATAGACAATCTGTGCAACAATAATACTCTATCAGTATTTCTATTTATCAAAAATTTTGTGCAATACTACTCATGTGTGCAATAATTATTGTTATAGTAGTTATTTTTAAATTACTAGTACTTGTGTGTATTTTGATGTATTGACTTTGTATACTACATTCCTTATCTTGTCTTATCTTATCTTATCTTATCTTATCTTATCATGGGGGTCTATGGGACTGACTCTCTTTTGGAGCCAGCCTCAAGTGGTCGTTCGAGGAACTGCAGTATTAGGTTTCTGTGTTGGCTTCATTTTTTTCAGCCAAAAATTAGATAGCCACTAGTTTGGGACTTGTTCAGTTCAAATAATTTCTGAGGTATTTTGACTTCTCTTCAGGCGAGCTGTCATGGTGTCCATTTTTTAAAATATACAGCGTGTGGTTCTTCTGTGTGATTAAATGTAAAACTCCTGGCTACAATGTAGAGTAGCTTGCAAATCTGGCTACACTTCTCCTTGACAGCAAGCTTCTCACAAAGAGTTTGTAAATCTTAGGCATTAGACCATAAAATCTGTTGCAAAAGGAGTGTTTTTTAAAGATGTCTTCCCCCCTGAGTGTTACTGAATGTTTAAAATCTCAGATTGATGTTTTGTCTTTAGCGCAGATCTTTAACAAATCACGGCAAGGAGAGTATGTGCCAGAAGAAGGCTTTCTTCAAATGTCGAGTGCCCATTGCTAACATATGGGCCGGCAAAGTAGAGATAAACAATTTTCTGAAGTGTTGTTTTAAAGGCTATTAAATATAGACCAAAAATGAACTGAAACTGAATGAAAGTTTGCCCAGCTCGCCTCAGAGATACAGCTTTAGAAAGTCACAAGGACATCTTTCAAAAGGACAAATAATTGAATGTTCCTCAATAATGTTCAGTATGAATAACAATGAGGCTGATTGATGGATATTTAAAAAGTCAGTCTGAAAACCTCTGCATCTGTCCATTAAAATCTAGAGGTCAATGAAGCTCTAAAATAAAATATTACCTTAAAACACAACACAATATAAAACATACCAATTCATTCCAGTGGGAGTGCCAGGGTTACGGGCAGGCTCACACTCCTTCCCCTCCTCCTCCCCACTCTAACTAATGAGAAGCTGTAAATGAGGAGGTTTGGATAGTGTTTATCTATGTGGCTCTGAGGGGGCCAAGGTGCCCTCACACACAGCAGTGTGTGGAGAGGGCTACTGCTGGGCATAATACTTCACACATCAGCTGCCTCTCACATATGGCTGTCCTCGTCTGGCCCTGGCTCCTGCCCCATCTGCCTTCCCACCTCAGTCCCCAAAGTTTGTTTTTCCAACCAGCAATTGGCTGCCTCTGAGCCCTTATTGTTTTGCCACATCACTCCCAACGCCAGACGCTGTACATGTCCATGCCCTCCTCTTGACTGTCATGTGCACATAACAAATCTGCCCCTCTCCACTCAACACAAGTCCAGTCACCCTCCTACCTCTATGACCTTCCCTCCATCCCTCCCGCCTGAATCAATGCCCTCATCCTGCCAAGCTTGCGTCGGTTCACATCTGGAATGGAGAATTATTGCTGTCCTGTCCCAGCCCTCCCTACTGTCTATTCACAGATGGCCTGTTGATTTGAAGTTCTCTACTGTACAATGAGTGCAGCCTGTTGGCATACAAAGGATGGTTAATGTTGGGGGAAGCCTGTCGAGAGCTGTGATACTTAAATTGTTTTTTTAAAAAACAGATGCAAGGATTAGTACTAAACATTTCAGACTTATAATTTAAACTGAAGTAATAATCTGCTTCGATGACCATAGGAAGTGGCTTGCAGGAGCTGGCCTGCTGTTGAGCAAAACCAGACACATTGGTATAAATATCAGATAACTGAGCAACATCAAGCTTTAAGACACTTTGGACTGATGAATCAGAGTATGAGTTGCTACAGTAAGGGTGGGAAGGGATGAGGTTAAACCTTATATATATATATGTTGCCTTTTTCAAATAGCGAGGATTCGCTGCTATGCATACTTAATGTCTACTTTTGATCTTCGCACTGCACTGCACTGCAGCAAATATCATTAACTTGGATGTATATTGTGTAACAGAGATCGAGGGATCTTTTACCTGGCACTGATCCTGTGTGCATATTGCTGTGTGTTGCTTTGAACTCAATATTGATTGCATGGTATAGAAGACGTATTACATGTGCAAGTGAAGTTGCAGATAATCTTGGCCCTAAAGGGTGTTGGAGGATGTTGTCAATTTATCACCAGGATGTCTGTATTCATGTAAACATTTTCTTGTTTTTCATTTATCCTCTGTGTTAAATTTGGGAAAACACTATTCTATTATTTCTATTAATTTTAGATTATGGTGAACTAGCCTGGGACCGGTGTTTTCCGTGCAATTATGTGCCTATTTTTTGTGAACAGCTGCTGGATGGTCTAAGTTGAGGAAGGTATTGCCGTTTACACTTTATTTGATCTACAAATAAAAGGTGAAAGTAGACTCTGTATTTCTTTAGTCTTATGACTCTTTACAGTGGAATTCCAGCTCATACTGCACTTAGAGATATGATTCTTATATATTATTTCTGCATTAAAAATACCCATATCTCTGATACAGTTAATTGTCAGGCAGTAAAAACTATGTAATATACAGAGCAGTGTTTGCAGCAGTGCAAAAGTTTCAGGCACAAACTAATTTGTGTTAGGTGTCTTTTTTATATGTTATAAGCAGCCAAAAAATGGTTCCACTGAACACAAAAAATTGGGAGCAGAAAAAAGGCAGCAGGTGCTTTGGACTAATCTGTTGAAGTTTCAAAGTATTTGGCCTCAACAGGAGGCAGTTTGTTCACCGAAGGGTTGGAGAGCACTACAAGTACTTGTGTCTGCAGGCAACAGTGAAGCATGGTGGAGTTTCCTTGCAGGCACGGGGTTGCATTTCTGCAAATGGAGATGGGAATTTGGTCTCAATTAATGGTCTCCTCAGTGCTCAGAAGTATAGACAGATTCTTATCCATCTGGCAGTACCATCAGGGAGGCATCTGACTGGTCCCAAATTCATTCTGCAGCTTGACAATGACCCAAAACTTACAGCCAGAACTATCATAAAGAACTATCATCAGTAACAAGAAGACACACAAAAGACACACAAAATATTGTTTTGATTAGATTTTTTTATTTGTTTCTGTGAAATGTGTGAAGGTAATTGATAGATGGCTACTTTAACTGATTAGGAAATAAAACACAGTATTGGGTTTCTGGCTATTTATGGGTTTAAAATATCCAAAGTGAAGTACTACATAAGGGAACGAAAATAAACCGTTTATTTCTGTTATCTGCTCTTCACATATTACAGTATAAATCTGGTCTGGGATTTTGACAGCCTTAACAGGGCATTGTCTCACTGTAGCATTTGTCCATAAATATGAAAGGAATTCATTTGAAAATGTACCTGCACCATATGCCACTTTACACATTTTTAGCCAACAACCTATTACTTTGAAACTGCTTACAGCTGTTCTTACTCAGGAGTTTGGCAAATGCACCCTGTCAACATCAGCACACCAGTTGAAGCCAAAGAATGACTTCCTGAATTTGGGCAGTCTTTCTATCAGCTGCTTATCTGCTTGGCCAACAGAATAAAGGAAGATCTCTTCATCTAAAAGGACTCTGTCTTTCCCCAGGTGATGGGCTGTTATTATATAACCAAAACACGAAACCAAAATAAAATTTGATTTGCAGTGACTGCTCTGACATAAATTGGACAACACACTTCACCAACTGGGTTGTAGTGATTGCAAATTGAAAGTTGAATCCAGGCAGCAAATTTATTATCTGTGACATCTGTGAGACTGCTCCAAAACTCATCTCTGTTAGTGTTTTAATACATATATGTATGGCGTATTATCATGCAGGTGTTGTATTCAAATTGAAAAAAAAGTGTGGTTTTCTGCCAGCATAACAAAGCCGTCTTATATTTCACTGTTTGGTTTTATTCAACTATGTCACTTGTAGTGTTTTCCCACAGAGACGTGCAACATTGCCCTGTTGCTATTTAAAAACACGCTGCTCGTACTGTGTTCTACTATGACTTTGTACATTCAGACTTAAAGTAGAACATGTGAACACTGGGAATTAGCCTCAACAACAAAGGAATGAAAATACAGATTTTCAGGGGAGATTGGTTGGTTATATTGTGAAATAAGTGAAAACAAATCCCATTCACCGTAATAGAAAAGGATACCGATGTTTGGTTGAAATTATTCAATGGTTTATGTCTTTTACATTTTTACAACAATGTAACCTATCTGAACTTTGTTTTGCATGTGTGTCTATTATTTTTAATTTAGAAAAGTAGTTGTCTGTTGACTCCAGATGATTGCAATGCAAACCCTGCCAAAATATGCATCTTCTTCACAAATTATTCCGTGCAATTGTCTGCAACTGTCTGATTTGTTTTGTTTTTTCATGCAGTCTAGTTATTGTGTTACTTCCCATCCACACAGGACACACCGGAGGTACAGTACATTAATAATAGATTTTAAAACACAAGATGTCAAATGAAGGAAAATACTGCAAAATAGAGGGCAGTTCAATGTTTCCATTAAGCCATTGGAACTTGATTCATTGGCTGCAGCCTTTTGTGCACTTTAAATCCAAACAGTTGGCCTGGTGTATTTCTGTCTGAAATCGCATTTGGCAAGCTTCCCTTAAACACCTCTTTCCCCTGATAGCTCTCTGCTGGTAGAAACTGGCAGCACAGGTCTATCTATATTTAGCACCGGTGATTATCGTAGTATTACTGGCAGATGCTTTATGATGCAACATGTGTAATATATTCCAAAGATACAAAAATAGAGGATAATCTTTTAACATTGACTTGCACCTTGCTTTGCCCTCCAAACAAGCTTGGTTAACTGCTGTGCAGATGGCAAAGTGTGATGAAAATGTTGACTATGCAGGTTCATGGCGACATCTATTCCTAGAGTAATGTTAGACTGACTAAATGCGATCTCAAGAGTGGGATGTTTATTAAACCTCCAGCTAATGCCAACAAAGAGAAATTTGGGAGAACAGAGAAGTTCTCTTGTTGAGCAGTTCCTCCGAGCTGTTATTGTCTTTAAACATGATCATATATCCCTCAAAAGAACGTAAACAAGTTGGATTTGTGTGGCCTCCAGTCTGGTTGAAGGGTGTTGTCCCCTCTTACACCATCCCATTCCTTATTTAATGGGATCCACTGACAGGGAAGGCAGCAGTGTGCTGAGTTTGTCATGTTTGTGGGCCTATTCCTGACCAGCCGTAGCCTTGTGGTATGTGACATTATCATGCTATAAAAATGAGAGATGGATTCATTTGTAGTTAGGGAATGCACCGGCATGGCAGTGATTGCAGTAGATCCTGCGTGCCCATGCAGGCACTTTGGTGAGTCATGGCCAGTCATTAGCTTGGAAACAATGGTCTAATTTTAGGATCTCAACCCTTTTCCTCCAATAAAACAAATAAACAAAAACAGAGACAGAAAATTAGGTGAATGATTATTTTTTAAATAAAGGTCAGGGATTTACCATATGCAGTTTCAATAAAAATAAAGGGTGTAATACTGCAATTCAAACTCAACATAATTATAACTTTTTGACCTGAAGCAGAGTCTGGGGCTATTTTGTATTTTTCCTTAGTTATCTTTTCATTGTCTACTACAGGAAGTATATTGTAAGCTGTCTTTGCCTCAAGAGGAGCCCATTTCCTGTAAACTGCTGTGGTTATTGTTTTTCGTGCAGCAGGAAACAGAAAAACCTTTTGAGTGGGGCCATGAAATTGGAGCGAAGAAGGAAATGTATTTTATTTTGTATTTTTTGACAGCACATTGGAAAAAATGTAGATAAAAATAAAATGATATAAAAGAGGATACCATTTGATTTCCCTGGAAATTTCTCTGTCTGACAATTAATGGTGATTACAGAATTTATTACTCCACATAGCATTATTTATAGTAATATTAAACAAGTAACAAATGCTTAGAAACACTGCAAGGTAGCATTAGAAATGGCCAGTCATGCTGAAACATTATAAAACCACACTGGGAGTGTTGCAGCTTGTTGTTCACTGGAAACAAGCGGTCTTGTGATAGTCGCCCCTGATAAAATAACCCAAGGACAGCCCCTGGGCAGGATTTGTGTAGCATATGCTCATAGACTGTTTCAAGAAAGATAAGAAAACCGGTAAAAAAAAAAAACTGTCGGGGGGTTGGGGGGAGTTTGTTCAAATTCAAGCTCAAAGATTTAAACAAACAGTTTGACAGGATGCTGCAGCGGGAAATTGAGGGAAGGATGGTAATAAAAGAGAATAAAATCTAATTAGTTGAAATGAAACGAAAATACAGTGCCAGCAAACAGATCTGTATTGTACGGATACTCTACACCAGCAGTGGGTGACCTAATCTGGCATTACTCAACACCATTCCTCTAAACAAAGTAAAACATTTTCAAAACAGGCTTTGATGGTTTTCTAGGATTGTGCACACTTGACTTCAGTAGTAGCCTGGAGGTTAGAGAAACAGTGTTCTGACTGAAAATCTGCCAGATCTTGACTGACTACAAAAAGCTCAGTGAATACCACTCTTACCCTCGACAGCTACCATCAAAGTGCGCTTGAGCAAGGCACTGAACCATCAATTGTTCCAGGGGTACTCTGCTGTTGCCAACAGAGAAAAAGCCATAATGGTGCTGGGCAAGTGTGGGTGTAAAACCCTGAGTGGGTGTCAGACTCCAGCTTTTAGCTGCTTACTGTTGCTCTGTAGCTGCTACATCAACTCTCCTCTTAAGTCAACATTAGAAAATCAGTTTAAACAAAGAAAAAGAGGAAGAACACCGACTCTCCTTGGATAATATACTGTAACCATGGAACAACATTTTATTATTCATAACATCATCTTCCCCCGATTTTTTGTATCATTGTGAGAAAGGCAGAAGATGTGAGCAGACTACTGATTTGCCTTCATTTTGCATTTGAAAGTCACAGCGATTTGCGATATTACGGCTCTGTCAAGCTGATAGAGGTGGGATTGATGGGGCCACTGAACTGTTGCCGAATGCTTGTATGAGAATAGAGGTTACAGTCTTTTTCTCATCAACACCTATGACACTGTGATGAGTGGAGGCTTGTAGGTTTGACTGACAACTAAAAGCGAAGGCCTGCCACATACTTACATTTGGATAAGAGGCAGCATGGGACTCAAATTTCAGGAAAAGACTACAACTGGTGAAGCATGGCAAGATGTGGATATGAAGTTGTATGAAGAGGACAGATATAAAGGAAGAGGGAGGCAGGGAAGGAAGAACAACTGACAGAGGACTGAAAATTTAGCAAAGGAGTTTAAATTCAAGAGGAGTAAAGACAAAAAATGATGAAATGGGGAGCTGAAAAAGGGAGGAAGGGAAACTAGAATGAGCTTGTAGCATCAGCACTGTGGTGCATAACTTTATCAGCTTAAAAGTAGATGGACCTCACGACTTTTGCACAACAGCAGACAGAGGTCTAGACAGAAGCAGACAAAAACATGCCTAGCAAAAGCAGGGACAGAAAATGCTCATACAACTCTGGTACTATAGCGGAACTTTGTTCCCCAATTGACCCTGATGAAAGGAGGAGGTGAACAAAACCACATGTAGGAAAAGGTTTTGTCTGTAAGAACTGAGAAGTGATGACTGGCACAGCAGTACCAGGTGGGGAAAATTGGACTTTAGTGGCACAAAGGGGAGTTTGATTTGGCCCAGGTACAATTTTTTCACTGCTTTTCCTTCTTCTTACAGAAAAGAAAGAAAAGATTCAGTCTACAATAAATAATATTAATAATTTACGCATAATCGCTACATTGGTAGTTAGCCATGTTGGTCAAAAGTTACTGCCAGTTTTACAGAAGGGCCAACATAGTTTGACCTTTCCAAAGCCACAGTGTTCATCTGTTCTAGCATTTGCTTGTGAACAAAACAGCAAAAAAAGAAACAAGAATTGGGACGTATGAGGAAAACTGGCTGATGATCTCCCTCCCTCCTCTTCCCTTCCAATTTTTTACATGGTGGCTTTGTGATGACTTCTTTGATTTTGGCACAGTGAGCAATAAGCCATTTAGTCGAAGGGGAGAGGCAGAGGTTACACCAAAAGGGGAGAGGACATATGGTCACTGTAATCCTGCCATACATCCCTCCCCTTTAATCTTGCTGCCTATTTCCCCTAATTCAAGTTAATTTTTTTCATGAGTGCCTGTATCACAGATCCCGGTGCTTTCTAAAGCAGACATCAGTTGGTAGTTTATCTAACTCCACAGCCCTCCTTCATCACAACAGACTTCCAGCTGTCACACCAGACATCCTTCCAGCCACCACACTGAGGGTAGAAGAGGTTCAGTCCAACAGAGCTGCTCGGGTTCCTCTCACACCCATCAAGCACTCCTAGGAAGTATGAAGCAGGAGCAAAGGAGCTTTTCCTCTCTCCTGTGGCTCACAGTGTGCAAAGATAGTTATTATCAGTAGGAGGAGGTGAAGGAGCACCTTATGAGGCAATGAGGTGCCGAATGAATGCGTCTCTTTCTTCCTGTTCTTTCTTCTTTCTTTTTTCCTCGTATCTACCCTACAGTGGTTCTCTCTTGCTGTGCCTCTGTTTCACCTCTCCTCTCCCCGTGCCTCCTGCACTGCTCCTACCACCTTCCACACAGCTGACACCAACACAGGTAATTCTGACTAATGTGACAAATAAACTCTTCTAATCTCAACAAAGCGGCTGTTTCTTTCCCGTGCGCATTCATCTGTGTTAAATCAAAGGTTTTATGCAAATAAAGGGTTTTTATGGGGCGCTTTTCATCGAAATAAGCAGCTATATTACGTTGTAAGCTGGACAGGTTTGAATTTACTATGTAAACAAGTGTCAGGCTTCATGCTGAAATGCAAAACTCCTCAACACTCGTCTGTCAAAAGCTGACTTTTTTTTCAAAATTACACCTTTTCTAACGAAGAAACATCTCCCGCAGCGAGGTTTAAGTTTTTAATCAGGCGTGTCTGCTGTGTGATTCACCCTCCCTGCTATTTGAAACCGCTCTGACCTTAAAGAGCTTATGCACAACATCACCACTTCCACCACAGAACCTTACTGTATATGCAAAGCTTTATGCTGTCAGCTGTGCAAACTAGATGAGTAGCATCGGTAAATTGTGCAATTTCACAAGTAAAGACGTCAGATTTGCAGGTGTGTGCAGCCTGATCAGTCATATTCCAACTTATCTCCAAATGCTTCATACACCCCATTTCTTTCCATTTCTACATCACATGCTTGTGGGGAAGTACATTACTGTGTTTTTTTTTATTGGCACGGCAGTAAAAGCATTTAAACATTTACAACAATACATCAGTATATATGGGGGCTGTCAGGCTGGATGCTGTGTATGGCTGTGAAGCACATTGCCAAAGCACAGCTGTCTTGTAAGCAAGGGTAGGTTCAGTGCAGCAGAAAGACAAAGCGTCACCCTGCAGTATTTATGAACAGTTTTTAGGGGGAGGTGCTGAGTGCTCTCTTTTGTACTCGCCAGTCGACATATCCTGGCCTACATAACCTATGTGTGACAACAAGCAGTCATTGGTTGAGTGCTGTCTGCTCTCCAGGGGAAAGTCTTGCGTTCCTCACACACTGGCAGCACCTTGTGTACGCTGTTTAATGTGCCAAACAACTGATTCATTGAAATACAGGTGCACAGTGAAAGCTGTACCTAATGTCAATTCACCCACATGACAAATAAACACATTTCACCACCTTTCCCAATACTATCTAGTCATGCAGGCAGTTTTGGTTGTGTTTGCCAAGGTTTTGAGATCTCTGCCAGCAAGGATTGTGCTGCAACCCCAATACAATAGAGGTTAGTTGAATTGTGTTGTGCTCAAAGAACTGACAGTTTACATAAGAAAAGGAAACAACATTCCAGTGCTTTCCAGTGTAGACTATTCTAAACAGCAGGGTGTGTCTTTGTGTCTGAATCTGATCTATCTATCTATCTATCTATCTATCTATCTATCTATCTATCTATCTATCTATCTATCTATCTATCTATCTATCTATCTATCTATCTATCTATCTATCTATCTATCTATCTATCTATCTATCTATCTATCTATCTATCTATCTATCTATCTATCTATCTATCTTTATTGTGTACGTCCTACTCATGCCACCAGAATGGATTTGACCTTCTGGGGCATGGGAGATGTTTTGTGGTATCTGTTAGTAAAGACAACACCTTTGGCTCTTTATCATGTTCCTCAAACCATTCCTAAGCATTTTTGCAGGATGCATTACCTGGCTGGGAGAGGCCACTACCAACAGGGAATACTGTTCGCTGAATGGTCTGCAACAACCTCTAGGTAGGTGGTACATGTCAAAGTAGCATCCACATGAATGCCAGGACTAAAGGTTTATCAGCAGTACATTGCTCATAGCATCACACTATTCCACTGGCTTGCCACAGAGCAACCTGCTGTCATCTTCCTCACCAGCAAGTGATGCACATGCACCCAGCTGTCCACATGATGTTAATTAAAAGTGTGATTCATCAGACCAGGCCACTTTCTTCCATTGGTCCATAGTTGTGAATAAGGGTCACCATGAGTGCTCTGACTGGCCATTGGTTACGCAGCACTGTGTTTTCTGATGACTTTCTATAATAGCCAGCATTAGGGTTTTCAGTTGTCAGTGCTACAGTAGCTCTTCTGTTGGACTAGACCACAAGGGTCAATCTTTTGTCCCCTGATCAATGAGATGGTTTTCCTTCTTTCAACCGCTTTTGTTGGGAGCTAACCACTGCATACTAGGAACAGCTCACAATCACATCTAGCCATCACAGCTTGGCCCTTGCCAAAATCGCTCAGATTCTAACACTTACCTATTTTTCCTGCTTCCAGCACATCAGCTTCAAGAATTGACTGTTCACTTCTTGCCTGATGTATGCCATCCCTTAACAAGTGGCCTGTAATGAGATAATCAATGTTATTCACTTTGCCTATCAATGGCTTTAATGATGCGGCTGATTGGTGTATATTCAAAATCTGAAACTGAACATTTAAAAATATTTTTTTGTTGAATTGGGTTTATTAAATGTCTTGCTATATTTTTTCATTTGTAAAATAATAACAATAACAACAGTCCTCTTTGAGATTTTATAGGCTCTGGGGGTTCTTCACTTTACCCTGTCAGTTGTTACTGGTACAGACCACAGGGCCTGTGTCCCCACAGTCCTGAATGATGCCATCAGGAATGGATGTGGTCTAGATATCACACAGGCCTCTCAGTACCATGCCAGATGCAGCTTTGCCACCCATGGCACCATCTCAACCTTTTGAAATTTAACGGTTCATGTACGTCAGGGCTCAACCATCTGGCACTCTAAAGAGTTTTTGCATGTCAAAATGACTTTGGAGGTGATGAATGGACAGCCTGATAAATGCAAAATATGCATTTTTTTCTATTTATATTTCATGCTATTCGATCAGATTTTCTTGGTTTCTTGCAGCATAAAATTAGTTTATGATCCTTCAGCAGTCTGTTACTTTGTCATTTTTTATATATCTGTCCATCAATTTCCATATGCTAAGATATTTTAAAGCCTGAGCTCCTCTCACAGTAGAGGGACAGTAACAGATATTATCACTGGAGTTATTTACTATAGCGAGAAACAAACTGTCTTCTTTTCACCTTAATATTTTTGCATGCATTTTTTCTTTCATCTGTCTTACTAAGAATATGAAACATAACATTTGCGTTTCAAATCCACTATACCCATCTATCAGTTAAGATGTCTTGTCAGTATGTTCCAAAATGTCCCACATTATAATTATATAATCTTCCGCTTTATGATTAAGATATAAAACTGCCTGGTTATGGTAGATAAGGGACAGATCACTTTTATAGTTACAGTTATGAAAACCACACACACAGAATAGCAATGTCATGCTACTCCTTTTCAAAGCTGCTGTTTTGCTTTCCTTTTGACTGAATGTTCCTTCCTGTTCTTTGACAGTATGTTTATGTGTAAATATTCACATGAAATACTGTGAGATACGCAACTTGACTACATGGTATGAAGGTGATCAACACTTTTATCAATAGCAAAATCAGTTCCTCAATGCATCAATAATTTACATGATTTTCTGTCACAAAATAAATAATTTGATGTGATAAATTTGCCCAAGCTCATACCCGTTGATGTACCGTGTGATACCTCATTGTAAACTGGTGTCGGCCACATTGTGTCACACAGACAGTGGATTGGAGACAGCACTGTCACTGTCCTTCTGCCACTCAACTGACACTTGGGGGGGAAAAAAAGGTGTTCAGATGTGCACTGGGCTGTGATCTGAGCAGTAACACTAGCCCAGATGCACGACACATGCACAGTTACACACTCACGTCACTTGCTGTGATAGTCTGGGTGGTCCGGAGGAAGAGAGAGAGACAAAGAGAGACAGGGAAAGAGCAGTATATCTGAAAGGTGAAACATTAGAAGGGCATCTCTAATGTTTTCCATTAAGGTAACGGAGATGTGATGGCAGGGATGTTTGACCAGATAAGAACAGAAAGAGACATAAATGGAAATGGACCTCTGTTTTTTTTTCTTGGATAACCTAAGGCCCAGCATAATTTAACTGTGACTCCAAGTGCTTATCTTGTAGCGGCCCTTCAGCGTTAGGTTTGCTTTCAATATAAAGTTGCATCAATGTCCACCACACAGGCAAAAAAATATGAGCAGTGTGTGGTGCATAATGTGCAGTATTATAACCTACTACAAATATGGCAGTGGAACCTCAAACAAAGAAAGGCTGATGGAAGCTACTACAATTGCCGAGCCAAAATTGAGAAACCTTAAAGATAATTTCCCTGCAGTTGGTTAAGTAAATGTCAGATAGCATTCAAACAAATCAAACACCCAAACCAGGGAGTCTTTGTGTTATGTGGCACACATCTCTGGGGATTGCCTGTTATTTACACCCTCTCATCCTGTCTAGGTTGGTGCTGTGTGGATGCATCACATTCTCACTTTGTTGTAGATCAGCTTTAGACTGTTTTAACTGTCAGCCGCAGCCCTTTAAATCCCTCAAGGCCCATTCTATTTGCACTAGCCATTAGCCGAGGAAAAGGCCTCTGTCTGTCGCCCCGCTTATTTAGCAACTCTTTGTTTGTTTTTCCCCTGCTGATTTGTATTTGATCGCCCTGTTTCTCACTCCTCATTGATGCGGACTGCGCGTTCATTTCTCGCTTGTGTTTTAGCCTCTAAGTTTGGGGGACAGCCGCGGGTGGGGCTGGGGGTTCAAAGCTCCAAAGGATGGTCTAATCATATGCAGGCACGCTGTCAGGGACTTTAATCGCCTTTGTCAGCCGTGTCTCCGAGTTCAGAGAGGGGCCGACATCCCTCTATGATACCCACTGCTGTGTTCATGCTGGAGATACATAAACTTTGAAAACAAAGGGAGGAGGGTAGAGGGACAGGGCTTTGATCGGACAAAAAGTTGCCAGTTGTTGCTGCTGTTGTATATACTGTACAATATTAAAGCCAGCAGCGTCACCAAAACAGAGCCCTTTGAAAAGGTGCCAACAGACAAATGTCTCACAGATTTTTACTGGTCAATTGACTCTCAAGGCCAAGGTCTTCAGCCATTTAAAGTGAAGTATTTTCCTGGTGGAAGCATACATCATACAAGTAAACTCTCACTGAGCTGCCACAACTTCAGTCGGAGATAACAGATAGATTTCACCTTAAAACAACAAGTTTATTGAGATCATTAAACATTTTCTTGCTGTTCTTCAAAGGAGAACATATAATTTCTTGTTAGATATGTTTGTATTATAGAGTAACAGAAATTAAAATCCACAAATGTTTGATGCTCTCATATGTCTTTCTGTATACCACATAGGACAGAAGCTGTTTGAGGACAGCAGCACTGCTGATAAGAAACAGACAGAACTCCTAGCACTGAATCACATAATTGCTTTGAAATGCCATTTATGTTCTTATTTTAACAAAGCGAGTCAATATGCCAGATAAAGTGCACAAGCTATTAAGGTAAATTTAATTATCTGCCCTGCTAATTTATTTTTCTTATCAAGAGATTCATCACGCAGCCAAAGTAATTGTGTGTATGTGTGAGGTACATGTCTGCATGTGTGTATGCATTTACAATTCTGTAGGCATACTTACAGAGGTGTAATTTTAGTCACACATTCTGTTTACTGGGTTGTATTGACCTCAGACTGGAAAATGACTCATTTCTTCAAAGGTTTCTAACTCCGCTTTTAGCCCTACCTCGAATATGATTTTCCACAAGCTTCCCTTCCACAGGAATGTCTAAATATAGTGCAGACAAAATGGGCAGCTCAGGATATATTCCAAAGAACATTGTCAAAATGACATTGTGGTAAAGCTCAGTTAATAATGGCATGGCTAATTGATATTAGAGCAAAGGATCAATGGTGCAGCTCTGCCAAACGAGAACAGCTTCAGTAGTAAGAAGTTTGTCCCCAAGGTCATATTCTGTTACTGTAATATTGACCTTCCTGTTCCCTCCTGACATTCTGTCCAAATCACATCCTGTTGTTATCGTCCAGCCATTTAGGTATCTGTCTTCTCTTTCATCCAATACATCCTTTCTGTGATGGCCTCAGTGGCAGGCTATCAACAAAGTCTAACAACAAAATCACTAGAGTATTGATTGCTAAAAAAACAGATTCAGATGTATTGTAGCTTGGAAACAAAAGTAAAATGTCATTATGCTCTTAGATTTACAAATCATAAGCACTAACATAGGTGTTCAACATTATCTTTTCATCATTTGCGAAATTAACATTAAAATGTGTAATTTGTAATGTGACAAAATATGATGAATTAGGAAATAACCTTGAGGAAGAAAATACAAAGGCAAGAAAAAAAAACTCAGACTCTAGTTTCCAGCTTCACTAGAAGCATCAAAAGTGGAAAAATCACCAATAACAGGAAACAAAATAGGTGAATAAAATTGCTTTAAAAGTCCAGGTGGCATTTAGTGAAAGGTCCTCTTAGCACTTGAGTGTCTTACACACCAGACATTGGATATTTATGAATTGATTCAGCAGTGTCAGTCAGTCCTGCACTTTGCCAGGGGCACTAATCCATGTGATGGAATTCATATGTCTACTTCATATTAAGTTTCCCGTGTTGCTTATTGACCTTTTCATCTAGCATTTTCCTTCACTGATGTGAGCTGGCCCCTTCACAGAAGCTGTCTAGAGCCATTATTTTGCTGCTTTCGATTCCGCTTCGGGTGAGAAACACTTGAACACTTACCACACTGGAAAGGAGGGCTGGAATGTGAAAGAGAACTGGCAGTGTGAGGTGCTGGGCCCAGTCACAAGTTTCTTGAAGGGATACATGCAATGAACACTTGTTAATTGCTGTTTTTGAGTTTTTCCTCTGTATTCATGCTTGATCTATTCAAAAATGGGAGATATGAATTGAACAACATCAAAGTATAAAGATGGGGGGTGTCTGGCAGAGGTGACATTGCATGCTGCATTTGCCAAGCAGCATGTAACCAACACAACATGTTGCTATATCACATACTTTATGTAGGCCTATATCAATGTATTAGGTTTTTGTTCTCAGGGCATCACAAAAACTCTTTTTGTCCTAAACACCCATTCAGGCACTGTCATCATAGAAACCTATAGTGTTTCTGGTTTTTGGGTTGTTTTTCCCCCCATGTTTTCAAATCAAAATCTCCAGGAATGACTGTCTCTGCTGTGCAACCCTGTCTTCTGAATTCCGGCAGCAAATTTGCACTTTGAAAGAAATGCAATTTTGTTGATACTGAACACATCAGTAACAACAATTCAATTTTCAGGTAAAATATCTGATCTAGCACTACAATATCCTTCCAGACTTACTACAACATTAATAAACTTGTCATGGTTTTGTTTTGCAGTCTGGTTTAATACAGAAAAAGTCCACCATGACTTGAGACAAAGTTTTTAATGAAATTTAATCAAAAACACAGTCTTTTTCAAACCTCAACTAAAGTGCTTTTGTTGCCGCAATTGAAAGTCAAAGGAGCATGGACGTGAACCTCAACCTGTGCTGTAAGATTCCTCCACTTTATATGCCTGACATCCACCTCAGCCACCTCTGTCTGACTCCAACAGAGTTCATAAATGAGTCAGAGAAGGCGTAATTGGGAAAGTAGTATAGCTGTGTAGGAATATAATTTCTAGGAGACAAGGTTGTGTTATGGGATGTACATTCATATTTCCAGTATCTCTCACATCTCCTTTACACACAGATACATACACACACGCGCACGCACACTTTCCCTGTCCCTGTTGAAGTCATGCACGTATTTCAATTTGCGGTACCTTCCTGAACACTACCAAAAATGAAAGGAGGACCCTTGTCCTTTAACAATACAATATGATGAATACCCCTTCTCTTCTTCATGTTGAAAAGATCTCGTCTCCATTTGCCCTTTTACCCAGCTCAATACAGAACAGTACTTGATTAAATCCCATCAGCACGGCTATTTGGATCAAGGACCTTGATTAAAATGCAGAAATATAATTTTCCTATCTAATGTTACGCCTAACTCTCGAACTCAATTTGCCTGAGACTAAATAACTGAATGTGTAGTAGCCTCATTTAGATGTTTATCCACCAAAACTCTTTGCATTTTTTGTTTTAATTCATAAAATAAACTAACATTAATATGTAAAGTCATGTTTCTAATTAGTGTATCTGTTTCACTTGCATTACATGTGCTTTTGACTGATGCATGCAGTGAAATGCAGTGTTTGTAAGATGTTGTCAGACATATAAAAAATGTGTGATCCGTAAAGTTCTGAGAAATTATGATGGAGGGAGATTGACACATAGAATAAGACAGCCTGCTTTTTGCTTGAAGGTATGCTGTGGGTTTAAAGGAAACTCTTACCACTGGGCCAAATGAGACAGCCCTGCATTTAGACACTGCAGTCCTAGAAATGTTTTTTTTTTAAGTAAGAGTGCCTCGACTATCTTTTTAATTAATATCTGCCTTGAGGCGACTAGTTAGATACAAACAGAAAAAAGCCTTGGTGCATACCAATGGTCTATAAATCCAGTATGGGGTAAAACATTCTCTCTGTGGTGAAAATGAAAATTAATTTGATCGAGTCCTTTTCAAATAATAAATAATTCTGGGAATAATTTATCCTGATGTATTTGAATAAGCACTTTTGGCTCTGGATTTTAGTACACATAAAGCATTAACAGTACTGGTGTGGTTACTTTAATTGTATTAAGGTTGTTTCCGAGACAACCACAAACATTAGTTATACATTTAACTGGCACGAACATCAGTGATCAGTCATGAAACGTCCACATCAACAAATGTTTCTTAATTTTTAATTGCTTTAGCCCCAAGATAATATCTACACTTTCAGGTTGTGGGAAGCCTTTGAGTCTGGATATGAGAGTCCTGTGCAAGTGTTCAGAAGGACAGCAGTCTGGGAGCTACTAATCTTCAGACAGCTGCATGCTGATTGATGCGCAGAGTCACAAAAGGAAATAACCATATGTACTCTTGCAATTAAACAGTGATGATGAAATGGTTTCCTTAGATAAATGTAATGGTGTATCATTAGCTCCCATGCTCTGTCATTTTGTATCGGGGAAATGCTGAAAAAAGACATTAAAAACCCATTTCAAAGCACTAATACTTTAAGTACCAATCAACGCTAAAAAGTTTGTCTATTATTCTTAGGAAACTGAATGCTACGAGGAAGGTCACACCTGCCAGTGCGCTCCATTCTGAGCATCTACCACCTAATAGCCATAAATTAGGAATTAAGCAAACCAGACTTGACTGAGCAATTGGGAGTCATATATCTCTGTAACCACAGGCCAGTGTTGAAGAGACTTCAAATTGGCCTCTGAATGCAAATCTAGCTGAAGGGTGGAATGCAAAAATCTTATCTGAGAAGCATTAATACACATAATTTCAAGCACCAATTTATTTGCTTCTGAGAAATTAGAGGGAAAAAATAAATCAGCATAAGCAGTAATCTTTTGTGAACTAATGTGATGAATTGAGAATCGTTTGCCCAAAGCGAGACAGCATTTGTTTGCATGTGTATGTATACTTTGGTAGGAGCGCTTGCATATGTTCATTTAATACTAAAGAACACCGCTGAAAAGATTTTGAATTCATTTTTCATCTTTTTCCAAAGTAAGCTGGCTTGAGAAGTAAACAATACAAGCTCTTTAACAACAAGAAATTGGCCGTGTGGTTGCCTGAGCGAACAGAAAATATTGGGTGCACAAGGTTATCTCTTGGGAGAAGAGAAATAAAAATCAAAGCCACGACTAACCATTCCTCAACCAACTCATACAAGGACAAGAGCAAACGTTATTAGTAATTGCTTTTTTATTTGATCTTTTCATATTTTTTTTTTCAGATAGATCACAATGAACACAGCCTTTAGACAATAGCAGTTGAAATAATCCATACAAATGAATGTCTCTGGTCTTTTTCACCAGCTGCCCATTGTAGCGTGGAGCCCTATGCTATCAGTGTGGGCCTGGGGGTGAGGGGACGACACTGACAAACATCGGGTGCTTGTTTTAACTAACCAAAAAAGGCATGTTGTCTCTATGTGTGTGTGAAGCAGCTGCTGTCTTGAGTCCGTGTGCACCTGCATCAGTGTGAGTCAGAGACCAGAGGTGGTTAGCCACATTCAACAAGGCCCTGTCCTAATCACTTGGTAAAACCAACAGTCTCAAGTGGACGAAAATAACCCACTCTAGATTTGAGTAATGCACTGCCAACAGTGTATGATGCCAACAGTGTGTAATTAGACAATAATGAAAGGCCTTAAATTATCCTCAATCTCCAACTATGTGTTGACCCCAACAGCAGCCTCTGCTCTATTAAACAGCAAATAGCCCGAGAGAGGGGTGATGGCTTTAAAGAATACCTCCATTCCACTGGACCCAGCTCATTTCCTTACCCGCGCTTTGTGAGTATGCCGACAGTAACTGGGCCCAGGGAACACCATAAGAGAGGACAGCACTTTAAATGTGCCTCAATTGCAACAGTGACTGCGGCAGCCTGGCTCTGTTGAAAAAACAAACAAAAAAAAAACAATTCTGGAATGACCTCTGCACTCTGTTTTAATTAATGCCAAAATAAACCACAGCAACAGAGGTTTTAATGTGAAATGTTGGAATAAAATCTACAGAATGGAGGTAACAGAAATTAAAGAAGAAAGGAATTATTTTGTCAAACAATGAGGGCATGAAAGCAAATCAGGCACATGCATGCGCACGCACACACACACACACACACACACACAAACACAGTGTACAGAATGCTTGTTCTAGCATGAAGACTGAGCACAATGAGGTAAAAAAGAAAATAAACCATGAAGACAAGTGTGGAAGTATCACATTTGTCTGGGTAGTGTTTTGCCCTCTCTCTTTCAGCCTTTACCTTTTGATGGGCTATGCATTTAAATAAAAGGCAGGGTGTTGGTCAAGTGCCTCAGTGTTTGTTTGTGTGTGTGACAACATTATTTGTTAGGATCACAGCTGTAGTGAGCACTTTAAACAGCACATTTTAACTGTCTGTACGATGCAGATGCCAGGTTTGCTTGATTTATCCAGATATTTGAGAGATATAACAATGAAAAAAAAATCTCATTTAAAAAAAGAAACCATAAATTTTTTCTTTCCTCCTCGGTCAAAATCCTCCAAGCCCTCTCTAAAAACAGCCTCTGCCATCTCCTAGGAAAAGAGCAAGGGTAAAGCAAAACCAAATACTTTACAGACGAAAGAGAGGAGAAAAGGCAACAGTTAGTTTGCTCCTCTGAGGTGAGAAAGCAAACAGCTGAAGAGGAGGAATGTAAGCACATGAATAGTAAAAATACAAAAAAAGATGGCAAGAAGGCAAAGGATGGCAGATTGACAAGAGAATGTCCAAACATGTAACTCAATTAAGAAAAGGGAAGCAAGAACAGAAACACCACAACACTCAGATGTGATATGTCTACAGGACAGAATGTGTTTTATCTGCTGCTGAGATTCCAATTTAGCTCAAGACACTCATTCTCCAGTGAACACACCAGGAGCCATATGGATGTAAGTCACTGTTCCCTCTCATGGCTATATCTGACATACATTTGGTGATTGTGGTCACATTTTCCAAAACATATCTAGTCTAGTAGCCTACTGTTCTGCGTATTTTACTGTCAGAGAATATTAGAAAAAGCACCTCCCACTATTATTTCAGAGAGTGGCCGAAATGTGCCAAAATTTTCAAAAATAAATGTCTGTATCATTTTTTTAAGAAAGCCTGAATGAGAAGACACCTGGTTGTATAAACCATGTACCTAAACAGCTGAAGACATCAAATCTAAAGGAACTTCAGATAGAATTTCAGATGTCAAGTTTCTCTGCAAAGTATGAGAATTCTAACATGTATTGAGGAGTACATACATAAACAACACAGACTGCTGAAAAAGAACCTCTTTTGGTCCTTTATAGAAAATGCACATTCTGGTGGACCAGGGATTTATAAGCAGTCACAAGCTCCACAGATACAACAAGCTCTCTGCAGAGACAGTAAGGCAGTTTTATGATCACCAAGGAAACCACTCCACTTTCCATATGGCAGGTTTCTTTTTTGGAAAGAAACTAAAAACATAATGAACACAAACTACGCATACTAGTTATTGTTAAAGAAAATAGCTGCCCTGTAAAAATCTGCTCAGTAAAAATATTCAAACTGTTATCTTGTGGTTGTTGCTTTTTGTAGTTGGTTTGAATTGTATTCTTGATCAGCTGGCTCATTAAGCTTTCAACAGTTATTGTATTTGATCCAGCTGGATCTCAGGGTAAAAAGAGGCGACATCTCAAAAGCACTGAAGCCAGCCTGCAAAGATGCAGAATAGAGATGAAAAAAAACACCAACAAAAAAACCCAAACTAAAGCAAACTCACAGAGTTCGACAGCTACTAAGGCAACTTTTGCCAAATACAATATAAGCCCATGTATATTGCAACACAACTATATATTAATTTAATAAAATACACAATATAGCTTTTGTACACATAACAATTTGGCTCAAATGCACAGAAATTGCAGTAAAATCAATAAAAAATATGTCAATTTTTTGATGTAAAACATCTAAATTGGATACATTTACACATATAATGATATTATGTATAGTGATAATGTGAAGGGACATTTTCTTGTTTCTTTATATTTTTCGGATATTCATCATCGAAACAATGGCAGTGTCCTTTGCAGTTCTTTGAGTTATTACCCCGCTCTTGACCTTAAACTCCAGGACACTTTTTGTTGAGATTCCTCATTTCTTTTTCTTATAAAATGTATAAATATTTTGTTAATATTTGGACACTATACATGGATTCATACATACAGTCATCTATATAGTCATATAGATATCATCTTTTCACAGTTGAGGAAAAATGTCCCTTTTTATACAACTCGTGATTGCCTTAAGGCATAGTCACACACATGATAATTCACTGTACACAAGGGACTGAAAGCTGATGATGTACATGTATAAGACAAATCCACAGATGGACAGTTGTGTTTAAGCATTCTTGCATATGTGTGTGTGTGTGTGTGTGTGTGTTTGTGTGTGTGTCAGTGGATGTGAGTGTGTCAGCAATATGTATGTGCAAAGTGTAGTGCCCATGTGTAAAATTGGTGTGTGCAACTACACTCGTCAGCAACATGAACATTTAAATAGAGGTGTGAGACAGACACAGCTTACACATGTAGCTACAAATGACAGGTGAAACATGGTTACACTGTTAATAATTCTCCTTCAGCTGAGCTTTATAAGTCACTCCAACCCCAAGTCCATAACAAACCCCATGAGAACACACTTCTGATTAACCAATCTCTTCAGACACTGGATCCATCATGTTAAACACCTATATTAAATTCAAAAAAGATAAGGTTGTTTTGTGTATTCCGGTCTTCCACTGTCCCAAACAGATTCAAATTTAATTTCTGTTTCCGCGTAGATTGTCATGTCTGACCATAAATAGTCCGTTTTCATTCAGTTTCTATGTCCATCACACACAACAGAAATTCACCTACACACACTTGGATATGTAGGATTTCACAATAGACCATGAACAACACACTTATGAGCTGGTGGGCACTTAGATAATAGCTTGCGAGGTGCCAGAGGCTTAAACCTCTGCAATTTGTTTAAGAAGCCAAAACAAAAAAAGAGTTTATAAATTCAGAAGAATTCAGAAGCTTGTTACCGAGTTCCTTTTTGTTGGTCGGGATCCTAGCACCAAAACTGGTGCCAAATGACTGACATAATAAAGTTTGTCTGTCCAGAGTTGGTACTTTTCTACAACAAATGCAGTGAAAAGAGCTCCTATCACAAGAACTGTTCAAACTTTTCATTTTGTTTTGGTGACAGTTTTGGCGTGAGAGTTTTTGGAATAGGATCCTACTCCTCTCTCTACCTTCCCACTTCTTCTTGTCGCAGTCCTTTGTGTCACTTCCTGAGTGTGCCAGTGGCCTCACTTCCTCTGCAGTCCTGCAATAGTTTGTCGATGTCTCTCACCACCTGGTCAGCGTCCATTCCGTCACGATTCCCGTCCGGCTCCACCTGCTCCAGGACACACTCCATTTCACCTGTTGCCTCTTGGCTGATCCTGGAGCGGGCCTCTGCAAGCACCTTGGCCACGGGGTCTGAGGGTGGCAAGGATGGGTAGACCCCCTGGTCTCTGGTTTGTTTGTTTGGTGACATGTACTGACCATCAGGAGGCCCGTAGTGGCCAGAGCAGGTGGCTGGTGGAGGTTTGCCTTCAGCTCCGTCAGCTGGGCTTTTGACTGACGAGCAGGGCGACATGGTGGAGCAGCCTTTAGTAGGACTGCTGGAGGCCGAGGGCACCTCTTGGAGCAGTGGGCTGAGGGCGCGTTTTGCCTTCAAGTAGGGCTTGACGTTGGCAACCAGAATAGTGTGGTCACGCCTCTCTTTTCCAAAAGTACAGAATGTTTTCTTTCCATTGGGGTTGACAGTCTCGTAGGTCTCTGTCTCGGGCACCGTCTCCATTCCTGCTGGCACAAACATATTGTTGCGGTAGTCGATGCCCTCTGCCTGGTTTCCTCCGGCAGGGAACTGGGGCATCCAGCAGCGGTCAGAATGACCCAGGACTCTGCACTCCTCTGTACAATTCACACAATCCTCATCTGCAGAGACAGAAATAAAGGGAGGGGTTGGATAGAGAAGAGAGTGATATTCACATCAGTAGTGTGCATAGAACAGAGTAAAACCACACAGTGTGAGGGTAATAGAATCATAGTGCTATTATGACACGGGACTGAACAGTACAAGGAGTTGGAGCCTTAAGTTAGGGAAGGAGAGCCAAGCCTAATGAAATGATGTAAAAAAGGAAGAGCCTGTTAGAGATGTCCTATTCCAAGCACACATATAAATGCATGCACATGTGCACACAAACACACACGCACACACACACACACACACACACACACACACACACACACACACGTGCCCACAGCTTTCCAAGGGGACTGGGGGACACCTGCTAGCATTTTCCAAAGCTCTGATCAAGGGGATGGCAGAGCATACAGAAAGGATGGGGAGGGAGCGAGCGAAAAACAACAACAGTTGAGGTTTGGCAAAGGCATAGTGCCGTTATCATAAATTCATGTCAGTGGGCTTTGAAGCCCTCCCTAGACAGAGAGGCTGTGCCAAATGGCTTGTGCTTCTTCCCTGTGTGTTTGTGCCTGTTTATTTGCGTGCTCCTTGTTGTTGCCATGTGTATGCACATGTGTGTATAAGTGTGAGTGTGTGTTCGCCTCTTTCATCTCTATTCAGAAGGATGCACACTCTGGCTGATTATGGGAGTGTTCATGCCTGTGTCAAATGGATCCAGAACTTGGTTAAAAAAATAAAAAAAATAAAATAAAAAGAGAAGCACTTTTTTTCTTCTCCTCTTCGGCGTGAAGTGAAAAATAGTGGGGGGGGGGTGAAAAAAAAAACTGAGCATCTGTTGTCCCACAAATGGAATTTTTCCATTGGCAGGGTGGGATGAAATCAAGAGGAGACACACAGAGAGACAGGATACTCAAAGTGGTGACGATAGACTGAAAATAGTTCAACTAGTTGCTAGTTTGTCATCCTCATCCATGCATCTTACAAAATTAACTATAAATAGTCAGCTACAACAAACTAACTACAAAGATATTGGACCCATATTGTTTACCATGATTGGCATTGCTACTACATTTGATTATTCCATTAGTTAAATATGTGTAAATTTGGCATGATACAGGTTAAGCAAGGAAAAGAACGCTGTAACCCACAGAAGAATTTAACAAAGTACTCCAGTAAAAATCCACAGGTTGCTTGTTTCTACACAGGAGCTCAGTCTAATTTGCATATTGGTTTTTGAGATATGTGACCCATCTGTCTGTGAAAACGAACGAAGCAAACACTGCACTTCGAATTTCTTATAGCGATGCAGCTTTCTTTGTTGAGAGAAGTAAGGCAGTTCTAGTCACAGGAGTTTGTGTGTCTGTGTAATTTATCTTCCCAAAACAAGCCTGTTGTGGTTTGAACTCTGAAACCAAAATCAGTAAGTGGGATTTTGAGGATTTTCCCCACCTTTAACTTGGGGATTGAAACAGTTTTTGTGGGTTTTGTTTAAAAGCTAACACTTTTAGGAGTTCAAAGCTACTCAGAGTTGTACAGCATCTCCGCTAAGATTCTTAACTAAATGTGAGAAGACAGCAACATTACTGCTTGGAGTTGGAAAGCTAACCCCATCAATTCCATTATGCAACGCATGAACCTCTACAGCATGGTGAGAGTGCTGCTTTAAAGACCACAAACTTGGGACTAATACAATCTTCCATTGATGCGAATGAGCGGGCAGAGTGGATGTGCTTGAGTGCACTTGGCTAGGCTGTCTTTGCTATGTTGTGGGTCAGCAGCCTAGATTCCTGGGAGACTGCCCTCCTAAGCTGTAGAGATGAGCTTAACACTTCACAAATGTTTGAAGAAGCCAAACAACGCTGACAAGGAGAGCCTGACATTTCCCATGTCAGGGCAGTCATCTGAAGAGGAAATAAGGTGAGCTAGAAAAGCCGAGGCCTGGCCAGTATGAGATGGACTACATTTAAATGGTGTGGCGCTGAGTGAATGCATCTGCACACACCGAGAGGCATTTGAGTGTGCGTGTCGGGGTTTGTGAATATGAGTAAGAAAATATAAACAACATGTCAAAGCACAAAGATCGATGATTTGGTCGAAAGCTTGTACATAAAAAAAAGAGCAAAATACAAACCTGAATACACTGTCTGACTAAAACACACTATTACTGGAATCCATCACCAAGGTGCAGAATATACAACCTACATGTAACCACACTTACCGCCTGACAACCTCTGTCTTTCAGATACCCGGCATGCATGAATTCCAGACACAAACAATTAACTTGGCCTCTACAATGCCTTCATAGTCTCAGAGGTGATTGTCCATTCGCCATGTGCATATTAAAGCATAAATAATCCATGCAGACATATTTCCCTCTATTTAGTCGGAGGAAACCTCTGATAGATTATTCATGTCTCAGCTGCACATTCAACCTTGAGGCGTTCTCTTCATATCTATGGCTAACAATATGACATATGAGAGCAGGGGTGACATTCATCTCTCTCTCTTCCTCTCCCTCCTCCTACCCCTCTGTTTCTTCGCCATGACTCCACCAGCTCTTTTGGATTTGCAATAGATGCTTCCACCAAGGACACATTTGCCTGTGATGATTTGGCTACCAGGGGCGTGCTCAGTCCTCCCCCGTCTCCGGTTTCTTGGTGCCACGTGTGGTCCGAGATAAATTACACCGATAGATACACTGAAACATGCAATCATTTGTCACAATTTGATTCACCTGTCAGCCAATGATCTGATACAGTGAAATGATGAAACAGACTGGTAATATGCATAAATTACATTTTTCTAATATATAGAATCATATTACCACATAGCAAAACTACATTAGCTACATTATTTCTCCATAATTTTGAAACCTGCCCATTCTGTCCAATCACTTTTGTTTTAGAAGACATTTTCTAACTAATACACTAATGTCTGCTTTCATGTTTGAGCTGAAATTCGAAGTATTTGTTGTGAAATCAAAGGAGAACTTTCATTCATTTATCAAGTGTGAACTATTAAGTGCGGGTATCATGTAGCTAAAGACAATGTGTCCTTAAACTTCATCTTACATGCAAGTCTTGAAAAAGACAGTTTTATAACCACAGGGCCCGAGAACCAAATGGGATCACATGAAAAGGACAAGGCATGATGGAATGATATGTAGTAAAAAATTTTAGACTGCACAGTATATATCATGACCACAACGACACCAGAAGGAAGAGAGAGGACAAGATTCAGCGTCACATTCAAGGAAAAGTGTCAGTGAAACTCTGATCGAACTACGCAATCAGGAGTCAAGCACAGCTGATGTTTGTATCTTAGCAGCCCTATTGTAGACACTTGACCTGAATTCCTGATTGAAATCAGATATTTATTACACTTCTACTGCCAACAAAAGGGTTTAATTAACTCCACAGACTCTTTTGTGCTTCTGGATGCTTTCTTAGCAGCAAGCAGTCGGAGCTATCTTACTGCCTCTGGCAGGGTTAATTGCCTTGCTTTAGGGCAAAATTTCAAGACTTGGGTAACAATGACTTAGATGGGACAGCTGTGTAGCTGCCACTTATCTTTAATGCTAAAAGTACAGAACTGAAACAGACATAAATGTAGCAAAGCTGTTTTAAGAAATCTTTGAGCAACACTAATAGGATGCACGGTGTCAAAGAGACTTTTACCAATTCAAAAAGCTCCTGAATGCTGCAATACTAGCAAAGTGAAGGAAAGCAAGTTAATGATCCTGGTTCACTTTGTTATTTGTCAGCATCAGATATTTGCTAACAACACCCAGGGTGAGAGAGGCTGGTGAAAGTGAAAAGATAGATGGATGAAGGATGTTTTAATTACTTTCTGAACCAATGAAGTGCAAAAGCAAAAAAAAAAAAAAAGAAAAAATATAAGTCCCTACATGTATCTCTTTAAACAGACTTTTAAGAGGAAGATCTTGCAGAATAAATTATAAATAAAGCATGAATAAAATCAGAATGAATAATTTCAGGGACAAATTCAACTTAAAAGCAGAGTGAAGCATCTGAAATATAATGAGTTCCAAACGTGTTAACAACAGAAGATGGTGAAGAAAGAACATTATATTCATGCATCTATACATTTATATGTTATATATTAATGCATTTCTTACTGTAATGACATGATTTAAAATTTGTCTCCAAACACTGGACACAATAAGGGCCTTTATAATAATATTTTTTTCTCTTTCCTGTATGATATACAATGTTGCCCTCTCTGCTTTCAGTTAGTTGAATGGCTCAATCTCAAGGATCTGAAGCAGTGAGCCTTTGTTGTGTAGCCATGGTGGATTTACAAGAACAGGAAACTATTTATTGGTATCTCATTTTTCAGCCGACCATTTTGTAATACTCCTTGACGAGCAAGTGCAGATGCAACAGAAAGTGCACAAAAAGAATTGAGGGTGGAGACACATACATACACACCCACACACACAATATCCACCACCACGGCTTCACTGGATATGATTCACAAGCAAGGGTCCAATGTAAAATGCCAAGATAGAATGAAGCTGATATTGAATAAAAAAACACAACAAAAAAACTCTCCAATGACGTCAGAAATAAATGCTGGAGGAAGAAAACTTCAAAAAGTCAAACCCAGCTTGCAGCTAAATTCTGTGTCAAGCTGTTTATTTAGCAAGTAATCCTATACAATCAGCCACTGCAATCTGGAGTATTGAGTTAATGGTATCATGGAAATCTCAGCATTACAGCAACAGTGAAGGTGCTTCATCTAATGAGCCAGAAATGCCTCTCATCTGTTTCCAAATTATATTAAAAAATGCCACTTTTTTTATCCCCACTAGAAGTCTTTTACTAAATTAAAACTTCATTAACGAAGGTCAGGCCTCGTGACATCACACATAAGTGGGCATGAAGACAGAGCACCGACTAACACAACTGGTCACATCTCTTGGAATTATACGTTGTTTCTCTGTTTGTTTTGCTTCTCCTTGATTGAATTTTTCTAACTTTCAGGGAAGAAGCTTTCACTGTGGTGCGTGAAGGATGTGCACCTAAACCTGCGAGTGTAAAAGTGTGCTTGTGTATCAGTGTGTGTCATAACGCACGGTGTGATTTCCCTAAACAGCCTTTTCTCCCTCCAGACGCCTGCCCCCCTGGCCCTACATGCCCATCCCTTCTCGCTTTATTACTCGGCCCTGTGATTAATGTCCCCCTGTCACACACTGTGGCTCCCGGGGAGGGAGGGAGGGAGGGATGAACCAAGAGAGAGCTGTACTCACAAACTATTCCTAGCAAAGGAGCAGCAGCAGCAAACTGAACGCTGGACAAACCCATCATGTAGCCAAGTGTTCCCCAAGTTCAAAAATAAGTTGAGACCTGCAAAGCCATAACACTAGTAGTTGATCATTTTACCATCACGAGCACCCGAGTGGTCATTAGACAGCTGAACGAGCTACTAAAATAGCCTTCGAGACCGGAGAATGATCTGAGATAATGCATGTGTGCATTTGTGTGTTGGGGTTGTGTTGTGGTGAATCTCCCCCAACCCACCCAAGGTGGACAGGAGGAATGGCAGCTGACGAATTGTGCAGAGCATCTGTGACAGACCATGACTGCACCTGTTCACCTGAGGGAGCTCACAGTGTGTGTTTATGTGTGCATGTGTGCGTGTTATTTTTAAAAAAATCTCCTCGCCTACTGCTATCAAGCCCAGCTGATCCATGTAACCCCCTCCCCGCATTCTCAGCCAATCAGGGTAACTAAATATTTGAACTGCACAGATGAGAGAGTCTCCACTCTGACTGAGCCTAGTGTTTAGTAAATATGACTGCTCAGATCACCAACTACTGAACAACAGCAGTTGAAGAGAGATTTTCAAATTTTCATTTTTGCTTTCTAAGAAACTTGTTGACATGGTTGTCTGAAAGGTTAATTTCTCCTGGGGTCTCAAAAAAAGATGAATTATTGTTGAGGTAGAAGTTAGAGCTTACATGTTTAAGAATTTGTGGAAACTATGTTGCTATATTTTCAAAAAATTATGATTTTGTTATGTATCGCCCTTATTTATTTAACCTGATGTGAATTGGTTTTACCTTGACACAGAAAAACCTGAATGACAAATTTTGCATTACATCAGATTAAAGGTTTCTCCTTGTTGTGGTGAAAAGGAGAACTGAATTACTGCATCTGATACTGTTTGGATTTTCAAACAGAGTTGTGTTGGTGAAGTTGGTTGTTTTCTACAGTTGGCCAGTCTGTTTTGCCAGCATTATTTCAAGTAGTTGCACCAGAATGCTATTTTGATGAAACTGCTGTTTGGGTGTATTTATCACAGTTTGCTGTGGGACCTGCAGTTTTGCTGGTCTAACGCTCTGCTTGAAACCCATAAACAACAGTAAATTATGCCTGTGATGTAATTTAAAATGTTAATTCAGGGTAAACTGAAGTTTTAAATGCACTTTTTCCTTGTTTGGCTGAAGCTCTCGTAACTAACAGTCCTGTTAATTTTGCATCCATGGCAACAGAGCCCACAATCAATATAATGTAAAGCAAAGTTGAATTGTTGATTAGCATACAATTAATACTTCAAAGTTTTGCTGCAAGCGTAGTTGTGGGAGTGGGTCTGGATTGTTTTGTGCAGTGGGTGGCTTAGCACAATAAGAAGGATACTTCTCTTCACTGTAATGGATTTTATCTCAGTGGGAGGCAGAGAATACCGATGCAAAGCAGGAAATGCTTGGCGGTGGCGGTGGGGAGCACCGGCGCTGGCAATGCAGAGGGAATCAAGGACACATATCTGCGGATCAAACACGTCCTCTCTTCAGGCGCTCCCTCATGAACTGCAGGCCCCTCCGTCAGCTAATGCCTGGTTAAGTTGTTCAAAGAACACCCGGAGGAGAGAATATTTATGCATAGGAGAGAGAGGGATAAAAACCCAAGAGGAGGAGGAAGAGGAGCCTAAGCTCATATTCAAACAAAAACAAACACACAAAGCCTAATCAATGATGAGCAAGCAGAGCTGTGTACTGTGGGAGGTAAGAAGGGTTTGTGGGTTGCAGAGATGAGGGGCATCTGGGTAGCCAGATTGATGTTCTCAAACAGCACTTTGCCTTTAACACAAATCAGCAATGAGGGCCCTAAAAATCTTTATAAGTACAAATTTGTTTGCAAATGACCTACCTGGCTGTATAACAACTGCTGTATGTCAGTGCACATGTGCGTGTATGTGTTTGCCTGTTCGAGCCAAAGTAGAATATGCACTTAGACTTCTTCAGTGTTAGTGTGTCTACAACTTGAAGGCATATTGATTATTTTTTAATGAACCTCACTGAAACATTTTCTATTCAAATATGACTAGCTTTTCATTGCATTCACTGCGTTTTCATTACACTCTTAAGACTTGTCATTCACAACGAAGCCATGAGCTGCCTGCTATAATCTCAATTATCAAAGATTTCTACCAGGTCTAATTGCTAGTAAAAGTCAGCCTTGAGACAACTGTGTAAAAATAGAGGGGGAAAAAAGATCTCAACATTTCCCTGTTATCCGCTGACAATCAGACCTCACAGTAGAAAAAAAAAACCCAAACTCAACAAACAGGTTCAACAGTAATGAACGACCATGGGAACTGATCCAAGGCCAAAAAGTGCTGAGAACAGGCAAACGTATGTTTATCTGTAACCAAATCTGTAACGTGTGACAACATTTCTCAGAAAGTTCCCACTGCTGTGTTTGAATAACCAATTCTCCCAAATGTTCTTCACTGAGGTTTTTTCCATTGCTGGAGACAGAATTAACAGAGGAGGAAAACTAACTGCAGAATAAACAAAGGAACAACATTGTTTTTTTCCTTGTGCATAGAGAAGCTCTGAGCTTTCACTGTTCATACCGGTGAGAGGAACTCAATAAATATTGCAAGGTCAGTGAAGGAAGGTCCTAGCTTCAGCCAATCAACAAACCGGAGCCTCTTTCCCAACCTGTGACTTAAGACCTTGTATAATTCACATTTCCTCTGGCTATAGATCGCCTCTCTTTTTTCACCCTTTAAGTGGTTTAATGGTGGAGCAATAGCAGGAGCAGCCACAGGCAAGCTATTAGATGTAGATGTCTGCGAAGAACAATCCTTATATCATCTCTGCTGTCATCAAGCTATTTATACCCGACAAACAATTAACATGAAAAAGCGATAACACTAAAAGCAAGTAAGCGTTCTTAGTTTAACAACATATCCGGTAATCTGTGCACAAATGACAATTGTACTCTATTCAGCTATAACACTGGTTCTGCATTTTATCTGTATATCACATATATAACATGTACAAGCTGCAAAATGTTGTGCGCATTGGTCTAGACACTTTGTTTTCCATTTACAGAGCCAAAGCTGTTTAAAAACACTAGATTGTTCTTTCAAAGTGCAACATCTAGCAGACACCTCAGGATATATTTACTGAATTTGACAAATTGTACTGAATACTCCCATACTCCACCTTGGAGTTCAGAATAATTTAAGTAAATTTTTGTGAATTTTCCAGCCATTGTGTACCATTTATGAACCATCTATAAGAAAGCTAATCTAATATTTCTTTTCAGGAAATTAAAAGTTAGGTAAAATGTTTTGGAAAGAGTATATGTTAGCGTTGCTGTCTAACATCTCAGTCTGGTAGAGTAGTCTGTGGTAAATAAAAAACGAATTGGCAAAAATTGTAGAAGTTGACGGGAACATTATAGGTTGACAACAAAGAACATTTGATTTGTTATACAGAACTGGCCCACTGCTACTAATACCGAGCACCACCTTTATTGTAAATATAATGAAAGTCTTTAGGACAATGGTACAGGACACATCTGGCTGGTAAGTAATATATGTAACGGAACATTCACTCTAACGGTACCCAGTATAATAAATAAGAACTGTACAAGAGGCCCATACTGCGTCACTTCTGTTGAGTGCGTTTCTGTTGATTATTTGTATTGTCTGATGGAATTACAAATATTTACACAATAATACTAGAGAGTGGTTTTGGCTATAAAAATATAGTTTACTGCCAATATAGATAAATTAGCATAAATATTATGAAATACAACCAGTACAATGTGCTTACATTTAGAGTGGTTTTATCGTATATCAGTTTTCCCTTTTACAGCATACAACAGAAGTAAGTACACCCTTCCACAATATCATCTAAATGTCAAATGATTTAAAATTGTATCCCCTCTCAATAACTGCATTATACCTAAGTTGACATTTAGAGTCCTTGCTCTTATGGACAATCAGAAACTATTTTTTTAGAAAGACTATACTGAAAATAAAGGCGTTATAATTCAGTGCAACTAAAGTAAGAGCACTTCTGATTACTGACATACAAGTCAGAAAACCAGTGATCACTGAAGCCAAATTGAGAACACTTGATTTCCAATCAGCACAACTGCATGAACATTGCTGTAAAATGACTGGTGAATACCAGAACGTGGTCAACTATGGACCTATGGGCTGCATCTATCTGCATGTCTGCATCATGGTTCCACATGGAAAAGAATTACAAGAAGAACTGAAAGATCTGATTGTGGGACGAGACCGTGATCGAGGAAAATACAGGATGATCAATGATTACATAAACATTATTCAAAAACACATTTGCAGCAATAATCAGGAGGTACAGAATCTTAGCCTTAGTTCCACTAATCCAAAGCCAGTTGCTATTCTCCTAAAATGTTGCCACAGACTGTTGTTGCAACAGTAGTGCACTACTTGCACAGCATTGAAAAACAGACAGACAAGTACTTTAAACCTGGCACATGGTTAAATTAAAATCAGAGTTTCTGTGACAGCTCAGCAGAGCAGAAACATAATGTCAGCCTCTATGGACGCCATCCAAGAAAAACACCCATTCTTGCTGTTAGGTACAAGACCGCAAGAGTAAACTTTGCTTAAGGTCATGAAAAGAATGAATATCGGGAGCACATTCTTTGGTCAGATGATGCCAATGTAAACAGTAAGTATGAACCTGGACACCAGTGAATGCATAGTCCTGACAGTGAAGCATGAAGGTTGGAGTGTGATGATATCGGGCTGCATTAGTGCAAACGTTGTTGGGGAGGTGACATTGATAGATGGCACCATGAATGCCTGCGGATATACAAAAATAACAGCTGACAGGAGGACTATCAGTCTGCAGAATCTTGGCAGAAGATGAATATTCCTGCATGATAATGATCCAAAGCACACTGCCAGAATCACACGAGTGTTTTCTTCTAAAGAAGAAAAAAGCATAAACTATGACCGGGCCAAGCATGTCGTCTGATGGGAATCCAATAGAACACCTTGGGGGGATTTTAAAGAGAAAGGCAAAGCAACGCAACCCCTCCATCAAAGAGCAGCTGAAAAAATCTGCATCTAAAGACTGGCAGAACATCTCTCCAGAAATTTGTGTTATGCTGATATCCTCCATGCCAAAGAAGGTTGAGTCTGTCATCAAAATAAAGGTGGACATATGAAGTATTGAAAAAATGTAAGATGGGAGTTCCTATTGAGGAGCCTGTATTTTTAATAAAGTAAATTTAAACCTTTTTAATTTGACATAAGAGCAAATACTCCACCTTTTAACTTAAATGTAATGGAGCTACTCTAATGTGATACAATTTTGAATCATTTGACATTTAAACGATATTTCACAGATATATTACACAGATATTCCCTTCTATGTAACACTGAGTGCATGTAAGTCATTGTAAATCAAAGCTTTAGAAATTTCTTTCTGAAAAGTTCTACAGACACAGTCATTTGCCTCAAGCATCTTGGAGAAGTTGCCACAGTTCTGTAGATTTGGCCTGTGTGTCAATTGCTTCCCTCTTTTCATTATATCTCAGATTGACGTAATGATGTCCAGATCAGGGCTCTGTGGGCTCATGCCATCTGTTGCAGGACTTCTTGTTCTTCTCATAGCTGAAGATAGGTTTTATGACTCTGGCTGTATGTTTGAGGTTGATGAGAACAATTTGATGCTTCATGCTAATGGTAGTGCATTAACTAATAAAAACATCTGAGTCAACTTAAACCTATGCACAGCACTGTGAAGTTAGTTATTTCGCTATAAATAAAACATACTCGGGATATTCTGTATACCACTAAGTAAGTGGACTTCAAGAACTACAGCTGATCAGCAAAAAAAACCAAACATATTCACCCCTTAATAAATAGGCAGGCTGTACTCATTAACACTTAAAAAATGAATGTACCTATACATTACTTATGTAAAACCTAAATGATTAGAGCAGCTCGAGAAAAACAATTCTGCGCAACAGCTTTCTCTTAAAATGGGATTAGGTGGCGTTGTCTGAGGCAGACATGTTAGTAAAAAGGAACAAAGGGAGACAGAAAGTCACAGGTCAATAGTATCTTGCTGCCTTTACCTGGAGAGAGACATGGGGGGGTGGCACAAAGGGTGGCAAGGAGACAAGAAGAGGACTTATTAGAAGATGAGGCGAGAAGTGTGGTGAATCAGTGGCTAATCCTCCGTTTCCTCTAAGCCTGTGTAATTAGGACATGGGGGATTGCACCGTGACAGGGGATGCTTCTGGACCGCCTTGCTTTTTTTTCTCCCTCTCTTTTGTTTATTTCTTCCCCCTTTAGCCTGGGTTTATGGCAGTTTGTCATCTAAATATAGCGTGCTTGTGCGCGCCTCGCCTTTTTTGTGTGCGCGAATCGCAGCATGTTCACTCATAAACAACACAAATAGACACAGCATGTCTGCACCATGTTTTATTTCTACTCACTAGTACTTGCAGGCGGGAGGAGAGTGCACTCTTTTTTTGCTGCTTTGGTCGCCACATGACACTCTTAGATTGTATTTGGGCATATTTGTGGGAATCAAATGGGCTGTTTCAGTCAAACAGCACTTCCTCCACCACACACCCACTCCAGACAAACAAACACACCATGTTTGAAGGATGCCTATAGCTGTAGGCTCTAAAGAGAAAGAGAGCACTGAATGGACCAGGCATTAGACCAGAGACCAGAAAGGCTGATCAGCATCCTTCTGCCTGTTAATAGCTGTAATCTACTTCCTTCCCCCAGTAGACGGCAAAGAAAGTTGCCTTGGCCCATTTAGAGAGACAGCGAGCACAAGGAATAAAGTGAGAAAGAGAGCGAAAGAAAGAGCGAAAAAAAGAGGGAGGGGGCAGGGAATTAAAAAAATTAAGCCGAGAGAATCTATGACTCACCAGCTCATTACAGAAATCCTGTTTCTATCCAAGGAGAAAACAGGTTTAAAACACCCTATTAAAGAAAGAATGAAGGGAAACCTTTTGTTGCTAATTCGCAGAGGGTCGTCTTTTGAAGTGCTTCACTCCACCAAATTTTTACATTTTAACCACACTACTTTAATGATGCTATTTCCAACACTCTAGAATTTGAGGGATCTTTTCTTTAACTGTCTGGATTTAGTGCCTCAAAGGAAGGTGTTGTGGTCCGTCCTGATAACTAGCCTAAAACAACAAGGAGAGTGGAAAACAACGAGAATTGTGGAGGCTTCTTTCAGACAATCCATACAATAACAAGATCCACCCGACATACAATACTGTCACATTTGCCGAATTAAATCACTTTCCTTTATTGTCTCCTTTTCTCTGTCTCCTGCTCTATTTGTCGCTTTCTTTTGAACAAAGGGATTTGAACAACTCAGGGTGTCATCGCTTTGTGCGAGTAATCATTCCCATGTGTACTGCTTTAGCAGGATTAGGGAAAGTGCTTCTGATTTTCTGTCTCAACAGAACCATCACTGTAATACAACACATACACATACAGTACACAGAAGAATAATATTGTCTTTGCTATTGCGCTAGGGTTCTGTGGTATCAAATCACCCATGCTGAATGAAGCTAGCTAAACTCTGACATAAAAAGTTGCAATGGCAAATTTCATCAAAATCTTCTTACCACTCACAATATCTTTGTCTTATAGTGGCGAAAAGCACGTCAACCTAAACAAAGACAAAGTAGGTAGAAGAGAAGCTTAACAACTGAGCGTAATCCAAGAAAGGGGGAAAAACGTGGAGGAATTAGAAAAATGAATTGGTCATGGCTGGCTCATGGAGTTGAGGGTATAGAAAGATGTTCCAGACATAAATGTATTACAGAAATGCTTGAAATATTTTTATATAACAAACTCAATCACTATGAACACATTTACCTGCACATCTCCAATGATTTGAAACCCAATGAATAATACAGAAAAGCAGAAACTTATACTTTTACTGTTCTTAATCCTTCTTTATGCAAGAAGCCCAGTTCCAGTACTGGTGCATGATAAGGGAAACCATTGATTTGCTATGCTATTTCTTTGTATTCAGATTTAATTCTGCAGAAAAGAAAAAAACAACACCAGAAACTTTGAATATCTGTGACCAACCCTCCCTTACAAAAATCTTATACAACTAAATTGCAGTGTCAGTTGTGTTTTGAAAGAAAAGCACTTTCACTTGGTAAGTTAATAGTTTGACATAGTGGGAACTGTTTCTGCTTTTTTGGTTTTAATTACTGTTTGGTTACATTAATGCACCAAAACCAATTGGTTTGGGTTTAAGGTGATGCTAAACATTACCTATATGTTAGAAATTGGATCAGATTTAGGCACCAGAAGTGCTTGGTTTGGTTTAAAGAAGTATGATGGCTTGGGGTATAAGTTCACAACATTTCAACGCTCCTCCTAGGTTTTCTGCAAAGCAATGAGTCCCACCCTATCTAAAATATGCTGAATAAATCGAAAAATGGCAAAGATATATTTATTAAAAATGTACTTGTGATATGTCATAAATTCGTGTAATCTGTAGGAAAATGTACGATACAAGGATGCAGTTCAGTTGTATTGGAAGGTAATTTTTGTGAACCAGGGCTCCTATGACAGATCTGTTGTGTACTCCTCTTACATTAATTCAGCTAAGCTAACAGCATCTAAAGCTGCGTAAAAAGATTTTAAGAATTTAAGCACGTACCTGTTATGACACTAGTCAGATGTTTTCAAACAGCCTAATCTGACAGACCAAACCTGCTTACTAGTGTGTGCATAATATTTTCATTTTTCCTTCCACTTTGACAACATGAGAGCACATAAAACCAAGCATTTTCACTGTCTTGTTATTACATTTGGAATCAGAAATATGCACTATTTAGCTGTAATAAAGCTGAAATTAGTGCCTGGTTAAATAAATAATACATATTATACAGCAAAGTTTAATTGTCTGTACTTTCTTTTAATATTACAGTGATACACTGTCATATGTCAAATAAATTAGTATCAAGACCTACCAAAATAAAGTGGAATCATTCTCAGCCTGACTGCCTGCTAAACAGTGAAATGCAGCTGCCAAAAAAGCACACCACCCATAAAGCTACCTGCCATGCTGCATACCACTGCGCTACTCTAAATTCATCTTCCAGCACACGTACTCATGAGACTAATATGTGCAATAAGAAAACTGTACACTTTAGCATGTAGGCATTTGATCAATTGAGCCAATGAACAGCAATGTAACTCCCCCAAGGATATTGGCGGGTGTTGAACAGAGGCTAAGTGGAAAGGTGGAGAGAGGTAGGTTGAGTCGATGGTGTTGGCTTTCTCAGCCCCGGGGCCTAACACATTTAGAGAGCTAACTGACACACTTTGGATGTATTAGCCACAGTGAGCTCTGCCAACCTCTCCTCTATTTCTGCTGCACCACCTCCTCCTCCTATTGCCGTCTGTCTGTCACTGCAATCTCCTCTCCATGCAAGACTGAGGAACATGCCTAGTGTTTCAGCAACATTGCTTTAGCATTGATGTTCCTCCATGCCCCAGCCAAATTGGTGTTTGCCGTCTAGACACTGGTTGCTTATGTCTCTGTACGGATAAATACCCGCACACACTAACGCTCTCACTCATCTGTTTATAAGTATGATTAGATTAAAAAGAAACTGACGGAAATGCAATAACAGTCTATTAGTATACCCGTCGGGGGGATAATCATTTCAAATAGAAATGTGTTTTCCATCTCACTATCTAATTTATACTTTCTTTGCCTCTCCATCTGTTTCACTCCTGAGACTGGTAGGTTATGAACACAAGGCTTTAAAAAAGGCCGGGTTCAAGTCCAGGCCACTGCAATAACGCACAAATAAATAGAAATATATAGCAATAAATACCTTTCAGACTCAGCACACGAGAGTGAAAACTCAAAAGCTAGAGGACCCCATCTCTTTCTGACAAATGTATGCATTGAATCTGAAGGTGAGAAAAACAACTCTCCTCAATCCACACTGCCCCATTCTATGTGGCGGTTTAAGATTAGGGTCAAAGATTAGAAGGCTTACACAAGATAAGAATGGGATTAAAAGAGCTCAGAGATGTAAAATTACAGATCAGAGAACTGGGAAAAAACACACCTGAATTGTAAACAAATTCATGACACGGCAGCCACCTGTCCTGCCGGACAACACCAGCATCACGGGGGTGGGGGGTGGAGTAGGGGGTTGGAGGGGCAAACCAATGTATTTCGGACGAGAGAAAGGGAAGTGAATATTATGGAAGCAGCATCCAATATTCCAGAGAGGCATTCAGCACACATCAAAGGCTGCCTCTGCAGTAAGTCTGTTAGATTTGGGATTAATGGACTCCAGAGGGGCCTGGACACACACACACACACACACACACACACACAAACACACTCACAAACACACACAAAATCCACTACCACAACTCTGCCTGATAAGATTCACAACCCAGGATAGGAAAGCACTGCAGTGCAGAGTGACTATCTATCCTAGTAACTCTCCACAGTAGGCTCTCTACTGCAGTGTGATACTGTGTTACAACATATTATAAGTCAGCAAAGGCAGTTAGTGTAATCTCTTAAAATTACAGTAAATTTTTCAACAACAAAGCCTTCAACTTTCCAGGTGATCAGAGTGCAAGATTTCAGTGAATGCAGCGCAGGTTCTTCCAGTCATGTTTATTAGAGTGTTTGGACAAGTTCTTAATTTTGCTTGTCAAATTACAGAGCACATGCCCAGAAACACACGCATGCCTGCGTACGTGAACACAACAACTGTAAGTTGCCTCCAAGCTCCAATGAGTTCATGCAAATTACAAAAATGCAAATACGGTGGTAAGGCTCAGCTGTCCTCTGATGCATTTTGAGGAAAACACAATAAAATGGGAGGGAAACTCACTATGAATCTATTTCGTTTAATCTCGACAGACAGAAAGACAGCCTAATCCCAACTCCGACTGCCTTTCCACCTCAGTGCCCAGCCTCTCCCCATTCTGCCACCCCCCTTCTGCATCCCGTGCCCTCCGGGCTAAAACCACAGGTGCAGGCAAATGCAAACCACTGGGTGGAAAATGCTCGTTGACAGCATTCTGGTGTGTTTGTGATTGGTCAGTGAACAATCAGGGAGTTTCCTGAACCACTTGTCGTGCTGATGGAACAGCTGGACACCAACACCAGACACAGATCAGGGTGGGATGAGACCATGCGGAACAACAGGGAACTTAAGACTAAAATGAGATTCAGAAAAGCTTAAGCTCACTGTCATTTCAAAAACTGCAAGTCGCAAAGAACAGAAAAAATCACAAGTAACAAACAAAGCTAAGTCCCAGTTATTTGCAAGAAATCCTGTTTTGATCATTTTCACACAGCAATTGTTTTTCAAACAAACAACAGGGTAGGCTACTAAATCAAATACAGTCAGTAAAAAAATAATGGAATTTGTGCACTTTTTCCAACAAGTTTGAACAGGCAAACATTTGATCTTTTTTGAAACAGTGCCTACAGATAAAGGTGATATATAAAACTGGAATTTTGTGGTTATTTTTTAAAATTTAAATAGATTTAAAAAAAATAGATCAGTCACATGGAACAGACACCCAGATATTTATCACACTTTCAGATCCATGAAATTAGAATCAGGGGTTCCAGGTTTGGTGTTAATGATTAAAACCTCCTTAGGGAGTGACAGATGGAACCAGTCTTATTTAAACCTCTGACATTTAGTGTCTGGTGTTCTCTTTGCTATTGAACTGCATGGTGCCAAGATCTCTCTGAGGCGTTCAGAAAAAGGGTTGTGGATGTCTGAGTCTTGCAAGAAATTTAAAAGGGATTTCTAAATTATTTGAACAAAAAAAAAAAAAAAACATATTCCACTGAATGGAAAATCCACTGCAGGAAGCAAAGATTTTAAACCATTACCAGTTGGTCCAGCCCAAGCATATCCAGCCTATGACTGTTTGATGCAACAAGAGGAACCCAAAATTTCATCACTGGATCACTGCAGGTAACTCTGCAGCTGTTGTTGTCAAAGTGCATTTATCTAAAATCAGAAAATGATTACCATAATAGAACTACAGTTTGCCAGTGAACATATATAGGCAACAACTAGGCCTTTTTGAATCATGCTCTCTCCACAGACAAATGGAAGATAGAGTTGTTTGGCCACAGTACCAGTAGAAATGTTTGGCACAGATCAAAGGCAGCTTTTCAGCAGAAGAACCTCATAGCACCTGTGAAGTATGGTGGTGGAAATGTTATGGTTCAGGGTCGCTTTTCTGCCTCGGGGACTGGGCAGCATGCAGTCATTGATTTTACTATAAAATTCTGCATCATATCAAGGAGTTCTTTAGGATGGTGTGAGGCCATCTGTCTGAAAGATGAATCTGATTTGCAAGTGGACCTTTCAACAAGATAATGATCCTAAGCAGACGAGCGAAACTAAGGAGCGATGTCTCAAAAAGAAGAAAGGGCCTATAAGAAAAAAAAACAGTCTAGATTTGAATCCTACTGAAATGTTTTTTTTCAGAAAAGCCTCAATTATCTTGGAGATGAAGGAATTTTGCATGAATAAGTGGTCAAAAAAACTTCAGGCCAATGTCAGAGACGGGTGGACAATTATGCAAAAAACCTACAAGAAGTTGTTTCTGCTAAAAGAGGCAATTATAGCCTCTTATTCCAAGGACGTACTTGCTTTTCCACAAAAGAATATTACATCTGTCAATAGCTTTGTTCAGTTAATGATTAAAAAACTATTTTCTTTGTAGCAATTTTAAGTAAACCCCATCTATCCGTCAGCTCTATATCTAAGATGACCAGATATCTGCCTGTCAAAAAAGCCTACAATTATAATATGAATAGATAATAATAATGTAATATATAATAATAATGTATACTTTTTTATGCTTTTTTATGACTGTACGTCTGTATATACAGTAGAATTTCTTGTTTTACATGAATTAAATAAATTGAGTAGAAGTGGTCATAATGTATCAGCCTAAAATTGAAAAAGAAAGCTGGTGGCAATCACCTGTTGTTCGATATGTCTTGAATTCTGATGTGGTTGCCTGGATACAGCCACAGTAAGAGTGTGTATGGGCCTATGTATACTAATTCACTGCCTCACTCTGCTATTGTCTGCCTCTTCTCTTTTGAGCACCAACACACAAGTATACATGCAAGCACAGTCATGAGCGCGCCCAAACCCGCTCTCATCCACATGATCATCCTGAGCAGCATTATCACAATCTAGGGAACTAGATTATCCCTCGGCTCAAAACTTCATCCTCTTTGAATCCCACTTGGGAGGGGATGAGAGGCAGCACAGGGGACCATTACCAAGATTTCCCACTTGTTAATCAAGGCAGATTTTGATCACCTTCAGGGACAGATGGACAACTGTTTTCCGAAACATCCCCACAGAATGGGCATTATGCTACCCAGGAAACCTCCTCCAGCAACAACAACCCCACAGTTCTTCTAAGAGCCCTTTATAATCTCTGCAGTGTTTATTTCCTAAAACTACATCAGATACAGTTTCAGACATTTCAATTAATATGATGCATTGTGCGGTGCCTCCAAAAAAATGCTGCATTTAACTTAAAATGGAAAAATACTTAGTTAAAATGCATAATGTGCTGGCTCACTCTAGGATACTTCAGTGCATATTTTTAACCTGCTACAATTAATTCCAATAATAGAAACTGAGGACATGAATGAATCTGGTGCAAACAAGTGAGAGTAACACAGATAAGTTAATCTAGTCAGTCGAGTTGTCTTTAAAAACCTGTTACAGAAAAACTTACACATCTGTAAAGTATCCATCCATCTACCTCACCGCGGTCTGAATTCCAATGAAGTGTGTGCATGTAAACTGAAAGAGGAGGTGCAAACACCCATAAGCTCTGTAGGAAAATCCATCACACTTAGTTGTTTACACTGCAAGCCTTCTAAATCTCCATAATAGATCTTTGTTGTGGTTTGAGGTGGGATGGTGAGGTCAGCTGTTAATTGGCTGCTGGTAATTACAGATGCATCTTAAGCTTGCTGACACTGTCCATGGGGCTTTGGAGACCCTTTGCAAATAATGCACCAGAGAGACAATTGCAATGTACAGAAAATTACACAACTCTCCTTTTCGTACTGAAGCAATTAAAAACCCTCATTTTAGGCCTAATCTGGTGTTTACCCCGTCATGGAGCAACTGTGGACGTTGCACATTAGGTATATAATGTATTCAAAGCATAAATTATGTTAAAGCTGAGCAGGGTACAGATTTTACACATCTGAGTTCAGATCACACCATTTTTGCCCCCTTGCTACTTCATTTAAATGTTTGTGCATGTCATTCCACATCCTGCGCTAGTAGCCACCAGAGCGTTTTCCCCCCTTTGTAGGCTGCTTCCCTGAAGAAGGGAGGCAACGTCGGGACAATAGCAGCCACCCAATTAAAGCTGTGTTGGCCCCGCAATTCCTCAAGGTATTGCCATGTGACAGTTTAATTAACCAAGCCCCTTATCTTAATTTAACAGGATCAAAAAGTAACAAACTGAGGTTATCAGAGAAAAACACTCCCAGTCACCATCCTCGCAAAGGCACACATATACATGTGCTGTATATCTCTGTCAGTATGGGAAAGCTATACCACAGCGTTTAACAGAGATATTTGATGAAATTTATACGGCTGCTTTTTACTGTCATCCCGACAGATACCACAAAGCACTCTTTATGGTATAAATGCTTTAGCACATATTTGTAACATTGGCAGGGGTTGGCCACACTCACAGACTTTACACTGCATTGCAAGTATGTCTCTGGGTGTATGCACATGCGACCTGGTTTAAGTTAGCAGGGGTATATGTTTAGCAGGGTATATGATTACTCTGACAGGTTTTTCTTTTGAATTTGAACCAATGGCTTGGCGGCTGCAGGGAGCCACGGCACCATGCTACTTAAGCCAATCTCCCATGGAGCCTGCCTGCTGTCCCACCCTTCTTCATCCATCCATCCATCCATCCATCCACCCATGAGCTCTTTCTTCTCATCACAGATCAAATGGTCGCCGCCTCTTCCTTCCCTTTATTACACCCCCCGCATCTTAGATTTCAACACATTCAATACACCTTTGAGTTTGTATGCATTTCATACATTTAAACCACGCGACTGTTGCTACATATTCCCTTTCAAATATTCCAGTTTTTTTTCCTCTGCTGACATTTCTGATCATCCCGTCTGCTGTCATTGCACAAACCACATCCCCTCTCTTTGTTTTAACGTTTCCTCTTCTTCAAATACTCCATTATCTATAGCACTGCAGGCAGTGGATGAAAGGACATTACTAGTTATGGCTGAACAGAGGAGAAGTCCTGATGCCTTGGACAGGCCAGGCCCATTTATCTCTCTGGTTCCTGATGCAGTGTAACATGGGGAAACAATGCCCCAGGGCACCACAAATATTCATTCACATCAGCCAAGAAACAGCCAAGACAGAGGGGCCCCTGCATTTGTATCTTAGCGATTCAGAGGAAGTTGTGCTAAATTCACTGTCTAGGGAAATTTTTATCAGGCATTGCGTTCTCACACAATCAAAGCTGAACAACCCACCCCCGTCTTTGCAACTGACTGTGCAGAATTGATCAAACAATCTGTCATTGGTGTTTTCATAATTAATAATGTTACTCCATTCAATACAGCATAACTGAGCACAATATAAGTGAAACTTCAGTGCAGATCTCGGAAGGATATATTAACTAGCAAGTTAATTGTCGCTGTTCCATCAAATTCATGCAGATATATATTATCATAACTGCACATTTACAGATACCATCTCTAAGCTGGATGCAGGTTCTCAAGTTGTACATTGTCAGTAGTAAAGATGTCTCTTGTAATGATGTGGAGCGATAGTGCCTAACAGTTGATTGATGACAGTTGATGAAAAGTGTTCCAGCCAGTTTGCTAACTCAAATGAGCTTTTCAGGTATCTGAAATAAGCAATTCACTGTTCAGTGTGTTATTTTCAGTAAAGGTTTCCTTGATACCACCCATCAGACAAAAAACTGCAGCAGCATTTCACTGTCTGAATCCAGCATCATAGCTTCTACCTTAAATGAGACAGGAATTCATTAACAAGCAGTGGAATATAAAGTGATATGCATATGGTGAGGTCAGAAACAAAGCCATGTGAAAGAAGAAAAGATCCCAGGAACCAGTGACTTCACTCCCACTGTATTGTTTCCAGTTGATGAGAGAAAGAGGTTATGTTACTTGGCTGCAGATGTGAATCTGTCATACGTAATATTTCCCTGCTGAAAAGTAAAAGTCTTGTCGCTCCTTCAGTCTCTGTATAATATAGTCAGATTTTGAAGGTGGTTCATTTGATATATTTTTAGGTATAAACTGTTACAGTAAAGCATTGCATTATTTTCACCCTATTAAAAAACACATTATACCCAACCCGGAGAAGACTGAAGTTTCATTTTCCAGTATTTCTACAAACATGTACACATACGAAACATAGCACATAAGTACAAGTCACAGGGTGTTCTTTATTTTAACCTCAGAACATTAAAACTGAATCCCAAACTGTTTCATGCAATTATCTATAACATTTGTCATGTTTCATTAATTTTATGGTCTGAACTCTTGGAAGATTAGCTTCTTGCAGTTTGAAAGAGATCCAACACAAGACGGGATGGGGTTCAACTACATTTGATCAAAACTGAAGCGTTTGTAGGCTGTAGGATTAAAGTGAAATTAAGATAAAAGCGTGTACTATTTTCAGTTCACCCAGTCCCTAATTCAGAGACTCTATGGAGCTGAAGAGGTGCAGCGCTTTAGAATCTACTGTATCACTGCTCTCTGACATTATCATTAACCCTGTCCTGACTGATTTCATCTCTGATGCACAGGACAACGGTGTTTGCTCCCCGCCGTGGGCCTGTGCTGCAGCCGCAGAGGCTGTAGTTTCACTTCAGCTAAAATAAAACAGCACAGAAGAAAGGATATTAATTTTATTTTATGATTCAGTGCATGCACATTGCACTTAACATCATAAAAAGCAATAGCTACAGGTGACAGATTCAAATGGGTGACAAGGTGTTCAGCAGCAGTAGTAAGCTGAGCTGGAGCCCTCATCCTGTTGAACTTATCAAAAGTTTTTTTTGATAAGGGCAAAAGAGTTATCTTTCCCTTATTTGTTGCAAATACTGCATTTTGCACTTGGGTAAAGTCTATCTATAGTGTGAAACATTTAGGACAGTCTGCCATCTTCAACCAGCCACTCTTTTTAACTGACAAAGCACGTTTTCATATACACCACCAGTTTTTTCTTCTTTGCATATGTCTGTAGTCTCAGAGAACGGGAAAAGAAGCTACAGTGAAACTGTGAAAGAGAGATTTAAGGGATTTGTTGGCTATAGTACTTAACAAACATGGATATCTTACCAACATGAAACCACATCCAAAATGGAACCAGCTGTCAGAACCCATCCTTAAATTGAAAAGACAAAACCACTGATCTCAGCACTCCTTTGAGTGCTACAACACTGACAGAAATCTACAATGAACAATACTGCTGCAAGTACTGTTCATCAATATTTCTCATACCATTAATCAACGAACCGTTTGCCAATAAGCCGCTGCAAATAATGACAAATACCAACTAACCAGTTAATTTATTCTCATTTAAATCCAATGTATGGTGATCTGAAGTGGTTCAAAACAAGCAGCTCTTTCCTCACAAGCAGTAACAGGTTTTTCTTTCCTAACGTACGTTGAATATGAAACCATGCAAATGAGTGCGGAAACAGATGATCATGTATATGACTATAAACTGATAAGGAGGAAATAAGAGAGGCTATCAAAGCATATGCAAAAGAGAGTGGTTAATGTCTAGAATTACGTCCGACACACACACACACACACACACACACACACACACACACACACACACACACACACACACACACACACACACACACACACACACACACACACGTACAAATGCACAAATGCCCAGCTGTACATGGACAGAGGACAGATGGTCACGGAGTGGCTCTGGTCCAGGGAGTGACGATGTTCTGTATCATTATAATCTGCTCCGTAGTATCCTCCCTACTGCTGTGCTGGACAACATGTTTCACCCACTGAGAGCAGATACTAGAACAATTCTGCTGCTGCTTTGCAACACATACTCCTGGAGAGGTGCTGTGACAAAAACAATTTAAAAAAAACTTGGATTATGACTGCTCGCTTGTTTAACCCATGGGATGTTGGAGGAAATGGTCATTTAACGGCCTGAAAATTTCACCATGATCAACCACACAATGATTGTCCAAATGTCATACATGTCTTAAAAACCCATCCACTCACAGTTGTGCCTGTCATTCAGTATCTAACAAACTCACAGATGCCAGCACAAGCTGGCAAAGTTTTTGACTGACCATTCATCGAAGCCTCACGCGGCACCACCCATAATCTGAAAAACTGCTGCAACATCTCCGCTCTCTGCATTCAGCAGCAGAGCGTCTATCTTAAAATATATCAGCATCAAAAGTTGTGATAACATCCTAATTGTGTGCGCTGTAATCACAAATTTAGCAAAGCTTTGCAGAGAGAGGTTAATGCCTGGGAAAAAAATAAAAAAGCAAATGTAGGCTGCACTGCCATGGGGCTCAGGCACACAATGTTAATTAATTTCATTTATAGCACAGACACCACATTTACAAGGTTGTTGTTTATGTGATTACAAAGAGAACAACTGGGAGCGGAAACATGTCTGTCATGATGATGGAGCTGATAAATACGCTGGATTGTCTCTCTTGCTGCTGCTTTGAGGGAATATATCTTAAGTGTGTGTGGTAGAAACAAGTTTGACAGAGGATTTTTTTTCAGTTAACTCTTGGTGGTGTGTAAGTATATACTGGGTGATAATGTCGGTTGCTGGTGTGTTTACAGCAAGCACGCCAGTGTCCATGTGTGAACTGTAAACTTGAAATATGCAAACTAATCAAACCACCTAGCCTCACTTTCTGAGTTCTATTACGCACAAATGACGCATTAAAACAAACACAGTCAAATTCACCCAGCAGATGAGCCGTCTGATAAGAGCAATAACAAAAAGCATCTCTAGCCAGACAGTTGAGCATAAAAAAGTGTGTCTGAGAGTGCACTTGTAAAATCTATTTACTGAAAACAGTGAGAGTGTGACTGACCAAAACTAAAAACAATAATAAGAAAAAGAATAATGACATCACTGATGTTTTCCAGGACCTGGTAGTGGATAAAGCTTTAACAGTATGGTTGAGGAGTGATTACCTTTAAATCTCTGTGACTCTGGACTAATCCTCATCCTCAGTTTTTAATGGGCTTTGAATAACATTTTCCACATTCTCAAATGGCTTTGTATGTTTTTCCAGTGTAATATCAGTGAGCACACTTGGATTAATACCCTGTCATGTTCTAATTACATATGGGTGTGAGGAAAGAGGGTTGGGCATTTAGAAGCATTTAAGGTCAGCAACCCTTAATGCAGGTGCAGGGGGAAAACATTCTCAATGGGATTTAACACAGACTTTTTTAAGATGAGAAGTCCAATCATGCCATGTTGAGAGGCTATAATGGTGCTTAAAATGAAATAAGACACATTTTTGCTTGCTGCTTCCATAAACACGCTGTAATTATTCATTGTGGCTACCAGGGTGAAGGAATAATGTCAGAGATTTACAGCCCAAGTAGTAAGAGTTTGAGATATTCATCAATCCTCTCCAACACTGTGGTGCCACAGTGCTTGAGATAGGCTTCACTAGCTGAATGAGGATCAGGCGGTGATCCGCCATGCAGGCGGGCTGAGGTTTAGGGAAGGAAATCACACCCCACAGCCTGCCCAGCCCAAAAATCACACACATTCCGCACAAGACGAAGGACACAAGAATGGACATTACCCTTCGTGAACCACAGTCATAACAATGGAATTTAATAAAACTTTGTGTATTAAAGAAAATAGACTAATCCCTTTAAATCTTCCATAATGAGAGAGAAAAAATCCTAAGACTGTGATATTTCCCCTCCCTTCACCCTACAAGATTTTAGGCTTTCCACAGGATTCCACTAGCTTAGCCGCAAATCGCCTCACTGCTGTGCGATACTGCCACATCCTCTAAGAATGGGGTGAACGCACGATCTGACACATGTGTATGTGCACACATACACTCACAAATCTTATGTGACTTTGAGTGATGCATCCTGGAGAAGTCCAGATTGCTGATGGTTCTTATTTTCCCCACCAGGAAAGTAGCTGGTGATATTGCCATGAATCAGGCTATCAGCCCAGCCAGGGACAGGCCATGGAAAGCCGAGGAGATGAGGAGCAGGAAAAGATGAAAGTCTCAGAGACAAATCCTCTCTGCCCAATGGCTCGCACAAACAGTAAGAAGAAACATGAGCATCTGGCTGCTGTTTTCAGATGATACTTGTTTTTCTAATCTACTCCCCAAGGCCATGCTACAGACTTGGATAGATTCTTTAGTGGTTTGATATTAGAACTCGGCAGATACTTCATACGCAGGAGCTAAAACTGAACCTAATTTCTAAATTAATGATTACAGATGAAAAGAGCTAACAGCCACAAAGAAGCTGTGTAACACATCAAGTCATGCTCGCTGCAATGAGATAGTTCACCGGAATGACACATGTACATGTCTCCATTGGAACAATGGGTGTAAACACGCCCTGATGGCCTCAATTAATCATGTTTAAACAGACAGATGTGATAGCATCACAGGAAACCATGACTCCTCCATATGCTACCTGTTTCGAGCAATATTTGTAAACTAATTACAATGCTCTCAGATTAAGTTTCTCTCAGCAGATGTTTGTCCATTAACCTGCAGAACAATTACTTCAACATCCAGTGAAGAATCACACATTAACAATGCCCTCTCTGCAGTGGAGAGTACACTCCAGCTAAGGCTTTAAACAAGTTTATTGTCCCAGCTCGCTAATGGGAAAACAATAAAAGCTGTTGCTTTTAGCTTGAAAAAAGCTAGCATCCAAAAGAAAAAGGATCCGTTTATTTTGCGTTTATTTTTTGTGCAAGTAAATTAGAAATTATGGTGTTATATTTGTTATTGTCACTGATATGTGTGTTTACTAGGAGTATATGAAATGTTGCAATCAAATGCTTTGATTCCATGGTAAAAATCTATGAAAGGCATGAATATTATATGTTATGATATCACACATCATAGGTTTGAAAAATATATTAGCATTGAGAAACGGGCTTTGTTTTCTAATGTCAATACTAATCTGAGTGTTTTGCATTTTGTATTCATTTTTTTGTGAATCAATGAAAAATGATTGTCCTATAGTTGTTATCATTACCAATATGTACGTATTTACTATGAATATATGAAAAGTTGCAATAAAGTGCCTTGATCACATAACAGAAATGTATGAAAGGTATGATATTCTATACAATATTATCACACACAATGTATACAAATGTTATAGGTATGAAAAAAAATGTATTAAAGATAACAAGAAACTGTTTGTTGTAATGTCACTGAGTCATCACTCTTCAGTCCCACATAGCAGCAGTAACTGCTGTTGCAGTTTTAGTTTTCATCTAATGAATAAATGTTCAAAAGTCAGCTTCTTTGTCCACATGATATGACTGAGTCACATTCTGGCTATGCCGTTGTTCCATCACAATTACACTTTGGATTCAATGCCCACTGGAAATGTTTCAGAAAAAGTGCGTCTTCAAGCAGCCTGTCGTTCAGCAGCCAGATTTTGTGTTGCTTTGTTCATTTGTTTTCTTGGGTTTCACTTGTGCAGTGTCTGAACTGCTTTTGTCTTTCTGAGACTGTCTCTGCCTTTGTCTTGCTTCAACTAAAAACTTTACCTCTATTATAAACAGTAATTCAACCCTACATTTGAACCCTGTAATGGAACAATTGGAGAGTCATAATAAAAGCACTTTATATTTTCTACAGACAACTTTAAAGGAAATTCTAAATATAAATATCTCTATATTACATTTACATGCATTATTGATTGCAACCATTACAGTGATATATACAAATAGCATGCTGTTTGTATCAAAAATGTACATGCCAAAGATGATCTTGTATCAGGCGGATTGTGCTGCATTCTGAATACAAATTCAGAATCATTCAAATTATAGATGTAATGTGCATCTACACTCCCTATGAAAAACATGTCTGCATTTATCTGTCCATGAAATATGAATGATGTTGAACGGAATGCCCTTTTCCAGGAGTCAGATAAAGGTTTATTGAAGGCCAGAGTGAGCAAGATAGAGGTTGCCATGGCTACAAGTGTGAAAAAGGGCATCTGATCTGACTTCTGACCAGTCAATTAATCTTGGAATTGCATTTTTTTTTATCAAAGGTTCACTCATGATTTAAAATTAATTGCTCTGAATGAAAAGGAAAAAAGGAAAGATTGAGATTGTGGGGACTCAAGATGCTTTGGAGAAGAACAGTAATAACAGAGTCTTAGAGTTTTAAGATTAGGACTGCCACAAGGGATGATGGGTGAATATGTAAGATGGATTAAAGTCTGAATATTTAGTTTGTTTGGTCTCAGTGTGACTTGGATGAGAAACCCTATTATACAAACAAAATAACTTATTAGGACCTAATTTTGCCATAATTTTACAAATGAACGAATCTAAAATCATGCCTCCTTACAGCTTTATACTCAAAAACTTACTGCATAATGTAGCTTTTTAAAATATGTGTTGCAATGAGCTTGTCGTTTTTGGCTATTGCATGTAATGGGAAATGGTAATTATAAATATATTAACTGAAGATATAAATGGGATTTCACTGTATTGTTATCCAAAGAGGCATAATTGTATAAATATTTATAGAAAGATATCTTTAGATATTGCCAATAGGTCTTCTAGACACCATTGTCTTAACTTAAGGTGCAGAAACTAAAGAACAATCCATATTGAATTCATATAGGATGAAATATATGAGCCATACAAAACCAAGGTCTTACATTTTTTCTCCATTAAGCTTTTGAAATTGCATAAAAAGGAACTAGTGAAAAAACTGAATTGAATCCTTCATAATGGAATAAAAGCACCAAAATGTGCCATAAAGTCAAAGTCACATTCTCAGTTAACCAGTGCTCCTCTAATCTTTAAACAGAGAGCTAAGAAGAGGGCTAAACAAGCAACAGATGTTTTAGGAACATCTCTTTAGTACCGCACATCACTGACACCCCCAGCGCCATGAATTACTGAACACCCACAGAGAAGTCAACAAAAATAAGGGGTTTTGCTGAACTGAATTTAATGTCAACATTATCATTTATTTATTTTGGTGTGGTTGTAGCAAGAGTTTGCATATGAAAAAATGTGACAAAGTATGGCTTTCGACCTGTTTAAGTTATTCACCCGCTGTACTGATGATGTGGAGGTGGGGATTTCTTCCACTCTGTCACAAATAACAGGAAAATCTATTTCACTGCCGTCACATGAACACATCTCTCCTCGCTGCTGTCCTTGTAGTATCACTTACTCCTCCAACCCCCCACTCGTCCCCCCTCCGCCTCTGTCCCACTCATGCCTCCCTTTTTTAAAACAAGGCAGGGGGCGGTTTGATTACCATAATCCAGTCGCAGCTAATTAGGACAGGTCAGCTGGTACAGTCAAACAGCATCCGTCCCTCTCCGCGCTCACCCTCCTCCATCATCCCTCTCTCTCTCCATTTACTCGGACAGCCCTATCAGTGGGTAACATCTCGCTACACCACTGCCGCCTGTCTGTTCATGATAGCGACTATGGCAGTCATCTCCACAGAGGCGAACGATGTGCTGCCACACTGTAAAAAAGACAACGACGATCTATTCAGCAGAGTTGGTATTCTGATTTGTCTGAACATGAAAATTAAAATAGCTGTTCTTAACTTGAAAATACACATCAGACCAATAATGTGAACCTCATTGTGTCTAAATTTGTAATTGTGAATAAGCTGAATTTGAAATTTGTAGTTGGTACAACAAAGTTAGAGAAAAGACACAGGGTTTCCCAGAATGCACAGCAAGGGCAAGTCATCATGCTTCTTTAACGGACAACAACTCAGCTACGATGGACAGAGGATTTATTTCAAAGGAAGACCTTCAACCAAGCTTGCGAATGTAAGTATTGTGCGTGCATCGACATGCATTATATGAAATAATAGCGAGTGACTTGATGATAAACGTTTGCTGCTTTGACCAATGTACTACAGTAAATTCGCGACATGGCTAGTAGCTAAGTTAACTATGCTAGTTAAACTAGCTACGTTACCGCCTGCGCGCTCAAGATTGCGTTTCAGTCGCGTTTTTTACTCGCGCATGTAACTGAGCAAAAACGCGTTATTTTAATCTATGCAGCGGTCTGTACCGACTTCGTCGTGCACGCGCTTCGGCAGCGTCTCACGCGCGTAGACGCCACTCAAAAAAAAAACCCCAAACAAAACTCAAACTCATTTTATTTACACTTTTCTGCAATATATACGTAAAACCCAATGCCCAATAAAAGACGGGTTTACGGTTAACTGCATGTATTAGCTTCGCTCCATGTCTCTCCCTCTCCCTCGCATTATGCTAGCATGTAGCCAAGCACACATGCAGTAACAAATTTGGGTATATCTCTTTTTGAAATATAACAATTGAGCTGTATTACACTGTACCAGCTTATTTAAACAACTCTTGTTTGCCAAGAGTAATAATCAGTGTAAGGGTGACAGGTTAGAATATACAGTAAATGCTTTGTGAACAACTGTAATAAATAGTTGTGCTTTTGAAAACATTATGTATGTGACAGGTTAAAAGATAATGATATGTTGGTTAAAATATTATAATTCATGATGGTTGTTGTGGTATACTATGTTTAAAACAGAGACTTAAAACGGAGTTTAAAAAAAGGTTATTGGAAATTATTGGAAAAGTATGTTAAAATTACAATAGAGTTAAAAGTAGTAAAAAATGGTTATTGAATGGTTGATTTAATGTAGTTTATCTAAGTCCTTACGGTTTCTGTTATGCCGTGAAGGATCGGTAATCTTCTATTGTACCTCAATCGGTTAGTCTGAGATTGATTGCTTTTGTCTCCTCCCACTCTGAGCGGGAATCACGGCGTTTTCCTTCATGCCAGGAACCTACACGAAATCGCGGTTGTAATTATTTCTAACCGTTTCCAGGTTTGTTTGGTTTTGACCAGAGTAATATAGTGGTGATATAATGTTAACGTGTTTGGAGTGTCAGAGATGTGTCTGTGTTGTCTTTTGAGCGAGCTAAATGCGAGTTTTGTCGAATGAAAATGAGCGCGCACATGCGAGCCGAACTCTCGGTTGCTAGCAAGGTGTAGTCTAGTGGCCAAGAGTGTTTTGTGAATTTTGTATGTATTTATGAATTTGTGATTTCTGCTTTTGCAACGTGTTCATGCTGTTGGAATTGATATTTTTAAATGTTATTTTAAGTGCTTATAGCTGAATTTATTCTAGCAAAGTTCTGGCTAAGGGACCTACACTAAGTCATGGCTGTGATTATTTCTCCCCATTTTCAAGGGCATGCTTGCCTATTGTTATTAACTAGGGTCCCACATATATTGTAGTGTAATATTTGACACTAATGTGTAACAAGTCTAACATATATGTAAATAAAGTGTTTTTTTAATAATAGGGTGTAATTTCCTTATAAAGTGTTGTTGACTGTTTTTTTTTTTAGGTTGGAAAATTAAGACCACATGCAGTGCAAGTTCTGCAGTTTTACTGCAAACCAGGAAAATCTTATCAGACACTACGAGCTGCATCACAGAAGACCTCATCATTGGCCTTGTGTCCATTCCACCTGTGTTTGTGTCTTCAAAACCCGAGGAGCTCTGAAATCACATCTGTCTAGATTTCACAGCAAAGGTGAATCTGTTCATCAGTCTAACAGTATAACTTTCAAATGTGAGCTTTGTGATTTCCAAGAATTGTGCTCAGAAAGAGATATTACAAAACAAAATGTTCCTGAACATCTAGAACAACATGATGATGCCTCACTTGAGGAGCAAAGAGTTCTCTTGGTGGAAGCATCCAAGAAGGCACGACCTGATCATTCATTTATTAGGGAGAAGATGGACTTAACTTTCTCTCTAAGGAGAAAAGAGGTCGTGGAGGAGCAACCCATGGTGATGGAAATCCAGGAGAGATGGCCTGCTTTGTTCTTTAAAGAACAGGTAAGGGTTTACTATCTTGTGTCCCTTTGCATTTTTTGCATGTGTAAATGTTAATTTATCATTTTGAATTCTCAGTAATTGGTCTGATGTGTACATATCCTGAATATGTTTTGGCCAGATCTGTGAGGAGTTTTTCCGCATCACAAACAAGGAATTGCTGGGAACATTCAGAGCTGCAGTGGACAAATACACACCAAAACTTCTCCGGCTATACCGTGCCCGAAAAGGAGCTTTTGGGAAGGACATGGAAAATCTCTTGGAGAAACTTGATGATGAGGTACAATGTTAGAAGTTTATTTAACTTTGGTTGGCCATGTGAAATAATTTTTGTTGTTTGCAAATTGTACAAAAAAATCTCAATACAACTTTGTATTTTTTATAGACCTCTAACATTGTCAGACATCGCAAGGATGCTGCACTTCGAGGCCTTCCTGTGTTCCTTCGAGACGAGCCCAAAGAACTTTTCAAACAATGTCTAGTAAGTATTATATATCACAAAAGAGCAGCATTTTGATTTTTTTAACGATGTGTGCATAAGTGCATTAGTGCAGTGGTCCCCAAACTTTACCATTAAAAATATTTTTAGCCCCCCTACGCACCAGTAGCCTAACGGTTATGTTGCGTGACCCAAGTGCTAAGGAAGAGCGGCTGTCCTGGGTTCGATTCCGACCTTGTCATAAAGTCATTTATAGATTGGAAGCATGACAATCTATTAGAATTTTTTTTATCTTCCAAAGTTTTACGGTTGTTTTCACCATCTTTTCCTCAAAATTCCTTCTTGAACCAAAATTAATAAAACTAGTCAAGAAAATGAATAAAATGGGGAAAAAAATGCACCAAAATATACAAGTGAATGGAATATTGTCGTGATTTTTGCATCTAATTGTTACTTACTGCAAAAGTAAGAAGAAATATCTGAAAGGTGTACCCTGCAAAATTAAAACATTATTTAAAATAAGAAAAAAAAACTTTACTGCTTTAAACAACCATTGTTGCCAGTTTAGGTGCTCATGAATGCTCCCGAGAATGTAATTTACTAGACGCACATGAATGCACCACACACAGGACTGATGATACATGAACATTTTAATTCTAGAAATATAACAGCAAAACACAGCAGTTAAGAAATATAATATTTAACTCTTTTTGGCTTTATTATACAGTGTGTGATTGGTGTAAAAAAAAAAAAAAAAAGCTGCAGTATCGTGTTTGAAACTCACTCATAATCTGACACATGATGTGTTTTCAGGCATTTTGGTCCAACCAACATATTTGAGTCACTAAATGACTCCAGATGTCTCAAATTTCATTTGTTTTTAGGGCTATTCAACTATAGGAAGAACAAAATACGACACATCACAACTACAATGACACGTTTTTTCTTCTCCAAATTAAATGAATTTATAAATATCTTGTGGGATGGATTAGAAGTCTTGGCCGGTCTAATGTGACCCATAAGCCGCCATTTGATGAAAGTCAAAAATGTATAAGTCGTGGTTTAATTTGTTTGGCATCATGTCGTCACCTTTTAACACTGCTCTGGTTTTACAGGAGTCTGATCCAGAAGATGAGTCTACCAAGGGAGTGGCTGTGGGCATACTCTTTGTTTTAGAGGACTGTGTTGCAACAACTTCATCTGCAGTGGTGCAGAACATTGCTGTGGTTTTGGAGGAAACCATTGTCCTGCAGGACGTCCCAGATCTTCCATCAGCACTGCCGTACCTTTTTGGCCTTCTCTACGCTCTCAATATCTCCTACCCAAAGGATCTGAAGTACACTTTTGAGACATTTCAACACATCTTCATGGAAATTGGCTCTGACTGCTCACAGCGTGTGCGTTCACTGAAGAACAAACTCTTACTTTAAGCCTATGCAATGCACTTGGTTGTATGGACTTGTTTTTCTATTCTTTTAAACAGATGTTTGACTGTGGTTTTGAGTTGTGTTTTAAACACTGGCTCATACCTGAGGGGGTGTGTCTTTCTGTTTGAGCAGAAGTGTTCTCATTCTTGGCAGTGTTGACATATTCAGAATTATCCTCTATGGATTCTAGTTCTATTGTTGGTGGCTGTGCTTCATTTCATGTGTCATTAGTGTTTGCTGTACTGGTGTTGGTGAAAAGAATTTAACTACCTCATTTGACCTTGGGTCTACAATTTGTACAGAATGCACATTGAACTTTAAGCACAGACAAATAAAAGAATTTAAAAAATGCATTTATTTATTTATTTATTTATTCCAGTAGTTAAAAATGATCGTTGGGTTGATTTGCTTTTGGTAGTTCTGTGAATCACACTATTCAGCTAATAAACAAGTTTATATTGGCCCAATGAAGAATTAATAATAGTTACTATTCACAGAACAATGCAAATGTAATTGGTACAACGATGAAATATGAGTTAGGACAACGACATAGCAAATCGTTGAGACAATTCAAAAATTTTACTGCAAAAGGTTGCCTTAAAATTTTGAGTTTTCTCAACTATTCTTTTTTTACGGTGCAGCCACTCCGCCAGAGCCAGACAAGCCAGTATTAATGTCTGCTGCAGGCGCATTGGAGCATCAATTAATCGCTGTTTAAAACTGGCAAAAAAAATGCATTTGATATACTTAAACTTAATTAATACATTGCTACCAATTTTGCAGGGCTAATTAATCAATTTGAGACTGATCCATGGTGCAACGATGTCTAGATTATGTTGTCTGGAAGACGGCTGTACTGAACATGAGACAAGAAGATGAATTACAAGAACGGGATAAGGGAGTTTTTCTTTTGTTTGTTTGTTTGTCCTACTGATGTCTGTTACCAGAGGAGAGCACAAGTAGAAATTGATAAATTGAGGGGAAAAAAGTAAAATAAGAAGTTAAAAACAAAAGCCAACAAAGGATGGTAATCAGGAACAAAAAAAGGAGAAAGGCATGATTGTGCATGCACTGAAGGCTACAATATAGTGACTATCAAGGTTAAGAAGGGAAACAGGTTTGCGGATTGATTGGGACTGGAACTACATGCTTTGTGCACTTGTAGTTTTGTTTATACTGAGCCAGTGAATGAGGCCGCAGTGTTCTGGCAGGAAAGCAGAGAGAGCTACAGAGAGTAATTGGGAGGGCTATGCTTAGAGGGGAACAGAGGACTTAAGATGGGATGAAGAAGGGAAAGAGAAGGGGATAGAAAGAGACCTATGAAGTAGATGCTAAGTGCTAAGATGTGAAGAGAATAAGCCGGCAGAAAAACAACCCCTGGGACAGTGACCAATGACAAGATCCCTTTTCTTCTTCTCACCTGCTAATACCTGTGTGGCTCTATGTATACCGTATATGTCTATGTACAAGGGTGGCTTTAGTTAAACCGCTGAATGTAAACAAGCACATTACGCCAGGTTTCATTTAACAGCTCATGCTTCACTTTCCTCTATTTGCTTTATTCTTTTTTACGAAGCCTCATTAATTACCCATAAAAAGATGATATTACCTGTACATGAGTGGGTCTGATTCAGACAGATGGGACTACTCCTGAGCTTATTGGACACTAGATGCCGCTCCTACAAGGGCAGGAGGGTCATAAAACACAAAAGCACACCTGTCAGAGCAGAAGACGTTGTAGTGTGAACAACAGAAAATCACATTAGGGGTGGTAGTTTAGTTAGTTGCCCGGCAAGAGTTGGGTTGGTGTATCGATTCCTGTCCCAACACTAAAATGTCCTCAGGCAAGACACTGAACCCCGCGTTGCTCCCGATGGCAGGCCAGAGCCTTTCATGGCAATTGCTGTGCGAGTGTGTGTTTGTGTGAATGAGAAACAAATTGTAAAGCTCTTTGGAACCATCAAGGTAGTAAAAACTGCTATATAAGTGCAGGACATTTACCATCTACACCCCAGTATTGTTTTCTCATGTAAAATCCAACTCTGAGTGAGGCCCTTTTGAGCATTCAACTGGTATTTTTGCCAGTTAATAAAGATGCATTGGAACACTGCCAGATTGATGTTCGCCACCTCTCACTCCTCATCACCGTTCTTGCACCATGCCTTGGCCTCCTGCCCCTGCCCTCCCCCACAGCTTAGCTAAGCCCCTATGATATTGTCTAAACACAGCCAGCTGCAGCCAGTTAACTGTCTAATCTCACATCAATCGATTTCCCCAAACAAGGAGAGGTGGAGAAGTGGAACGAAAGTCATGGAGTTGGGGGTGAAAACACAGCAGAGGGTGAGAATAAATGGGAGGGTAGCAATGAGAGAGAAGCAAGTAAAGGCAGGTTAGAGGTTTTCACCAGCACCGCCAGACTTGTAAGTGTGCGACAAGCTCATGTTCAAGACAAAATAACAAACCGATCAAGGACAACACACAGAAAGGTGGATGGTCAGGCTGCAGGTTGGCTCTAGCCGACAGTTTCAGCACACATCAACTGATGATTTTGTTTTGGGACAGTTTTCCCTGACTGACAACAGCCCAACACTCTCTCTCAGCTCTCTTTGCCATGTGTCTTGTGTGTATAAATGTGATCCTTTCGGTCCCTCATGGACAATTAAATCAGAACATTTTCAAAATGAGAAACATATGGAGCTTTTTAATTGGCCAATTTCTCTTGCCAACGTGTGTGGCTTTTTTTCCCCCATTCTGAAAACCAATGAAAAAAAAAAAATGCTATCTAGTCAGACATGCATATGCAGCACAGAGTGTCGCACAAATTGTCATTGTCCTTCCGCAAGGAGTAAAACAGCCCTTCTGTTCCCTGGATTAATAGCACCATTACAGAGAATCCATGTTCAGTATACAAGACTGTTAGATACATACTTCTTACTTTCTGCCGTAGAGACTTTTGCAAATTTGTATTTCTGTGGGAATATCTGTTTGCCAAGCAGGTAATGGCACACACCGTGATACATGACATTTACTATACCTCCTACCTCATTACTTTCCTCTCTGGCTATGTAGGATCTTGACTTTCTTGCCTCCCTTGACCCTGCACTCATCATGCGAGGTGAGGGGGGACTGCAGCAACTCATATCTGGGGAGTTATTGTTCTACACATGTCATGTGTAATCTGCCCAACCCACAACGCTAGGAATAATTATTCATATTTAATCACCACAATACGAAGCTACATCGCCTGCCGCTCACTAAGTCATTTTCCATGTTCCATTATCAAAGTTTCAGAAACGGGTGCTCAGGGAAGGGGGACTAAATGGAGAGGCTGAAGTAGTTGGGCTTATAAAAACATAATGGGCTTGTCTGCTTTGATAAACTGAGGACGTGTATAGAATGAGCACTCGCTCACACCCTCCAATACACACATCGACACACACCCACACCCATGCACACTTTAAATGAGAAAAGTGCTGAGAACAAAGTAGGGGAGAATAAAGTAGCCAAGTGTAAGTTCAGATTGTGAGCGTTCAGGCAAGTCAAAAGCTCAATGATTAATCCAAATAACAGCGGCAACAGAAATCGGATTTACAGTCGCTTGGTCTGCGAGCGTTGGCTTGCACAGCATCTTTCATTTCTCGTACAATCAAATTGGCTGATGAGGGCTCACCTTGCTCCAGAGGTGGCGGCTTTACACTTGCAGCCTTCAACTTGAGGGCTTCCTTCGCAGACATATCGCAGCAGGAGCCTTTGTTGGTGTCCTGGTCGCTGTCAGCCTGGTCGCTGTCACCATGACCGCTGTCTCTGAGGCTCGCTCGCTCTGGGTCTTTGAATGTTGAACTACTAGACAAACGAAAAGACAAACAACAAAAAACAGAAAAGAGCATTAGTTTGCATTGCATGGCTCAAAATTCATGAAGTTTTTTTTTTTTAGCTTTTCCTAAAGAGAAAGTTCAGAGACAAGGAAACACTGATAAGCACCACTCAATCCTAAACAAGCTTATTGTAATAATAGGATTTAGGATGTACTAAAATGTTCTGTAAAATACAGTTTCATTGTCTACTAACCACAAAAAAGGATTTCTTGTGGGATTATAATATTTGTATTGCACTTTTAAACTGAATAGATGTATCACTCAGTGCAGTTAATTGCCAGTATAGTAACAGTTGTTATGGTATTGGACAGACACTATTGGAGGAAATAAAACAAAGGTCTAAGATGTAGTGATGGTTATAGATCCCAGCTCTTACCTTTGAACAAACTGTTGTCTGCTGCCCATATAATTAGGCTCAGTGGGGAAATTGTCCGTCTGTGGAGAAGAGAAAGAGGAGACAGTATGTAGTGAGCTCTACAGATATGAGTCCTGCTGGGAAACAAGAATTCCTGGTGACATATGATTAATTAGGCAGAAAAAATGAGTCAGATGACAGAGTTGGGGCAAAAAAAACAAACAAAAAAATACTATAAATGTGAGCTCTATGGCCAAGGTTTGAGCAATTCATTAACCACATGAAGTAGGATAATTGGCTATTTGAGAGTAAACCACAGAGCTGAACATCAAATCTGGCAGGCATCATATAATCCATAACGGCTACTAGAATAGTCTTGATGAAAATAGAAAACTTTACAGTTGCTGTGTTGAAGCTGGACATCTAGCATCCAAATTACAGCACTGTTTGCATGGAAATTAAAACGCAATTTGCTCTTTTTTCTTTTAAACAACATTTCAGCTAGAAATTGTATTCTCTGAAACGCAACACTTATTTTCTTTTTTCCCCCATTTTCACACACAGTGATAAATTGTTAGTGGGAACTGGGACTTGTATGTGTTGAACAATGTGGTGTTTAGTTGATATGGGCCACCTGATCTTACACAGGGGAGGCTTCATGCTATATGGATCGATAGGGGAAAAAAAAACCCTGCACATGCCTGTACACACATGCACAGTGAAATTTTACATATACAATCACACAAACAAACAGCATGTATGGCAAAGTGCAAGAGTATAATGGAATACTGGTTCAAACCCTGCTGCATGAACTGCACAAACACTCAATCCTCAGCAACACTGCCTTACAGACTGGATCAATCACATTGGCACAGGAAAGCACTCTGTCTCTCTCCCAGTTTGTCTCACTCTCTTGGTAATTATATCAATGTACAGTATATTACGGTTTTTAATCATGTCAAAGGAGATAAAAGGTCAAAAAGATTGCAGTGTGTTTTCTGCCATTTACAGAAATACCTATCAACCTTTATTTTAATGAAAACAACTAATTCAATCAAGTGTATAGACCTCACTGTAACCTGCAAAAGAATGCAGAAAGAGAGAAACTGTTTTATTATTTTTTTGGAATTGTTACAAGAATATCTCACAGTCCCTGTTACTACAGGAATGATGGAAACAAATGCCTTCAAGAGAAATGGCTTCCATACTGTTGTAGCGGTATTCATCACACTAACACAAATAATTACCCTATGTTGTGCACAACTCTGTCTTGAATCCATAGCGGTAAAATGTCATGTTTAGTGAATAATGTCTCCTTGCGCCAGGGTTTTTCACATGCACAGCTTGACTCACAGTCGATAGAGTATTTCAATGTCATCCGTGCTCTGTGGTGGCTCAGTCTGAAAAAAGGGTGTGTGAAGGTCAAACAGGCCACCTCCGTACTTTGACCTTCCATGCTTTTGCCAGCACCTTTATCTCTACCTACAACACGTTATTCCACCTCAGCCTTCACCAATGTTAAAAGAAAACACCCACAGAATATATCAAAGGCTGGAAATCTGACCACAAAGTACGAGAAGAATGGAGGTTTGAAATCATTTGGCATTGAAATGATAACAGCCTGAGTTTTTCAAAAAGGGCAGATGGAAGTCTTTATATTGATGTGCCCCTTCTGTACTTTTATGGCCGGGGAATCAACCTTGGACACTCTTTTCAATCAACTCAGCTCTGTTAGCACTGAGTCTGATCAGGATGGAAAAGACATTAACAGAAAACGGTTTTCCTTATTGTTATACAGTTCAATTTACTCTCCGCACCTGTGCATACAGAACAAATGGTATCCTTCTGCACAGAAACATTCAATCTGTATTCCAAAAGACTAAAACTGCTAATTTTTGGCGAACCACTATAGTGGTTCCATTGATGAAATAACCTCAAGATGGCAAAGGTCTGCTGTTTTTCAGTATAAAAACTGCTTTGATAGTGCATTAAATAGAAATACACAATCCCACTGCATGCTATTCACCACTGTAGTGTTTTTCTCATCACAGGAAAAAGACTGCATGTCACGCTTAAAGTAGCATGTGCGCCACCCCCCACAAGCCAATAAAAAGCACATTACGCCACTTCATAGAAACCTCTTTCCTGCCAATTAGAATCCAGGCTGATCTTAAACCTCCATCTCTTCCTGACTGTCTATACTGCCCAGCCCTTTCACTACAATGGGCCACTTTCCAATTAATGGGTCGATAACGGCCAGTATGGGCTGCTTTGTACTCAGCCAGTCAGAGCCCACAATGAATACAGGATAATTTGAGGGAGTGTGATAAATAGTGGATAGATGTCCAGCAGGTTTATTATTATTATCAAGACCCTGTATTACACAATACATGAATTAATTCAGTATTGCAAGTAACATCTGGTGTTCAATGCTACATGTTACTGCAATGTAAGACTTCTTGAAATGAGCTGATTCAAACTAAAGTAAGCTGGAATGAGCTGAACCACAGTGACCTAAACTGAACTCACCAAAATTGCAGCATGTGTATATTCAGCCTTTAAGGTTTAAAAATCTGGCTCACTTACTGACCTAAAATATGTGCCATTGACCCCAAAGGTTGCAAGGAGCACTGAACCTATTCAATACACGATAGATCCGGCAGTTCTGGGTCAATCCACTTTGTGTGAATATCAGCAGAGGTTAGCTTATTTGGTAGTGTGGAAGAGAATTGCAAAAGCATGTTGTTGAATCGCAGTGAATGATGTGTCGTATCTAGTCCATGTAGCAAGGCCACAAAGGTCAGAGAGATACTGAGTACAGTGTGGCTGAGTAAGTGTAAAAAGCTGCACTCTATTCTGTATTCCCATTGAGGCCCCAAGACTGACTGCTCAGGCAGCAGGCCGATTGAGACAAATGGGATGAACATATTGGAGAGCTATTCTACTCTCAGGGCCTGCTGGTGCATTTGGGGGCACTTCTATGGGACTATGTTTGTGTATGTCTGTCTTTGTGTGCGCGCGCACGTGTATATTTGTATTTGATATCTAAGGTTGGGGTGGTGAACGAGGACAAATTGCAGCTTTTCTCTCACACATCATTGGACGGCTCTCTTATTCACAGGAACAAGAGCGCACACCCTCCCTCCACCTATCCTCACTAGGTATGATACATGCATTTGTCCTTTACTGTCTTCCAGAAAACACACACGTAATTCTCATTCTTTGCATGTGAGTGCATGCATTTCGTCAGGTCAGATGGTGTGAGCGGTTCCTAATCAACCATACCCTTGTCAGTATACCAAAGAGACCTAGCCTGCAATTTTTAATTTTATAAACTACATCTACACTCCTTCATTGTTTGCATGTGAGTGATGCTACCAGTGAGGGAGTTTATTCCTCTTAGGAAAATTCTCAAAGTAGATCAGCAACAGCCAAATAGGAATAAAGGATAAAACAGAGGTAAACAAGTTAAGAAAGGAAGGATGCAACAAAAGTAGGAAACAACAGAAAAAGCAGAGCCAAATAGCAAAGTGAGAGAATGACAGAGGAACTAAAGGAAAAAGGGGTGGAGAAACCAGGAAATAACAAGGCTGCATTGATTATCTAGTGACTGAGGAGCAATTGTAAGGGATCAGATCTAATTAGCATTGAAACATCTTCCTGGAGATAGCACCCCAATCAATCAATGGGCTTAAGTGAACTTAAAGCCATCACAGTCTACTGCCTGCTAAGTATCTCCCACTATCTTCCAAATAACTTGGAAGAGGTCAAGTCCAAATGAATTTCAGACGAGTGAGGTAGGACTCCTGATGACACTAAAAGGGAGACTAGACAGATTTCAAGCATATTGAGGTCTTATCTGTCCAGACGAATGTCCCTGACTAATGACTGTGGACAGTAATTAATCATAAAATAGTCAGGAAGAAGAAGTCTTTTATGTTTAACGAAAACTTTGGATTTCAAGGTGACACAACATTGTTTGGACATTGCTAAAGTTATGCCAGCCAATAATAAGCAGTCATAGTATTGGGAGGGAATAGAAATATTGGGAGATTGGGGTGACATTTTGATATGTTGCACATGAACTCGTCTATTGTGTATTCTACTCTAAATAATATTTAACATGCCACTGGTCTCAGTTAGGCTGTGATTTATTAGACTATAAATGCACACAGCTAAATTTTGGTAATACCACATTAATTTGTTGTATCCCTACAAAGAAAGCTATTGTAAAACGGGATTCAAAAAGGTCTTACAATAAATGATTTCTGAAGTATGTCTACTTGAGAATAACAAACAAAGAAGAAAAATAAGCCCTGTAATATTCGCTGTTGGTTGCAGTTCTACCACATGTCAGCGATACTCAAACAGAACCTCAAGCATAATTCCGAGGTACCCAGGTGAGCTGTTTTTGACAAATGTTCAAAATAGTGGTTAAACTGGTACTCAAGTGTAAACAACTGCAGCTGTATGAATGACTGGAGGTGCAGCTGAAATCAAGCATGCGTGTTCAACAGACCTCTGCATAAAGTGGGAAAAAATATCACCAGTAAGAGGACATTCATACCTCCTCTGTTAGGCTGCTCATCTGAACCACATCATTTGTTCTGCAAATTTTTTAGTTCTGCTAGTTTTGGCTGAAAAATCTTATAATCTGTACATTTTTGTTTACAATTTCACAGCAGGCTGTTTAGCGTTATGAATTTTTAAAACAAATTATGAAAAATTCTGTGTTCGTCTCTCCAAGTTGAACCGAACACATACACAGAGATGTGCATTTGTGTTAATTTGCAACCCTAATTATTCAAATGTGTTGAGATGCAGGATGTATCATCTCCTGTTGCTTGGTACCTGTTGCAGTCTAGACTGACATTACATACTTGTTGCTGGTCAGACCATAGTATCAAATAGGAAAATCTTTGCATCACGTGGAGAATGATTTGCAACCTGCATACAGTGTAGTTGATGTAATTTGTGTCTAAGCAGACCTGATGCAATATTCATCCTTTTATACACAGCATTAGACAGAGTTTCTTTGTAGATAGTTAATGCTAACCATCACTGAATGTTTCAGAAAAGTCTGCAAAAGCGGAAAGAAATACCTCAGTAAAGCAGGAGAGCAGACCGTGCAATCAGTGCCAGTGTAATGATAACATATCACTAGAGACTGTATCGGAATATATTGATTATTTGTCCCACCCTTAGTGATTAGTCATGTAAAGTATCTCCCTCACTGACAGTCTCTCCTCTCCTCCCCATCTCTAATTGTAGTGAACCCGACTTCAGCACCACAAATCTAATACAACTCAAGCTGAATGGAGTCGCCCCATGTGCATGTGTTAGAATTGCTGTTGTAATGAAATATTGTGACCGTATTTCTTTTTATAGAACTCCTATAAGGCTTTTTTTTTGTAAAATTGCTGGTTTATTATGAAGCTGGTGACTCCAGCAGCTCTAATCCAACTCAATAGTCTCATCTGGTTAATCACGGTTAGTCGTAATTCACAATTCACAACAGAACTGCATTTCTTTTTATTCCTTATATTTTTTTTTGTGTTCACATTCATTTAGCGGGGAATGGGGCTTTTTCCTTCAATAAATAGGGCTAAGTAGCACTTTAGAGGCTTTTATATAGAGTTGCATAAACAGCATGACCTGTCCCTTGCATATTCATTGCTCACCAGCAAAGACACAATATTCATAATTAATATGCAACCACTCTCATTGATTGTCTATTATTTTTGGTTGACCATACAGTGTCATTAGAGATGCCTATTAGGATTCCATTTGAAAGCATTAAGTCATCTTAGTGGAGCAACATTTTTCACCCTCTGAAACAAAAAATCACTTCACATGAAAAAAAAAACAGAATGCAATGGAAAGAGTTGACTTTTTATTCTAACCACAGACTGAGTAGAGGGCTAAAATCAACAATATGTGAGGGGAAAAAAGGAAGGACAGCCTGTGCTTTTACTGATAATGTATTATTCTTTTTGAAGAAGAGCCTGAGCAAGCATAGATATAATTTTATCTCCTGTCTACAAATGACTGCGTTGGTCACATTTCTAAGGTAGTTTCCCTATGCATAACAGGCAAATCTGCATTTGAGAGTCCATCAATATTAAGAGCTGCTTTTCTTAAAGAAAAAAAAACATTTGTGATAATGTTTGTCATTTAAAGAGCATGAAGAAGACTCTGAGGCATAAACAGACTCTAAGAGATGGTCAGCGACGCATTGTTAAACTTATTCTTAAGTCTGTTGTTCGCATCTTGAGAACCAGCTCACATAGAATATAATAAAATGAAAACCTCCAGAGAGACTGCATATCCTTGGACAAATTTCTCTCTCTCACACACACACACTTATATATACAGGCCACACACATACCATTACAGGTGCTGGAGATCTTACAGGCTAGCCTATTTTATAATTCATGAAAAATCAAATGATGGGGTAAACTAAATCCTGCATGAGCAAAATGGCTTAGAAGGCTTGCCATAATAGGCATGCCATAATACAGAATAATCTGTTTACCACAAATTACAATATATATATATATATATATAGTAATCTGTTTTTAACTCCTTTGCATGTAATTGATTTATTAATGGGCTGATTAAGCTATTATTGAATGAATCATCCTTATCTAACCAAAAAGAACATTACCCATAAACCATTATAATGTTGACCAACATCCCCTCGGGTAAAGATTACAGTAATCTGCCACATTGGAAACACAACTGTGGCTCTAGAGTGTGGCAAACTGTCAACTTCTTTTGCTAAATGGAAGTAAATAAAACCAATTTGACTGTGACCCATTTTACAATGCACCTGTAGCATGAAATCTAATAAATGGAAGTCTAAATGAGCATTGCAGTCAAGAAATAACATACTTTTTATTATAAAATAAAATAAAAATGTTTGGCAAAAAATAACCACATTCTGTTTAGGAGAGCATATTGATATAATTATATTGTCGTCTGGATTGAAATAAATTATTATTAATGTATACTGACACTACTAGACTTATACTAGACATCCAGAGGCTTGATATATACTTCAAGGCTGTTTTTCTCCTATGAACAAATGTATACAGTGAGAGTGTATTTGCAGTAACTAGTACAGATGATTTGTAATATCATGAGCTTTGCTTTCCTACATTGTCTCCTAGGGGTCATCTGCTTATCAGTGTGGCCAATTATGAGATGTGACATTTGGCATTTTTCTGATTTTCAGTATTGTCGTGTCTGCTGAACCAGTTCACAATAAAATAAGTTAGTTTAAACATGTTCCAATATGGCTCTGATACAGGCACCTCTCTCTGTCTGTGGTCTCGAATCACAGCACCTGATTGGTGACACGTCATGATTCACAGTCTACCAACACTGAAGGATATTTTTTTAATCAAACACATGTAAAACATAAGCACACCAAGACATTCCAACACACTTTTTTTTTCAGAGTTTATATTATTCTTAATTCCGACACCAAGATTTTGACTCTTACTGCACCTGTGTATTGGTTCCAAATGTTGGTTACTGATCTCATTGATTACTAATAGTCGCTATCGGTCCTAGAAAAACCATATTAGTCAACCACTATTGACTCCACCAGTACCAAATGCAATCTTTGCTGCCGACTGGTTTGGTGACAAACAGGACAACTTGTCCACATTTCCCAACCTTACAATTTAGTTTTGTATTGCAAATTACACCTTAATGTTCATCCTTTTACTCAGAGTTTTGAATTTTTTTAGTCATTTCTTCACTTCATGGTGTCACACCAAAAACATACATGAAGAAAAACTCTCAGATGTATTTTTTACTTTAAAAAAAGCAACAAGCTCCAACAATACAGTATTGTAAATTCACTCTGCCTGCTCACCAGCTGCTGTACATTTGTCTTTAGGCAAGTTGAACGTGTGATCACTAAAATGCCATGCGAGTGGGATATTCGAGCAGCAAAATTAATTCCAGCTTCATGAGGGTGGCATTGGCACAATTCATATCCTAACAAGCTGCAAACTAAATTCAAATTGAGCGAATTCATATGACTGACCCTGGGGTTTTGGAACTGAGTGAGAAGTCTGTCATAATCCTCTTCTACCAGACCAGGGAATTGGTGTCTACATGTGTGAGGATATCTGTAAATGGATGTGTGTGTGTGTGCGTGCGTGTGTGCGTGTGTGCGTGCGTGCGTGTGTGTCTGTGTGTGATCCCAGTGAAGGAACCCATTTATTAACTAGTAAGTGAGCCACTTGAATCAGTTGAAGCGACTTTATTGTCTTGTGTGACGGCATTCCAAAACAAGCCAAATTACTGTCGGGCCACTATTTATTTTCACCGGTATGTATATTTAATTGCATAAATATGGGAACGGGTATGTGTGTATACATGTATATGTTATTACTGAACCAGTGTTATTAAGTGCAGTCTCACCTTAGTGCAGTGCAATTTAATGAGGCAGTCTGTTCAGGTGCTGGCAGTCAACATAACACCAAACCAAAAAAATAATTACACAGGACCTGGACATGAAATAAAATTGCTCTAAATCACAGTCCTCCAGACCAAAAAGAATTTGACTAGAACAGGTTGTGACGTCCCTTGTATTTTCCCCAAGTGGTCTGCAGTTTAAAAGGGCAAGAAGGATTCTGCTTACTCAAGAATTACAGACCTTGTTATATTTGCAGTTATCTTCGCAATATTGCTTTTGTAAGTCTGCGGCTCCTACCGGCATTATCTTTTACAAACACCAACATAACAATTCAGCAGCCAACTCAGTCTCTGCTGCCATCTCTGAAGCCAGCTCAGAGGAAACTTTTCCTGCTCTAAAGAGGAGGGGCAACACAACACAGCGTGTTTGTACTCCTATCAACACAATCCACATCTGTGGCAGTTTAGCCCCAGGAGTAAATGATAAATGTAGCTTTTGGCATAGATATTTATTCCAACACACAAAACTCCTAACGCAGCAGTTTGCCAGCTCTCTAAAATAGCAGTGTTGTTTTCCCTCACTACTTGAGACATTTTGTGTAGACACATTTAACCAGCTGGTCTGTGTAGCTTACAGCTGGGAGCCGTCTTACGATTACTGATAAAGGAAAATGTGTAAACTTTGGGGGGAAAAGTGAATGAGGAATGGGAGGGAGAGAAATCTATTTGATGTTTAATTATTTATACACTTTTGAAACTATGAGGAAAGCAGTAAAAAGAAGAAAGGTTGCAGTATATGATCTTGACGTGTGAGCGAGTAATCATTCAGTACCTACTCATCAATAGTTACAATAGCTGTGCGGTTAACTGAAGTCTCGAGTCAGCACTGACCTTGTTTTGCCCTCATTAATCCCAAGCCAACTCAGCCCAAAAATCCAAAGCTGTTCCGAGGTAACACACTGTACCTATAGAGGTCACGCATGTAACTCAATATAATTAGTGCTAGCACACATTTAGTATAACAACTCAACAGAAGCCTCCACTTTAAACAGCACTTTGAAGCAATAATTTAAACTTCCTGTTGAATGCACGTGTTTGCTTTCTTTCTAAATACTTTTAAATATGAACCTTACGGTAACAACCAGAGTTCAATGTGACTTTATTTCAGCCATGAAATGGTTCAGGACATTAACCCCTGCAAATCCATAAGGTATTATGCTTGTTTGTGTTTAGTTTTTTAATATGGCAAATGAATCAGTCTGCTTACAATTTCTGTCTGTAACATTACATCCTAGTTATTAATGACACCAGCTGTTGTTAAGTGAACTGCAGTCATCATCCAGCTATCATGTTGATAGATGAGATTACTAAAGTTTGGATACAGGTCTGGCTATGCGACAGTATGTTTTTTGTCCCTCCACGAATCGAATGCCGATGTTGACACCTCAGGGCACTGATCACATTCCCTTATATAATATGTACAATATGTATAATAATATTGTTTTTGTTCTGTCCTTTGATAACATCAGAGGACTCCATTACTAAGCTCCTGTTAAAGAGGGTTTTACACTGCTAGCACTGTAGAAAAGCTGAGGTGGCACTTCAGAGAGAGCATAAACTCACATCATCTCAACTTATTTACATAGAAAAAGGTCCACAGGGTGTCACAGGCAGAAGAAAAAGTTGGGTATGGTCTAATTTTCTAAGTTACATTCATGCACGGGCAATAAGACAGGAATTAATACATGTAAATTCCGTCACGTGGTACCTCTAAGAAACACCAATACATTGATTTTGTTCTATTTGGACAGATATTTACATTTCCAACATAAGGGTGGTATATTCTCCTCTAACTCTTGGCAAGAAAGCAAATAAGTATATTTCCCAAAATGCTAAACTAGTTCTTTTAAGTCCATACAAAGGAATCTGAAATAACCTATCATTGTCATGCCAGGTTATTTCAAATCGTCTTCTGTCTAACCAGAGAATGTCTTGTTAGTGTGTCTTTATCCAACTGAAGGCAACACTTGGGCTCACTTGAAATTCCCTGTAAAATGACTCATTTAGTTTTTAAAGTATGTTTTACTAAGCACACAGTCAAATTAAGACATTACTGAATACTTAATGTGTAATTCTGATTCCAATAAAAGTAGAAATTATAATACATTTATAATACAAAATCAAGATTAAAGAAGAAAATTGAATTGAGTTGTTATATCTACAATGTTTTCACGGTTCAGTTAATGAGGTTTAAACAAGCACTGGCCACAGCATGCAAAAATATGATTAAAACAAATCAGAACTTGAAGAGGCATTCATAAAATAAACACAAGTAACGTCTGTATCCTTCAAAGACTGGGGTAATATCTACATAATCAGGCTCGTCATTTATGGTGAGCCAGCATTCCAGTTTAGCGAGCTTACACTTTAGCATTTTCAAACTAATATTATTAAGCCCTCTTATCCTGTACATGTATCAAGTTTTACTAAAAAAAAGACAAGCTTTTTATAATTTCATGTTGAAACAAACCATACACAAATTGTGGCCTAGTTTGCAGGTTAACAAGAAAGCTGAGAGCTTGTGAACAGAAACATTAAAGAAAAAAATTATTCCGTTTGAATTGATGGAAGAAGAGCCATTCTGTGGATGAAAGGATTGTAGCTATTTCCCCAAAGCTCAGAGCCGAGGCCAGACACAGATACATAAACACACAAATACAGACACAGAATGCGCGCATATGTCTAATATCAATACATGCACAAGTGCACATACACACACCTGGGTTCTCCCTCTCTATTTCTACACACACACACACACACACACACCAACACACACATAGCAGATGGGCTATGTTTCACTTCAAGGTGACCTATCTACTGTATATGTATCAGGTCATTGGGGGTGGGGTATCTTAGCGGAGCGTGAGCCAGGAAAAGAAGGAAAGGGAGACAGGAAGGATACTGTCCGTACACCTGGGTAAAGGCTGACAGAAAAGGCTTTGGGATAATGCATCGTTGGACCCCGGTTCCTCTCCGTCTCTTTTAAGTGTGTCTATGGTGCATTAAGAATCTGTCAGGCCAGCTTTAGCATTAATCAGCTAGCCCACAGAAGAAACAATCACACATAATCTCAGGCTCTAAACCCCGCTGACCTTCTCTTCAAATGCATAGATAAACTCCCCTTCAAACCTCAGTCATTTAAAGACACACACACACACACACACACACACATATACACACACACAGGCCCTGGCTCTGGTGCTAGTAATTTGTTTCCTCCCCACTCTCCCTCCCTTGCAGTCTATTTGACTGGTTCCTCCCACAGCAGCACCCATGTCTCTCCATCTGGGAGTACATCGACTCAGCATGTTGACGTGACCTCGGAGAGGAGAGGAGAGGAAAGGAGAGGAGAGGAGAGATGACACAGAGGTAAAAAAGAAACAGGAGGAAAAGGGAAAAAGTTCCATTCATCATCTGAGCAGTGTTGAGAGTGTATAAATAGCAAGATCTGTTCAGAGTTATCATTGAGCCAACGCTTCCATTGTGGTACTTTATTTATTAGGACTGCGAACAGATCAATACAGCAGACATATACACCCTGTACTGTTGACAAGATAATCTCATCATTATGAATTTGGCTTGGGTCGTCAGTAACATGAGCAATTGCAATGCTTATCTGAGATGACAAGAGCAGAGAGAAAGAAAAGGGAATCTGAAAGCGAGAGTCAAAGCAAAAGCAGGGGAAAGCCGGGAAGAGAGAGCAGGCACTAGTTCTTTTTTACTAAACAATGCTCAGAGCAATAGATAATGAAAAACAGTATTTCAGTACCAAACAGAGCAAAAATCAATAACAAACAGAGCAAACCAGCAATTGATCTGAATGCTAAAGGCCCCAAAAAGATTTCTCTCTAAGACATAAACCCAGTGAGGGGCCAATTGAGTACATCTGTGTAGTACAATAGAAAAAGATGAGACTGGCCAAATATACCATTTTCAATACGCCATTAGCACTCGGCGTTGCCACTGCTACCCCGAAGAGCAGACACAGTCAACGTTTGACGACAAATCTTGTGTGCCCACCACTTAGTGGGCCTTTTGTTTAGGCAATAACATCTGAGAGTGCCGATTCATTCGCCTCTGTTGCCGCAAACACATAACAGCCACTGCAAAACACAGTGGCTGTCAATTCCCCTCAGACACACACAGGGCTTTAGACATGGGAGTCAGATTTCAAACTGTGCTACAGATATAAGCAGGAACAGAGGAGAAAGTGAGATCTCTCCTATTAGAGTGTCAGACTTTCTCAAACACACAAACATACACTGGCAGGGTTACACTGTTTAGAAAAATACGGCTCAAATTGCAAACGCAAAATTGCAATTTTCCTGATTGGGCCACTGTAACATACTCCGGCAATTGTAGAGAGAAGAAGTCATTTTATAATGGCTTGTTTTGACATGTGGTTAGGTGAAATTAAAGTAAATGAGATGGTATTCATGGTATATCCCTCCAATCAATTAATCATATTACTGATGGAGCTGAAGAAGTGCTGAACTGTAAAAGGCAAGGACAAGGAGAGAGAGATTCAGGCAGAGAGGGATAAATCATTTCTCTTATACTAATGAGATAGAAGGTGAGAACAGATTCACATAACTCATTCTTTGAGCTGCGTGTTGTTTCTACAGCACATGCCTAGGGGGCACAGTGAAGGAAGATGTGGCAGAAATAAAAGCTCTCAGGCTGGACTGGTGCCAAGACACAACAGAGCGAGTTCTACTTTGTTTGACTTTGAAAGTGTTTGATTTACAGCAAGGAGACCCGGCTGCTGGCAGTTCAAAGAATACATCGCCATGCCATGCACACCTATGCAGCCTTCTGTGGGCTGTGCATTTTACTGCACATTACTGTGTGGTCACTCCTATCTATGCCCATCTATTGCTGCAGCTTCGGCGCCCTGCTGCTTGAAGTCTAAAGACCCCAGGAGGGATCTAAGAGCCTTCAGGGGGCAGGCGGCCCCGACAGGGAAGCCCATTCCAATCTGAGGGAACCAGCAAGACCGGTGCTTCAGAGCGCAGTTGGTGGTAGCACGGGTGTGCGAGAATGAGTGCACATACGTATACACTCATGCACACACATGGTCGCTGAATCTTGGATTCCTCCACTGTGAAGGTTATGTTTTGTTCTCTTGTTTTTGCGACCTCTGTTAATGCTAGGTTGGCTCCTTCAGCCTGACTTGTTTGAGCGCACTGCCAGCAGCACTAAGGTAACTGGGGGCCTGCACAGATTTTTTTGGGTTTTTGTCAGAACCTTCTTTTTCTTTTTATATTGCAAGCGTTGGCATTAAAAAGAAAATACATTACAGTAGAACGACGGTCAGATACAAAACACACAGATCCATCTGGCGTAGGCGTGCACCTGCAGGGCAATAGAAATATGGGCAACTAGTTGTATCAAAAGGGTCAGGAAAAAACAAGTCGCACTGTCACACAGGAAAATAGCCACAAAGAAGCAAAAATGACAGTCAACAAAAGCAAGAGCAGTCGTGGGCTCGGTAGCTTTGTAAAAATGTAACAGGCAAGTAATTAGTAAGTCACACAGAACTTGTTAGCCTGCCTGTGTAAAGTAAACCGAGCAAATTGACGGCCCTTGCTACTAAACAGAATGACATGATATTCTGAAGCTCCGGCGTCAGTGAATTAGGAAGAGGAGTCCTGATCATCCACTTCCCCTTTATCACACAGACATCGAGGCATACACAAAAATGCAATAGCACAAGAGCGAATGTCTACTGACAAGCCACAGTCTTATTATCATGCCCATGTCATCTCCAATAGGCTGCTTCCTACTGAACCAAGTAAATTGGTTTAATGTGTCCGGCCAATCTGGCTATCACGGAGGTCAACTTGTGTTCTCATATCCTGTCTCTTTCTCTACACTTGCAACAAATAGAATTCCTTTGTTACCCTGCACTGTCAGGTTGGGAGGTCTGTTAAAATAACGAAGTTATGTGGCACAGTTAAGTGCTGTGTACATGTGAATGCAAAACAGCTGGCTGAACAGATAAATGAGACTAATACACAGTTTACATACATTACTGTATTTATATATACATTTCTGTTTCCTGTCTGGCTCTACTAGACTTTGCTTTAAGTTACAGTGGGAAACTGTGTGTAGTTGTGAGCATAGTCAGGGTCCTGCATTTCAATTATTTAGCAGGGTTAGTTGGATTTTTGAAAACTTGCAATAAATAAAACATTTGCTTACATTCGCCTGAAAATTTTAAGAATTTTTTCACAGAATATCTATATATGTAATGAACTATTAACCGCATACATCTTTGAACAATCGCACAATCGAGTTTTTAGCCTCAGTGTGTTTAATGTTTTGCATGAAAATACTGGCCAAAAAGTAAAAAAGTGAGTGGGAAGAAAAAGACATTGGTGGTGTGCGTTACCACCAGAACAAATTTCCTTAATTTTGATCTCTTGTAAAACTTGATAATGTTATAGCCACGGGGGCAGTGGGAAAAAAAAAAGAACAGGCTATGCGAGGTTACCACAGTCATCTCTGCTTTCTCTCATGATGCCTAACAATGCAATCAAACCTAGGGCAAGTAAATGAATGAATCAAATTCTTTTTGTATCAGAAAGTAAGTAGCTTCTGTTTCCCACCTACCCCGTGTTCTGCCCTCCTCTTCCACCCATGTTCACAAATGTGTAGTCAGAGACCTCCGATGTTTATCGTGACATCTTCCGCTTTCCTCTGATTTGTTAAACGTTATGATTTATTAATGAAAGAGGATGCAAATATAGCCACTGTTTTCTGCTGTGTGTTCCACAGCTGCTACAGCTTCGAGACACTGTGATGCATGTGTATTGAAACAAGCACCTCTGCAAATACCACCAATAAAGTACCAGTAACAGGAGCTAATAAACAACACGTTCAACGCCAAAATTCTCAGTTTTGTTTAAATGAGATAACATAATTTACTGGCGTTCCCTAGAGCAACACTCTGTGGTCTGACTACACTTCCTCTCAGTTGTATCTATCATATGAGCTTTGGGGGAGATGAAGAAAAATAAAACTGCCTATTAATAATTCAGAATTTCGGCATGTAGTGTTATGTACAGTAGCAGCAGGTTTATTTGTGGAAATATGAAGACATACCCCAAGGCAAACTGATATTTTTTATGCACTTCCAAGCCCAAATAAAACAAATCTGGCCTAGTGACTCAGAAGCTCAACTGGGGTACACAAATTACAAATGGTTTCTTGAACTGTCCCCCATTCCCATAAATGCCTGTTTTTGCATCTACTTGCTGAGCTGCTCAATCCTCTCTGCAAGCAGGTTTCAATATATACAGGTCTACCAAACCTGTTCCATAGAAAGCTCCAGAGGGAAGCAGTTATCTAAAGATGAAGGGAGAGAAATGAAATAAAGAGTGTTTTTCTATTCATTGCCTCAGTGGTCACTGAAGTGTGGGAGCAATTTCAATACAATATACAGAGGAGGCTTTGATAAGACTTTTCGGTGGAATCCTCAAAAACAGCCCAAGCCCAGTTACCATGTGCATTTGTGTGTTTGTGTGCGCGAGTGTGTGCGTTTCTTGTAGGAAGGGTGTTTCAAGGTTCGGACAAATGCAAGATTGTCACGCTCATAAAAGAGAGGGCCTCTGTCACGGAGTCTGCCAGCTAAAGGCTTAAATCACATGCCTGGAATACACAATGACGTTACACCCACATCCACACACATACACACACACACATACACATGCACACACAGTCTCCCTAAATTATGCAGAGTAAGACCATTCCTCGAAGCATCCATTTTCAACATCTGCTCCAGCTACGTTGTTGGCATGCATATGATCAACCTAAACAGATCAAAGGAGTGAAAATTGTATCTCCTGTATAGTGTACACGCCGCTTAAATGATCACAGTCACACCTCTTAAAAGCTTTTTCAGCAATCTTTAAATTCACTGAATAGGATTATGGCTACCAGTCATTTTGAGAAACCATTCCAAAACTGGGATTGAATATAAGCTATGACAATGTTTTCTTTGCTAATATTTATGCAGTGAAATTTAGCAAATTTTTCATTAAATGTGTCTTGATGAATGCAGTGATTGCCATTCATAACAACTGTAGTAAAATACTATGAGACTAATAAATGCAGAAGAGATATACTACATTTCCTGTATTGACGTGTGGAATTTCTTATTAGGTAGCCGTAGGAGCCTTCTCACCAAGTGACAATGTCAAGTCAGCAGAGACCGGAGCCCCTTTTCTCCTTGCCGACCTCATCTCAATGCCATCATACACAAGGCAGAATGCCGCCACCTAAAGGCAGCCTTTATAGCCTTGCACCCCCTTTGCCTTTGTACCACTTGCACCTTATTAACATAGACAGTACCCCAGCGAGACAGGCTGCTTTTTAATTAGAGTTTTATAGTGAATCAAATTACAACACTCAAAACTTATCAAAACAAATCAGTATGATAAATTATGGGCCATTTGAAAGCAATGACACAGGAATCTTTAAATGTTTGCTCGCAATGGGGTCAGATTCTCAAAAAGTGTCAAGAAAGCAGTAGAGGTGCATCTCAACCAGTCAGTGGGCTACAACTTGGCACAGCTGCTGAAGCTGAACATAATGTGCAACAGAATCCTAAAACCTAATCAAGACAGAGTGGGCGCAGGCTAACTGTGGAGCGAATTACTGCAATCCCTCCTTCCTGAGCACTGAGGAATTCTGCTGCAGATTGGTTTTAACCTTGATTCCACACTAAGTAATTCCCTTCAACGCCTTAAGCGGAATTAGGCATCATTACGTATCATCCATCTCCTTATCCCAGGAATTCTCTTTACAAATGAAATGAAGCTCTCCACTGGGCCAGTTGCTGGCATGGTGGTGACAATGATAAGGGCAGCAGAGCTCTGCTGATATGTTCATGTTATTCCCCTCTCCCAGCTAGAGACCAAGCCCAGTCTGTCTGCCAGTGCACCACTATAAAACATCATTAGAGGCCAGCAGCAGTATGGAGAAAGACTAGGAGTTGCAGACAGCTACAGTGACTCTACTAGGTGCAGATAAAGACAGCAGCACTAAGGTGCCCTTGTAAAACTGACTGAGCAGGCGATATGCTCTCCCACTTCATCCATCTCTTTATTTATTTTTCCTATTTAGCCTCTCCTCTGTGGCAACTGTAGTGACAGATGGGCTGAAAGGCCTTGGGATTGATGGGAGGGGAATTCTGTCTTTGTTTCCTGATATTTTTCCCATAGCCACTCTCCTGACTCAGGTTACTTACTGTCCACATGAACGGAGAGAGGAGGATGGAGTGGGAAGGAGGGAGGAAAGTGATACGCTTCTGTACAGCCTCTGAAGAAACTTAATGCCTCAGGCCATCTCCCTCTACACAGGTTTCCGTTGAATAATACAATATAGCACCCTGCACGCCTGATGCGTCGAGGGGACCCTCTGTAAACAAGACACTAAGGAATGTGTTGTTCCTGCTCCTGCTTGTGTTCCCTTTGACGGTCTGAAGGGAGAAGAGAAAAGGAAGTGCACAAAATGGGTGCACGGCAGCCTCACACAGTCCAATTCATCATCACTACTTTAGCAGAGAAAGAGCCTGCAGAATGCACCAGCAATTACTCCGTCCCTCTGATGAGGAAGCCTTAACGGTCTTTTGTGCTGACCTTTGCCCCATGCAGCTGGTTCATAATAGAAACAGGGCTAAGGCTGAGAGTGAGAACAACAGACAGTGGCCTTCCTCCCTGGTGGGAACACGTCACATCTGATAACAGTCACATCCACGTCCAGTGAAAATAGAGGGACACAACAGATAGCAGAGAGCTTGACACTATAGTTAAAATCTATCGGGATGTAAGTGGAAAGAATGTCATTCTCTAAAATGATAGGCCAAAGTGGAACAAACTAATGATAAAAGATGCTGCAGAGTCTTTGTTATTTTCACTAAGTTATGAAAGGAACATTAAATTTGTGTCTGTTAGTTCATTTCCATACTAGCTTATTTATATAGCAAATCATAATACTTGTCATTTCAGGCAATTTACATAACAACATCAAGACCATGCAGCATTATCAAGAGAAACTCAACTATTCCCCCCTATAAGCAAACACTTGGCACCAGTGAGGACACTGAAACTTCCATTAAACACGTAGAAAAATCTGACAGAGTCAGACTGGAACAAAAGGTAAACATCACAATAAGGGTTAACTCTGCCCATTATCCACAGTGTTACATACCACTGTCTTAAGCAGACTTTAATCCTCGTCTGACACGACAGACTTTTAATGGGCTTAAGGCCAAAGACATAGAGAAGTTATCACGTTAGAGGCTTACACACCAAAGTACTCCACACAAAGACGTATAAAGTAGCCGTGAAAATAAGTACAATCTCCTAATCTCTAGGATTTAAAGTCGCAAGAATAAACCACAAAAAGCCATAGAATAACATGACATTCCAAGCAAGCACCAGTCACTGCTTGGAAAAACCTTGCTGTGGATGTATATGAATATAATACACAGGCAAATAAAATAAAAATAAATACATACATCTGTGGAATAGGGATGTTTTAAAATTAGAGCATCAGTACTTATTTGATTAATCTAATATCCGTCAACTATTAAATTAATCAACTATTTTGATAATCTATTGAATGGATTTGAGTAATGTGTCAAGAAACAAGACATTTGAGGATGTCGCCTTAGACTTTGGGAAACATTGATAGACATTTTCCACCATTTTCTGACCTTTCATGGAGCAATTAATCGATTAATCTAGTAAATATGTAACAGATTAACTGACAGTAAAAATGATCATCATTGCAGGCCTGTTTAAAATGGCACTGGTCCTACTAATAGCACATACCTGCTTGAAACTCAGCCACAGGCTACATTCTTTATTCTACAGGAATGAAATGACAGTGACTGAGTGATTAATGAAAATTTTCTACATATAAAGTGATTTCAAAAGCCTGCCATGACATATTTGAAGCACAACTGATTTGTGTTGATGTCACTGGCTCTGTTCTATAAGAGCACCAGAATGACTGTTTAATCCTTCTAATGCTCACCCCTCCCTTTCTTCTCTTTCTCTCAGCGCTCCTGGGCCTCTCTGCCTCTGCCTGTCCTTGTCTTCTTTTTTTCTTTCATTTTACAAAAGAAAAGGGTCAAATGCTGATAGAGAAAATGGGAGCTTTCTGAGGGCTGTGACGTGCAAACGGTGGCACAACAGTGAAGGAGAAGAGTGCAATTTCTCTTACCTGTATGATGGACATGCGGTTAGTAGGTGTGTCTGTAGTGCTGGTGACTGGGCCTGTGAAGCTGGTGTGGCATCCCACGTGGCCTTGGGGCACGCTGAGGTTATTGGCAGTGGGCTTGAGGTACATGACCTCTGACCTTGGTGAGCTGAGTGGCAGGCGTGTCTGGTAGTCAAAGTACATGGGAGAGGTGGCCAAGGAAGGGCTGCTTACCACATTCATCACATTCATGGCATCCCGCTCCTCCACCTCGCTCTGCACCAGCATGATGTCGTTCTTGTTAATCTTCTTCTTCTTGCCTTTCCCAAGCTGAGGGTGCGAGTACTCTGCAATGCGACAATTATAAGTACGAATCTCCTTGTTTTCCCGCTTGCACTTGATAGCTATGGTCACCATGGCAGCCAGAAGCATTATGGATATGATGCTCAGAGTTACAATAAGCGGCAGAGACATGTCCCAGTTCTGATTGTCCTTCATGTGTGGCAGTCCATCAGGAGGGCGTCCGTTGGAGGCCTTGATGATGAGTCTGGCGGCAGCAGTTAGAGTTGGCTTGCCGTGGTCCGATACTCGGATGATCAGCTCCACAATGGGGCTCACATCGTCCCAGAATGGGTGGGCTGTTCGCACATCGCCAGTCACTGGATCAATCTCAAAGAGGTGCTCCTCATTGCCATCTGAGATCTCATAGGTGAGTCTCCCGCTCTCGCCGTAGTCATTATCCACTGCCCTCACCGTGGTAACAATGTAGCCAACACCAACATTGCGCGGAACGTGGATTTCGGCTGTATCATTTTGCAGAAGTGGCAGAACTATAACAGGGATGTTGTCATTCACATCTAAAACACTGATGCGCACCGTAGCATTGCTCTCTAGGTGTGGAGACCCTGCATCTCTAGCGAGAACCTTAAAGTCAAAATACTTTATTTGCTCATAGTTAAAAGATCTCACGGCATAGATGGCTCCATTAGCAGCGTTCACATTAACATAGGTGTTCACATCACCCCCACTCACATTGGAGTTGATTATGCTGTAGTACACTGTGCCATTCTGGCCGAGGTCTGGGTCATGTGCCAGAACTGAACCTAGGTACTCTCCAGGGATGTTGTTCTCTGGGATCTGAAGAAGGTAGACTGACTTGGTAAAGCGAGGAACATTGTCATTTTCATCCAGAATCTTTACGGTGAAGGATTTTGTGGAGTTTAGAGGAGGAATGCCATTGTCTTTGGCCACAATGGTGACATTGTACTCATCTTGCACTTCTCTGTCCAATGGCCTGTCTGTCACCACTGTGTAGAAGTTGTCATAGTTCTCCTCAAGTTTAAAAGGGACATTACCCAGCACTCTGCACTGAAGCTGCCCATTCCTGCCTGAGTCCTTGTCTGTGACACGGACGAGAGCAATGACAGTGCCTGGAGGTGCTGCCTCACTGATGGCTCCCTGTCTCACAGACACAAAGCCTATAGATGGCCAGTTATCATTCCTGTCAACCACTTTCACAGTGACTTTACAATGGCCTGGGATTGGATTGGGACCTAGATCCTTTGCCTGGACGTCAATCTCGATAACTGGGCTCTCTTCATAGTCAATTTCACCCTGAATCTTTATGACCCCTGTTCTGGAATCTATGGAGAAGAGCTCCCGGATTCTCTCTGGGGCATAGCCACTAAAAGAATAGACTACTTGTCCATTGTTGCCCTCATCAGGATCTGTGGCGTTTAAATCAATCAACACTTTACCAGGAGCCGAATTTTCAGGAATTTCCACAATGTATGAGGGCTGGTCAAACACGGGGCTGTTGTCATTGGAATCGATAACTTTTACATTTATCTGCATGGTACCTGACCGAGGATATTCCCCACCATCAGTAGCTGATAAAATAAGGGTGTGATGGCTTCGCTCTTCCCGGTCCAGTGGTCGTTGGATAACTAATTCTGGGAATTTAGTCCCGTCCCCACGGGATTTTACCTCCAAGGAAAAGAGATTGTAGTCATCGCGTGTTATTTGATAGGTTTTCAGGCCGTTTTCCCCTGCATCTGGGTCATGCGCGCTGGTCAGGGGAAAGCGTGTTCCTGGCACTGCGTTTTCCGAAATGTCAATATCAATCTGATCTGAAGGGAACGTAGGTGAGTTGTCATTAATGTCCTGAATATCTATTTTGATCATGCATATCTCCTTGTCATTAGCAAACACCTCCATGGAGAGCTGGCACTTGGGGTTTCTCTTACACAATGTTTCCCTGTCGATGCGCTGCTTTGTGTATAGCAGTCCGCTTTGGGGGTCCACGTCGATCAGATGCGGGGCTGAGTTCTCCAGGACCCTGAAGTTGGCTTTCTTACCCTGTCCTCCCTGCCCAGTTTGTTCGAGTCCAAGTCTGGCATCTTTGGCAATGTTCCCAATCACCGTCCCCGGACCCTGTTCCTCCGGGACAGAGTAATTCAAGTTTTTCAATGTCAGGGCTTGAGCCCACAAGAGCAGGAAAAAGAAAATCGAAAGATACATCTCCACTCAGTAAAAGCTACTACAGTCTGTGTTGTGTTTACGCCTCTGTTGACCTGTTGATATCTTGTTCAAATTTGGTATTTCTATTATTCGGGATTAAATAAAGAGTCCTGTTCATCATGTGAGGCCTTGACATTTGTCTTTGTGGATTGTCTTTGCTCTGTCGCTCTCTTCCTCTGCGAGCAATCTGTGGCGCTGAACACCTAATTTATATTCAGCTGAGCAACCAGACTCATCTGAGCAATAATCGCGATCCAGTCTCCAAACAGAATAGTCAATGTAAGTGTTCACTCATGCCACCTAAGGAGGAAAAGAAGAGAAGGAGGAGAAAAAAAAATGCATGTGTTATAATGTATATGTGTTAATTCAAATAAGAAGAAAAAGACAGAGTGAGCTACACTGTCCATTCTGCCAGGAAGAAATCAGATCCACCTCCGAGCCAAAAATGAAACAGGGCTCATGTGTAATTCATCTCCACAATTATGGGGGACGCTTGTCAATTAGTTAACCTTGGGAAGACACTCGGCGCAGCCCAGATACACGGAGCAAATAACGATTCCCCATGTACCTTATTTACCATATGCATTATTAGAGGCACACGACTCTGAATGCAGTTTTTTAATGTACCTCTAATGTGCACTCACACTATACCTGACTCAGGCGTGGTGATTGCACATTCACACATTATGAGGGAAACTGCAATAGGGCAACTTTAATAATGTGCTACCACTGTAGGCGTACAACTGGAGATGGCCTATTGTGGCGGCTATTTGAATAAGTGTGTATAAAATGAGCCTCTTACACGCATTAACAAATCCGCATAATCCGGATATTTAAAATGAGCCTTATAAAAATTCAGAAAATGAGCTGCCAACATCTCAGCACAGCCGTGTAATTCTCTCTCCACTGATGCTCTCTGGGAGATTCAGCGGTCCTTGGAAGAAGCTGTTGCATCCGCATGCAGGGATGCTTGTAAAATAACAATCGCTAGGAAGGAGAGAAAGATATTTAAACTTACCAAAAAGAAACTGCTCTGATAATAGTCCAAAAAATAAAAAAAAAATAAAAGAGGAAAACAGTCAGTTCCAACAGGCTTCAGGGAGAGTTTCATCCCTTTTACTTCGGTATAGGTAAAAACCCGTATCCTTCTCCTGTTCTCTGTGTGCAGGAGAGGGGGGGGACCACAAGCCCTCCCGTCGCACACGCAGGCTACAGTGCAGCGCAGTGGAAATAAAAAAGAAAGAAAAAAAGTGCTCCAGAAAAGTATGACTGTAATGTCAATGAGCTGAAGTCCTTCTCTGCTGTCTGATTAGAATGCAGCGGCTCGCCTTCTGCCTGCAGTGAGTCACCGTTCTTCAGGAAAAACTGTTCAGCTTTATGATTAAAATCATGAAAAAAAATCCACATGTGTTGCAAAAAAAAGGTAGATCCAAAGTGGATGTTGTTGTTTTTTTTTAAAGGTGATTTTTTCCGACCTCCTCCTCATCCGAGAGTTACTGATTCCCGTTGTGGCATTTTGTGTGTCCTTGTCCCGACGTCCTCGTCAAAGTCCACACAACAGAGAGACGGCGGAGGCTGGTCAGCAACAATGCCGCATTCTGGCGCAAGTGTCTTCTCCTTTCCTCGCAGCTGTCACGGAGAAGAATTGGGTGATATTACTTCGCATATACACGCAGAGTCGTTATTTACTATTTCCCGCACGTAACACAGCCCTAAGCACAGAGAAGCGCTTCCTCTCACTGACTGAACTCCGGACACCGCATGGTGCATTAAACATTGTCGCTGCTCCTCCGGCAGCCAATGAATTTGAAGAGGTGGGAAGAGAAGGAGGGATTCAAATGCCGCTTTGGGTACAGACTACAAATGATTGGTGGCTCGCAGTTCACCGGTGGCGGAGGCTGTCTTTTTTCAAATCTCACACTTCATTGTTGTTTACAATAAAGGAAACGGTGCGTCGAGCACGCTCGCTGACAGATGTGTGGGTTGGTTGGTTGGACGGATGGAGAGGGTGGGGTGGGGGGTTGGAGCAGGTTGGAATGGTTTGAAAATTTTCAGTTGGAGCATTTTTGAAAAGCAGCAAACAACAGGTTCAAACTCAGTGGAGACAGAATCCACTGATTAATTAGCTGGATTTCCTCCTCTTATTTTGAAATTCATTCAAATATATTCAGAGAGGAGACAAAAATGTAAAATAGGAACATAAATTAGATTTTTAGATACATTAGTGTAAAAAAAAATGTTTACTTTACTCACCTAACAGTGTGTGCAATCTGCTTTAGAGACTTACTTTTAAAATTCTATGCCACAAAAAATACATGAATAAATAAATAAAAATCTATCCCTGCACCAGTGCCTAGACGGAGCTTCTATGAAACAATCGTGCATTACTATGCAGGTGCGCTGTGCCACCTGAGAAGCAGCAGTAATTGTGTTAAACATTTTTCTATGTAATTAAAAGTTCTAAATAGCCTACCCAGGAAACTGTGTGATGGGAAATTATAAGACTTTTGCAGCTGATGATTGCAGCAGGTAGATCTCACCTAGTGTTGTACTTTAAAATATTGTTGGAAAACTTGATTTCACCTTGAGTTCCTGCTTCAAATAGATGAACCAACAAAAACTCTCAATCAAAGAGTTCCTTCCTAATGAAAGCTGATCTGAAACGTTCAGTCAATCAACAGTTCTTTTCAATTTAGAAACTGTTTTGGTAATTTAGTATGCAGGATTTTGAAATTAAGGTCAGCTGGGGCCTTCCTGTATGGAGTTTGTATGTTCTCAATGTGGCTTCCAGCTTCCTCCTACAGTCAAAACACATTCATGGTAGCTGAGTTTATTAATTTAAAATGGCTGTAGGTGTTAGAGTGAGTTTGTTTGGTTGTCTGTTTCTCAGTTAGCCCTGTGATGGAGTGGCAACCTGTCTAGAGTGTGCCCCACCTTTCACCATAAGTCACCTGGGATCAGCTTTAACTTTATATAGGCTTTAGGGCCCGTGGTCCGTGTACCTTGTGGACATTCGTTTTCCTTTTTTGAGATTTCAAAATAAAAACGAAAAATAAACCATTTCCCGTTTTTTTCAGCGATAATACAAAACTTTTCAGGACATTTTTGGGGAGGTTTTGAGGTTATCTGTTCCTTTAGCTTTGCCAAAAAGCAAAGTAGCGTTTTAGCACTAGCGCGAAGCTAGCCATTTAGCGGAGCTAGCTAAATCGCTAGCTCCTCTTCAGAAGTCAGACGGGTCACGGAACCAAAACCAACAGGAAATAGAGAAATAAGTTTTCCACGGGTGTATTTTAATTTTAATTTCCATTTACAAACACATCTAATTAAATCGGATAATGGATAATGAATTACAGCCCGTTTTCCATTGTTCATTTTGTATTATCACTGAAAAAAACGGGAAACGGTTATTTTTTCGCTTTTATTTTGGAATCTCAAAATAAGAAAACGAATGGCCGTGACGTACACGGACCGACCTGAAGAGACATCTGTCCTTTGAAATGTGTGTTGGACAAAGCAAAGAGATTTAAGACTTTGCCTTGGACTTCAGAAAACTGCGATGGGCATTTCTATTTATACTATTTCCTGTCATCTAGATCAGACAACGAAGACAATGTTCAGATTATTCAGTAATGAATTTAGTCTTTAATCGCAGGCTTAACTGGGAATGTAAGAAAACTGACCAGTGATGAAGCCATACGTGCATCTGGGTCTACACAAAAACAAGAAAAACATGCAAAACGTAAACAGAGCCTACTGTGTTTTGTCCGACTTTAATCAAACCCTTCATTTGGTGCAGCTATTTCAGCATGTCAGCATTGTTCAACATAATCTTGTATTCCATCCATGTATAAACATGGGTCTCAACCTCTTTGACTTTCCCACTGACCTTTCTCTCTGACAGGAGGGAATGATAAGAGTGTCAGATTCGTTCAGTCAGATGGCGACCAAAGCTCATTATTAAACAGCAGGTTTGATGTACTAATGTCAAGATGTTGATAACCGATGAAGGTAAATGTCACATCACTGTCTCTATCTCTCTGCCTCTGTCTCTCTCTCTCTTTCTGGGTGTGTGTGTGTGTGTGTTTGTGTGTCTATTCAAATGTGATGCATATTTTAAGTTCACTCTTTCTACCTTCATCTAAACCAGGGGTCTCAAACTCCGGTCCTCGAGGGCCACAAGCCAGCATGTTTTAGATGTTTTCCTCTTCCAGCACACCTGATTCAAATGATCAGGATCGTTATCAGGCTTCTGCAGAGCTTCAGGATGAGCTGATCATTTGAATCTGGTGTGTGGGAAGAGGGAAACATCTAAAACATGCAGGATAGTGGCCCTCGAGGACCGGAGTTTGAGACCCCTGATTTAAACTCTTGGTCATGTGGGTGTTCCCAGTATCGTAAAGCCTATAGTGAACTGCTGTGGGCTTGTTGCTTGTGCACATTTATGCACAGATGCATTTTCCATGTATGATTAGCAACATATGTGAAAAATATTTCAGTCTGCTTTTGGATGCTAGGCGGAACTATGCTTTCTTTTACAGGATCATGGCACCCTAATACTGACTAGAGACAATTACAGCCCATGAATGTATTGTTACAAGCACTAAAAGTTAGTTTTCACAGTAAGCCACAGCAATTCTTCACATTCCTGCACTGAGATTGTTCCAGAATGAAACTACAGAGTTCAACAGGACCATATGGGTGCCTTTAGTCAGTGAAGTTGCACACATAGAGCTATGCAACATAACAAATCAACTTGTGTGGAGACTATTTTACTTCCTTCACTTCTTCCTCATAATGTAGGCAATCTGTTTGACTTGATTTTGCATCATCTATATGTGTCTGGACACATCATCATTGACGTTTCCTGGGGCCATTGGGTGTTCTCTTACTATAATATATTGATATATCTTCAAAAATACAGCTTTAAGTGTGTCTCAGGCAGACCTGAAACCTGTTAACTCAAATCTTGTAGTAATATTAATCAAATGTGAATTAATGTAATTCTGGATTTAACAGAAACATTAATACTGGATTTCTGTTGGCTGCCCACAGCTGCCTACATGTCAGATTTTCTTTCCTGTGACTTTAATAAACACCTACAGCATCACACAGAAGCAGAGAGGATGGATGCTTGACAGTGATGCACACTTTTAGTGGTAACTTCATGAACAGTGGATCTGACAGTAAATAAGCATGCAAGTGAGGCTTGTGTCCCCCACCCCCACCTAACCCCCGGTCACATTTTCCTGAAGACCGCATTGTTCCCCCAAAATAAAATCTTTTTGCTTTTTTTCTCCCTCTTCAACTATGAAACGCTACACACCAAGCTTAAACAATGCCTGCAAAATCACCTGCCTTGATGAAATGTCACCAGTGCTGCCAGAGATAAACCCAGCCATTAGCAGCTTTCTTCATTAGCCCAATTAAATGGCCCTCAGGAAATGCACTGACAGAAAGCGTATTTGGAATGGGCTGCTGGTGAACAGCTGCATTAAAACCCTATTTCGTAAATTAAATTTCAATCTAATGGCAATGGCCTTTCTTCAGGTGGTAATAAGAGAGAGATGGCCTCTTCATGCCTACACTATTTAACCCATTTTTGAATTCTCTTTTCCTCCCTTCCTAACACTCTGATTCCACTTCTCCTTCCCCTCTAGCAATAAAAAGTGTTACAGTCTTCTACCAGAAAGAATTTTAAGCTTTGACGACGGAACATGTGGAGCCTGAGTGTGTTCTTTTTCTCTGCTACCTCTGTCAAGAAAAGAAAAAAAAAGAGAAAAAAATCAGAGCTGACTTTTACACATGGAGAGTTTTTCCAGCAGCAGACTGTCACCTCTTTCACCGCTACTTTTTACTTTCCTCTTGTTTGTCTCCTACAAAAAAAAAATTCATGTTGCCATCTGAATCTGTGCCTCCCTTCGTCTTTACACTCTTCAACTGTTCACCGTGTTAGAGGGAGAGGGAGTGGAGCACCTTATTGTTTACTTCACTTTGCTGTGGTTCAGTACTAGAGAGAAGCTGGTTTCCAATGCGGCACCTGCTTTGAAAGCTATCAGCCCAATAAATGGCCATTTCCAGGGGAACGCAGCACGAGTAACTCTTTGCTTATGATAGCATGAAAACTGAGACCTTCATATAAGTTATATTTGTAAGGAAATGTGCCTCTTTTATTCGTCAAAGACGCAAGCCCTCTGCACTGTACATTAGTTACGGCACCTACACATTATGCAGTCTGACTGCTTGAAGATATAAATATTAATCCTTTTCCTCTATACAGGTGTGATCTGCTTTACTGTAAGTTAGTTCAACCTGCATTTGACCCCATACACTGTATATTTTACAGGTTAATCCTTAAGTGTCTAAGAGACTGTCGAAGCTGCAGTTTCTTACAATTTAATTTCAGAACTTGGAATCGAAGTGAATAGCAAAAAAATGTAAATTACGTCGCATAGAATAAGACCCCAGAAAATCTAACTTTTAGTTTATCTTGAGTTTGTTTTTAACAGACTGCTCTTTGTTGTCCATGGGGTCTCTCACTCAATACCTCCTTTTTACACTTCTCCAAAAAGAAGTAAAGATTCACTTAAAATTAACTTAATAATGGATAATATTTAAAGGCAAGTGTTGGCCATCAAATAAAAGGCTATCACTGGAATGACAATAAGGGTGCACACTTTGGTAAAACTTGTGTTGTTCACGTGAAAAGCACCAGAAGTTGTGGACTGATGAATAACAAAAAGAAAGCTGGAGCTACAAGCGTTTTAAATGAGGCACAGCGAGACCTTACATCTTCATGAATGTCATTTAAACGTTACTCAAAGTGAATTAAAAAAAAGTTCCTTTCAAGCACAAAAGCATAAACTGTGTCTAACCTGCATTTAAACAACCAAGTCGGGAAGAGAGCTGGGATGCCGAGTCAGATGTCAATGCATTGATTCATTAAGAAAAAACCTCCATTGCAGGTTTAACCCACTTTACTACAGTAGTTTGAGCGGTGGGAATCTATCTTTCTATATATTGACCTGCCTTGTTGCTGTCTTTGTAACAGAGCAGCTCACTAACCTGGCGTGGGAGTGTCATCAAACGTCAAGAAAAGCAATGACTTACTGAAAGAAGTGGATAGACAAAAGGTTTCCCAAACACGTACTATGCATTGTGTGTGTGTGTGTGTGTTTATCTTTACCTGGGCTGTAGGTGATGAGTGCTTCCATTGCTGAGTTTATTGAACATGACATGTTTAATGGTCAAGCACAATCTGGTCGTTTGCCTGTGTGTGTGCTTGTGTCAACTAAATGTTCCCTGTTTTTACAATCTAAGAAATATGTCCTGATCAGTGCTCACTGTGTAGCTGATTCTGCAACATCAGTGAACGGCTTTTGTTCATTTTGTGAGTTGTTTATTAGTTGATCTGCTTGCACACAGCAACGAAAGTAAGAATAGTTTTCTAGGTGTGGTTTTTCATGGGCTATTAACACAGACCACAACATTCCTTAATTGAAGTTGCTGAGTTGGACGCTTATACTGGTGCTCTCAGCATGCTCTTAGTGGAACATCTGAGAGAGATTAATTGCAATTATCTTCTATGATTTCCTAGCATCACCTATTGCTCATAACGAGCCAAAATCCCCTTTAGCCAGGTGAGACTGGACACAGAAAGTTGGTGCAGTAATGAGAGGCATGCCCGTGGATATAGATACCTGCAGAATGACTTTTATTCATCCTGAGGTGCAATTATCTCTGCTCTCACCTGCAGAGCCAGGCACCATGCTGAGACAAGGAGATGAGGCCAACCATACCCTGTGGCATGGGCGGGCTTTAAAATATTAGCCTAACATGAAATGACACACCAAGACGCATTACGCTATTTTTAATCACCATCTATTCCATTAAAATTGTTCATCAACTGTCTCTTCTCCTCAGGCTTTCCTTTGCCTGATAAAAATCTAACGCTTCAAAAGTCCAGCAGCTTTATTTCTTAGGTTTCTTACATAATCTAAATCAGATAATGCAAAAAAGTTGCAAACAATTCACTTTCTCATACAGAAATTTCAGAACATGGTGAAGAAACAATACTAGACTGACAATGGCAGTGACACAATCATTTACTCCTTCCCCTGGAAAGCTGTTGTTTCGCTTATTAATATTACAGAGATTAATTAAACCAACAAACAGGTGTTTATTAGACAGCATAAAGGGCTTACCAAAGTGACAGAGGAGCCCCCTGAGAAACAATACACAGACAATAGCTTTTCATCAGCACTTATTAGCAGGATATTAAGTCTTTTTTTCTATCGGGCTGACAATGTAAAAGTAGGGAATCCAATGAAAGGTTCATCTTCACATGTTCCTTTTGCAAATTTGAGTTACACAGCCCTTGGTGTTGTTTCTCATATTGTCATGAGCATGATGGTAAAGATATTGACAGTGATATGAATGTGCAGTAACACTCATATGTCTGCACTGGTGGTCCATGGAATAAAAATTTCTAACAAATAATGTTTGAAATGGTCTTAAAGTCCCTCTCTCGTAATCAATTGACCCCCTAAAACTCATCTTTGCACATCAAGTTACATATATAGATTTTTATCCCATGAAAATAATCCCGTGATGCCTTTAAATGGCTTAAATGTAACTCTGCCTCTATGATCTATGAAGTCCCTGTGTCTGTGATCACCCAAACCTCCCCACTCGCTGCAACTTGAGCACACTAGTTCACCAACGATTGGAAAAACTACTCTCTGCAACACAATGGCAAGCTGTAAAACTGGAATAATTTGGCCATGCATGTTTGAACTGGAAAATGAATTGGAAGAAAAATAATAATACAGAATACAACACCCCAGAAGTTGACAGGAATGATTTCCTTAGGTTTGTTATGTATGGAAATCCAAAAGTCTGAAACTGTGCTTTTGATACTGTCATCAGTACACTGCAGTTTCAAAGTAGAAATGCGGAAATATTCAGATATGACACTGACTGCTTGTTTTGCACACACACACACACACACACACACACACACGGGCATATTATCAAGGTAAAAAATATATATTTTCAGCAGAGGGGGTCTTAAGGAGAGTGACACTGCCCAAAAACTACAGCCAAAGCTGTACAAAGGCCTAAATTCACTCTGACCATAGATCTGAAATATCTCATTATATTTTTGAACACATTCATTTTATTTTGTGTGTTTTATTCCTTGTTTTATTCCTTGAGTCCATGTAAAAACACAGTTTTATCAGCAAAAATGATGAGAAACAAAGAAAACTTCAAGCTGCAATAAAAACTACTAATAAATCCCATGGCCTCCCAGACCTTGTCCCTCTCTATACACGACAAGTGACTGGCATTATATCTCTTCAGTCTGAAGCCTACCATCTGCTCCACTAAGAATGTGGGTGAGCTCAAGAAGTGCAAGCATTCCAAGAATGCTAAATAGTAAACAAATGCTTATTTAAGATACTCTTACGATGTGTATTGGTGACATTTCACTCTGTGCGTAAATGGTGGAGAACAGTTTAGTCACTTCAGTCACTTGTGAGTGCCCATTAAGATACAGTGGGCACAGCAGGTTTCAATATCACTGAAAGAGCAAATGATCGGCTACACCTCACCACAAACTGAAACAATAAATCAGGATTCATGTTTTAAAGTCTGCCATTTTTGGAGAACATTGATAAATAAAAAGAGAAGAAAGATGGTTTTCACATTTTAGGATGCAACACAAATTTATCCTATGTTTAAATAACCACCTAACTCCAAAACTAACCTAATAATAAGGAGAAATAATAAGTTTTTGTGCAGTATTTGTCCACTATAGACTCCTACTTGCAGTGAGAGGAACGCAGTTTTTTTTTTTTTGGAATGTCACTGAATAATCTCTATACTGTAAAAGCGCATGTCCAGACTTGCTCCTCTGTTTCATCTACTTAATTCATTTTTAGGATAAAGGGCAGGAATAAGAACATGGACTACTTTACATCAAAATAGGTCAAAGTGATTTTCTACAGGGGAGATAGAATCATATGGGTCACTGCATTATTTCTGGAAATTCATAAAGAACAAGTGTTGTAGGATTGTTGAAAATTACAGACCAATTTTATATAGGTGACCTAGTAGAGTGTCTATATTTGTCTTGCATTGGGTTTACTGTATGTGGAGGAAGCGGATTTGTCTCTCTCCTCCATTTAACATCTCGTCTCACTTAGTCCGGCCTTTTTTCATCTTTGTTCTCTCTCACCATACATGGCTGCCAGTCTGTGTAGCTGCCCATGTCTGTCAAAGCTGAACTGCTACAAAACCACTGTAAAAAGAGATCTATTTAAAAATCAGTCATGCCTCGTATTTTGATGTAATAGCTCAAGGTTTTGCTCTAAAAAGAAGTTTCAGACATAATGAGTCATATCTTAAAATTATCCTAAAAATCTTAACTGTTTCTATTTTACTCCACAACACCCCTGAATAGCATTGTCACTTTGATTTCAAGATACTGTGAATTTGAAAACAGGATTTGAGGTTTCCTCTTTGGTGTTTGGCTTGACTTGGACTCAAATAGGCCAGCTCAATTTGTCTTGTCTAAGGCGATTTTGACTCCAGGGATGGTCACAGTCTCACCCTCTGTAGCTAAGCGTGTCTGTCTCTTCCTCTTTATCTCTCTCTGCCCCCCTCCTCAACTGCTATCTCCCTCTTTCTGTCTGTGCACTACACCAACCACTCCTCCTCCTTCCCCTTCCCTCTCTGCGACCTCTGTCTCAGTCACCCTGTAGTGAACAGGTGTATCTGTCTGTCTCCTGATGAGTTTATTACTCTGAAGTGTCTCCATAGTCCCCGTGGACCCCCTGCCTCCTAATACGCTTAGCCCTCACAGCTTATGTCAGCCAGAGTGGGTGGTCTGATAACGCTCCACTTGATCAAGCCGTCCGCATCAGGGTCCATCTGGCCGGCAGTCACTTCGGTCAGCTTGTATGTCAGGAGTTGACACGTACGACAGACAAACACCCATACAGAGTAACCTTCTCCCACCCACCAAAGGTGATGAGAGTGACACTGCAGTGTGGTATCATGGTGACCAGCTTTCCAGACCTTGGGAACATTTATAGACATCTTTTTTTGTCAGTGAGCTGGTATGGAGATTAATGCAGAGTGACTCAGCTTGGTTCCTTCAACACATCAAGCTGCTGTGCTCTCAGGAGGAATCAGAAAGAAGTTCATTACATATACAGCAGCAAAAGGAATGAATTCTCAGTTCGCTCTCAAAAAGTATTTACCGTTATGTCCCAGGTTTAAAGGCATAGTACCTCAGCTTGAAGCTACAAATTATTACTTTTTTCTTTGATTATAACATCAGTAAGGCCACTGAGTTTGTGCCTATTTGGAGTGCCAGCACAACACTGATGTATTATATAATTTGAAATTAAAATACTTGTTTTGCAAACATGTGCTGAATAAGATATCCTGCAAATCCAGAGAAACATTATCAGTTATTTGGAGCAATATTTCTGGCCACCTGATGAATATAAGTCCAATATCCACTCTCTTTTTAGGTCTAGTTTGGTCTCCACCAACTCTGAGGGGGAAAAATATGGCTTTTAGCTGCATAAAGTTTCTTTATATTTACAAGCAAGTGTGCCATTTGGTGCTGGAGACGTTGTGTACAATGGGCTTATAAGAGCTGATTCCCTAAAAACAGCCACCTGCTAGCTGTATCTGAAAACAAAGCCAGAGAGTGCAGTGAGAGTGAACCTAAATTTGAGGGTCTGAGATTAAAACAATGAGCTGACACAATCCTGCAGGGGAACTGCAGAGCTGGGTGGTCACTTCTGGGGGATGGGAGAGTCCATTACATTTCACACAACCATTTTGAAACATTGCTAACATATAAAAAATACTGACTGAACTGCTTTGAAAAAATAAGTGCTGTAGATTGAGCCAAAAAGAAACAATGTGGCACAGGATACTCTGCTGCAATGCAGGGATCAGGATTACATGTCACAAGATGCTCTTACAAGGTTTCTAGGTTCCTAATGTGGTTTCACTTTTGGAGTTACATGTTCTATATTTACAGTAACCGGAAGACTGTATCATTCTTTCATTCATGATGTCACCCTTTCACTGCCTCTTATTCACAGCACAGTATATAAATAACCTCAAGCTAACACTTGTACTGAGTAATCCATAGTGGCTCCATGCTATGATCCTGGACAGCAGAGGTGACTCAGGAGGTAAGTTTTTGGCTTCCCATCAACCAAGAAATGTTCCCACCCTCCACCCACCTCGTCTCTCTCTGTCTCTCTCTCGCTCTCTCTCTCGCTCTCACCATGTATTTTTCTTTGTCTTCTACTTGCAAACACCTGCCCCCTCCTCCCCTCCTCAACCTTCCTACCAGGAGATATCAAAGGAGTTGAAAGCAAAACAAAGACTCGCAACCCATCCCCATAGAGCGGTGCGGTGCCTGCGCTTAGATGTGTATCATGCTAAAGTGAAAGTGCAGCACCTGATTCCCTCAGAGCTACTGCAAAGGCTTTGTAGGCTCTCAAGGCCTTGAAGTATGCATATGGGTTGTGTTCATCATCAATAGATCGGTGTACAGCAGCCGGAGACTACCTCCTGAAACTAAAGTGCCCACAGGTGTTACTCACATGCGGTATTTTACATGCAAAATGACATGAGCTGTGGCACTCACACCATGTGATTTTCCCACCAGCATCAGAACGATTTCCACTGTGTAATTTCATGAACTAAAGCTGCTCCCATAAGAAGAATGGACTGAGCAGTAATGCTTTATTTGCAGTGATGTATATGCTGTGTGCATCATCCTTTCCCAGTTTTTTTTCGTCGCCATCACACAATCTTCATCAATTGGAAAAAAAAGCTTTTTATACTTTCCACCTTTACTTTAATGTCTGGTTGTCCATGGCAACCACACACTCATTTTTTCCTTTCCTTTCGAGGTTGCAGAAGATGCACACAGCTCATGCAGACCTTCAAGTCTTTGAATTATTTGTTTCTTCTTCTTTTTTTTAAATGACTGTAGGTAATTAGTATAGGGCATTTTCAATGAATATGTTTAATTTATGTGTTTAACCCCCATGGCTTGTGTGTTACACATAGAACATCCATCTACTTAGAGGAATGGGGTGGCAAACACATTAGCACCATCTAGTGACAAGTTTAGAAGAGCTTTTCTGTCCATTGTACACATACACATGATCTCATGTGAACGTCACATACTCTCTTTGTAATTTTTTTGTTGCATGTCATCATGTTTTAGATAAAGAAAGAGTATACAATATATCATAATATACACTATTTATCTATTTATGTGTTTTCTATTTATCTATCTAACTCTCTGTCTGTCTGTCTGTCTGACTGTCTGTCTGTCTGTCTGTCTATCTATCTATCGATTGATCGATCAATCTATCTATATGTTTACTGCCAAGAAAATAAATAAATTGTATATTCTGACACTGCCTTTCAGATCAAGTGCTCTGATTAAATGAAATCTCAGACTAAGCCTAATTAGCCAGATAATAAAGAATTCTGAATGTCAAGTAAATTATGAATTCACTTCCAGCGTGTTCCTGCAATTATCTTCAAATGTGTCCTTTTTTAAAAATCCCCCCTTTACCTGTTCGAAAGAGCCAGTACTCCATGTTTATATAATAGCTCAACCCATTTGCCAGGGCGTTTAGAGACTGTTAATAAGCCTTGCTCATGAAAGTCACGAAGCCATCTCCAGACCATCAAAGACATCAATGCACATAACTAGCCGTTTTGCACACATACCACAGTGTTCCTCCCGTTGTGATTTGTAGGGATTTTCTGATATCTGTCACTCATGATCATGTGGATGTTTGTTATCGTGTCTAAAATGGGATTCTAATTCCATCTGAGAGGCCCCAGTTATAATTTAGTTGGTGTATTTGTAAGAATGGAATCAGGAGCAGCAGACAGAAGTTCAGCAAGGTAAATATTGATCAGTCTGGCATAACGTTAAATCACTGCCTCTCTGTGTGTTTTGATTTTGTGGTAGTCATGTTTCATTGCTTGTTCAGTAAACGGTGCACTTTAATCAATGAAGGAGATGATTGACTAGGGATCAGGATGGGATCTAGAGAATTTGGAGCCTAAAGCAACACCTTGGGCTCTTGGTTGTGTTCCTCAAGCTGTTCCTGAACAGTTTTTGAACTGTGGTGGTAGGAATAAAGTATTAGAAATTAAAGTGCCTTAACAACCTGGCAGACTATAGAGGAAGAAAGACTAATATTCTGAGAGATTAGTTGTGTTATGAAATATAAGAGAACCCAAACCCAACATTCACAAATACTGATTTTATGTGTATTTAAGTGGACTGATAGACAAGTTTAGTTGTAAGAAAAATATATCTGATTTCACTGTTATTTGAAAAAAAATCAGAACAATAGCTGTGGCTACATTAGACGGTACAGTGTAATCACTAATACTTAACACTTATTAATAAATATGAATAAAAATATAATTCTTAGAAATTTGTTTTTAGAATTGGAAGCAATGAATGGCATTTCTTTGTAACACTTCACACAATATGAGTATTATCACAAATAAATAGTCATAACTCTGAAAATCTGTTTGTGGAATGTCTGTCTTTTAGTCAACTATTTTTAATCCCAAGTGCTCTAAGACCTGCGATGAGGGCTGTGGTGAAAGCATGAGTAAACATAGCAATTTATGGACTCTGCATGTAATTGTAGTCTTTTGCTAGTCCACAAGGAAGAAGGAGGCATGGAATCACAGCTTGACTTTTTTGGGGTCTTATTATGGACACACATGAAGACAGCAGGAGATAAAAAAAAGAGAGGAAGAAAAATACAAAGTACAGAAAAATGGCAAAATTGCGAATACTGTGTTGCTGGATTTGAAACAAAAACAAACCTTGCATGTTTTCAGTGGCATTAAAAATGCAAACATATCTCCTAGAAATCATTTTCTTGTGTTACTAAACTGTTTTCCTAATTACGCCATGTAGGCAAACGCAATGGCTTGTGGGATTATTTTTAGAGGCAAGATATTTTTTTAAGTGCTACATTTTTAACTATCACAAATGAGTCAGGCAAGACTACTTGGATAGGGGGAAATTCACTGAAAGAAAATACATGATTTCATACTTGACACCAGCTTGGAATAGCACCCATTTTAAATACCAAACTGTATGATTCATTTGGGTTATTTCTTTATCAGGATTTTCAGTTTAATTTATGTCACACCATTGTCTCCATTTGTTTAATAGTTTAATTTTAGGGTTTACAGTGATGTTTTGTCAAGACTGTGCCGCTCTCCATGGTGCTGATCTTGCAGGTAGGATTTGCTTGATGATGATCCTGGTTTCAGAAAGCCAGTGAAAGTTCCAACCAATAACTTATCAGGTCTGCACAATTGCTAGTGTTTCCTTGTTGCTGAATCTTGGGTCCAATCCCAATCTCTTGCCTAAACACGAAACACTTACAGACATTACCTGGTAAGTGATTGAGTGTGAGAAGCAGCAACGGCTTGAAATGGTATAAGTTGGAATGGAACAGCACTTTGTGACACATCATGTTAACACTAAAACATTTTTTTATATATATTTTTTATATGTATGTGTGTGTTTTTCTTCTTGGCCAAGCCACTTAAGGGAAAACATATTTGGAGGTCTTCCACATGCCATTATAGGACACTTGCAGGTCTTACAGGTCGTGCACTGGACTCAGTAGTGATAAAAAATCAAAACTGAGCTGTGTTTATGTACATGTACATTTTATTTTTCTTGTAATGTTAAAGTTGGTTGCTCCCATTTTATTGTTGTTTTTTTGTATTTTTCTAATGATTTTGGGCTCCCTTGGTAAGCTCTTGTTTAAATAGTAAATGGCCCACAATTACATAGTGCCTTTTAACCCTTTCTGGGTTCTTCAAAGCACTTTACAGTGTGTTTTTCATCAATCAATGCCATTCAATAATTCAGTTCAATTAGTATACACCCAGTCTACTACTTGAGCCATGGCTGCCTTACAAATCATGACAGTGAACTGTTTACAGCATTATGATTTTCCCTCAGCCAAAGTCTGCAGGAATGCATACTTGCCGCAAGTGTTCAAAAAGGGCTCACAATGTCTGCAAGAGAGACCTCATGCACTTGACAATTTGACAGTGGGACTGCCTTAAGCCCTCATAGACTTATCAGGAATGCACCTCAAACTCTGTTAGTCCATGAGTGTGGACAGTGGGATTGGGTCTTTTGTGTTCACTGTCCTGCTTCTTCCAGAGAATACCTCCTGTTCTGTTCTTTTTTCAGGGCGCTCTTGTTAGTTGTTATGTTTCTTTGATTTGGCAGGATGTCCTCACTCTCCTGTGTTTATCTACACTTGAGTCCTTGCGGCATTCTTGCTTGTCACATGTGGCTTATTGCATTTCTCACGTTTGCCAAAGTATCAACAGAAGAATGGAGAACTTTGACACAGCAGAAATGCTCCGCATAAAAATGACAGTGTTGGCAGTTTGTTCAAACACTTAGAATGACTTAAGTTTTTTTACAAGAATTTTGTCTAATTTTGACAAAAGAGTCTATAGATCCAAACTGTTTCTTTAAAAAATCATAACCACAAACTTCTTTTAACTTTAGTCAGTAGATTAGACTTCTTAGCGTTCTTCTTAACTATGCAGGTGGTTGATGCAAAAAGGCATTATAAGTCATTTTCACGGGCAATGAAAGATTGTCTTTTGAGGAGTGTGAAATTGTAATCTTATACAAATTCAATGACTTTTCATGGTCCAGTAGCTGTTTTTTTTTCTGTGTGTTGATAGAAAGATCTGGTATTTCTGTGTGGAAAGAAACATAATCAATGTTTATGAAATTCCAAACACATGTACTTTGTATTTTGGAGAGTAACACTGACTGTAAACACATGCTTTGTTTAAAAAAAAATAAAATTAAAAAAAAGAAACTCCAGAAGGTTAATTAAAGTGTGTAAGCTCCGGTTCATGTATCAAAGTAATTAATCTTACATCATCATACATCTTACATAACATCTTACAAATCTTACACCATCAAATAACCACCTAAAGATTTATAGTGGCTCATTGTATTGATTATTGATTTGCAGCTAATTTAATAAATGTAAGTTAATCAAGGATTATCAGTGTTATTCTTTGCTTGTCAAAATAAAGGCATATAACAAAATTGTCAGTGTTATTCTTTGCTTGTCAAAATAAAAGCATATGACAAAAAAATGGCAAGAGACTGAAAATAGCAACATACTCTTTACAACATTAGATTTCTGAGAAGAAGTGAAAACAGTAAATTTGATGTGCAAAGAAAGCCTTATTAATTTGTGTCTTTTGTGACTAAAGTACAATTTAATTTCAAAATGTCAACATGCCTATTTTGAAATAGTTTCTTTTCAGTTTAACTGATAATTAGGTATATAAACAGTAAGCAGTAACATAGATGTTCATCACTTGTTTTACTTATTTTGTCTTTTGTTCAGGCTGCTTGGCATCACGGCACAGCAATTAGAAGAAATCATTGTTGTATAAAGCAGCTCTTTCTCTTATTCTCCCCCTCAATCTTTTTACTGTATTGGCATGCATACGGTGCTTTCAGTTTGTTGAACAGTATTCTAATACACTAAGAGAATAATGAAAATAAAAAAAACTTCAAAAACATTGAAGATTAAAAAACAAATCACTGGAGACAAAACTAATGAGAATACATAAGTAACAGATACAAGTTCTAATTAATAATGTATAATTCTCCTGCCTGTCCTTTTCAAAATGAATATAATATTTCTGCATTTTGATAACTGCTTATTGCACAATGATGAATTTAGAATTCAAGTCTGAAAATTCAAAATAAGAGAATATGTTCTCAGTCTCTTCTTCCATGCTCCACTACATTCTTTTGTAAAGAATTTTAAGGCCTGTCTTCTTTGACCTTACAAAAATCCTAAAAAGGTTTATATACACACACATATATATACATATATATACATATATATATTTATATATATATATATATATATATATATATATATATATATGTATATATATTTATATATTGATCTTTCTCTCTGCATCTGTTTATCCTGACGGTCTGCCTGACAGTTCCTTAGCAACCAAAAACCCACATTACCCCTCGACAGCACCATCCCGTCGCGCTCCCACCCCAGGTCCTTATGAAAACACGCACATGCACCTCTTCAGCATCTGTTTCCCCAGGTCTTCTGCTAAAGAGGCAGAAAATGATTCTCTGCTTTGATGTTGGAGCATAATGCAAATGCTGTGTACCACTGTGGTAATGGAGAACAAAGCCCAGAGAGGTGAAGAGACATGACCTTTGACTTTTCAATCCTCCTTTGCCTTTCTTAATACTACCACCTACAATCAGTAGCACTTCTCATTAAAGGGCACTTCCCATTAGAGTGAGTCAGCTCTTCAGAGTCTCTGGCTACAAAACTCGGGTTATTGCAGTCCCACGCTGTATTCATTAAGTCCTCTCTTCTCCGTCGTTCCTCTATTCAGATTAATGTATCTGACTGGCAAGTCAAAACAAAACAGAAAATGCTTTTATTTTTATTAAAAAAAACAGCACCTACATCGAGAGGAGAAGTTGGACTGGTTCCCAGGTGGATAATCAGTGTCAACAAGTTTGTCTATTAAACACAATGCATTAATTTATTCAAAGATGTGGGTTAAAAACAAATATCTAAGGTGTCCTTTTTTGTGTGTGGAATTTTCCTGCTGGTTGAATCAGACGTACCACAGATGCTTTTGAGCATAAATTCAGGAGTACTCTGCACAGATGGTCACAAAAGCAATCACAGGAAACCTTCAGGTAACTGCCAAAGACAATATTATAATCATAGTGTAAAGTATATGCACAAAAGTTTCACTAGTGACTAAACCAAACCCAAATAGCTCAACTACGTAACATGAAAATAAATCTTATTCTGGTACATATATGTGCTAGAACCCAATTTAGCTAAACTAATCAGATAATTACATCTATAAATGAAAAAAAAGATAATTAATGTGATGCTGAATTACTACCAAGGTGCCCAGTTCTCATCCTCCTCTAATCCCATAGAGAATAATTCGTCAGTCTGGGGTCAGGACCTCGTAAAGAATCAAAAATCAAGAGAAACACACAGCAGTTCTACTATCCAAACATTTATTGTTTTTTAAAGCTTTTCTCTAGTCTTTGATGTTTACTTGTAAATTTGGATATTGTGACTCTCCAGGCCTTTAAAAAGACCCTGTGATGAGTGGTCACAAGCTGCCCAAGAATCCTTTTAAGGGGCCAGAAAGGTTGGAAATGGGTGTTTTATGCAAAACATGAAACAAAAACAGTGAAACAGGGACATTTCTGGACTATGATTTTGTTTTATTTTGCAATAAAATCTAAAAGAGCTCAATATACCCCCAACCAACTTGTGCTTCAGCCTCAGCCACGTCACCTCCCCAGACTTATTCTTTTATGAAGCAATCAAGCTTAAAATCTTTGGGTTTCTAGGCAGCCGTTGTGTGTTGGAAAGTGCTGAAGCCTTTTAAGTCTTACCCAAAGACAACTGCCACTCGTCAGTCTTTGGTGTTTTGGGCAGTGGTTTTAGCTGCACTCTATCCAGCTGCCATTTTTGTTGTTTTATGTTTATGGTGTGTAAAATCTTTATTATCCACCACAGTTTCTGAGCATGTTATAGACCCACAAGCAAACGGAACACACAAGCATGCACTCTTCACTTCCAGTCCATACTTAACAGGTTCAATACAAGTGCAAACTCAATACACCAATCTACACTGAATGGGTGTATATGACAGGGATGAAAACAAGAGAGCAGGGTAAATGGGGACCTGAGCTGATTTATAGCTTCTCCTCCTACAATGAGAGGCCAGGTGTTTGGATTGCAGTAATCCTTGTCTCTCTGTCAAAAGCAGAGGCGCTCTGCTGCAAAGATGGCCTCTTAGCCCACCTAGGCCCTTATTGGATTACCTTTGCTTTTAAAAAGAATTACAGGTGTTATCGGCTTTTGTGCCCATGTTGGTTTGTGATTCATTCCATTGTACTTGTGACAACTTTTGTTTTATCCTTTGTCTTACCAAGAAGTCTGAACTGAAATTGGCTGCTTACTTCATGGAATTCTGTGTTTTCAGAGTGTTGGTCAACACACAAAATACTCCTGAGAGAATTTCAAAGAATAGAATGAAATCAATAGAAGACTCTCAGAAAATTTCAACATACTGTAAGTTATCCATCACTGTCACAGCACCGGCAGTGCTGTTGTTGGGGAAAGACTGGACATTGTGAAGGAAACAAAACTCACCCAAGGAAATAAGCTGAAAGATTTTCATCACAAATTATCCAGATTCTTTAAAAAAGGACTTGAGTCAAGATCATTTCCATCTGGGTGTTCTGCTTTAAAAGCACTGCGGTTTACAGTAAACAACATCTCCTTGTAGGCTGGATAATCCACAGATTATGTCATCATGTAATTGGAGGTCACAGAATATTTCACTACTTCCTGAGCAGTAACATCAATGGAAGCTGATCCCAGTGAAGTTGATATTGCAGTTCGACCTCTCCACAGGCAAAATACTTGGTCTGGGGCGACAGATATCGATGCACAAATTTTTGGTTGGAATGCACCACAGCAGGTAACCACTGTGTATGTATATATGTATATGTGTGAGTGTAGCTGCAAAATTACAAACCACACTTACTGATTCAGAGCTAACATTGCTTGAATCTTTTTTGCTTTCAGAAAAGAAATATACATATAAATATTAAATATATATATATATATATATATATATATATATATATATATATATATATATATATATATATATATAAAAGAAATATCCAAGGGTTCCAGTTATTCCTGACTTCCACCCACCAATCATTCAACTTGTTGATGCCATTGTGAAAAGGGTTTAAGACTATATAATTTCGGTCTGAAGCAGCCTGCCTTTTATGCAAACATATAATAAATACATGTGAGCTTTCTTTCTGGTGACAAGTGAGAAAATTGTGTGGTTTTTCTAAAGCTACCTTAGACACAGAGAGGGCCTGACTCTGCAAGGGCAAGGTCAGTAATCCTGTCACATGCTGATTGGTTCAGACTCATTTGAATGACAGCGCTCACCTCATCAGGTATGAGTTCATGTTGGTGTGCACCCCACTTGAGTCTGAGTTGCATTCTAAAGAAAGCTTGATGCTCACATTAGCATCCTCCACAGAGCCCAGGCTCAGGCATCCTTGTCATTTGCATGCAGCACTCACACTTGCCTCCCCATCCTCAAACTGACTGACACAGGATGTAATTTTCCATTGGCACAACACTGTATACAGATTTATTCCAGTCTCTTCAGTGAATCTGTCTTTAGGTAGCCTACTGCACTGAGAGTCATTAGCCAGAGCAGTTTAATAAACTACTTTGCGTCACACATTAAATATTTCACATGACATCCTTTTATTTGCGTAAATGTCCAGCGAGGCAGCGCGTCACATAGCATCATCACTGTTCCAGAGACAAACACATTCATGAAGTAAAACCACTACAGTGATAAAAAAAAATGAAAGCCAGTTGATGAAGTAGACCGTTATTTATGATAATTAGAGATGTGTAGAATTAGAAGTAAATACTGACACGTAGCTACTGGAGTGGCTCTGCTGGCCTTTCAACTGAAGTATCCTTCGAAATCAAACAAATAAACAACACACACATTAGCAGTTTGTTCAGACAGGATACATTAAGCCAATTGAAGGACTCAAGTGAACCCTAAATGACACATTTTTGCAGTCACACATCTATTGAAGCTAAAAAAAAGTTTCAATTTCACGAAAAAAAAAAGTTATGAAGTAATATTATAACTCCAGAATAATTTCTTAAATGCAGCAATGAGATTGAAAATAAGTGACAGACATATAGATAAATGTTTCAGTTGCCAGATAGCATCTGTACAGATGGTAAATTGGGGTGTTAAAAACAAGGTTTCTATAAAAAGCGATTAAATTCACATAAACAGCAGAAGACCAAAAAATCAGTGTTAAACAACAGTTTATGCAAAGCTCTTGTTTAACAAGTAGTCACATCATGGCAATGATGGAAATAACATCTCTCAGTGAGTTTTCTGTCCTTACTTTCTTATCTGTCTCTGTGTTTGTGTTTGAACATAGTGGATTTTTTTGATCATAAAAGTTGGTGGTCCAGTCAGAAAGGCAAGGCAAGGTTCTATGTTAACTTGACAGTGAAGCTCTTCTGTATGACTTTTTCATTCTTAATTGGATCTCTGTAATCAATTAATTAGCTCAGAGCACACTGCATGGTCGCTTTACTTTTGTTTGGTTATGTGGTCAGTGGGTTGTAACTGTTACAGTTGCCAGTCTTTAAATGTTAAGATATGCCATGATCTGCAGAAAAATATCAAGGCTTACGCAGTTCATTTAGATGTAATCATTGCTGGTTGATAATAAAGTGACTCATGCATCCACTTTAATCTGATTCTGTCTTGAGAATCGCATCACATCCAGACCTGCTGATACAAACCTGTTACTTCTCTAAATAGCCACTGGAGAAAATGAATGTGGGCACTTTAAAGACAGCAATATATGTGTGGTGACAACAGGTTGTGTGACTTGTCTTGCCACGTCATACTGTTTATTATATTTATATAGCAGTGTCTGTTTTAGTTTGCAGGCAGGAAAAAAAGGCGTGGGCAAGTGGTGATGATCCCTGACATAAATAAGCAAGACAAATTAAAACTTATCTAAAGTTATGCTGACATTTAGAAGACTGAGTATGTCTAATCCATACATGGGTTATAGCAGGATATGTGTTTGTGTATTTGGTGTTTCATGAGCAGTGGGACCATGTTCAGACACTACAGGAGTTATGGGCCAATTTACTCCTGTTTTACCCCTTCCAACAACTAAATTAGACATTTGGTCAGACTGCTCACAGACTTATTGGGGCAGGCCTAATTAGTATCAAACAAGTTTGATAATTAAGGGAGATTACAATGCAGCAATTAATGAAATTGTCAAGCAATGCTAAATATTTTTGATTGTTAAAATTTCATTTGTAGTTCTTGCTGAAGAATAGGCATCCCATGTTGACAGAATGTCACAACTATTTTCTAATCCAGACTTGTTCAGCCCTCTGCTTTAGTTTTTGCTCGCTATTATTAACGTTACAGCAAGTTATTGCACCACAGTCTCCATTTTGTTTACATCTTTGTCCCCACGTGTGGTGGTGTACTGCTTTCTGATTGCTTACTCTGGAGCAACAATCTTAACAATATCCTGTAGTGTGTAATGTGCCATTATTTTCAAATCTTGTGGTGTGCGCATGAGATTAGAGAGAAGAATGTCTGAGAAGTTTCTCCTTATCCCCATTTTATCCAGGTACAGAATTAAATAGCACCATTTGCATCACCAAATTTTGCCCTGTTGATGTACATATTTTTAAAAAAATTTTATGTTTTTCCTTCAATGGAGAAATGCTTGAATTTAACTTGCAAAAATGTCGGCCAAACAACATTGTTCCCATTAACAACTGGAAATAAAATAATAAATAAATCTGAGATATATTAAATGTCAATTATTCTCCTATCTATGAAGAGACAATGTATTTAGAATGTAAATCTGAGTTTTAAAAAGAACATGTTGTCAAATATCACATTCTGATTCATCTGTAGTCTGTGCCAGGAAAATGTCATTGAGCTCTCAAAGACACGCTTTTAAACAACTATAGGTAAATGGAAAGAAAAGGCATATTATGAACAACAATATGTACATTAACAGTTCGAATGTCTCTAAGATGCATTTAGTAAAAATCTGTACCCGTGTTTTATTTTTGTTTAACTTAAGTTTAAGCAGAATTGAAACATAGAGGGGCAATAATCTAAGTGGTAGAATTTATCTGTAAAGCCTCAGGAAGTTATTAAATCTCCCAGTACAATATTTTATTTAAAACATGTTTTCATTTCATAAGTGCACCAGGATGCACATTGCTCTGCAGACCTGTAGGAATTGGAATATACACTATATTGCCCTCCAAATACGTGAATACAGGTGTTCCAATCACTTCCATGGCCACAGGTGTATAAAATCCAGCCCTTAGAGCATGCAGACTGCTTCTACAAACATTTGTGAAAGAATGGGTCACTCTCAGGAGCTCAGTGAATTCAAGCGTGGTACCATGATAGGTTGCCACCTGTGCAATAAGTCCAGTTGTGAAATTTCCTCAGTATTAAATATTCCATGGTCAACTGTTAGTGGCATTATAACAAAGTGGAAGCAGTTGTAAACAACAGCAACTCTGCCACAAAATGGTATGGCACATACAATCAGCGAGACCAGTAGATGCTGAGGCACACAGTGCACAGAAATCACCAACTTTCTGCAGTGTCAATAGCTGCAGACCTCCAAACTTGGTGTGGCCTTCAGATTAGCTCAAGAACAGTGTGTAGAGAGCTTCATGAAATGGGTTTCCATGGCTGAGCAGCTGCATCCAAGCCTTACATCACCAAGTGCAATGCCAAGCGCCAAATGCAGTGGTGTAAAGCTTGCCACCACTGGACTCTAGAGTACTGGAGACGTGTTCTCTGGAGTGACCAATCATGCTTTTCCGTCTGGCAATCCCACTGACGAGTCTGGGTTCGGTGGTTGCCAGGAGAACGGTACTTGCCCCATTGTGCTAAGTGTAAAGTTCGGTGGAGGGGGGATTTTGGTATGTTCTAATGAAAGGAACTCTTAATGCTTCAGCATACCAAGACATTTTGGACAACTTCATGCTCCCAACTTTGTGGGAACAGTTTGGGGATGGCCCTTTCCTGTTCCAACATGACTGCACACCAGTGCACAAAGCAATATCAATACAGACATAGATGAGCCAGTCTGGTGTGACGAACTTGACTGGCCTGCACAGAGTCCTGACCTCAACCCGATAGAACACCTTTGGAATAAAGTAGACCAGAGACTGAGAGCCAGACCTTCTTGTCCAACATCAGTGCCTGACTTCACAAATGTGCTTCTAGCAGAATGGTCAAAAATTCCCATAAACACACTCCTAAACCTTGTGGAAAGCCTTCCCAGAAGAGTTGAGGCTGTTACAGCTGCAAAGGGTGGCCCAACTCTGTATTAAAGCCTACAGATTAAGAATGGGATGTCATTAAAGTTCATGTGCATGTAAAGGCAGACGTCTCAATACTTTTGGTGATATAGTGTACATGCATGAAGCTGAATAAAATTAGCTACTGATAATCACACCTTTTAACCTCATGGCTTTTGCACATCGTGTTATCGTGACACATAAATTGTCATTAGCATGTTTACAGACGCAGCCAGCAATTGAGATCCAATCAACCGCAAGAGAAAGGCACTTGAAATTAATCAAAAGGGTTTTTTAGTGAAAGTGCAGATGAAAAAATACAACCATATTATCCTCTGTCATCAAAAAAGGCTTCCAACATAAATAAGAGTAAATCACTGAATTGCTCTGTTATTCTCACATCTTTGAATACAAACACTCCAAAATATGTTAGCAGTCATCACCTCATCATCAGTCCTTCATTTATCCTAACTATACACTATATTCTAGATTAGCTGTTGTGATATTTGAAATTTTTTGCTGTTTTTAGTTTGTGTGTTTGTATTTTTTGATAATAGAAAAAAGTCCACACAGAGAGTCCATTTGGTTTCCCACTTCTGCACACCTGCATACTATGAGTAGATTAATGATATAACAAATATTATGTTGGTAATATTGATTCAGTTTAGACTAAAAATGAAAAAGTGATGTTAATTTAAGATATTATATTTATACTATTGCACAAATGGTTATGTGTAGTATATCTGTCAAAATAAAACTGCAGATTTTCTTTTTAGGACTATGCAAGTAAGAACAAGCAGCATGTAAAATATTAAAAAAGGGAATGAATTGGTTAACTGGAAACTGTAAAACTGATCAAATTGGTGATTTGATGTCTGGTTAATAAAGTTGAGCTGTCAAATGTGCTGGTCTGTCTAATATGAACTGGATTTTATTTGAACTGGCTTAACTGAATGTAGATAATAAAGCCACTGAAATCAATGTTAGTCATTAAATTAATCATTAAAATTACTAAGGATGTTATATTTTGATGTTAAAATTAAAAATACTATAAAGTAGACTTCTTTTGCTGTATTTGAGAATTGGGTTCCTCTTTGTTTGATAATTTATCATTGGATTAATATTGAGCTCTCACGTAGTTGCTTTTAGGTAGACTTTTTTTAGGTTTTCAAAGCCTATATAAAATACTGGATGGAAACATGGATTGTTCTTTTCAAGAAATTTCTCAAATTCCCTGCATTTGTGAACTCTATACAGTGTTTTCTGGGGAAAGAACTGATACTGTTAATTGGAAAATGGCTTGAGTTGGAGGCCTGCAGAGTTATTAAAGCTTAATACTGGCATGATTTTGCTTTTGGCTTTTTGCCATTGTCGGTTCACAGCAGCTGAGAAGCTCCAGTTACTTTCACATACACACCTACATTCAACACCTCCCGCATGTGTTGCTCCTTGCTGAGACGTGGTTGTTGTTTGAGAGGCATAATCCATTACAGCAGAAAAAAGAGGCAAATTGTGGCCTTTATTACAATGAAACTGACACTTTTTATGGGTACTTGTGGCAAACTGCTCACTTATGTGGTCTGGTAGCAGTAAACAAATGGAGGTGTGGCATGCAGAAGCAAGTAATTTTTGAAGCATTTGCTGCTGACAAGGACCTACACAATTAAAGAAAGTGTCTAAATGGCTTTTAATTGTATCAAACATCCATTTTGGAAAGAGATGTGGGAAGATGAGTGTCAAGAAATGAAGCAGGTAAGAGAGAGAGAGAGAAAGAGAGAGAGAGAGGATTAGGAGAGCTCTACACTCACGGTGCGTTTGAGGTGACTAACCTAACTGATGTACCTGTTTATGTGTAACTGTTTTGACTTAGAGGAACATATACAGACACCACCATGATCCACTCCACCCCCTCCTAAATTAATCCGCTGAGCTTGTGCATGACTTGAATCACAACATTGTACAAGGTGCCTTTATTAAACAGCTTGTTACTCAGTCAAAACAATTAGGACTGTGCATTACTGAAGTGGTATCCTGGCAACTGGGTATGGCAATGCAGAAATAGAAAGAGACAGGGAGAAAAAGGCCCATTCACGCTGCCATAACTGATTTGTTAAATTTGACTTCACGACTGTTGATCTATTTATTTATTTCGTCTCAGTGTTCTCTGCAGCGAGGTAAGGATGTAGTAAGTTTCTGGTGAGACGGTTTGTCCAAGTTTCAAGCCGAGCCACAACTGCGAGTCCGACCCACAGGCTCTTCATACAGCCAAGCAGCGCTACAGGGACTTGCTACAGAAGATAATTTTGACAGTGGCTGGAGGGCTTTTCGCTACAGTTGTTTAGTATTCCCATCACATAGACACACAAGCCCATGTGCACGTGCTGTCCCTACTCCTTTCCGTCTCTGCCACACACGTTCATGTGCACACACGCGCACATACAGGCGCATATGCACGCACAAATAGTCATAAATACATAGACTCCCACTGACACACCAAGTGTCATCTCTCTGTGCTTTCCAGGAGAAGAGATTGGTTTCCTTTTGATGTGGAGTGTGCCCCTGACAATGAAGTGCAATTAGGCTGCACACTTTACAATATCATTTGCATTTTGCTGTGCGGTGAGAAGTTTAGAAAAGACACATGCTCGCAGATTGGCATAGATGCATGCACAAACATTTGTAGATGATATTTACAGCTTTTGCAGAGATAATTTGACAAATGACATGAAGAAACACAACATCCAGTTCAAGATACGTGGAACTGAAAGCAGCCAAACCAATTGTTTGACTCCTTTCTTCACTTCCCAAACAGAAGAGCTCTTGAGGTTTCCTGAATAACTGTCCCTAAATATACACAGCACTCACTTTTCGGGGCTGAAGAACACTATTTGTTCAGCATGAACATGTATCATCACATGAAATACATTATAAATGGATGGCATGCTCCCTAAATAGAAGAGGAAATGCATACTAAACAACATTATTTGGCCATTATTTAGATTATTCTTGTGTTCTGACCTTTACCAAAGGGTTAAAATAGATTAAATTTATATTAGGAGGTTAATGGACAATGTCTTTATTGCTAAACTAAATGAAAACACATTAAAAAATGACACCCACAGATGTAATCGCGCACAAGCACTCAACATGTGCACAGACACACACATGGAATCGCACACATGCCACTTCTAGATACACATCATTAACCACAGCAGGTTTTAAAGTGGCAGTTTAGGATGACTTGTCACTCACTCTACTGCCTCCACCTTGCTACACTCAAGGCTGCCAGGCCAGTAACGACAGGAGCAGCGGCATCCAGCACACTATGCTAACAGCTAAGCAGAACATAAGGTGACATTGACACAGTCATTGCACCAGATCTGGTTCTGCCCATGACGTCAGTGTCCTTCGAGAGGGAGCACACGGGATGTGGGGTAGCTGAATCATGTGATCGGCCATCCCTATCTCTATTTGTCAGAGCTTCAGCTGTAGCGCGCCTACCTGTATACTAAGGAGCCGGGTTGATGCATGATGCACTGCGTACCACAAGTACCATCCAGAGAGAGGATGAGGAACAGAGACAGACAGACAGAAGGGGGAGGAAAAGAGAGAAGAAAGAAAGAGAGACACAGAGAGCTGTTGTCTTGTTGTAGCACCTGGAGTGGAGCATGGTGGCTTCACACCATCAGTCATGAAGCATCCATAAAGCATGCAGAGATAAGGTTAAACGGCATTTAAAGCACATGGTTATAAATGACTGACCATGACCTTAAAGTCTCAAGAGAAGGGAAGATAAAAAAAAAAAAAAAAAAGAAGAAGCAAACGTGGAGAAAGGAATGAAAAGCCGGAGTAATGAATGTAAAAAGATATAAAGGACAAGAAAAGGACAGAAATGAAGGATTGCATTCTAAAAGGATGTAAAAGACTTACTTTCCAGAGTGAAATGTAGTGATAAAGAGTGTCACACTGATGATAGTGTCTATAAAGAGGCTAATAGGAAGCATAAGCAAGGACAAGAACTGGCAAATGAAAAGACAGCTGACTGTGTGTCTTTGATTTGCTGTTGTTTCGCTTGTGTTGCATTTCCTTTGCACAAGATTAAAGGCTGTTAAATGGATACAACAACAATGTGATCCTTTGACCTTGAACTTCTATGTACTGAACAAAACATTACTGAATAAGTCAAAAATTTAAATAATGAATATCATATGAATATTTGCACATAAAATAGGAACATCCTCCTCTAAAATTCTTTGATCCTCAAAACCTTGCTCTGTTTTTTCAGATTATAAGCAATTAGGTGATTGTGTTTAACATACTCTTATGTGACATTTTTACTTGTTTCCTCTTCTGTTTAAATTATTTCAAAACATCTGTTATAATTGATTTTGCACAGTCAAATTGCACAGCATTCCAGCACACCTCTGTCTTCATTTTTTTTTTACCTGTATCTGTCTGAGTCAAATACAATGTCAAATCTAATTGAATTGCAAAGCTGTTTTCACAAGCACTTGCAATAGGGGGCGAAGGCTGAGCTGCCACCATGCTTGTCAATAAAACCACATTAAAATGAACACATCATAATTACTGCCTCTATTATCCTTCAAGATCTAGGACAGAGGCGCCTGCTTGTAATTGGCTGACTAACTACCCCATATGTGCATGGCCAATAGAAATAATTGTCCTTGTGTGTAGCGCTGACATGTTAACAGAGTCATATCACAGTTTGTGACTAAAACAATCACTTTCAAGGTGCTCCCAACCAACATATTCCTACTGGCAATTACTGCTTTGGTACACACAATGGTGCAAACATGATTAACAACCTGCTGCATGATAGAAGCACAGCACAGCTTCTATCATAGATTTTTTCCAGCGAAGACTGGTTTAAAAGTTAAAATTAAAAAAGCCTCTCAGGGTTCATTTTTCTCTAACTGTGGGAAAAGGGATAGGAGTAGCACCTGTTGTTTGCCTTGTGTGTAAGAGGGTTTATCATTACACTAAAAGCCTAGCGATCAGTAAACACTGACAGTTGTTTGAGCTCTTCAAAACAAATTAAGCACAATATCTATAATACTGGATCCTTTCATACATTTGATAAACAAGTAAAAGTGGACCAGATATGGCATTCGCTGCAATCTTGCCACATCTATAAGCTGCTTGAGCGGATTTGATTTATTCACCATCTTAACTTTGTGAGTAGTTGTGGCTTAGTTTCAACACTCCTGTTGCTGCACACACACAAAAAAGAAGAGATTAAGAGACTAATGCTTTTAGAACAAAGTGAGGCTGCTGGTCTGTTGTGAGCTTTGACACTATGCTGTTTTAAATCTGCAGAAATGAAGAGCTTACAGAGGTAAGGATGTAGTAATTCTCTCATCTCCTAAAGGATTTAACAGTGTTCATGATGAAGGGGGAAATGAATCTTTGATTAATAGTTTGGATAGGGCTATGCACAGATGTAGATAACATCTTTTTAATCTCTTCTTCTAATGTGTTGCCCCCCCACACGTTTTTTTTTCTTTACTTTACTTGTGTGTACAGAACAGCATGAAAAGGCAAGATGCATTGTTCAGTATTTCAAGATAGATTGTTTGGTGAACCAGCTGTGAAGCAGGGATGATGTCCTGAATAAGTTACATACTTAGATCAGACCCCAAAGCTGTGCCAAAAAAAGATGCAGTTCAATCCCTGATCTCCGCTCGTCTCGAAAAAATATTAGATTAGGGTTTTCTTGATATTGAGTGCTCTTTCCTTCTTACTTTAAAGTTTTATCTTCAGGCACTGAGGCATTGACCTTTCAACCACGGATTTTACTGTTATTCATTATCCGCTGTACTGACCTAGACTTTGTCTTCAGGGTGTTTTCAGACATTATTGTTACATAGATGTGAAATCTTTGTGGAATATTCCTTCTTCTTCTGGAAGCTTTAGATAATCTTCTGATACAATCAAATAAAAGGGGAAAGTGACATTTCTGAGTATAATTTCCCTTCCAAACAGGCTTTTGAATACGCAGAAGTATTCAAAGAATCCCTCATTGTACCGAGGAATTGCAATAATTGTCACATTGATTTTGGTTGTAAAGTTTCCTTTTGTGAAACTGAAAATTCAACACAGCAAAGTATTACCATATTTTTCTTCTTCCTTGCTGCTATTTTGTTTATCGATTGGGCTCAGTTTGGCTAAACCTGGCCTGAAGGGTGTCAGGCGGGTGTAAACACAAACACAGAACAGTCACAATCACCAACAACTCGACTAACTATACTTCCTCCTGTTCAGCTCTATGATTCACTTTGTTCTCACGCTCTTTGTTTTTCTCTCTTCTCCCTCCACCTCTTGGCAATTTTCACTACTTGCATATTTCACTGTAGATATCATACTGTGTGCAGCTCAGGGCTTTCCTGAGTTAGGTTCTCGGAATGATCATATTAATTAGAGAACAGAAGAAACATGGCTGCAAATGTAACATCTCGGTTATTTCTTTTTACAGATAAAAAGTGGGTGCAGCTACATCTGGGTTTGTATCTGCTCAAGGTCATTTTGTCGCAGGTGAATACATTGTAATTCACAACTGGCTTGAATCAAATATTTCAAGCACTGTGTGGTGCTGGTTATACTTTTTGTTTTGAAGAAAAGGCAGTGGGTGTGTGTAAGTGTACATCTGTGTGTGTGCGCATCCTGTAGTTCAGTGACCGCGTGATGGAAGCTCATCAACTGAATGATAATCTAATTACTGCTCCAGACTTAGATAGACGCAGGCACATAGCAAAAACACACATCCTTTTGAGATTTAATTTGGTCAGTAAAAGCTACACAAATAAAGTAGGCTCTCGCACAAGATCGGATTTTTGCTGCATGTATATTAGTTATCGCAGTTCCAAAATTGGGTCTGTTGCATAACTGACAGCATGGCAGTCTGTCGACAAAGTGAGAGTCTGTCGAAACAAACTAAGAGATAAATTGAGTGGCATAACTGCAGGATGTGATTAAAAGTAAAGGATATTTTAAAAGTTATTGAGAAGTGGTGACAGATGTAATAGCTGCCAGTGAAGGATACCACTCCCTCCTCTCTGCTTTTGTGTTTGGCCTGTGTGAATGTTTCACCCAGTCTCTTTATATTTAAAAAAAAGGACAGAACATTAAAGAGAGGGTTCACCCAGACTCAGAGAGACGGAGGTAAAATCTTGCATGGCAGACATCGTGAGTGCATATGAGTGAATCAATGTGTGTGAGAACAGTGCTGGTTTTGTTCAACAGAAACAGCATTTTCCATCACATCTGACCCCTGGAAAGAGATGTCTGTGTGTCTCCCTTCCTAGATATGCATTGCAGAATCACAATTTGTCAGCTGAAGGCCTCAACAGTCTAATAATTGGATTTTTTTAAGAATAAATTGTAACCTGGTGAGGTCATTTTAATCAATTCTTGTAATTACAAATTACAAATCATTGTGTGCCACAGGAGCTTTGTGACATGACTGCTGTAAAATGGTTCCAAGGCAGCGGATCAGCTCCTCACCCCCCTTTTTTTCATGGTGCTGCGGTGGCAAAGAAATGCTTTAGCGTCGTGTTTGAGTTTAATTTGTGGACTTCACTTTTCAGGTCCTTTGCTTTGATTAATTAAATTAGACGTGGCTTAAATGAGAATGTTAGAATGTTGTAATATTCTATTGTAATATGCCTGAAAGAGGAAGAAGCCTTTGATAAAGCAAACATGTTTTTGTATAATTGTGCTGCATATCATTAAACTTTTAGCACTTCTTCCTTAAATAAACATGTTTTCAAGCAGACACTTGATTTGAAATGAGTCACAACTGGTTTTAAATACCTCCACTTGGGATTGTTTAAAAAAAAAGAAATGTTTAAAGATGTGTAATAACGTGCTACCTCAGTATAGCGATAAAATCAGATTTGTTGTACTATTAATAAGATGTAAATAAAATAAGACTTTAAATAGCGTATGTAATATGTTAGATGTTATATAAGCTCCTCAGCACATATTCCCTAACTACTTCAAAGAAATATGTAGTAAAATCATGTATTTGGATAATATTATGTTAAAAAATATCATATAAAGTCCAGAACAGCAATGAAAATTCATGGAATTACGGTCAAACTGTGAAATTGGAGATTTTTATAATGTTGAACAGGTCATGATTATCCTTAAGAGCAACTAAACAACTAAAAATAAGAAAAAGGAAATATGCAGATAACACTTAAAAATTGTGTTTACAGGCTGCACAGTACGCAGTACAGCACAGTAGTTCTTTTTCACTGCAAAAACCTATTGTGTGTTACCAAATAATTTGTAGCATGAGGTAAAAGATTCAAAAGAGGTCTTGAACAGCACCAACTTCAAGCAACAGGTGCATCGATCCCAAACTCTGTAGAGTGAAAAGAAGCAGCAAATTCTGAACACTATTGATCACTTGTTGTTCCTATTCCTTTCAGTCATGAATGTGCTGGATAAAAGGAGGCAGTTTCTGTATGTTTTAATGGAGAAAGCAACTGAAAATACACTGGATTGGTTTGCAAGGGTGAGCTTGGCCCCTTAGAGTTAGCATTAAAGTGTGGCAAGTATGCTGCAGGCTGCTGTTTGAGGGGATGGCGAGACAACCAGATACACATTTTACAGCAAAAAACAGCCAAGAATTGTGTTTCTTACCATATCTATACAGAAATCACAGATCACAAAATTTTGGTAGAATGTTACATCTGTTTGTAAATTGAAAAAAAAATTTTTTTAATTATAGGCAGCAAAATCGCAACTATCTGTCTGCTCTATTATCATTGTTGTTATTAGCATTTGAAAATAATGTGCTACAAATAATGGATTTTCTGCTCCCAGTTTACATCGGAGTTATTTTGGCAGATGCTCTGATACAGAGCAGCAAAACTGTGGCACAATACAAAAGTCTCAAATTGCTACCACAAATGTAACAGGGAGGTGAAACGGTCGGACATGCAGAGGTCAGATGAGTGCAGAACTTAAGAGCAGAAGAATTCATCTTCCCAAGCTGATTTTCTGGGCTCCCACTCGTTCTCTCTCTCTCCCAGTCTGCAATAAAAGCTCCTATTTCTCCTCCAACAACTATTTTCTTCGAATTTTCTCAGCTTTACACCTTAGTCTATTTCTCAGTTGCACAACTCCCTACCTTTTTAATCCCTTCACTGGACTCAACTGTATTTTCCAAGTGTCTTGTTGACAGGCTCAGAGAATGTGATTCTGCTGCCGAGACAACTGCTCATCTGTTGTCCTTCTCATATCCACTGCTCATCTCCGTCTCTCCCTTCTCCTGCTGTTCCATCTCCTCCATTTCTGTGCTGACAGAAGCTCATTTTAGATGGAGTGTCCTTTTGCGTCACGTACCTTTCTCATCAGCGAGAACGAGATTTTTTTTTCCACATACCCTACAAGGCCCTCTCAACCCCAGATTTATTGTCAGTGTGGAAGCTGAAGTTGACTGCTTCCTCTCTGTGATGTATTTTCATTGATGCGCTGACACTCTGGAGTGTAGAGATGAGCTCTTACCATCAATAAAACACACTTTTGTTGGTGTAGACATACAGGTAGATCAGTGGGTGAAACAAGACGCGTTGAGAATTGAGTAAAGAGGCGCCGTTAGGAGGCATTAGTATGTAGATCTGCAGACTGAATGCAGCAGAAACGCTTTAAACTACCACTTTTTAACGCTCACCCCAAAATGCCTTGCTACATGTTTCTTTCTTTAAATATTTCAATCCCTTTTTTCTTTCAAATCCATTTTTTGTCAATCTCTTGAAGATCCCCTTCACCCTTCCCTCCACCTCAAATGCTTTTGCACATTTTCCACATTTGCTTCACCTTCTGCTGCAACACTTTACTCTCATCTCTCATCATCCTGTACCTCTTTCGGTCGTCGTCCTCGTTTCCATTTGATGTCTGTGTCCTTCACCTTGCCCTCATCTAGGGAGCAGATCAATAGAGGCTGAGTGAGGCCAAGCATCACTCTTTCAGTAATTTCCTCTTTCCCTCGGATTTGGTTGCATGACCGTTTACAGATTCTTGCCTATTGAGATATCTGCCTGGCAATGTTCTGTGAGTTAATTCAGGCATTTTGTGTTTATTTTGTGTTTACTTTGTGTTTGTCTTGATGCGATTAATGGTCTAAACCACTTTGGTAAAATATTGCCCTGCCTGCTGTCATGATGTTTCTACCAGGTTTTCTTTTTCCTTTCTGTTTCCATCTACCCATGAACCTTTTTCATCTTTTTCTTCAGCAAAAAAAACTTTTAATTGAAACTGAACTGAACTGAAACTACCTCATAGCTCCGCCACCATAGGGTATCTGAAACACCCTCCACTGGCTCGCAGCTTTATTAAACTCGTTTTTATAATTTGTTTCGATAATTATGTCAGTTTAAAAGATTTAAGCTGTCCCTCTGAAAAATGTGTTTTGCACCTTCTTGACCAATGGGACACAATGTTAACACAAGGTCCGACATGGTGTTTCAGATTATAGAATGAATACTACCAGATGTTGTTGGTTAATCAGCTCTAAGTAGAGGAAATCCTGCCTATCTGCGCTGACACAAAGCTTCCTGTGCGAACACAATTTTTGCAGTCATATTGGATGTTTCTGATGTGAGTCATTTTGCAATGAGGAAAATCCAGCGTACGTTAAATTAAAAAGTGCCACATCTCGCGGCCACAAAGCCTCAGAAATCATTCTATAATGAATTTGTTAGGTTGCTAAGTTACTGGGAAGCTGTGGCCTTTAACAGCTAGAACACATGTCAGAAGTAGAGATTATTAAATGAGTGAAATACACATCAGACCAATCAGTAAAATGTATTTTCTTCAGAACCCTAGTACCAATTCTTACACCAACCTTGATGCAATAGAGGCTACGAAATGGATAACAGAAGGAGCATTTCAGTGACTGCATAGCCACATTTCTAAAACCATTTATTTTACTTGTTAATCTATATCCAGTTAAGGAGTAAAGTCGAGTGATACATTTCTCCACATTCACAAGAGAAACTGTGAAGTAGCAAATATAAAAGATAATTATAAAGTTCTGAAGGATGTTGGTGCTTTTTTGCAGTTCTATCTTGTTCAGAACAATCACGAATATGATCACAAACTGAAACAAACCAGATGCTACATGAATTTAACTTCCATGAGAGTTGACTAGCAATACAAAGTCCACAGTGAGGCTACAATCATCTGTTTAGCTCCAATTTAAAAAATCCCCTTGTTAAGAATGCTATGCAGAAAAATTTGGAAGATTTAACTGAGTGGCAGGCACGCTTGTGGCTTGCTGACTATGTGCTGACTATGTGCAGATCTTTATTCAAGTGTTAAATATTCATCATGACACTAAACTTTAACCTCTCGGCTGTATCACCTCTAGCTCAACTGAAGCCTGTGTTGCTTGTACCGAACTGCTGTCTCTCTCCAAAAAAAGAAAAGACACAGAATATGTACTCAATATTTTACAGGACCTTGCAACCATTTTAAAAAAACATGGATTAAAGAGTTGTGTGTGTGTGTACATTTGTATTTGGGAGTAAAGCTTAGGAAGTGGGAGTTCCCACAGAAGATGAGTGTGAACATGAGCAGCAGGCCATGGCAGACTTTCAGAGAGGTGTTGTTCCACCCCCACACTCTGCCAGAACATTCTTCATTTTCAGACCCTAATTGAAAATAAACACATCACATGGGACCGCAGTGTAAATCTGATGGGCTGAAGAAGTCCACTACCAGTGGTAATGTTTAATCTTATTATGCTCTGGATCTGCAGCAAGATTAATTAACTCAATTAGATGGAAAAAAGCACACAAAAGTGAGCTTAGCCTCACTTGTGCAATTCAAAAAGGCAGCTAAGAGTTTTACAGACTGGAAACTTAACATTTTTGCTTTATGTATTTTCCTGTTTTCTTTACAAGTCAGTATTTTAACACTATTTTCCTGTAACTGACTGTAAGCTGTAATATTTATATAGAAATTGTATTCACATATAGAAATACATATGCTGACAGCTAAATTTAGTAGTCATAGAAGAGTGTAGCTAAACTACACTAGTCATTTATATATATATATATATATATATATATATATATATATATATATATATATATATATACATATATATATGACTCATAGGAGTGTTTTCCTCCCTGACAACTAAAGGTAAAGAATTAGTTAAAGCTGCTCTAATCAATATTTTGATTAGAACAGGAATCAGATGACCTTTTGTAAGGTAAAGGGTTCATTCACAGCATTAAGCCCCCAGAGAATCATTACTTTCTTCAGTTCTGTTCTCATCAGCTGTTTAGTGTGTTTCAGCTCATTTTTGTAGTGACTGTAGTTTATTGGATCATCCTCATTCTAAGCTACAAATGTTTTCAGCCGCAGTAGGCATCAAAAACAGTCTGATAAACCCACCACCTTCCAACACTGCAAACACAGTGAATAAATAAAACTATATGGTTATGGTTAGAGAAATATAGCTTAAACATTCAACACTGAATACATACTTATGTGTTTTTAGGAGACAAGTCACAGCCCACAGTCTCTAGAGTCAAAGCCACACATCTTGTGCACCCAACCACGCAACCGAACCCTCTCCCTAAGAATTTAGCAGAGTAGCAATATCATCTCAGTGTTTGGTAGTGGGAGTGATTGTACACAAGTAGTCTCTTCAATTATGGTTGCAATCAGATACATCATAGCGTTGCATTTCCTCAAGCTATTTGTCGCTATTTGTGATATGCTGTATATTAATGAGGGTATGGGGTTGTTAATACATTTTTTGCGATACCTGTAGGAATTGAGACCTGATTAAATTTTAATGACCCTAACCCTCTTTACGACCGCTCCTGAAGAATTTTTAAAAAGGAGGGACCTTGCCCCCAGCAAATAAATTTTAATGACACAGTAAATGCTGAAATCGTAGCCTAGGCATGGTGAGCTTTTGCCATCAGGGCTGTGAGATCAAGCAGCTCAGGTTGTGTGAGCTATGAATACATGATATAAAATACATGTTACCAACACATTTCATATGTAGCTTTTACACAAATGTATCTCATCTGTAATGCTTGAGTTCATTATGTTGCAAAAATTACTTATTTAATTTAATCAGTTACAAATTGCTTAATGCTTCTTCATTCTTTGTCAAAGGGCTTCCTTACATCTCCGGAACGTTACCTTCTTAAAGTCAATATCAGCAAATGCAGAAGTGAATGAACAGCACCCCATTTAATTCAGGTTAACAGTACCAACGAGATATACATTCATGTATCAGTGATGAGAAATTTGGCAGCAGTCACTACGTATGGTGCAGAGAAACGTTAAATTGTTATTTCTCCCTATCCGTGGAGGGTTTTTACAGGATTTAGTTTGTCTCCATGACACCCACCAGATGATGGATTTGGCATGACAGTTATAGCCTGAAGGTATGTATAATCTTTATCTACATCTATTGGTATTCTCATGTTTCTTGGTTTTTGAAAGTGCGTGGGCGATACTTTGAATTTTGATATACGAATCCACACTGTAAATTTTTATGGCCTTTTTCTTTCTAATATGAAACCCAGGCAGGTTGTTTTCATATCAGACATTTTGACTTATATCAGTTAAAACACAGCTGTCACAATAAAGACACTTGCTCTATCATGTGTACCAGTAAAGCCTGAATTAAGCTTTGGCATTGAATCTATGGTGTAGATAGTCTACACTGTAGACTGACGTGTGTTATATTATTTTATGATTTGTTCTATTATTCCTTGATTCTACCATGATTGGATTTGCTATATTGCTTACTCTGTTTGATCATCACTTGTCTAACCTTATGTGGCCTTGGGGTCATAGACAGTCTGCACTGATTGTCTTTGTTGTTGTGGAAACGGGAATAGCTGCACTCCCAGTTTCCATCTCATCCAGTTCACGTGGACTGTTCGCCATTGTTATGAAGAAACTGAATGAAAAGGGAGTAGATGTGCTCGCAGTTCCTGTCTTATCTGTACTCAACAGTTTCTGTGTTCAACAAAGTTCTGCATAACAGTGGCGAAATAGATGCATGTCTTAATGACAACACACACACACACACACACACACACACCTAGACACTGGTTTCGATAGCACATTTCAGTAAATCCATGTGAACAGTGGTGGGCGTGTTCACGTCAGAGATAACTGGCCAGTGAGACTCGATTGCGTCTAAGTCCAATCTGTGTACGGGGCAGGCCCAGCCCAAGAAGATAAATGTGAATTATACCTGGATATCGGGGCTCACTCTGACGGAGTTCCTCTGAGAGCTTTGTCATTTTGAGACCAGCGCTGCCATACTTTACCTGTGACCTAAATAAATTCTGCATCTGTGAACTGAAAATTTCTCTGGTTTGTTCTTGGGCTTCCAACAAAATAATCAGGGTTTTCCATGTGCATCAACTAAGAATGTAAATGTGGTATATTGAATTGCGTAAATATAATGCTTCTGTTTCTGCTGCTGTAATTGTATCTGACTTGCATAATCCATATGCAATAGCCAATATTTCGCCATTGTGGCCATATTTTTTTTTCTTGGTTTTCAATACCAATATCATCCAGTTCTGCCATCTCATCTATGTCCAGCATAGTCGTAGTTTTGGTAAAAACTTTTTTTTTTCCGACATTTATTAGCTACAACTCTTACATTATTCAATCTGTTTAAGTCACCATTGTGTAAAACACATGAAGAGACTCAACATATTCACATAAAAACCTCACTGATAACTAGAGTTTTGGCGATATAATTACAGAGCAACGTTTTCAACTCCATTTATTTATTTGTTTGTTTATTTATTTATTTTAACAGGGACAGTGTACAATATACATTAACCTCAGAAAGGAGAGATGCATTGTACCAGGTTATAGCACTAGTGCTCATTTCCACCTGTAGTTCCTAGGCAAGCTGATGTTAACAAACATGAATGAAAAAAAACAAAACAAAACATTACATTAATTAATAAATATCCCCCAAACAGCATAAAATTCATTCATCTACAAACATTCCTCAGCAAATACCCTCTCCCATGCACACACTTATATTACATTGTGAGAGCAGTTTTGATTTACAAGAAGCCATTGCTTGGCCTTACGTGAAAAAGTGTCATAATTTGTACATGTGATTAGCTCTGTTGGTAACATATTCCACTGTTTGATGGCCACACATGAGAACACTGAGCTAGCAAATGTTGTTCTGCATTTAGGAATCCTGCACTCACCCCAAACAGTTGACCAGGTGGCTTGGGATGTTGTTTCAGAGCTCAAAGAAATAATGTTTTTCAAAGGAGCAGTAAGACCATGAATTATCACATATAACAACAGGCAGAGGTTAGAATACTTGATCAGGTTTTCAAAACTGATCACTGAAAGCAAATTGTGTTCACTTGTGATTTCCAATTACCTAACTGCAAGAACCGGATAATAAGGTTACCTGTGAACACCAGAACTCTCTCAGTTTTCGACCTATGGACACTTGCTATTTGTATGTCTGCATCATGGCTCCATATTGACAGGAATTGCAAAGGAACTGAAAAAAATCTGTGTGAGATTTTACAAAGATGGAAAGAGATACAGGAAGATCAGTGACTAAACTGAAAATCAATCAAAACACAATAAGAGCAGTAATTAGGGAGTCTAGAAAGAGCCATTATATAACTAATCAGAGCCACAGTGGCTGTCCTCCTAAAATCATGCCACCCTCTACTTGCACAATCTAACTCTGAAAAACATACAGGCAAATACTTCGGACCTGGCACAGGAATTATCAATGGAAATGAGAGTTTCTGTAAAAGTGGCAAGGACAGCACATAATGTCAGCCTCTATGAATGGCGTCCAAATAAAAAAACCTTCAATAAGAAAATAAATATATAAATTCAATGACAACATAAAAAGAAACCTGAAAAATATTGGAAGCACATTCATTGGTCAGATGTGAGCAAGTTAAACTCAGATAGGGTCAGCATGTTTGGTATGAAAACAACCACAGTGAAAGCATAGCCCCAACAGTGAAGCACAGAGGTGAGAGAGTGATAATACGGGGCTGCATTGGTGCAAAAGATGTTGGGAAGATGGCATTTATAGGTGGCACAAAGAATGTCTTTGTATATACCAAAAAACAGTTGACAAGATGACTCCCAGTCTCCAGGAGCTTGGCAGAAGAAGAATATTGCAGCACGATAATGATCCAAAGCAAACTGCCAAAATCACACAAGACAAGAAAAAAGTGTAAACTATGACCTGGCCAAGTATCTATCCAAACTTGAATCCAATAGAAAATGTTTGGGATGTTATAAAGAGTACAGCTAGAACAACATAGCCCTTCCAGCTTTAAAAAAACTGTCCCTGAAGAAATGCAGAACATCTCTGAGGAAATTTGTGCAACACTGGTATCATTCCAAGGAAGTTTGAGGCTGTCATCAAAAATAAAGGTGGCCATTTTTCAAGTATTGTAAAAATAAAAGATCTGAATCTTTGTACTGAATTTTGCAGAACTGACTTCATGATCTGGGGGCTGTATTTTGTGAATAATGGATCTAAAGCGTCATTTGTTGGCTTGTTAGGCAGGGAGACACAATTTTGAGTCATCTGACATTGTGAAGAATTGCACAAGTGGGCAGTTCTTCATATACTGATAGGGGTTTGCATGATTGAAACTAATGTTACTATAATCTGTATGATAATTTTGTTATTGTTTCTCATTAATGAGTTCATTAGAATGCAGTGTGTCGTATCTATGTTAGTGTTTTTTTTTTTAAATGAGTGACTGTCCCTGCTCATTTTTATTTTATGTTAGTAGTTATAAAATATGCAAACCAAAACTCAAGAGATGCTACAGACTCAACCACTGTGAAGTGTATCCAAACATGACACGTTGGTGCCCAAGAATCAGTCAGAAATGCTCAAGCACGCTCTCAAAAATAGGATCTACAAAGGTTATCACGTCTGTGTTGCAAGCACTTGACGAGCAGCAGAGCATCTGACAGGCAATAGCAAATACACATAGCTCCCTCCAAATTGTTTGTTTTCAATTGTTTTTTGTTATATATCAGAAAAAATATGTTTTCAAAGATTTATTGACATTTTCAAGGCTGAATTACGCATTTGCTCATGAACATTTGACCACATTCCAGTCATCCAAGGAAGAAAAAAAAACATATTTTTTACAAGAATTTAAATTGTATGTGTAAAAATACTGACGCAAGATAGATGATGAGAAAATAAAGAAACTCAAAACATTAAATATCAAAGACCCTGCCTATTTGGAATGACTTCAGACAACACTTTGGTTTCTCTTAAAAGTACAGCCTCAGGCTTCTCCTTAACTCTTTCGGGTAACTACTGATCCCATTCCAGTTTCAAGATGTGAGTTGAGTGGGCTGAGGCTCACAGTAAGGGTATTTTCCTTCGCAGTGTTTTTCAAATCATCCTCTTGCATCATCATTATTATGGTAAATAATTCAACAGTTTGTTTCATGTTCTGACCTCCCTGAACTCCCCCTTTTTCTCCTTTATTCTCTCACACATAGTTAAGTGATACCGGAATAACCTGTTAATACACAACTACAAAGAAACACCTCTTCTCTTGTGAACCTGGTTATTTAATATATTGTGCACACACAGTCCCACTCACATTAATGCTGCCCACATACTGTAGTGGACTGATACTAGCAGCAGCCATGATAACAATGATTAATGTGTTCATTCTCTTACATCTACTCTCACTGAGTGGACTGATAATTGCTTGTTGCTGATACTGGCCTTCTCAAAATCTCAAATTGTTTCAATGTACACTCCAAATGACAAAACAAGTGTGGTTATTCAGAAATTGTGAAATGTGACCAAGATTTTAAAACACATTATGACCTCAGAGCAAAAAAGGTCCTTATATTTCTGTTATCCTGTCTTTCTTTTATTCTGTTATTGTTAAATGCTGTCTGTTGTTCCTAGAAAACAATCCTGAAATAAAATGCACAAAAACAAAGCAAACAACCCAAAGCATTATACACCCATTTTCAATTTGCACATAAAAAGCTGTGGTAGATATTCCAGAAATTCAAACAGAAACTGAAATACCACGAATAAATGCCTGTTGCAGCTTCTTCTTCTGCCAAAGTTTCTGCAATATCCAACTACAGAGTTAGCGCTACCAATTGTTTGTGTTATTGCATCCATCTCCTAAAAATCACAAGACATAGTGGATACAACCATGCATTCATTTGCATTTTCTGTTGCTGATTGTCTGCAAATTCTGAAGAATTTTACATCTGAAAGGGATCTTTTTTACAGAGCAGCATTGAAGCCTGTTAAGTAAAACTGAGGTTATAGCTACAGACAAACTTTTAAGGGCTGATTCATGATGAGAAAAATAGGTTATGTTAAGGTACATATATCCACCACTAACAAGATGCTTAATAGCTTTTTGGCTCCATATTAGTCACCGTAAAGAACTCAGTTATATCTTATTCTGTATGACTGTTTTGGACAAATACTCAGCCATTAACTAAGTTAACTTTTAATTATTGTATGGATTGAAGTTGTTGTACTTGAAATATGGCTTTAATATTCTTTGCTCGATATGGCCCTTAGGCTAAGAACAAAAGTACCGCCTTAACTCAATGTATACCATCCCAAACTCCCAGACTGACGATGCATGCAAGGCAGAAAACTGATGTTGTAGTCTCTGATGCTGCTGCCTGGCCTGTCATCAAATGTGAGATTTTGAATGTTAAATGGAATCTGTCTGTGAGAAACAGAATATTGACAACTGTCAGTGTTTATATAAGACACACTATACTGTATAATATTAAATACATTTAGATCTGGTCTCAAATTGGTTTGATCCTTTACACAGTAAAAAGCTCTGTGAGCAATAAAATTGTACATCAAATTTAGGCAGTACATTTGTTGTTAGCCTTGAACAAAATTGGGGAAAAAATCTTTAAATACATATGTTTGAAAATCTCTCAAGTGGTCTATTAATAAAGGAAATAAAGTTCTGCTTGTGCTGACTTAGTTCTACTATTGCTGAATGGGCATAGAACCTGCACATCTCAATAGACCTCCAGTTTTTTTCAGCGTGTATCCCATCACTGAAGAACAGGCTCTGTTAAGTAGCTGGTGAGCTATAATGCATTCACTAAGTGTGGCAAACAGGTGGAAACTTTAGAATGTGGAACAAGTGCAAAAAAATAAGCAAAATCAAACAACTAGTGCTTGTGAGCAATACCTCAGTTTAGAATGAGAAGCATATTCGGAGTTAGAAAGGCTTAGAGCTGACCTGATCATTATTAACACTAGTAGTTTTGTGTTTTGCTACATAAGAATCAACTTCATTTACAATGAGCTTTTAAGAAAGAATCACTATTCTTTTGCTACTACCACCTTATAATATCTGTATGGAGTGGGGTGTAGTAATTCATTTACACTAACCCTAACCTACTAAATATCAGTAAGCAATAGTCAGAAGGTTATTGAGACGAAACTCTTACTTAACCCCTTAACGACGATTGTCGCGAATTTGCAACATACCTCTGCAGCCGACGTAACGTATGCATTCCCCCAGTGCTGGCTCGTGCATATTCAATACATACTTAGGAACCTTTTGCAAGCACTGGTTTCTCTTAGGACCAGTTTGAATGGCATTTGTGGTATCCATAAATTTTTTTTTACCATTAATGCCTGTTGCATGACATCTTTATATCTGTTACATGTGGTATAGACAAATTAACAATCTCTATTTAATTTAACTTCGGCTTGAAAGCAAAAACATAAATAATTATTTTTTCATATAATTGTAAATAAATTCAGGTGTCAAGTGGCTTTTGGCCTAGTAGTTGTCAAAGAAGAAGCAGAAAAAGGCATCACAAAGTTTTATAATAACTAGTGAAGAGCCAGTATACTACTAATATGCATGCTATAGGAAAATAGTTAGTGGTGAACATGTGAAACTTAATAAGATAAATCAGATACCATTCAAATTCTTCAGTTTCTTTTTGTATCTTATGGTGATTTGGACGGTGCAACATGAAGAAGTTCAACACAATGAAGATCTGTGAAATTGAAGAGGACAATTTTACAACTTCCCAAATATATAGGACTACTCAAATACACTGCAGTAGCAGACCATTCGATTCAATTCAATTTAGTTAATCCATCCATTATCTGTACACCGCTTGATCGCAGGGGGACTGGAGCCTATCCCAGTCGACTCAGGGCGAAGGCAGGGGACACCCTGGACAGGTCGCCAGCCTGTCACAGGGCTACATATAGAGACAAACAAGCACACTCTCATTCACACCTACGGACAATTTAGAATAATCAGTTAACCTCAGCATGTTTTTGGACTGTGGGAGGAAGCCAGAGTATCCGGTGAGAACAGGGAGAACATGCAAACTCCACACAGAAAGATCCCAGGCGTCCTAACCGGGACGCAAACCGGGGATCTTCTAGCTGTGAGGCGACGCCGCTAACCACTGAACCACTGTGCAGCCCCCAATTTAGTTCAATTCAATCATTTAAAAAAATAAAATAAAATTATTTTGCTTAATATTTGGGGCGGCTGTGGCTCAGGTGTAGAGTGGGTTGTCCACTGATCGCAAGGTTGGCGGTTCGATCCCCGGCCCCTCCACATGCCAAAGTGTCCATGGGCAAGACACTGAACCCCAAGTTGCTCCCAATGGTAGATTAGCGCCTTGCATGGCAGCTCTGTCGCCATTGGAGTGTGAATGTGTGTGTGAATGGGTGAATGCGAAACACATTGTAAAGTGCTTTGAATACCACTAAGGTAGAGAAAAGCGCTATATAAGTGCAGACCATTTTACCATTTACATTTAATTTAATTGATGCTTTATACATAGACAGACCCAATTAAAGTACCTCGATTAGTGTTCATTATTAGACTGATTGTCTGTTGCTTCATGTAGATTAGATGAGTTCTTATAACAACCATACTTTTTAAAAAATATTATTGCATTTAAAAAGTTTATAAAAATGCAATTATCTATAATATTTATGCTTTTGCTAAAAATAAAAAATGTATCCATTGTGGTCCATCCTGTTGGTGCTGGATTCAGCGTTAACACGACCAATTTGTTCCAAATTATTTCAGTCGAAGATGTGAATCTGTGCACAACAGCTCTGTTTGCTGTGCAGTAGAAGCATCTAGGCTGATAGAAGGTACGTAATATCGCAGCAACACATCAGAAGTTGTAGATAATGAATGCTGCTGCTCTGCCACCTGTGTAAATTGTACAAAGCCCTTTTCCCACTGTGGAGACACTATAGATCATGCTGTTGTATGATGCTACAGCTGTTTAATAAAGTCAAAGAAAAGAAGGCACTGTTCTATTTTTGTGCGGTCCAGTGCACAACACGATCTAAGAATTATTTTAGTATATGGGTTGGTAATGCTGTGATGCTGAAGTTAGCCTCACTTAGCCAAATAATCTTATATATCGGATGAAACAGGAGTCATCGGGCTGGTAAACTTGTCAAACATGTTGTGATATTGCGTATTTTAACGAAAATCGTGATATTTTTTCAAACCTAACCAAGTAGTTTAAGCATTTAAACCCAATCAAACAGCGAGTGCAAATAAATCTTAAATCTAAAGCATAAAAAACTATTGCACAGACCCTAGTCTCCATGGTGAGAGCTTTGTGTTGGACCACCACCATCCCTCCAACCTCTTAATGTAGATCATGTTGCTCTTTGAAAGTGGAAACATTTCCTCGCACGTTTCCTCTTCAGAAAGAAAATTGGTTTCTTTCAAACTGTAATGCAGTTTACATGTACAGGAATGTAACCTTTGCAAGACAAGGTTGAAGCATCATGCACGTCCCTGGATCAGCTGTACCCACTCTGCGGGTGTCATTTGTGTCTGTCATTCAACAACAAATTCAACACCCTGTCCATCAAACTTGAGCACTGTGAGTGAGAAAGAATTATAATGCTACAAAAGAATGCTTTTTTTTGTCTCTGTTCACCTTGAATTTCCATATATTTATGGTATGTCATTGTGAGCTAAGAAGAATTCCTGTGTAATTTTCTCTTTTTCCTTTCCTGTCCTGCGCCACTTTGTCTTCATCATCTTCTACTGTATTTTCCATGTGATTAAGTCCCCGGTGGTCATGCGCTTTATAATGCCTTCTAATCACAAGCTCCATTGTAGAAAATTCATCTTGAACTGCCATCTTAATTCCTTTCTGTCCATTGACTTCTATATGACATTCATCCCTCTAGCTCTCCTCTGGCATTGCCATGGCATGACGGTGCAGTGACAAACTGCACGGCTGGGGTAAGAGGAGGTTAAATGACTTGCCTCCAAGACAAAGAGTTCATCATTGCATCTGCTCTATAATGAAGGTAAAGGATTGCTGGCCTCTTCACCTCTGGGGAAAGAAAATTAGCACCTTCCAAGCATTCTGCCATTTCAGGGAAAGCAACTCACACTGCAATGTGATCCCTGGAGCCTTTTACATAATATTCTTATGATCTTATGAGGGAGAATATTAGTGTTTGGCTATGAAATTCAAATAAGCTGACACAGTATAGCTTAGATAACGGATATTGATAGAGGCAAATACATGTAACTGACCAGAGCCTGATGAGCAGTTCCTAAATTTAACTTGAGGTTGCAAAATGAAAAGGTGAATTTTGACAGATTAACTCTGACCAAGGAGGCAAAACCTGACCTATGTAAGATTGTATTTAATCCAAACTATTTGGCCTCTGGTGCTCCAAAGCTTTCTCATTATGGTGCAATACAAATCATTTATATTGCACTGAAGAAGGCATTTCGTGTGTGAAAAAGTCTGTGCTGCCTATCCATCATTCTGAAGTTCTCCCGCTATCATTATACTTGTTAACTGCCTAAAGTTTATCAAAAAGTCTTGTGTAAAAGAGCACATCAGCCATCAGATTTGAGGATGTAACCTTGACAATGTACAGTTTATTTATTCTTCTTTCATAGTGTTAAAAGACATGCGGCAGTATTTACAACGACATAAATACCATGTTATTCTACTGATTTTGCTTAAATCTTTGAGACTGCTTCTCCATCCCTCTGCAGTGTGCAAATGAAATGTGACATTACATGGTAACTGACTAATCAGTGCCAATAAAACAGAGTATAATACCTCTATTAGATATTTCTTATCAGTTGGAAATGTCAGCTATCTATTTATTATCACTTCACCTTATTTACCTTTTCATACCATGTCCGAGCAATCTATTACCTGCTATCAGCTTGGCTCCACAAAGTAATCTGCAACAACATTTTTCTTGCCCAGGTAAAAATGAATTATAATGACACTGTCAGATTTACTGAACTTCTAAATGAGTCTCTGATCAAAAGTATCCCATGAAACATATATTAGTTTATATCGCTGGCATAATGCGATTCAAATCATAAACACTGGTTGCCAAACAAGTTGTCCCTTTAAGGTCCCTCATGTCCACAAACTAACCATAATTTATAGTGAGCAAAAATTCAAAGCCTCTCTGGTGTTTCGCTGGAGGAATGGAAGATCACGTCTGTAAGTGGACATAAAGCAGAAATCGCTCTTGATGGTTACTGCCAAAATGAATCACTGTTTAATTCATTGCTTCGGAAGTTCATCTATGTTAAGAACTGTATTTTCCTCTGCATGTTCTATACAGATTTTCTCTCAAAGGTTTTTGTGTCACAGTTGTCTCAACAGCTAATTAGGAATCTCATGAATGAAACTTAAGTAAATAAGCAACAATGTCAATAATGTTGTGCCATACTGCCACACTGTTAAACACTCTCCGTAGACTGTTCCTCCACCAAGGCTAAACGCCTGGTCTCACATTTTCTTGCAGCACCAAAATTTTATGGGTTCTCCCTGTAGCCATGCTTCAATTTAAACAAGTTTCATGAGATTTAGTTTGTTAAATTCTTCCATGATCTTGCTGGCTGACAAACCACACTGAGCAGATCCGTCTCAGCTCTTGCCTTGGCGAAGGAACCAGTTCTTCATGATGACTCTTATGTAAGAGCTCCTTAGCTCATCTAATCAGTAAAAAAAGTTATCATTGCAGTAATTTGCCTCTTTTGCAAGCAAATAAGGGCTGGATTAGACATGATGCTTCTTTTTCATGAGCAAATGCTAAGTGCAGCTGTAAGTGTCACTAGGGCGCAAGGAACAAGAGTGCAACGAGTGTTACATTGGCCTCATTACAACGCAACACAGTGTTTGACAACCTAATTTAATAATGTAGCTGGTTTAGATGTAAGAGCAAAACTTACAAAATGTAAACAGACACCAAGGAGAGGAGAGAGCTTATCATATGTCAAACTGCACTAAACATTTTCATTTCCATTCATTGCTAACACCAAAATACGTCTAGTCAATGAACTGTTGAAGGTGGCGGGCATCTGTCCCAAAGAGAAGCGGGTAATATTGCTGCCATAAGAACAAGAGGGGAAATTTTCATTGAATAAAAGTAAACTTAGTAACTTCAAAGGTAATTGTATTTTTTTTTTTTTTAGCTTAGTTTAAAAAAATACAGGTTACCTATATTAGTCTGCCTGAGACTAAATTACCTCACAATCATGGGTTGTCTGAGGAGTCAGAAGTTCTTTTCCATTCTTTATCTTGTGCCTACTCTGGCTCCTAAAATATTTCCATTGTTTTCTTTATGTGTTATTGATACAATATGTCCCACTGACACTTTCACTATTTGTTGTGTTCCTTCATCCCTGAAAATCTAATGAAAATTCAGAGTTAGTGTACAAATACTATGCTGCAGATAGACTATTATATTGAATTTTAGATTGAAACAAACATGAAATATTACTTGCTTCACCAGTTTTTTTTCTAAAAGCTAGCTATTATCCAAAGATAGTCTAATGCACTCTAACATGGTCTATAGTTACAGTTTTTCTCAGTCGCTTTGGTGCATTTCTCACATCACTATTAACATTTGCACAACAGTCAGTGCATTTCTCAAAACAATTAGTACAAACTGCGAAACCTAGTTGATAACCTGCAAAAGCGTGCCAGTTGCTCAAAATGGATAGTTCATTCCTCAAAAGCAAGTATTCACGTCAATGAAAGTGTCAGTGTCATCAAAATGAAAAGTCCTGACACCATTTTTTATGAACACGATAGTCAAATGGCTTTGTCATGTTTTCATTATGACAGTTGTAGCGTAAAAAGGAGCAGAACATTCCAAGCCAACCCAAATCCCCCTTTTTGGAGACGACAGGATGTCTCCCTTCTGCACCAGAATCTGATAAGGATCATAAAAGTGCCATTAGGTGACGAAAAGCACACCTCGGGAGAAGACGAGATGACATTCCTCCTAACACAAGGAACTCTTTGATGATTTGAACTAAACACTTCTAAATAATAAAATCAAAGAATTTAACATCTCTGGAGTGGTGATCCCAACATCTGGACTCTGTGATACCAGGTTGATCAGGACCAGCATGGAAGGAGAACACATTGAATCTGAAGTGTTTATTGAGATGCATACGCACGACACCAACACCCCCCTCCTCTCTGTCACTGACCACCATAAAAGACACACAGCGAGAGAGAGAGATCTTTTATTCCCAGCATGTATACTTATAAGTTGAACTTTTCTTATAATTGAATGTATATGCTTGTATCTGTAGTCACATTAATAGTTTACTTTCATGTAGCCTAAATGTCTACTATTTGTAAGCTTATTCTTGTGTTATATCTTTTATTATTATTATCTCAGGAACCATGTGAGATAAACATATCATGTTTGGTGTCGTTTTAATCACACATTTAGTGAGATTTTCGATCTGTGACCATCTTAGATATTTAACAATCGAATTTGCATGTTTAAGAAATAATCTTAAAGTATGCTCTGAAGGTATTTGGCCTCTGATCTGTCCTGGACAGTGAGACTCAAGACCAACTCCTGGGATGGACACAGCCACGATTGGTCAGATGCTGATTTGAATTTGGCTCCAAAACTTTCTATATAAAAGGAAAGTCACTGGAATGCAACTTGGGCTTTTTCTTTCATTCAAGGGCCTTTTTCTTTCGTTTAGGGGCTATGTTTTTAAGGGCTTTTAGTTGTTTCTTTAAGGGCTGGCTTTCTTTAAGGACTTTTTAATTTGGCTTTATTGGGCTTTTATCAGCATCTTTACTTAACAGGCTATTTCAAAAGCTCTTTACGGAGTTTTTCTTTACACAGCGCAACTTTCAACAAGGGTTCTTAATATTTTCGTGAGCTGTGTTTTTCCATGATTAACTTGAAGTTAGACTTCTTAAGTTAACTTTAATAACCCAACAGCATGGACATTTTCTTTTAACTATGAGCTTCGACTCTTAGTGTTTGTACTTTGGCACATTTTTACAACATGACTACACCAAAGTGCCTCCTTGTCTCTGCGTTCCTGATCCGACGCATCCAGCAAACCATCACAGCTGGACTTCCTGCAACCTTCCTCTCCCTCCATCAAGGGCTACACAAGTATCGTTTTCCTTCTGCTAAACGGGTGAATTTATAAATTACGATTGGCTTCCAATTCCAAAGTGATTCTAAGTTCATCATCTTTCTATCAGCTGCTTCCAGTGACGATCACAGTTAATTAGTTTATCTGCATTCATTCATTCATTCATTCACCGTCTGTTGTTACGTCATTGTTGTTTATTGTTTGTTTGTAGTGTTAGTTAATAAATGTTTGTGTATAATTACCATCGGTTCTGCTGTGTATTTCTTTGTTTGGGAACTGGAGGTCAATGAAATCAGAATTTACGACTTTCAGCTAAGAGACTGATCAACTTCATTCAATTAAAGTCTCTTTGAGACTTAATCTAGAATGAAGTTTTCTCAGTAATCTGAGATGGTGCCCCTTCATTAACGAGTGCAATTTTAATTGTAAAGTGTAGTTACGTCAACGCTACACAGTTTACTCTGGAAGTTTTTTTTAAATGCGAAAAAGTCAGATCTTGGTGACACTACCTGAAAATGCTCCAGACAGCACTACGTACTATTTGTACAGCCATTTGAAAACTACAGCAAAGTTACACATTACTGTATTTAGTGAGATAACTGAATACAAGACACTGAATATGTATGTTTCACATTTTACTGCATATGCTCTTTGCAACTCTTATCTGTTCACAGCATTGTGTAAAAGAAAAATACACACTTATTTACAACAAACATAAGAAACACCCTTTAGGTAGAGCTGTGCACAACTGTAAACAATATTGCAGCAAATACTGGAACTGAACATACAACATACACAGTACTGTAAATCATTCATCCAGACCTTCCTGTCTGTCTGGCCACATATTTTCATCTATATCACAGTGAATATCATCCCTTGCAATGCAGCGAGGAGGAGCTTGACAGATTTTGACAACTTGTTCAACATTTTTGTATGTAATGACTCAAACAATGAAATGATGACTATTCGTTTTATAGGGAATGACTATTAAGCATTCATAAGTATAGTTCATTTTGACTGACATGACATAAGCAAATGATAATGTTATAAAACAGCAGAGAATTGTATGAAAGCAGTTGATGCGTGTCCAAAAGCAATCCAATGATGTCCAATGATTTATGAGAATTTAAATTCTGATCAGAGAAATGCACCAAAGCGACTAAGAAAAACTGTCAACTGGAGGGGCACTATTTTAACCATGAAAATGCGACAGCAACTGAAAAGGTATTTGCCACACAGACTGTGCAGGTTTTCCTAAGTGCACCGGCTATTTTAGTTCTTGTAGGTGCAGCTGCGCAAAGTGCAAAAAGGGCTGGCTGAAGTGGAATATAAATTGGAGGGTATGGTGATTAATAAATTCCCCCTTAGCCAGTCGCAGCACTGATCTCATTGCTTTAACAGCTATGCCAATCAGTGAAGCATGATGACAATTCCTCAACAAATAGAATGAGGCTTCTCTAGGAAATTACATTATTGTCTGAATGGTGCAGAGAGGCATGACCTGAACACGCAACAAAACCTCCATTCTGCAGTCGGATGCAGATGGTTGTGTGTTGTTATTTAAGTTGTACAATCAGGAGAGAAATAAGTAATAAAAAACTGTTGATAAAGCTGGTTATATCACCACATCAATTCAAGCTATTTCACTTTTATTTCTACTGTAGCTCTCTTCACAAATGGCCACATCAGACCGTAAAATGTGACACAACGGCAATGACACAAAGGATTGATGAGTCACTGTAATCTGCCATTTCCTACATGAGAGAACACTGAGTCACGGTGGAACAGGCTGATGCGTGTAGTATTGAATGAGGTTATTTTGTTGCAACCTGGTGTCATTAGCATGTGATTTGCAGAAAAATAAAAAGGTAAATACAGTGGATGCCCATGCGTAATGGCACTGCAGCCTGGCACTGGACTTAAACATTAGGCTGCAGATTGATCAACATGTGTCCTGCTGCAGGGATTTAATAAACTGAAGAAGAAGCTTTTCATCCACTTTAGCCGCTTCGGACAACACTGCTGGAATCACTTGTACTAATTTAGTTCAGCTACATTAAATCAATTAAGATCAATGCTGTATGACTCACTGCTGTTTCTGCTTCAGAGACAATGGATGTAAATTTTTTATACTCCTTTAAATGCATAAGTTGAGGAGAAGAAAATATTTTTCTAACTTTTAAACCATGAGCCCATTATTGCTGCACAGTTGTTTGCATATTTATTTTGCTTTTGTTGATAAAATCACCACAATAGTGGCAGATTCAAGAGGGACAGACATGGTTTTGAGATGTATATTTGCATGTGTAAAAGATATTTCCCATTAAAATCCAAACAACCATGTCTTTCTATTGCCACGTTTTAAGGAAGCTCCTAACTGTGCACTACGCTGTACCAAAAATACCACATAGATGAGCAAAGTGAATATCAAGGTCAGAAAATTATAAGACTGCCTGTCAGAGCTCTATTTGTACTGGTCATTGTAGCACCCCAAAATAAGGGCTAAGATGTTTAATTTGGTGTGTCCACGAATTTCAGTGTCTTAGCAGTGAAGTGGAGCATTGCTTCTTCCAAGTAGTAGAAAAAAATAACTGAAAAAGGCTTGAGTGATTTTTTTTAAAGCATCCTGTCTCATAACTCTGTAAACAAGGCTGATGTTATTAGTGTGTGTGAGCATTTCCAGCCTGCAAATTAAGTTTATGAATTATTTAGCCTGCATCCTAGCCTTGAGCTGTAAAATCAGTCACGCCGAGGCTCTACGTACACCTGAAAAAGCTTAGATTGTCATTACTTCTCAATGTGTTATATTATCCAAAAAGCAAAATGACCACATGTGGGCTGACATCAGAACAACCTCATACAACAAAAAAAATAAGACAGCTATTCAACAGGATTCATTTAAATCAGTGATATCTCCAGTGGCCGAGCCAGATCCCTTTTCAACAAGTCAGTATCACAATAAGTGTCCCAGTGTAATTACTTGGAGAGGAATTCGCCAGAAAGTCAATTTATCAAGATGGATGCTTCATTTGTTATTCTTTAGTATTTGTTGAGTTTTTTTTTTTCAATTGTGCACAGAATAATTTTCACTAGAGGCTTTTTTTTGATGTATTGAAGGTGACTTCCAGAATTGATGTGTGAATGGGATCTTTGGCGGTAATAAACTGCTGTAGAATGGTACGTCCTTTCTTGTTTGAACCTGTGTCTTCTGAAGCTTTTGTTGGGGAACATCTAGGGAAAAGGAGAGAGGAGAGATGTTGATTAGACTCAGCGCGGTGAAAATATATTGTTCAGCTATCTCCTAATGATGAGACTAAATATTAAGTGGCTCGGTACATTCAGTGAAGCAGGCCCCTTATTAGTGGTGTGCCCAGTACTGAGTGTTCGTGATAAGTTGGGTTGGGTAGTTTCTCTTATAATTACTTAATCACAGAGATGATTCATAAGCTGAACAGGGCTCATTTATCAAAGTTCATTTGAAGCTCATGTTTTGATAATGTATGTTTGTAGATGCGCTGTATGTGAAATTATTATATGTAAATGCTGTATTTATCAGCCTTTCGGACAGAAGGGGAAAGATTTGCATGTCAACTGTTTGATAAATTGCTAATCTGTGCAAGCTCGTACACAAAATTTAACAGTTCATTAACATACATCAGCATAGCAAAGTTTATTTAAATAAAGCAATTAGAGTTTAGTACATTCTGCAGCACACATGGTAAAAAAATGAAGTGGTTTTGCTAAGCTGCAATGCAGAGAGCTGCAAGTAAGAGGACACTATTGCATAAAAGGTTATGCATTTTAAATGACTGAGTATGTGGATCTGGAATGAATGTGGCTATTGTTTTTATCTTTCAGGACAACAGCTTTACTCTCAATAATAATTTTAACTCTGTAGCATCATTAAGTTTCAAACATGAACCTGATCTCAATGTGTAGATAGGATATAAATTTTAATCTGAATACTATATCTGAAAACTAACCTTGTTATCCTTGTTTGTGTAGATCTCCATTGTGTTTTTGTTTTTATCAGGTCTTATTAAGACAGGCTTTTTAAGGCACATCATGAAACCCAGTCTAATTTCAAACTACATAACAAATGAAACATAAATAGAAATCCTGTTTTGCACACATACTGTTGCACAGCATGTTTTTAAAAAAAAGTATCTTTAGATTAAACTGCTGCAAAAAATTATGTTTCTCTCTCACACCTTTCTTTTGACTTCATGAAAAATACAACTTCAAATTGTGTGTGGTGTCCATAGTGGTTACGCTATTTGAGTAACAAGTGAAGCTATTTTCTCATAAATCTTTCTTAAAAATGTGAACTAGCAGTCAGTAGACGTCTGCTGACCTCAAAGTGAATCCAGTAGTTGATGTTACTTACTGTGATGTCAAGCATTTATCACAGCTGTTTTAAGTGTTTTCTAGCTTTGTAGTACTTTTACTCGTGCATCAACATTTGTCAGTCTCTGAAAAGAAGAGTTGTGCTCTATTAATCTTCACAAACCCAACTGAAACTGAAGAAATTTTTCTACCACAGATGTTAAAGATATAATATGTGAAAATTCCACATTAAATGTTTAGAAATTTCAAGATCAGAGTTCTTGCTTCCTTTTTTCATTCTGTTGTTTTTGTTGCCCACTGCTGATGGATCACTATTATTTCAGTCTGATTGTTTTGACCACTATTAACACCATTGGACTGGTCCATGATTGAATTCATCAGATAATGTTAGACACAGTAGCTGTTTGGGTTGTTAACTCGAACATGATTTCTGCCAAAATCACATCTAGTACAAGGAAAACAACTCCCATGATTCCATGCTTTTTCACAATGACATCAAACTACGTCTTTTGTTATTGTTTTAATTGAGAGACTCATAGTGGCAGAAATTACATACTGTAATTCAAAATCTTTTCTTTTATCTGCATGTTTTGATTATGTGTGGGCTAAAGCTACAATTATGGTGTGAAATATGCCACCGAAATAGTAGGTGGACTCGTTGTTTCTAGACTTTGCAGATGTGTTCACAGCAGTTTTCAAAGGGAATAATCAATCCCCGCATGAGGCTAACCATGATGATAACTATGCCTGCACTTTGACAAATATTTACACAGTATTGTGTTGTGGGCTGATGGGTTCGTGTTGGGGAAAAAAGTTGATGAAGCATGATTGATTATCATTTCATAAAGGTTATATGCTTCATTTGGAATGCGAGTCCATCTCACTGACAAATGTCACTCGGGGGCCTTCACACTATGCGGTGACAGCACTTTATCCCCTGGCAAAGGGATGCTCACGGTGGTCGTTCATAGTCCCCTCACACAAAAAACTTCAATAAAAGGTTGTCTCTTAGTATTTACATTATTTATCCATGGGCTGTCACCTCTGAGGTCCAGATTGTTTTTCAGGCCCTCAGGCCACAACTGAGGGATTTCATTCATTTCAGCTCAAGGTGCATTGGTGATAAAGTTCTTCTATACCACCTATATCTTAAGCTGTCAATGTTTCATGCCCAATATAATCGGAGTGAGGTGGTTTATTGCATATCTATATTGTGAATGAGAGGGTAAAAAAAGAAAAAAAGGTACTCTATATATGAATCTGTTATCTATCTTTTACTTGTGTTACATGTTATGTGTAAATATTGGATGTATTTATGCATTATTTTATAAATAATGATTTGAAGAAGGCAGAAGGAGCACTCATTATACATTAGAAATGTGATCTTCAGTCAGTTGCAAACATCAGCAAATAATTTCCCTATTTGTACATGTATCATTTGTATCATAGAAATAATGTAGAAATAATTTAGAATCATATCTGCAATCATTTTGAATCAAATCAATCTGTTTTTTCCAAAGCTGAGTGAAAAGCATAGCTTGTAGCGAGCATGATTTTTAAATGTAAGTATGTTATAATTTTGATATCATTTTGACAGCTGAATGGCATCGATCTGCAGTCTTAAAATATAAATTGTAAGGCAATTCAGGCATTCTTGGAAAAGGGTGCTCAGCTCAGTTTTACATAGCACCAAATCATAACATAAATCATCTTAGGCTACATTACACGTTAAGGTCAAGACCCAACAATATCATAGTGAGAAACCCAACAGTTCCCCTTTGAGCAAGCATTTTGCAACAGCGAGAAGGAAAATTCCCCTTTAACAGGAGGAAACCATTGACAGAACCAGACTCAGGGTGGGCTGCCATCTGCCGCGACCGGTTGGGGTGAGAGGACAGCGGATTTTGAACACTTCAGTCTTGTCCCACATCCAGCTTCCACTGATAGAGGCCTGTCACTTTCTATCTTTAACCCCTTAACCCTCGCCAGAACACACACATGCAGAGGGAAAGTCCCGCTGCTATATTTTGAATGCCATTTGCCCTCATTATACACCGTTTAATGCGGACTAGAATAGCAACACTAGAGCAGCAATCGCAGCAGCAGTTCCTTATTTTCCAATAAGAGTGCCAAACAGCAAAATGGTAGTTTTTCTTAACCTTTTCTGCCATCTATGGAAGCACGTACTTGTTGGATTTTTATGTACTACACACTCTTTTCACTGTAAGAGTAAACAAACAAAATGTCTCCAAGCATTTCTTCTTTTTGAGTTCAAAAAATGTCCAGTGATAAGAGGTTGAGACATACATATCGGCAATTTCCTTCTGTCACTGTGGTTTTGGTCAGAGGTCATTGTTCAGTCATCCTCTCCTATAAATGTTTTCTGCCTATGAAAGGACTGTTCACTCATCTGGCCTCCGTCCCGTGGCGCTCAGAAGGTCGCACTGTTGTGAGCCATATGAAAGGCCTTCCCTTAAGCTGTTCTCCTTAAAGAGAACCTTATTGCTAGCTCTGAATTTGACAAAGGAAGCAAGTGAGTGAGTGATCTGTGCACTCTGCCATTCCACGCAGGCTGTTTAGGCATTTAAAGATACCTCTAACCTGCCTGAACCTCTTATTCAGAACTTAGAAATCAGCTGATTTTTTCAAAAAAGTCCAGTCAAAGCCCTGAATTCTTCAGGGAACCATGTTCAGCTCACATAAGGTAGGGTGTTTAATTTTAGGCTGCTGGGCCATTGGGTTTGGTCTCCATGGGCTCCTTTAAAAGTTCAGCTGTGGTGGTTTTTCACAGCCTAAACATGGGGCTGAACCCTTACCTAGTTGGGTCCTTTTCAACGTTTTAAGCCTTCCATTGCTTGAAGCGCTGGTTATAAGGATGGTTCCGAGGTGTGGCGTCTTTGTTAGGGCTCCACTGCAGTGTAGCACCACGAGCTACACTGGCGGATAAGGTTGGATGCACAGTGTGACCAGACTTTGACTGAAAGAAGGGCTAAATCTGAGTGGCATGACAAAAGTAGCTTAACTCCTCTTTGCTTTTAGCTTGGATTACTGGTATTAAAAGCTAAGGACCTGTTGATCCTTGAGTTGTTCTTATGGAGTGACATGTATGTTTGGTGCAGCTCCTCATCCTTTCTCCAGTTCTCCAGACAATCGGGTATGGCTAAGTGTCATTTGCAGACATTGTATAATCAACAGTGATGGCAGTAATTACCTCCGCCAAGGAGGTTATGTGATGGCCAGCATTTGTTTGTTTGTTTGTTTGTTAATGTGTTTGTTTGTTTGTGTGTGTGCAAAATAACTCGAAAAGTAATGGACAGATTTGGATGAAATTTTCAGGAAATGTGTGAAATGGGACAAGAAAGAACAGATGAAAATTTGGGACTGGTCCGGATCACAGTGTCAATGCAGGATTTTTTTTTTTATCTAACTGTAACCGGGTGGACAATTAAATGCAGTTTACTCTAAAAGCCACCAGAGGGCTCTCTTGTTTTTGGGGTAACCCCCTGTGACCACATGAGATTTTGTTGATTTAATTAGATGTGTTTGTAAATGGAAATTAAAATTAAAACACACCCATGGAAAATTTCTTTCTCTATTTCCTGTTCGTTTCGGCTCCGTGACCCGTCTGACTTCTGATGAGGGAGGATGTCGTATCTGAAGCTCCAGTGTTAGCTCACTGTTAGCAGACCTTGCTGTGTGCCGTGGCCTGATGAAGACCCACTCTGGGGTCCAAACGTTGCTTAGCAAACATTGTTCACTATTTCACAGTGGATTTTTCACCAGTGTGGGGTTTATTTGTCCCTTTGGAGGGACCTTGTGGTGCCGCTAGCTCCGCCACTAGCGCTAAATCACAGCGTTCGGCTGCTTCTCGACACGTTTTTGGGGAGTTTTTGAGGTTTTCTGTTCCTTTAGCTTTGCTTTTTGGTTTACTTACGTTTCCTTAGGGTGGGAAGCTTCTGCCTTATTTCATTACCATGGTTAAAAATTATTTAGTTAGCATAAGCCAACTAAATTTGATTTCCGGCGTTAAACTTAATGTTAAGGGGTTTAAAATAAGGTTTAAAGGGCTTTAATTCATATAAGGGACTGTATTGGTGACTGTAAAGTGGGGGACCAGGGTTCAATAAAACGTATAATATTTTAATTTAGGTGTTAAAAATTAATTGGGTGGGTTTATTTAAATACTTTCATCGGTATTTCATAGTTTCAGGGATTTCATATAATTTTGAATAAGTTAAAGGTTTTTTATGTGGAGACAGCACTGTGGGGATTTATTTCATTTAGGGGTTTGTTTGGAAGTTTTTTAGTTTTATTTTCCACTTTTCTGTTCATTCTTGGCCTTCAGTTCATAAGCATTTGCAATCCATATCCTCATATTAAATAATACACACCACTCATTGTTTATGCATACAAAGCTCACAGTATAACACAGACACAAGACAAGAGACATGCCGCGTTATCGGTAGGAAATTTCTACTGTATGTAATTACATTTGTATCTGTAACGTTCCGTACAAAATATGTGAAATGGGAGATTGTGCTGGGGGTGGACTGAAGCTCCTTGGCGGAGGTATGGACTCTGAGTGCTTTTCTAGTTCATTCTTCTTTTTACTAAAGCTTTACAGCAATGCCATTATTTTGTTTATATATATATATATGTTTTATAGGAATGAGTAATTTAAGGGATTAAAGTTTGAAACTGAATAAATACATTACAATTACTAATCCTAGTAGCACTCCTTTTGACATCATGAGTCGACCTCATCTGAATTGTGAGGAGTTTGAGGTTGATGTCAGTTTGGTCCCTTTATGTTTAGTGGTCCAGGGTGTAGCTGTCATAGAGGGTAGATAGTAGCCTCTACCAAAACAGGAGAAATGCAACTCCAAATAGTTACAAAGTTTAGTTACTTATTATTTGAATAGTTTTTTTGCTGGCAGATGTGACAATAGACACAAGGGCATTGAGGCTTTGCTTTTTTAAGAGTTAGTTGATATGTAACCACCGTTTGGATTTCAGGACTTCCAGCTGTGCCATTTTGGAAACTAGCTGTGAGATTGTTAGTAAATCCTTCATAAATTTGGGTTGCCTACTTGTTAAACTGCAATGTCTTGATTTCTGTTTCTGCAAAAGATGCAACATGTTGCTGTGGATATTTTGAAGTTACTTAAGTGTCTTCACATCATCAAAATTTAGAGCAGTTCCTATTCAACCATCTCTGATTTGCCCCAATTTTTAATTGCATTTGGTCTATACTTGTACCATGCTGCAGATTCTGAACAAATAGCATAGTAAATAACAGTGAAAGTGTCAGGCTTTTATCTTTAATAGTTCCTGAGATATTGTCATTTAAACATAGCCTGAAATGTCAATGTGCAAAAAAACAAGCTGAAAGTGCAATTTAAAAAAAACTCTTAAAGTACTTAATATGTCAAGTTAGTACTTCACAAATATCATTTTAAATATCTACAGTGTAAAAGGTAAAAAAAAAAAAAAAAGTTTCAAGCAAATCAGAGGTGGTTAAGCAGAAGGCCCAGATGACTTGAAATGGAATAACCCTTAAAAGAACTCCATGAGTAATTGATTACAGTGTTCGAAGAAACTTGTCCAACGCTAATGATGTGTCAGGCTGTGTTGAGTGCATCCACGTCTACCTTTTCATCCCCGGTATGATGGGGACCTTGAAGCCTGGCAAGCTCTTGCATCATCAGGTTCATGGCCATTTCTTTGCATGCTGGTGTTATAACAGGCGAGCACAGCAGGGTCCATTAGGGGGACACAGCGTGAGCCTGATTGAAGGTTACACATTAAAATTGTACTTAAACAAGCAGGTCTTTCTGAGCTTAAACCTGCTGCAGCTGCATACTCTGATTGTGATGTTCATGGGTGAGGTATGACAGAAATTAATACAGACAGTGCTTGGTAGGAAATTGATGGATTTGTTTTGATATGCAAAGAAAATGGGCATATTATCACACCAATAAAGCTTCTTACAGAGCTTGTTAAATGTATGCAGATTGCAGTGCATAATAAATTTTTTCTTGACCAAAAAAACCCCCACTGCATCGTCAAGCTGCATCACACCTCAGTAACAGACGTGCCATGCAGTTATTTCAAGTACAAAGACACTTCAACATTTAGGTGTATAGAAACTTTGAGAACTTTTATAACTCGGTATATACCATCCTTTCATTGCTTAAAAAATCAGCACACAAGACACTGTTCAATATATCCCTGTGTCTTGTGAATCTCCCAGGGGCATTAGAAGAGCACAGAGGCCATCACTTATTACTTGGGAAAAGACAGGGTTCCCATCAATGCCACGCACAACAGGGGTTTAAAGATAATGATTAATACCCTTAACAAATGTTATATAATCCCCTCATGCAATTGTTTCTCAAAAGCTGCTCGCTGCGTGCTCTGTGTACCAAATGCGAAAGGAAGAATTCCAAAGGATCTTAAGAAAGCAGAATATTTCACTACAACAGAGCCTTGTATGAGCCTTACAGTTCATTATATCAGTAGTGACTTAACAATGAGGGCTCTGCAAACTACAGTCTCTTCCCCAGGAGTACACTGGAGAGGCTATTGCACAGGGAGTGAGGGAGGTTTTGGCATAGATTGTGCAAGAGGATGGTCTGTATTAATGGACTGGACACTGGTTTGTCTTTCATTGTGATCACCTTTCTTATTGTCTAAGTAAAGAAAGAGGTTTAGAGGTTGTAGAAGTACATACTTAATTACCAATATAGTTTAGTTTAGTGATTTTGTAAAAATGCTAAATAGAATTGTATTAATGTGCTTGTATTTTACATTAACCTAACAACCAGTCTCCCTATGTTTACTGAAATTTAAAGACAACGTAAGATTCCTGACCTAAGCTCACATGTTGTTCAAGTAGAGGCCTCGACTGGACAAATACACCACATGACAAGCACATGCTTTCCAAAACAACTTCTCTACTGCTTGGTCAGTTTAGGTAAAAGGTTTATGCAAGCAGTTGTTGCCTGCCCACACAGTGTTTTTACAGCACTTTGTGGAATACCTCTGAGCATCAACAGCTGAGCATGAGAGGTGAATTCGTGAAGGTTAGCTCATAGTGTACCTTTACTGTAAATGTGAGCTCAAAATTATCATGCATTTTATTTTTTACAACCACAGTCTCACTCAATTAAATACATAATACATGATGGATAGACAAGAAGAAATGTCAAGCCTCAAGGTTAAAGTGTAAATCACAAGTGAATTATTTCTTAATTTACATGTATTAACAAATAATACATATTTGTTAATACATATAAATGTATTATATGTACATGTATTTATGCTTCCATTAATCCAAATAATATGAAAACATACCTGGAGTTTTTGTTATTAATTTTTATTACACTATCATTACGACACTTCATCAGCATGTATGTTGAATCCTCCTGAATAGTAGTCAGTCTGCACTCTTTCCTCCTTGGAATCTCAGAAACCTGTTAGCACCCAGTTGGTCAAACCATCTGTCCAGAGGTGAGCAGTACACTGGAGAAACACTCCTGAGACTCTGCCCATATGCTTGTGCAAAAGGTGGGCTCTTCTGGCATGCAAGTCCTTAGCACCTTTATGCATTGGTACTTGTGGCAGCATCCCAAGCCACAGAGACTGATAAAATGACTTTTGTTTTATCCATATACAGTGCTCTGAAAAGGTACAGATATCTTCAATTTTTGAATATTTCACAGCTAAATGTTTCAAGATCATCACACTAATTTTAATATAAGACAGAGATTACCCACTAACCACAAAATGCAGTTTTTAAATGAAATAAACAAATATGTTTATTGAAGAATAATTGAAAACCTATATCACCCCTGTGAAAATTGCCCCCCTAAACCTAATAACTGATTGGGCCACTCTTGGCAATATCTAAATACTTTTTCACAGCACTATATGTCCATATGATTACAGTTTATTTCGTAGCGATGACACTCATTCAGAAACTCGGTACACAATGTGTTTCCCAAATGCAGTCTCTTCTCATCCAGCATTACAATGAGTGTGATAATGGAAAATGCATCAATTTAATGAATTTAATGACAGAAAACAGCCTCTAACATACTCATTATTCTGTTTTCCCTAACATCCGACTTCTAACTTAAGTAATGAACACAGATTGTCTGACTTTAAAATTAACAAGTGCTGGGGTTCTCTCAGTCTCTGCCTCTTGAGCTCACTTTCTTATTCTCTCTACTTCCACCCATGTAGGAAACCAGTGGCTCAGAATATTCATATCTAACTGGCTAATGAACAGGCACCTGGCTAACCATGAAATAACAGGAAAACAAAAGGTGGTAGTTTTAAAGAATACTCAGAGGATATATACGCCGATCAGCCACAACATTATGACCACTGACAGGTGAAGTGAATAACATTGATCATATTTGTACTGTGTGCTATTCTAATGGAAAACCTTGGATTTTGACATCCGTGTTGATGAGACTTAGACACCCAAACAAACATTGTCCCAGAACAAGCACACTCTCTCATGCAAATGGAAATCCCAAATGTCACTGGCCTATCCCTGCAAGAAAATGCACCCCACCACATGGAAAAAACATCAAACCATGAGGAACATGTTGAGGAACATGACAGTTGCCCAAGATGTTAATTTGACATCCAAACTTCCTATACCTCATTCTGATCAAGCCTGAGGCCCCGCTGCACAAGCCAGAGTACCCAAAGGATCCACTGCCAGTGTCCTGGTGCCAGACCCTGTAGGACACCTGAGAGGTCCTCTTGTCCATGTCCAATGGTTTAGAGCATTTTTGAGCACATAAGGGGGACCAACACAGTATTAGGCAGGCAGTCATAATGTTAAACCTGATTGGTGTATGAACAGAGAATACTTTAACCATATTGCTTTAACCATATACATAACAAAAATAATACACAAATAATACACTGAAAAAGATATTGAGGCTGTTGGATCAAATTATACACTTGATAACTAAAATTTTTATCAATGCACAGAAAAAATGTATCCCTAAAAAACTTAAAAATATGTGTTTTGTCTATTTTGCAGAGTCCTCTTTTGCATTGCTCCATTGGTCCAAGTACCATCTCTGCTCAAGTTTCTGGTGCTCATAAAAAAGTATAGTAGAAACTATTCTGGACATCCATGTCTTTCCCACCTAGTAGCTGTAATGTACAGAGTTTGGTACTGATATGCCTCCCTCTTCCAACTTCCCATGCCTTCTCTTAAACAAGGCATAAATACGCTGGAGGTTGGTAACTAATTAGATGCAGCTGTCACAGGTGAATGCAGAATTGCATGTGGAGAATAAGCCAGGGAAAGCAATGGGAGAAACTAGAAAATAGAAGCAAGTGTTGCTGCCAACCATAACAACACTCATAACACTTCTGCTGCAAGGTAGGAGCAGAACTTTTTTCTTGCTCTGGAATAATCTCTGCAGCAAAGATGACAATGCAATCCTTGTGACTCTTTATCAAACCAAAAAAGTCACCTTTGTGATGCATGCTTGTCATCCAGATGAAGGGCTAAACAAAGACCAGATCAGCCCAATTAGTTGTGGCAAATTTAGGCCACATGTTTATATATTTCTGCATATTGTGCAAAAGTTGCAGAATGACTGATGGATTCTGTTTAGAAACCCTTCCAAACTTAGACCTGGATGGTGGCAGGTTTCGTCCTTGCGTTAACATGTCTTGCTGTAAATTCAGTGCTGCTCTCAAAATCAGGACAGCACTGTATTTATTTCACTTTATTCCAAAAACTTGAAAAAGGGATGGTAAAACTTTCATTGGCAGAGCCACAGTTTTTAGACGGCTATGTCCAAGCCAATTTCACTTTTACCAGACTTAGTAATATTGTCTAAGGATCATTTTCAAAGCATGTGTGTATATATATATTGTGTGTGTCTGTGTGAGTGTCTGAGTGTCTGTGTGCATTCAAGCACACTAATATTGGAAGCTGTTCTTTTGGAAAGCTGCCAGTTGAGAAAGCAGCCAACACAGCACGGGGAAGATAGAGAGGAGAACAAAGTAAACAGCGTACATACACTGGAGAGAACCCTGATGCCAGTGCAGCATTAGGACACACACTCACCTACTCTCAAACATAAACACAAAATCATACACATACACATGTGCATGCATACATTCCCCCCCTTGAAGCAAATACATGTTCCCATATCCGATGCATTTTTTCCACCCGTCTTGCTCCCTGCATTGTTTCTCTTAAACACAGAGGCAGAGAATTATTATTGCTGCACTGCTCTTTCAAACAACGCAGCTTTTGATCCTTAGCCACTTCATCTTTTGAAGTACACAACCCAGCTGTCAGTCAGAAACACACAGGCAGGAGTGATTTAAGTGAAAAAGATGAGTCTGATTTGACGGATCATCAGGGCAGTTCCAAATGAGAGCAACCAGATACATGGACTGAGAACAATCCAGATGATTTCTACATGTATAAATAACAAACAAACAGCAAACAAACAACCTTGATTGCAATTATAAGTACACCTGCCAACCTTTAAATGGATTTGTAACATTTCTAAAGGACTCAATCGCAGACAGCAGCCAACAGATGGATGTGAGTAGTCAGCAGATGCACTGCCTACTCTGAGTATGAGAAGATGAAAGGAGTATAAATGGATGAGTATACACACCTTAACTCAGGGACCAGAGGTAAAACAGGCAGGTAAATGTAGCAGACTCGTAATGAGAGTATCTGTGACAAAGTCTTACCACAAGAGCTAATCAGTCATTGAGCTGCAGATGTGAACCGTCAATAGCAAGTGGGAAAACAGACAGATCAATGCGCTTGCCAGCAGAAATACACAGAAGGCGAGAAGAGGCAAAACTTTTGATTGTATTTTTTTCAGCATAAAGTAAAAAAAATAAAGGAAAATAAGAAACAAGGCAGAGACAAAGCTTAGTCGAAGCTGCTGCTGAAGCTGTTAGATTGCTGGTAGGTATACAAATAAAGAGGGAGGATGTAGTGAAAAATTTAAAGTGAAAATTTTATTCTGCTTTCCAGACTCACCACTGCCAACAAGACAGTCAAGTTAGTAATAAAACACACAGTCTTCACCCATGGTCTCTTCTCAGACAGCATCTTTAACCAGTGCCATTAGGTATCCAGCTTTTGAAATCTCTCTGCTTGGTTGTCTGTTCTCACACAAGAACCAAACCAGAACACAATCTCAGACCAGATATCCTGAATTTTAGAAACAATCCAAAGCTACTTTGTAACGGAACTGGATTACATCGGCAACAGCACCTTAAAAATGTGGTGTTTAATGAAGCTTCAACATGCATAAAGCCACAAATGGACACTTTAAAAGAATGCTCTAGCGATTGCACTCATGACATCATCTTGTGTGGAGTACAACAGGTGGTGACACTTTAAATGTAAGGCATTTAACTGCATGATTTCTGAATGAACTGGGGAGTGAGAGATGAGCAGCAGATACAGGGAAAATATCATGGGGTTGTAGGTTACTTTTCTCTCCGTCTTCCTCAATTTTCAGAGTCAACATTGATTGTGTTCCTCCTCCTGGCAACACATCCTGCTCCTTTAATTGGTGCTCGAGCATCCTCTTTTCTCTCTCCTCAACACCTGATAATATTGCTGTGACAGTTAGCTGTTTGATTTCTATGAATTGCTTCACAATGATTGACAGTTTGACGGGCCCTGTAATTGGCTGCCTTGTCTGTGCAGTCACCAAGTAAATAATAGGGATGGTGATGGGAGACTGAGGCTTTTCTTGTCTATTCATTATGAGAACACACATTTTTAGTACTTAGACTCTCTTTATTAACCTTCATTCAGGTTCATTCTGGAGGTTTTTAAGCAGTTTTTAAGATTGGCTGGATACTCAAACAGTGAGCACTGTGGACTGTACGAACAACAATTAGTTTTCCATTTAAGCCTGAAAAAATGACTTGCTGATACAAGTGAAACCAACAATCAAAGTGTGTTAAAGTGCAGCAAGGTAGCCACTGTCAACTTTGGTGTGTAACTGTTACAGCTGTTACAGTTACATTAAGTTTATTTGTTTTGTTTGAAAGATATGAAGGTCTGTGTCGGTGAAAAAATGCAACTTAAGTAAAAGAGCTGACAGATGTTAGAAAGGTCGAAACAGCTGTTATTCAAAGAATCAGACTCTCGCAAGTTTTTTTTTTTTCCCAAGCAGCTTCAGGTCATACACCCTCTGCCAAATGCATATAATACCAAACATTAAAAAAAACAAAAAAAACAACCAGCAAATATTAGAGACAGAAAGCAGCATCTCTTAAGAGAAACACATTTACGTTCATGAATACCAATGTTCCATATGTGGTTACTGAATTTTACGGAAAAGTTTATGCCTCCAAAGGGGGAATTCCTGCCTTTAAGACCTGCCTTCGAAACTGTTAATTTTTAGTACATTTGTATTATTATGGAATAAAATGCACTTTTATTGCATGGTTAATCAAAAGCCAAATGTTTCCTTCAAGGCCACTAAACAGTATGGGATGTAGCACAGGAAGTGTGCGGATGATATAGAATATTAATAACGAGTTGGGATGAAAGTGTGAGAAGCGGATCCAATTTCATGGATGTATCACTCTAAAAATGCTGGGGCATGTCTGGCTGATCATTCTCTATTATTGGGCTGCTTTTTAGCTGAAGGAAAACGGCTGTATTTCTAATAAACTCAAATGTGGATTAGACACACCAGAATGGATCATATTGTGTTGGTTTTGTATGAAATAATGAAAGTGTAATCATTCATAGAGAGGGAATGTAAACAGAGGAACCGACTTTGAGAAGTATTTCCTAGGACAAGCGGCATTATAAGATTGTATTGTGCGTCTGCAAATGTAACCCTTTTTTTTAATGACTTAGGATTTTTTTTGCATAAAGAGGAAAAGGAGTCCATGCACCAAGTCACACTGTGATCAATTTCACAAATAAAGGAGACGACATTAACTCTCATGTCAGGTCATCAAATCTTCCATCACTTCCTGTAATAGTACCGTGTAATCATCTTAATGAGTCAAACCATTGGAAAAATGTTGAGTTACTTTACATATATTGCTTGAGCTTTTCCATTAAAGCCCGCTTTTCATTACAATAGCCACAAACAGAAGAGTGACAAATAAAGGCGCTGCAGGCACTTTGTAAGTTAAATGTTTCTTTGAAGGCAGAGGTCCACAGCAGATAATCAGAAGGTATGTGAACTTCAGTCACTGCTTCTCATATTGTATGAAACCTCTCATGGTATAAAATACAGAAAAGCAATCTATAGAGAGTAACACTGACTTTGCTGCTTTTCTCCTGTTGGCAATCTAGTGCAGTGTGGAGTGCCCTGGTCACCACTCCACGGGTTGTAACACAGGCTGTTATTGTGCTGTATGTTTCTGCCAGCTAGTCTGGATGTGTTGGCTTGTTTTATATTAAATCTCAGGTCTTTATTTTCCTCAGCCAAGTCACCATCTAATCCTTGATTTTGTTTCCTTGCTTGCCAGCTCACTTTAATGGTTCTGGCTTTGGTATTCGTCCTTTTGGGTTCTTATTTTGAGATGCCCCATATTAGATACTTAAGTTCAAAGCTTCAGTGTGTGTCTGTGTGTTTTTGTCTACCTGTAAGTCCTTATATTCACATTTAGCCTTGCTTTGGTCGTCATCAACTCCCGAGGGAAATATCTGCTACTCTAGTTGCTAAGTGTCCTACTGTGTTCACCAGCTAATTGCTAACTCTGTCTGCCAGATGGCGATGGACAGGTAGCACACAGCTGGTTCGTCACAACTTGTTTGGTAATAACACCTGCCCACCGTGCCTGGAAACACCATTGATGAAAGTGGTGAGATTGAACCATAACAATGAAGTTGCAGGCCCTAAAGCAACAACAAGGAGTATTTAGAGCTAAAGAGAAATGTTAAGTTGGCTGTAAATTCCATTACAAAACCCTTAAATTGCATAAAATGATTTGATGCACCGTTCCACGGCAGCTTTTCTCAGATAGTCACCATAAAAGAAAACATTTTTCTAAAGCTAGGATTTGTATTCCTTTATCATTTATTGAAAAATTTGCATATTTTTACTAGATGCTCTATTCGCTCTGGAGCATAATCAAGCTGTTGGTTTGGTTTCAGTGATCTGGAAAGCAGCAGCCCAGTTACTAAATTCATTGGAATAAACTGGTTTCAACCAGGCAGTAGACCCGTGTAATCACTGTAATTAAAATATCGCCTTGAACCAATTCCTTGAACTGATTCATCAAAGCAATTGCCACACTGATGTTCATGTAAATTTATTCAGTAAATGACTAATATGTGACACGAAATCTAGAGGAACGCTGTGAGACAATGTACACACAATGCAACACGTAGCAATGCCATCTGGTGATCTAAGATGGCCAGTCCTCTGAAAATGAAACACAGTGTAACTGCCAAACCCATCTATCAAATCAGACTATACTGCAGGTTTCTGCTGTTCCAGAGGAAATTCTGCTAAGGACACACATAGACAACACAGCTCATTTAAAATTATCTTTTGAAATCACTATATACGGCAACACATCAAACAGTGCCGGGGATGTAGACGTACACACAATGGTCCTTACACTGACAAGTTCTCCTTCCTTGACTTTGCCTTTCCAAACTGGGTTATCAAGTCTTGAAAAAACAACTCTCTCAGCAGCTCTGACTCAGCGGGCATCAAAGAAAGTGCCAAAAGCAGTTTCTTACTCTTGGATGTTCTTAGTTAATATTTTATTTGTTTGATTTGAAATTGACCTCTCTCCCTCACATTCTGATAGAGGTAAACAGACTAGTAATTGAAGCACTTCCATCATGTGATTTTTGAATTCCTTTTGCTCTTTGTTGTGCTGTTTTGGAAAAGGCTCTGGGTTACACTGGCACCATTATTTCTGCACACACACATAAGCCACACTGATAGAAACTGGAAAAGTCAACGAGGATGTGTGGAGGGCGAATGAACAAGTAGGCCTACATATGTTTAAGAAAATGACTGAGTGAAGAGAAACAGCAGCATTGTACTGTGATTATTCTCCTTTCATTTTGTTTGTCTGCAGGTTGCTACGTGCAGGAAAAGACCAACTGACTAATCACTCTTTAATTCCGAAGGACGTCTGATTCTGAATATGTAATTTTTACGGTAAAGTGGATGTGCAGCTGCAAAATTAACTGTTCCTCATTAATTGAAATCAAGTGCATATTGAATGTTTAGGGGTAGGCATAATTAAAGGAGCAAAATCTATTAAAAGTCATGCAAATTAAATAAGTGCAATTAAACCAAAGAAATTAATGTATTGATCTGAATCCTCATTTGTTTTAAGACTATCAGTATATGAGCATGATTTCCTGCACTGTGGTTCAAATCGTAGAAGTCCCTGTACCTTTTACTGTTAGAAATGTATGGCCTTTATTATTAAAACTAATAATAATTCCTGTGATGTGCAGTTAGTGGTATGTTTTCCAGCTTAAGTCAGTTGCTATTTAATACCATAGCTCCACACATTTCCTTGCACAGTTCAGGCTTGACTGCAAAGCACTCACTGTTCTAATTCATTTGGTTACATGAACAACCAGTATGCTTTTTTGACCATTTCCTGTATTTCTTTTTTATGCAGAGTTAAGATTCTTCTTACACCTTCAACCCGTGTGCTTGAATCGTCACGGCTGACTCATTCAATTATCTGACTCACCAAGCCACTCAGTCTCCAACTGTGGGCTGCATGTGGGCCAATCTCTACACACACACACACACACACACACACACACACACACAGGCAAACACATGTACACACACACGCACACAACTACTGTATATAGACAAACAGATATACAGTATATTGTCCAAGTCCCTCCTCTTTCTGTGTCATGTTGTTTTGCGTAAACAAGGCATCTGTCTCTGTTGCCAAAAATAGAGCTGCTATCAGAAATGGAAAGTCTTTGTATGCGTAAATTTGCATTGTACAAAGACATGAGGATGCACAACCTGTAATGCCGTCTTTAGAACAACATCAAGCTGTCATGCCTCTTGGCAACTCCCGGTGTCAAACTGAAGTTGAAAGAGGTGAGGCATTTTATTCAAATCTAATTCACCAAGTGCAGTCATGACCATGGGGATCTATGGAGGTTTAGAAATCTTGAAATTAAACCAAATTCGAGTCTCAGTGTGAGCATCAAGCGGATGCCAGAATTTTCTAAACCTACCTTTCAGCCAAAATTAATATGATGATCAAAGTAATAATATTGGTAGTTGGATTGTCTTCATCTCTCTCTCTCTGTCTGGCTTTCTCTCTTAGCACAACACATCAGAACTGTAACTTTTTTGCTTAAGTCAGCAGCACTGTGAAAAGGAAAGCAGTCTGCTTTGCGTCATGTATGCATGTTACATATTGTTTTATTTGTCTTCAAGGACAAACTCTTTGCTGACTGATGACTTCCAGCAATGTTATAGAACCTGGAGAATGTTAACTTAAATGTAATGACTGACTATAGCTGTTAATGTGTCTAACCATGATGCACAGCACATTCCAGGAAACAACTCATCACTCTTTTCACAAATTTAACCAGCCACAAGAAAGCATGTCCTTGCTATGTTACGAAGGCTAAAAGAATAAATAAGTCACACAGACGATGATTGTGCTTGGCTATAGAGTTTTCTCTTATTTTATTAATTCTCACCCTCTGCTGCTACCCTCATAAGGATGATATATGACCAAGAGATTGGCCCTATGAAACACGAGATTGTCTGCCACTATCTGTAATTAACATGAGCAGGTACACACAGAAAGCCCACAGATCTGACAGTATTCCCCTTGAATGGGCTGAGAGGGCCCAGGGACACCATTACCCTAACTGATGAGGGCTATTTCTCATTCTTGGCCAGTCACTTCACAGCCATTAGTGTGTGCATTATCGACCTGTGGAGAGGTCTTTGTGCTCACGGGGAAACACCTGCAGGTCAAATCATCCCACCTCCCCTACCCCTCCACAGTCCTCTCTAACCCTCATCAGCAGGCATGAGATCAGGGAGCGAGAATAAGAGCTGTGTTGCCCGTGTGGGAGATGGAACGACAAAAGAGAGCACGAGACGGTGGACGTGTGCAATGCAATATCTGGAGTGTGGGTGTAAATGGATGTACAGTATGCAATCAGGTTCGTGGCATGAGTTAAAGGAGACAAAGGCAGGTGCAAGAAAGATGTAGGAGGTAGCACAGTTTGCTTTTTCACACAGATTTTTTTTCAGATAAACGGTAGTAATAGTGTGTAAGTTTAGACCTTTGTCCATTTTCTATCTTAGTACATTTTACCAACTGCCAGGACTGACAATGCTCGGTTAACAAAAGAGAAAGGAATTGTTGAAACTCTTTTGCTCCACAGGCTATTTTTGCCTTATTTTGGTCTTTAAATAGGCAAATATATGAAAAAAGAATAACATTACATTTTTGTTAAAGAGCTCCCCCACTCAGTTTGGATTTGACACAAATAAGAGCACAAATTTGACTAAATTAATATGAAAACATCTAATATTGAGTATTACCATGTAGAATTCTTGGACCATTAACTTTTGTTTCAATGTAACAGGATTTTTCTTGTTTTTCCTCTGCACTCATCAGCAGAGGCAAACTGTTGAGGCTAAGAGGATGACTAGCTGTCATTTACAGTAACATAAGTTGCCCTCCGCACACACAGTCAACTAGCCTCCTCTGGTGAGGTCTTGTCTCGTTCTCCACTGTCATTCTAACTGACAAGTGACCTAAAAACTCACCTTGGAACTGCTCACATTGCCCTGTTTACACAAGTGCCAGCTCGCAAAATGCCTGACAAAAAGACACTGTGCACAAGTTTCAACAGCCCTAAGTTGTTTGTCTTAACAACCCCTGGGAACCACTGCAATAGATTCAAGTTCTGTTCAGCTAAGTGGACTGGTAAAGGGCTGCAGTTAAACTCATGACTAATTATCTGTCCAGCTGCTGGTCAGCGTATCATCGACAGTCTGCACAAAGATAAAAATATTCGTCTTTGGCTCGAAATGAGAAGGACACCTTAAAGATGCATTATATGCACTTAATCGTGAAATCAATAACAGCTGAAGTTTAACTGTGTGAGAATCCTCCAAAACCATGCAAATATTCACCTCACTTCAAAGCCATTTTCTCATTGTCATGCTAAGCTGCAAACTGCTTTGAAGACAAAGGCCTAATGTAACTTTAGCCATGTACTGTATGTTAGCATTCAACTAGAGAACCCAAGTGTCAGACATGGAGACATGAGGCAGAGAGTAAAGACAGCCTATTGTCAGCCTGGTAATGTGAGTCAGGAAATGAGGTGGACAAGGGGGAAAAGATGGACAGGAGCTGGGCTGGTAGCTGGAAACCCAGGTACTGGGGCTTGAAGAGACAACTGGAAACCTAGAGTTTAGGTTTGAGGTTGTATATAAGCTGTGCAGGTAGCTGAAAACCTGGGTCTGAGGAGCTTGAAGGCTAGAAGCTGGGCTATAAAGGGCTGTCAGGTTTGCACAGGGGAGTCGGGCAGAGCAGAGTCCTGAGAGCAGGAATGCTGGGCTGAGCCAATGAGGGAGACAGATGATGCAGGAGGTCTGGCGTCAGAAGCTGGAGTCCAACTGAGATGAACTGTCGGCACAGGGAAACAGATATTAATCAACAGGCTGAATACTGACTGAACAGTGCAAGAATCAAAAATGTGACTGCCTACATGAATAGAGTCTACAGGACAGGGTGGCAGTGGGCTGAGTATTTATAGAGGTCTTGATTATGGAACTGGTTGCAGCTGGTGGAGCTCTGCTCTGACTCCAGCATATGTCTCCATTTTGTTTCTCTTTTAACACAACACACAACTGAACTGCAACAAGATTCAAGTTGTATGAAGTGAATTGGGATAGGCTTTTTCCAAACTTCAGCACCAATATTAGTATAAAAACATCATATTGTGCACAACAGTTCACCTGCCAAAATCACAAAACACCTTTCTTAGTCACTCTGCCCTTCAATTTCACAAATTTTACAAATTTAAATGTGCAAAAAAAGTAAAACCTTACTGCACTGGACAGAATCTGCAGATCAGCTCTGCGAGACTCATTAATGGAAAATGTAATCTGACAAAACTCTAACAGGAACTGAAGTTTCATTTTTTTCCTTCCATCTTCTTGTACAACTCTTTTCTCTGAGGTTATTAAATACCTGCAGCATCCGTAATCAGCAGAATTCATATGAGCATCTAACCTAATTCACCTCATTTTACAACTGTATCTTAATTCTCTGCGTTAAATTAGAAATTATCACTGACATAGAGGCAGGATCCAACACATGTCTGGTCTTTTGGTCATTTGTGCATTATTATGCATTATGACACCATGTAAGGTCCATTCTCATGTGCTGGACAAATATAACACGAGCACTGTGGCTTCTTTTCATGTCTGAATGAAACATAAAAGTTACCTATGTCTGAAAACAGAACTTTAACACTTTAACAAACTGATGTAATGTATTCCACGTCTGAAAGGGTCCAAACAGAAAGAGAGATGGACTGGAGATGCAAGCAAACGGGGAAAAATCTAGAAACACAAGGGAGGAGGTGAAGGACCAGCTATGGCCATGTACATGTGTGTGTGTGTGTGTGGTTTTCCTTTTATTTAGGTAGAAAATTGTCCTTTAGACAACCAGCCCTGAACCTTTATTCAGCTTTTATTCACACATCATAATTATGTTCTAATACACATGAATTAATCCTAACCGTAGACATTTCCACCTGTCTTCCTTTCTTGTTCTACTTAGCACCAAAAGGAGCAAAGACATGTGTTAGCCCTTGTTAAAGGCCTGGTATCTATTCTCTGTGTGAGCAGATCAAAGCATTAATGCTAGACAGGTAGGAGACCTGAATGAAATGCTAATGCTAATCCTGTTAACATTCCAGGCATGCCGAGTGGCTTGCTAATGGCTGGCACTATGGGTTGGATGGGAGTCTTCTTATTTAGGGAGATCAAACTGAAGGCATTCATCAGAGCATTGATATCATCACACATTATATGAACAGCTGCATATATTTTTCATAGGGTTGACATTGTAGGGAGATGCAAGTGTGGCGCCACATAAATCAAACTGACAATACAATGGACCTGAAATGGATCAGGGAAAGACAAAGAGGATGCACCAAGTATCATGCATATTCCCTCATGCTCCCGCAGACACACACACATGCACTTACACAAGCACACTCAGTCGCTTTTTTTCCTCTTTCATAGCTAAATGCAAATGTTCTGCTTCTTCCATGGTTCATTTATTCAGTATGTAATTAGTCTATTCTATTTCATAAATCAATGACTGCAGAATCTTCAGCTGGTCTTTGACAACCACAAGTTCTTGTTTCACAGAAATTAAAGTTTTATGACCTTGCAGTGGCGAATTTTTTTTTTAAATGATACATTTGAAATGTTATCAGGGTTAATGACTGAATACATATTCAGTTTGCTTATTATAATTTTGCTGACGGTACTGTGTCATGCATTTAAAATAATGGAAGTAGCTGAAAGTCTTTATAGCAAAGGTGGACATGAGATGTTTTCTAGAGATAATGTGGCTTCAGTGCTTTCATCTACTTTGATATTCCTGGTTTTCACTGCATTGAATATGATTAATTAATAAGTGATGTATAACAGACTACAATAAAAATGTCAATAGAAACACTCATGGTATGAAGCAAATGGCAAAAACCTAAGAAAGTAGGCTACAAAAGCACGCATTAAATGAACATCTTTACCACAGTATGTGGTGGATCTTCATGTTGAGACCAGTCTAAGAATCATTTAGTTGTTAGTAAGGCATTACATAAAATGTGTAAATCCCTAATTATATTACTTAAGCTGCTGCATTTCATTTAAAGGGTAATTCAGAATACATGAACTTCAAAAGACAAAGGTAGAGCTTGGAAAAAAAATTAAATCAGGCCATTTTGTATAATTCATGTAAGAAAGGTTAAAGGTTATCCTTTATTTTTTGGTTAACATCTTAAGTGTTGGAAAAAAACAGGCTGCTAAAGCTGTCAGGTGAGGGTTTATCCATATACGATGTGCTATGTCCACATATCAACCCAATATCTGTAAACAAGCCAGGTGGTTAAGTTATTCATTGAGCTAAAACTGCAATTCATTCACACCCAGCTTGTTTAAAAGATTCTGCATATGGTGGTTAATGCTCTGTCGCTTCATCATAATTACATATCAGCACAGATGCAAATCAATGCATTCATCAGCTCGGATGCCTGCAGTATCCTGGAGGATGTATCAAAAGAATTCCTTTCACAGGAACTTCACCAGACCCCCTAAAATAATTTCAGAACGAACTAGTCTCCATAGATTTCAAGTCAAGGACACTTATTGTGGAAATTCTCTTCCAGGGCTGTGCTGCTGTACATTTCCAAGAACAATCTATATCATTCACTGTCTTTGGCCAAAGAGCAGGGATTTATATAAAGAACAGGCAGACAGGCAGAGAGAAAATAGATGGCATTTTATTTCCTGCAGGGAGAGAGAGGGATAGAAAGAGAGAGAGTGTGTGCAAGATGGAGAGAGTATGGAGTACAGTATGTCTTCTGTCTCCTATTCGTTGGAAAACACTTTTGGTGCAGAGGTCATTATTTAGTCTTGTGATCTGGATAGCCAGTGCTGCAGAAGCCTAATGAAAAGTGCCTTAAACCCCTTCCCCATGTGTCACTTTTTGTTAGACAATATGATGGATGGTCCATTTTACAGCCTATTTCATCTGCTGTGCTGTTCTAAACTGTATTTTCAGGGTGCTTTTACTTGAAACATCCATTTTTGTGTGACATGGATATTCATCAGGGAGGAGGCTCAAAGGCACCAAGGCTTTCAGGACGGTGGGGAGAGAGGTACAAACCCCACCGTACCACGAGCCCATCTTCTCCACTCTGTCACTTTTGTTCCATCCTCTCAAAACCACAGAAATCTGCAGACACTTAGTACTCACAGCTGTATACTGTACTCAACTCAAGCACAGGCAACCTTGCATACTCAGTTCTTGACCTTATAGATGGAACCCCGGGGGAAGTGTGATGAGATTGACAAACAACACGTATTCAGCATTTGTCAAGTGTTAAAAGAAACAGGGAGAGGGAAAAACATGACCAGCCGTGTCATCTTCCTCCTGGTTCAATCACAGCAGCCCAGACAGCCCTTTCTTCCTGTTCATAAACTAGTCCCTCTCACATTGTGGCTCTCTGAAGGGAGGGTCGGGTAATGACCAGACCTGGGGGAGGTTGTGGATAGCTAGTCAGCCAGTCAGTCCTCCAGGTCACACTAACACAGAGAAGGAACATTAAAAACGAGCCCAGGGACCTCGAGGGGGGTTTATGTGGTTATAAGGTCTCATCTGTGTCCGGTTGTGAAAATTATGGCTGTAATTTCCATTCTGCCTGATAAATGGCATCTACAATTTTTACTTGGGTGATTGCCTTCCATAAATCTCCTCAGATTAAACAGTGTACTCTGTACTGATAGCACTTAAAAAGCAATCTCCTCCTCTAATGGCATCCTGCGTGCTGTAGTTCATAAGGTACAGTAGACTCAAAATAGTCAAATGGGTACTCACTTACCTCATAGTATTTCATGGTGATGAACTAACTTTTGTTTCGAAATCACACTTTCTCTTCTTTCCATTCAGACGGCAGCACAGAAATTCAAGCTTATGGTTCGCAGAGGAGCTGCACTCAAGAAATCCTTTGTGCCATTAGGCTTCTATATGCATTTCTGTCCGCTCTGCTGCACACAGAAATGCCCACATCTAAAGCTACCAGTGCACTTCCTGTACACGAAGTATACTGTACCAAACTAGCGTCCTGCCCCCAGGGTAGGTCATGTCATGGAAGGCCACAGTTGACGCATCGCCAAGGGGGCATTCACACATCTGGAGCCCCTCACCCTGCCCCCTGCTGGTTCCCACCGGCTGAATAGCCCTTGAATAGGCCTGTGGACATCACTGTGTCATAGCAGCTGGGGACTACACAGTTTTTTTTCCTGTACCCTGTCAGCAAAAGGTCAGAGTCCAACAACGTCAACTAGCACTTACACACAGGAGGCATGCACACAGTTTGCAGCCATTTCCTACTGTATGTAAAATGTTGTATGTGTACATGTATTCTGTAAACCCATGTGCTTTGACTACGAATTGCAAAAAGCCATGTCAACAAGGCCTCTTTACAATGTGTTACCTTGATCTGTTGTGCACACACATCCACACACACACACACTATGGCATTCTTCTCTCTCTGTTCCCAGTTGGTAGCTGGACACTAAAGCACCACAGGGGAGATGTTGACCCTGTTTGAGTAGAGTAACCCCTGCATCTGTCTGCAATACTACTACATCAGCAGAAAGATTGCCACAAGGTATAAGCGCAGCAAACCAATTGTGTATGCAGAACAGCTTTTTAAAAGACAGGCACTGCATCACCACAGTTAACAGCCTAACAGCGGTGAATAGAGGCAGGGGAGTGACAAGCCAACATGTTTCCGATGCAAACATGTTTTAGGGCTTTGAAGATAAAGTACGAGTAGCATTTATGCAGAGTTACGGCGCTTTCTTTCTTTCATAATTTAAGTAAATTGAAAGGTATATAGGTAAATAATTATTTAATTTTGTTGGACCTAAGAGGAAGAATGCGCAGCATGCCCGCGGTGTCTCCAAAGACATCTGGAGAGACATCTTAAACAGGTACTGAGAGCGCTTATTGTAACAGCAGCTGGCAGATTTACTGTGATGTATCATTTTAAATAGTTGAGCTCATCTGGCCTGATACTCCAGAGGTATGAAGTGCATCAATGGTTTGGAGGAAGGAAGGGACAAAAAAAAGAGATGGTAAGAAAGACACAAAGAGAAAAAATATATAATTTAATTTTCGCCAAGTCTTTAGACATGGCAATGTCTGTCTTTCAATCTTCTGATGGATAAGGTAATTCATTTATCCCGTGCTACATTTATTAAAATGGCACCAGGGTTATAGTGAGAAGAAAAGTTTAAGGGATGAAAGAGTTGATGCAAATCTTTGGCAAATACTTCATAGAGCTATGGCTCATTTGCTCCCACCTTTAACTTCACACACAAAGGCCGACTTATAAATGCAGATTTATGCGTAATGTCTGGCATCACATCCTCTTTTAAAACATAGTCTTTAATTATGAGAATGCATATGGAACTCTCTGATTTCATGCTCTAATCTTCTAGTTTGTAGATACTTCATATTAGGTAATAAAAGTGCAGAAAACTTAATACTAGCTGCAACATCATTCATGTCAGTTGATTGCAAAATCATCACAGTACATGTCTGGACCAAATGTGTGGAACAATCAATGTTATATTACAGAGGCTTTATGAAAGGTGGAGATATTTTTCCATACAGGGCTTTATATCCTACTCTGCCATGAATCATTCAGTCATACCGTTGCCTTGGTTCAAAGTGTGCTACGGAAATACACATGGAGACATCAGGTCATAATGCGATTTGCAGACAGCCTGACCGTGAACATAATGGAATCTTGTCACTCAGAGGGAGCGAAATTGGAATTAATTCAATTTGTCTCACTGACAATTCGGACTTTGATTAAAAAGGACTCACAGACAATGACTTTGGTGCTAATGTGTATTGTTTGAGTGTAAGTTAAAAAAAAAAAAACAGGGAAGTCTGCCGTGGTTGTCGGTGTAGCCAGATTTATTTAGCAAAAAATTTAGACCCCGCACCATCTCTGCATGACTTTCCAGTAAACAAATACTAAAGCTGATGTCGCGCTGTGAGTGGAATGTTGGCGGAATACAAACTATTCAAAATTATCTGCATTTGCTTTTACTGTGTCTCGAGAAACAAAAGCAAATAGAAAGAACAATTACACATAATGAACTTGCCCCAAATTGGAGTTGTTACACATCAGCTTGAGTCCATTATGCTGAATGTAGAAGTTTGAAAATAGGCAGTGTTCATACAATGCCACTGTTTACCTCTAAAGCCAATATAGTGCAAGGCTATTGCACTTTTTCTCTCCTAGCAGCTCCCTCGAAATCACCCGGCTCCACTCCCTCTCTTACGGTCCTGTGAATAACCTCCAATCATTTACAATAAGCCCTCCTCAGAGAGCTTAGTAATATGATGATGCTGTATTTCTAAAACTAGGTGGTATAAAACAATAGCACCATGTAAAAAAATGGAGAAGAAGGGCCCAAACAGAAGCTCTGTTTAACCATACATCACAGTATAGATGCAGGACAGGGAAATATGCTGACATCAGGCCTCTATCTACCTTTCTTACCCTCCATGGACACTTCATAAAACAAACGGTGGGTGTAAATTTAGAGGATGCAGCCGTAAACAATAGGCCACAGGGAAAAGTTTAGAGAGTTCAGCTCGGATAACAGTTTAGCCAGGAGAACCTGCTGATGATGAATAGGTTTGTTTGTCACCTTTCTTCCTTCTCCAGGGAACAATGATATGGATCACAGAGGGAGAGAGGGGAAGGGGATACAAGGGGGAGGGAAGAAAAACAGCATCCTAAATAGAACCATAATACAGCCAGCCCAGAAAATAGCTGGTCTGTGAACCTTTAGCAGTCCTCCTAATGTGACATGTCAGATTTTGTTTTTAAAACATTCTCAGTAGGAGCTATTTTTTGGCTGTCATGTCGAGAATAGAGTCCATATTTTAACCACAACTCCATATAGTAAATCATTATTTAATGGTTTGCTTACCTTATGAGTGAAATGACTGAGAAAGACTGACCAAAAAAACAGCCCTTAAAGTTGGCATGTATATCCTGATACACACAAACATGCATGCTTGTACTGGAATACACAGAAACACACGCACACACACACACAACCTTACGGTTTACAATAGCCTTATGAGCACACACCTCTAACAACGTACACAGATAACAAACAAGGTCCCAGGAGATGTGAAATGCACTGTTCATTCTGTTCAGAACGTAGCATAGCTTAGCAAATAATTCATCACGGTTTCTGCAAAATGAATTATTGTGTGTAATGTAGGAGCATCTGAGTGAGAGAGTGTGGGAGAAACAGTGTGAGAGATAGAGAAAGGCATGTCTGCAAGTGTGCCGTATCTTGCAGAGTACCTCAGGGGAAATGTGGTGTTTTAGATAATGACAGGTCCCTTGTATTTGCTGATACCTGGCTCTGCATTATGCCGTGAACAAAACCTCATCACAATTCTCATCCCGACTGTTGTCATCTCTCGACAACACGCATGCTGAATAGGTAAACACAGAAAATTCAAGGCTATAAAACATACGAAAATCAGCTGTGATGGTGACGATAATGGTGCATGTGTATGCCCACCTATGGATGCCTCGCAATTTCAGTGATTCCAGCTGAAGAGTAGACCTTTATAAAATAGCATAGTTGTGTATTTTATGGCTATCATGGGCGCCACAGAGTAGAATGTAGACATATGCAACCAAAATCACGTATGCTCAACGAGTTACTTCTTTGTCGGATCAAAAAATGAAACAAAATTATCTTAAATCATCAATGAAACGCCCCATGGGAGGTTTGGTTTGAGTGAAATAAACCAATTATTGTTTCTTCTATCTTTTAGACAGACAAGTTTACAAAATTTCCAAAACAAACAAACTAACAAAAAAAATAGACTAAAATGGCCCGGAGAGGTTGTGTTTTATTACTAATGTTAATGTCTTGTTTATAGCTGTCTTGTCCTGATCGATAACTTTATTTAAATGTCATCATTATAGCATGGATCAAAGCTGCTAAATGAATATCATTAATGTGGAGCTGAACAAAATGTGCTTTTTTTAAGTGCAGACATTTTCAGCAAATGAAGCCCCAGTTAGGCCACAAAATCTGTCAAAAATGAAAATGTCGAATCGCTGTTATGGTTGTCAGAAAAGCTATAGAGTTTAAATGAAATGGATCACCGGCTGATAGCTAGTTGCTGTAAATATGAAAGAATAAAAACTCTATAGATTTTTTAAAAGTTTATGAACGGGTATGGACTCAATTCAAGGTGCAATCTTCTCACGTAAATCTAAGAAGTCGAGTGGAAATAAACTTGGGATGCTGTTGTCCTCATGATGGATGAGGCTTCTGTCATGGAAAGGGCATACTTCACCGTTGTTCCACTGACTTCTGTTTTGAGAAGCATATCTATTGCAAAAAGAGCAAATGCGCCCTGTCCTCCAAGACATGAAAGAGTAGATTTGGAACGTGTTATGGTGGCTGTAGTCTGAGCGCACACTTCACAAAGAAAATCAAATTCCATGCCTAGTAACTGCAGAGGAAGGGCAGGTCCTGCTTGCACATCCTGGCTCAAATCTGAGGAAAGCTGTTTGCACTGTCTTTCTGTGTTAAGATCAAGTGAATGCTTGGAGGAAGGATAGACAGTGGGATACAGAAGTCACAACCTTGCCCTTTGCGGTATGTGGACTTATCATGAGAAAGGCTTCCTCAGTAACTTAAAAAAGAACGACATATTGTGAGACAACTGGGAGTTATGAACCTTAAAAACATAATGCCCTGAAGACTTAAACAAAAAAAAACTGTAAAAATCAGTTTCCCTCACTCTTTCACACTGTCCTTGACACACACAAACGCACACGTAGATTTTTTTAAAGGCTCAGAAAATTGTTTTACTTAAGTTACTGTCAGGGTGAAACCGTGGTTTAACAAGTATCAGGAACAGACAGGGTTGAATGTATAAAGCAAAAATGTGACCTAAACGTAGCGTCGCTCGGCTTCTTTCTACAGCACATTAATTCATTACAGTTAGTAAAAGCATCTGAGCATTTAAAGAAAACTAATGGAACAGAAAACGACTCGGAGCCTGGGCAGGATTAAAAGGTGTAATTTTGCCACAGCAGCAAACCATGAGAAACTAAGTAAAACGAGGCCTCATAGTCCTGTTAATAATGCAGCTATGCACACAAATACATAGAAATACAAATTAAAGTGTCTTATCACTGGGTCTTCTTTTCATGAGACTATGCCATTTCCTTGGGCGGTCATAGAGTCTGTCTCATTCACATCTTGAATGACGTAGCTGCTGCTGCCTCCTGAGATCCACAAATTCCTCTTACTGCATGCATGCACACACAAACTCCCATTAAATACATTACTATGCAACTAAATTAATGAATTCAGGCGAAAGTATAATCTCACTTATCAGCATACTGATGAATCCATCTCCAAAATGCTCAATGCAAATCACACAATGTTCATTTTATGCATAGCTGAATAATAAACTGTCACTTCTTTTATTACTTTGTTTTTGTTATTTGTGGTAATTTGTGTTTTTGGTGGTTATGTTGATACAAGTCTAAATACTTGGGTAAGGTCAGGCAAACTCTGTGGTCTTTGATGAATATTTTAAAAAGCAATGCTGACTTGGAGTGTGATATAATGCTGCATAACAACATTCTAGCATTAGACCAAAATGTCGGGTGAAGATAAATTGTCAGAGCACATAGTGTGCAATAATTGAGTGGGATTATGTTTTCCAGCAAAAATGTTGTTTCCAATGCAAATTAGTTTTGTGGAATGTAATTTGTGAGAAAAGGCATTGACCAATAACATATGGTAGTTGCGACAAACATATTCTAAACCGAGTCCTGCACCTGTAAAATTTTGCCGGTTCCTCTTAATAGTGTTGGAAACAGTGGCCCTTGACTGAACCTAATTGCCAACCCCCAACAGACACCATCGTTTCCTCTGACATTTTCATTATGAGGAATCCATTCAGCGGTGATTCTACACCTGCATGTCAACAAAACTTGTCTGACGCACCAGATTTGTCAAACAAATGGAAATAATGTCCAGTGAAGGTCAGTAATGTCACTGTGATGAACACTAAGAGGAAGGAGGGCGGAGACTGCAGGAGGCTGCCAGGTGACAACATTAAACAGAGTCCCAGATTGGCCGAGGGATGCGGCGCATGGCGTAATAATGAGAGGAAGAGGAAAAACAGGAGGCAACAGCGTGAATGATGCATGGAGGGTGCTGAGATTGTGAAAAACTGGAAAAAGCAGACGGGGGACAGCGAACAAGGGATGACTCATGGAAAATCATGAGCTCTGAGTGAAAAGATTCCCATCTGACTTTTATCAAATGAAATGAAATGATTCCCATGACTTTGGATGTTAGGTTTTGCTTGGTGCCACTTCATATTACTCCGTATATCAGGACCAATAACAGTTCTGCCAGGTGGCATGTAAAATGTTTAATACTCAGTGTTTCAGGACTGCACTGTACAGCTCAGTCAGAATCATATGATAAACTAGCTCACAAAATGGTACTGGTGGGATAATTACTGCTGTGTGCATCTGTGTGTGTTTGTGCGGTTTGTCCACAATCAAGTGCATATTCATCTTTGCCCGCTTGAATTAAACGTATGGATTTGGATTCTCAAGGCAGATTAGTGGACCTATATGTGCCAAGAAAAGCCAAATGTCTGCAAATTTAGATGAATGGCTCATTTTCGGCCACGTTTGCGGAGATGGACTGACAGAAGGGAAGAGGAGCCGTCGGTCAGGGTCCTGGCGAGAATTCATAATGACCTGAGGGCAGATTACCAGCCATCTGTACAGTGCTATAGATATCTGCAGACTGCTCCAGTGGCGAAGAGAGGAAACATTGGAGATGGAAGAATGGAAGAGTGACCTTTGGGTGAATGAGTAAAGAGACAAGGCTCATAGGACAGACAGAGTGGGTGAGATGGAGAGAGAGAGAGAGAGAGAGAGAGAGAGAGAGAGAAGGGTGGCTGACAATGATAGATGGAGACCCTCACAATCTGGAGGAAACGGAAGGAGCATGACTTACACCCAGCCATGTCCTACAGTATATCACTTATGCCTGCTTGGCACAGCCCAAGGCTTGGAGGAAGAGGAAAGGTGAAGGAGTCTGTCAGTTCCATCTTCTCGCAGGTGCTTGGAGACAAGCCATTTGTCAAAGTTTGTCATTGGCTCTGAGGTTATCTTGCCTCTCTGATAGAAGATGATAGGAAGAACATCAGAGTTGTGTGCGTGTTTGACAGGGAGGTGTGTGGATGTGTGTGTGTGTGTGTGTGTGTGTGTGTGGTGTGTGTGTGCATGGGGAGGGGGGGAGGCCGGTTTCATTTGGTCTCTATATATAAAACATCCATCACCCATCAGACGTGTAGGTGTCACCTAACCAGGCAAATCTAATGATGTGATCCTGTGGAAGTGAGGAGAAGAAAATCGATCTCCACAAGTTGTGGTAGAAGTTTAACACTGTTCAGCTTTGCAAGAGCAATGAGCCCACATCAGTCATGCAGAAACAGCGTTTTAATCTTAAATAAATAAAAACAGCCTGCTGCACCAACCCACAAGAGAATAACCGAATATAAGTTTTTTGCTCTACTAGCAGTGATGGCAAAACCCAAGATCATAAGATGTCAAACAAGGTTTAATCTTTTTTTGAATTTTGCATATAAATTACATCAGAAAAAATAAATAAGTAAATATTTACAGTATAAAATATATATTTGTTTTAACTGGTGTGTAAAGCTTTCATTGCAATCTACAGAACTTCATTTCATTTATAAAGTGCTTGTTGAATTGTTACATTCACATTAACACCAAAGGCTACACAGTGGCCAGTGGCAAATGTTAGTGTAAAAAAAAGTGACCTGTCGCTCTAAACCACTGGTGTAGGTCTATGTAGATGTCAGTGCTTACAAAAGGACCCCTTTGACCACACTGTCTGTAGAAGGATGATGTCCCCTGGAATGGTTAGCAACACCAAAGCTGTCTAAACAGATTTCACGGTCATGCTTCAACTCTTCTGACACATCACGACAGTGAGAGGCTTCTGACATCTCTTCAACATTTACTGTAAATGTTGGACATGTCTGCTTACAAGAATATGACTGATAGCTGGCAGAACTGTTGCAACTCCTGGTGGCAGTCAGGCCTGTTTTCATTTTATTTAAAATGTCCAACCGCTGTAGTTTTTAGGTGTAATGCAAGTCTGTTTCCAGTTTGACTTTTCAGAGACAGGATTTCATTTATATAAATTCTAAGTACAAAGGGCCCTATTGCCGTCATTAATTCAGTTGGAAAACAAGCGTACCTTGTGAAATTAATGCTCAAATATTCTATTAAACCAGAACAAAGCAAATGACATATGGATAACAGACTCCTACAAACACTGGCAAAAATGATTACAGAAAGAGATTAATGCAATGGTTCAGCTGTCTCGAACATGGCACGGTGCCTGAGAACAGGTTGGCTTTTATTCTCTGAAATAAAATTTTAAAAAAAACAGGATGACCTTGAATTAGCTGGGGCTGGCTCTCTGGCACAGCCGACATGAAGTCTAAAATTACTGCTGGGGGGTCAGCGAGGGCCCCTGCCGAGGGAATGGAGAACCACAGGCCTTGTTTTGCCTTGCCAGTGAGGTGGAGGAGAAACAGTCAGTGACAGATGAGTGAAAGATAAAGACCACGTAGCAGAGAATCTGTCCTCAACAGATCTCTCTTGTTTTACTCTTCGGCATTTCCTCTGTTCAAGTTGGTCATAAAAGCCAAGGAAAAAGCAAGGACAGACTGAGTGAGCATTACAAACATTAAACCTTGAAAGCTAGAATAGTGAAATCCCAGCGCTCTCTCATTTCTTTTATGGAAGTGGAAAGCAATCCTGCAGACCCATTACGATTAATTGAAAATGTACAGTAGGAGGTCAAGCCTTTATGCACTGATGTAAAGAACATCATGGCTTTTGAGGTGAATTTATCACAGGGTAGATTGAAATATAAAGTGGTGACATTAAAGGGACACGTGGAGAAGATTTCAACAAGCTTGATGAAGAAAATGTATTTAATAACAGATTTCACTGCAAAATACGAGCTAACAGAACAACACATTGCTTGATCTTTAGCAGATTTAGACCAATGCCTAAATATCCACGAGATTGATTATCAAAATATTTGCATAATCCCCAAAGCTATTTAAAAAAAACATCTTTACTGACACTCGAGTGTTCAAATTCTTGTTCTGAGACACAGTTCACAGCCTGAAATATTTATAGACAGAAGAAAAAAAAAGTATGCCTTGTGTAACACGTCGTACCCTTAAGGGGAGTTAAGGTTGACTGATGATTTGTTGAAAATTCCATGTAGCCTTCACATATATAGCACAATATCAAGTGCCTTCAGCCCAACATCTTTGTGGCCTTTACACCCAACATGCCAAAGTTCATGGTTCCTCCAGACAGCAGAGATGATTTGGATGTTTTCTTCATGTCTGGTTTATAGCTTTTTCAGCAATTTTTTTTCTTAATATGGTATAAATCTGAAGACGAACTAATTTTTAAAATCAGATATTCTGCAGAATACAGTTGCTGTAGAAGTTTGATCTGCTTAACATCCGTCACCATTTTTTGACCTCAGATATTATGCTACTGACCTATGGACAGAAGTGTCAGTCGCGTGTCTATCACTTGTCAACTTACATGCTAAATACCAAAATTACATATTTATCACCGAGTGCGCAGCTTACTGAGCAGTTATACGATCAATGTGGACAAACGCGGCAGCATGAAAAACAGCCATTCTTCAAAAAGGTGTTGACAAGGACAGGGCAGGCAAACCCACTTGACCTTGATGTTTTTCACACTGTCATGCGGTCCATTCCAGCATTTCACTTCACAGCACCTTTTCTGCCTGTCTGTGTACATGCCTCGCTGAAAGATGGCAAGCTTAACCTATCATCGAGTCCATAACCTTTGACACCTGTGACCGAGCAGAGCAGCTGAGGTATGGTTGAATTTCAGCACATAAATGAACAAAGGGTAGGAGGGCATTTGGCTTTAAATGGTGTTTGTCTGGAAGATCGCAGGACAAATGACGGTGAATGGCCTTTTGCCAACGATCTAATTAATTAACAATGATTGGAGAAAACACCCAGCACACCTAAAAATACTTCTATATATTTCAGCAGTTTGTTGGAGGTGAAAGAAAGCACATGAATTAGAAAATTTAAATAAAGTCCATAGACAACATGTGGATATAAAGGGTTAGGGTTAGACTAGGGTTACAGTAACCCTAACTGACTGCTGAAGCTGTCATCTAGATTTTTAAGGTTTCTAATCCACTTTCTTTCAAAGGGGCGATAATTCATATCTAAGAAGAGGTGATATTGGACTGTCACAATGGCTTCAATAAAATCACAGCCCCCTGAAGCTATCTGCAGTCTATCTCCATTATAGTCAAGCACTCTCATGAACCCTGCCTCTGTTGATATCACCTTTCATGAAAGAACCTTTCCTCTTTGTCTCTTTTCATTTTTGTTTATTCATTGTTAATAGATGCGCAGACACTCCAATGGTCGCAGATATTCACAAAGGTAAATAAAGAAAAGGCCTGTAAGTTTGAACAGCATCCAAATAATACTCATAATATGCATTGCTGGTTATGTAAGATAAAATTAACAAGGCTTTAGGAAATATAAGGATGTGGAGAAGCCAAAGATTTATGCTGATTACAGAGAGAGTACCACTCATCAAATAAACACTGTTGACCATAAGGAACAGGAGCATATTATGAGCATATTGATATCTTGTCAAGTGTGATCCCCTTAAGCCATTGTATCTGCTTGACTGAAGCAGCATTCTTCATACCTGAACAAATAAAGTATTGGCAGGTACCTTACTCTGAGTTGCGAAATTGAGTTTAAATCAAAGACAGCTGGCTTGTTGCAAACAAAGTAGAATATGTTAGTTTATTGTGAGGCCTGCTGGAATTAATGCAACAAGAATGTTTCACAATGAACTTGGTCAGGATGTCAGGGAGCAGCTGGAAGAACTATCGTCAGCTACTTAAAAACTCCCGACATTGTTCTGCTTAGTTTTCCAGCTGATGTCATTTAACTTCTGTCTCACATTGGAAAGCAGGTCACTTAGAACATCAGCAAAATGCTGACCCAACATGCAGTCCTCTCCCACACTAATTTTACATCATCTGCCCTCTGTGGTTTATTTATGGGGCTGTATATTTCAATTTCTGGCTTGCTGTGGGAGGTAGCAGGATGCAGATGTTAAGCTCTTTCATGTGTGTGTGGTTGTAGTCATGAAGACTGTGGTTTACATTACAAAACATGCACTGGCACTGTGCACGGTGAGGAAATGAGAGGAAAAACTTTTGCACACAGAGCTTTTTTAATGGTGACCGTTCCACCGAATTCTACCCACTTATCCCTGTTCTTTGATTATGATTCTCATTGGGGTGGATCTTCCCCGACATCACCTCAGGTATTCAACATCCGACCTGACATGTTGTCCCAGTCAATGCTGTTTGTTGTAGTTCGACCCCGGGGTCTCCAACGCTAACAGTGTCAGTTTCCTGTCTGTGAACTTGGGCGATCTCTAGAGCTCTGCTGCTTTACGATGCGGCCCTCCCTGTGAGCAAAGGTCAGACGACAGTTCCAGTGACAAACCTACATCAGGCTGCCCCTAGAGCTTCTGTACTGAATTAATAAAGCTAGTACTACTGGTAGTAACATTTGCATGGCTTGTTTCAAACAAGTGCTCCAAAGCAACAGAACACAGCTTCTTGGTTGTACAGTTTTTTTCCAAAATTTGGGCCGCTACCGATGTCATCACCTCTCCTGGGGAAACGCAGTGGAATTTATTGCTTAACAGAATGAGAAAAATACAGTAGCTTGAAGGAAAGCCTGGTCTTTTCCTGTAACAAGACTTCCCTGCCTTCATAGTCCAACTGAAAATGACAAGTATTCAATAATTGAAGGAATTATAATCATCTTTTCATCATGGAACTTTCTTTTTTTTTTGTCAGAATAATTAGTATTATTGTCACGGGTTCGTTTTTTAAAACTGGAAAAAATGATGGCTCAGCTGGGGGAAAAAATCAGTTTCGTGGGTTTTATTAACACCACAAAAAGCAAACAGTGAAAAATATTTACAGCGTGAAAAAATCCTCCCAGGAAGTGAACCAAACAACAACAACAAAAAGTATTTACAGGAAACTTACAATATGAATGACCAATAATGCCTCCAACCAGCAACACCCGACACCAACTACTGGCAGAGGAGAAATGCTCTGCTTAAATACCTCGGGCAGACCAATGCTAATTAGGGGCGGGTTTAGCCATATTGGCCTGATAAATCAGAAAAATTACAAAAAATTATAATATCCTGTTATACATATCAGAAAACAGAAATACCCAACATATGGCTCCCAGTTCTTGGCAAAAACACTGTAAATAAAACACAACCTAACAATCTACCCCCAAATGGTACAGTCCACGTCACCTGGCCACAGTGCACTATTTAAGCCGCAGCCAGCAATTTCCTCTGTGTGGCCCGAGCACCAGAGGAACCCGCAGCGCATCACACAGGTGAGCGTCTTCGTCATGTGTGTTGGGCTCGGGGATCCCTGTAGGCGCCAAGTGTGCACCCTCGCACGTGCTACACGGACAGAGTATTTATGGGGGATATGGGAAAACCAGTCTATGGATAAGACCGCATAATGTTAGCGTGGACCGGCACTGGAAACAATGAGAGCATATCATGCACTCCAGCTACGGACTCTTTCTTGGACCAGGGAGAGAGGCTCGCCATGACAGAGGACGCAGCGGTCTTTAGCGCTCCGTCACAATTATTAACAAGGCTGTCCTCTTAAAAGCAACAGACAGTAACCAAAAATGACATTCTTACATTTAAGAGGATGGTGATGTGTATAAATCTAATCTGTAGTCTTGTCACATCATAAAACAGATTTACTTTTCAGGAAATTGCAAAGTTTTCAGAGGCAAAAATCAATGAGGTAGTCCTGCTGATAGCTGCTTTAAATCAGACAACATGTCCATGTGTTATTCTAAAAGGCAGTTCCAAACATACTGTATATTGTCATTTACTTAATGGTGTTGATGAAGTTTGAAAAAAATCCATATTATCCAGTGGCCAATGATTAGTAGAGACAACTACAACAAAAAGACACTTGTCTGTTCATATATAAAAACTAACTGCTTAAAATGACATACAAATACGAAATACATACTATACTAAAACTGCCTCCTTTTAATATACCGAGCACTTAAAAATCTAATCACATCGCTGAACCTGATTAATATTAAGCTTTCAATTTGATTAAGTACCCCTTGGTTTACTTAATCTAATTCAAATTAAAGGATGTTTGAGTTAGATGATAATCAAATAATTAAACTGCAACATAATGTGTGACTGTAGGTGGCCGTCGCAGGTCTGAATCAAGCTCACAGTGGCGACGCTCACTAAACAACCTAATACCTTATGCTGTATCTGAGGAACAGTAAAATGCAATTTAGCTGACCGACTGTGGAGTGATAAACACAGGCCTCGGTCTGATCGCCTAGTTTGTATCTCACAGGTAGGACCCACTGGCCTGAGTGCTCGGTACACAGCAGGAATTGTTATGTTCAGTCGATGGCCTTGTGCACTCAAACTGGCACAGACTGCAGTCCAAATTGAATTAGTCAAAGACCCATCTTACAACTTAATCAGATACACTTTCAGACCACTAATTAAGAAGAATAATTACATATGCCTGTCCCCTGTGGGGCAGAGTACTCTTAAGCTTGTGTTTTAGAGGGAGTATTATTAATTATGGTGGCTAAGGACTGAAATGATTATGGCTTTCTGCATTGTCACGTCAAGTGTGGCGTGACTGGGGGAATAATTGTTTTGATCTGCTCCACTGCGTCCAAAATCGCGAGCTATTCTGATAAACAATTCAGAAATGTTATGCTATAATTGTACTCTTAAAGTTTTCCTTCAAAAGTGTCTCTTCAAGCTGAGCAGAAAAGTTTCCTTCCCACTGCCAACTGCTTGTTCTGCTCATTATTTTAACTCCCTAATCCTGGCGCTATATTATACAGCTGTGACAGGGGCTGATCCACAGTGAATCCTTAAAGCTTTGGGGGTGAAGCTCCTTTGGACTGTGGGAACTTAAACATAGCGCTTGGTCAATATGAAGTGTCTTGACAATATTTAGGTAAGAGAAGAGGTGTGGGAGGAATTTGTGAATGTTGGGATTATATTCTTTGAGTATGATGAATGTACCTCTTCACTGAGTGAACAAAGTAGAAGCAGTTTACACAAGGATTTATGAAGCAACCGTGTTTGACGAATTCTTATGAAGTGATTTAAATAGTTTATGTGACTGATCATTAAAGCAAACTACTGTATTTGCTGGATTTCTTTCAGCTAAAGACCCTGCTCCATAAGGGGACGTACGTCATACTGTGTGAGGTACTGTAGTTCCAGAATACAGAGAGCAATTGCTATGCCATTTGTTTTTTTTCTTTCTACGCCACCTGCGGCAAAGTTCTTAACTAACTTTTTCTTAATGTCTTAGTTTCCAAGGTTCTCTTGGTCTCTCAGTAAATGCATGCCATCCATGACACCTACGAAATGAACTCTTCCAAACTTGGAATGTGGAAAATGTAATAGGTTTAGTAACACGTCCAGGCAGTGACGGTAAATCTTGGACAGCAACACTTAAAGAGATACATAGGTTGCAGTAGGGTCACATGTAAATGATTTGCGTGAAGAATTAGATTTGTAATGTAACAAGACACGACACAGACATCCTTTTCTCATCACGGATAATTGTTTCAGGCATACACTCTGTAATACGCTTACGAGATTAAGACTCACAGAATGAATGTGTCATCTGCAATTCAGAAAGAGATGGACATGTTCTTTATTAGGCATGACGATGTACATTACAAAAGTTTAGCCATTCCCATGCGCAAACTTGTAGAGCTGGATTTCTCGCTCGTCTTTGCCTCTTTATATATTCAGAATACATTTTTGTATCCGTTAAGTCTGCACGTGTAGGCAGGAGAGGAGGGGGAACGTATAACAAAAGCACGAGATAGAAAGCAGATAACTATCAGCACTTCACAGATGACACATTGGTTATGGGTACTGTAGATACAAGCACCTTCTTCCTGCTCCTGAGCACCATTCCATATACACCTCTGTTAGAGCACAAAGCGATCAATAGAGTCACAGAGATAAGAGCTCTCCTCATCTGATAAGGCTTTCAAAAAAAATCAAGGGTTTTTACCTAAAGGCTAATCACTGATTAGAGCCACTCTGTGAATTTTTAGATACGCTGGTGATAATATGGGGTTGCCACGCTTTGGCTTGCTTGCTTGCTTTTTTTGTGTTTATGCTTTGAATTTGTTTTCGCCTTAGCAGGAAAGTTATTATTATAAATGAGTTGTAGGCAGTATTATAAAAAGTGCCCTGCTTGTCTTTGTAGAAATCTGATATCAGTCATTTATCCTGAATCCATTCAGGAGTTCTCAAAAACTGTAATCCAAATGCGGTCCAACTTAAAATTTATAGTGTTTAAGGCCAAACTGTTGCTACAATCTACAGACAGCTCCAAAAATAGAAGAAAAAAAAGAAAAAGAGACATGCTGTGTTTCATCGGTGATGGCACAACTGCAATAAATTGCCCAAGCTTTTAAAAAAATAAATCACATAGATATTTTAACTTCTACAAAATAAAACAAATCCAAGACATGGAGTGTCAAATAAAAAAACTGTCAAACCTGATATCATTTATACAGATTATTGATTGTTTCATGATTCAGTGTTGTCAGAAGACAGAACAATAGTAGAAATCTAGAAAGCATAAGGCCAATTCTCCATAACTGCAATAAAATGGCATGTTGCCCAAAAGATAGCAGCACTACCAAAACCTCTTACAGCACAACAGCACTGGGGTAGCTGCATACTTCAGTGTTGCACATCCTAAAAACAAAGATATGTTACTTGAGTGATTAGATCATTATTTAGGTCTAATCAAGGCATGAATACTTTACTCCTTCATAGAAATCAGATCTGCAGATACTAGTTGTTAACTACATATTTAATTGTTGTGATAATGTATTTTTTTGACTCTTCATAATCAAGGCTAATCTCTAGTCAACTGGAGGAAAAAGACAATTAGAGTCATCTAAACCAGTGGTTCTCAACTGGTGGGTCGGGACCCAAAAGTGGGTCGCGAAGCCATTTTTAGAGGGTCGCAGAAGCAAAAAAGTAGTGGTATAAAGTCTTTTATTTTAAAGGACGCATTTCTTATGACACAGTTTGCTTTCAATAGCAGGATATTTAGTGGTGGTGACACCAGTAGTTGCCCACTATTAACCTCTAGATTTGGCTCTGCCAGCTTACTGGAGAAATTTATGCTAAAACATACAAAAAATAAACCAAGGTGTGCTGAGAATCTGTCCAAATGGGCCAAAATATGCCCCAAACTTGGCAAAAGCGTCCAAATATACCAAAATGAGCACAAAATAAGCCACAATTATCCCAAGCTGTATCAAAATGCGTTGAGACTACACCCAGATAAACCTTAATTTGTTAACACTAACAGCAAACTTCAACAGTTTGGGTCACGACCATTATTAATAGAGACATAGTGGATCCTGAGACTGGACCAGTTGAGAACCACTGATCTAAACTGTTACCACCAGACCTGTTTTGATAAGCACTTTTATCCACGGACTCCTTAAGATGCATGTCAGTCAGTTGTTTACTTCATGAAAGTATCTTTCTGGTAACTGATTGAACCTCTAAAACCCCATCTCTGAGCGTCAGAGTTGCATATTTAAAAATTAATCCAATTAAAATAATCTTTTGCTGCTTCAAAATGATTCAGATGTATAAAGTCTCCAATTCCACAACTCACTCACTGCAGCGGTAGCACACCAGCTCACTCACAACTCTGCATCAACACTGTAAAACTACTCTATACACAATGGCAAGTCACAATAATAGAGTAATTCAGTGACAGATTTTTTTTTAACTGGAAACTGATTCTGAAAAAGAATAGGCCCCACAGTGCAAGCTGAGAAGATTGGTACCTCAAGTTTGTTACATATGAAACTTCAGAAGTATAAATATGTGTTTTTTACCCTGTCAGCTTTAAGGTGAAAATGCTCAGCCATGGTGCTGACTGCCTATTTAATTCATTATGCATCTTTTACCATATAAAAACCACAACTGGACATGTTAACAAGTTAAGAAACTAGATTTTCACTAGTGGTGGTCTTGGAACTAACAGCCAGTACAACTGATAATGAGTTCTGTCAGTCTACTACTACGGTTTAGTAGATAGCTTTATTTTGACCTGACTTCACTGCAAGCCTTTTCCCCAAAGACAAAAATGATGGAGCACTACTTTATTTTACGTTACCTACATTAATTTCTCTGTTGTTTGCGACAAATACATATAATTTGAATAGCTGCACAATTGCAAGCCATGTAAATCAATAAACACACGAGACAAGAGATGTCATAGCAACTTAGATTGCGCTTTCACTCATTTTTATAAAATCGATACACTATTAAAGGGATGCTGAGAAATTACTTCATTACAACAATTTCCAGTAATCAATGCATAATGAATATATTCTCACAGGGGTCAGAAGTAGTCTCAAGCATAAACACATGGCAACTAATCATTAAGGCTTCGGGTCAACAATCACTTCAACACAGAAGGAAGAAAAGCAAAGACAACAAACAATTTTCCAAGTACAGAAGATGTTTCATGTCAATTTTTGTGTCCAATTATTTGTGAATGTCTGAGAATGAGACAGAATGACCCTGTTGAAAATGTGTGTGTGCAGTGCTTTTGGAAATTTAAAGTGGATTTATAACTGGAGGTCACCAATCTGTGTCCACCCAGAGAAGAAACTCATGTCAGCTATAATAAATCCAGAAAACGAATCTCATTACATTCAACCTTGTCACCAGATCGCAGTTTCCATACAGTATAGTTATTATGAAACAGTGACAGACTGTGTATAATGTTTAAAGTCAAGTTAATACATCGGCAACAGATGAAGGTTCATGGTCAAGTGCTTTCATCTCCACACTTACATAAGCCTAAATGCTCTGTTTATACCATCTGTCATGTATGCATGAGTTTTAAACGCAATATTTGCTCTTGATAGTATGGCAATGGCATTTGTTTTGCTGCGTAAGGGCATATTTTCAGAATAATGTGGAATGCCTGCTCTCAAACACACAGCCAATACATTTACCATTAAAGGTGGGGTCTCTGCAATTCTATTAAAAGATTGTTGATACGTAGCTAATCAGCGTATTTAGATTGTTACCATGTGCATTTCCAACTTCCCATCTCCCTTTCCCCCTGTCTTGTGCAAACACTTACACAAGCATGCATAGATTACAATTATTTGTAACAACTGTGTTGCGTGGATAAATCCAAGCCACTTTGTTTCCCATTTGCAGAGCGAGGGCTGTGTATGAACATGCACAATTTAAATTGCGAAGACTTATATCTAACAATTTGTAACCCTAATATCAAGTAATTTTCATACATTAGAGCATTATATTTATCAACAAACCATGCTTGTCATTGTTGAATGGCCATAGCCCTAGCAGCTGCTAATGGAGCAGTGGATATGTTGTTTAGCCAATAATCAACACCCCTGATCTGAACCTGCTCCATAAAACAAACAGGACATGGGAACATTTATCTTTTTCATCCTCATCGCTTTGCCAAATAACAGTAATGAACTGTTCATATTTTTTCCATTTTTGTTTTTTTCCCTTTCAGCCAGAAGGTGCCAAGTTGTCTGGTGTGGCCATCTGTGTTTATCTTTACCGAGGGTCACCACAGAGAGCAGAGAGATGTACACTGATCAGCCACAACATTAAAACCATTGACAGGTGACATGAATAATGCTGCTTATCTCGTTTCAGTGGCACTTGTCAAGGGTTGGGATATGTTAGGCAGCAAGTAAACAGTCAGTTCTTGAAGCTGATGCAATGGAAGCAGTAAAAATGGGCTAAACAGTGATGGCCAGACGACTGGGTCGGAGCATCTCCAAAACAGCAAGACTTGTGGGGTATTCCTGGTATGCAGTTGCTATTACCTACTGAAATGTTATTTTACACCATGTGGGCAAACAGGTGTGTCTGCTTTACAGGGGAAGAGATGGCAGCTGTATGCACTGTAAGAAGAAGCGATCCGAGGAAGGCAGTATGATGCTTTGGGCAATGTTTTGCTGGGAAACTTTTTCCTGCTGTCCACATGGATGTCTAAACAGCATTGCAAACCATATACACCCCTTCATGGTTACGATAGTCCCTGATGGCAGTGGCCTCATTCAGTAGGATAATGCGCCAGACACTTTAAGGAACATGACAGAGTTCATGGTGGTGACTTGGCCTCCTAATTCCCCAGATCACACTCTGCTTAAGCAGCTGTGTGACATGCTTGAAAAACAAGACAAATCCATGGTGGTCCCACCTTGCAACTGACACAGCTGATGCTTATGTCACAACCTGTTGCTTATATCTTGTCCTGTGAAGATATAAAAGAGATGTTTCGGCGGCAGGCATACCACGGTTACTACAGTCTTGCAATGTTGCTGCACTCAGAGTAGAAGGGTTATAATTAGGGCCCGAAGCACTACAGTGCGTAGGACCCTATTGTTCCTCTAGTTAACCCTTCTTACCTTCCAGAGGAGTTAGGATGGTGAGAAGGGTTAATTATATATAAGATTTTGGCATTTTTAGCACACAGTAATTTTGACAACCACTGAAAACAATCAACAAAGGTCAAAACTGTTGTCCAGAACTGCAGTTTTGTGAAAGGTTTCCCAACATGCACTGAAAAACCCAGCTTCTAAATGTTTAAGCAATCTTAAATTAAACCTTTTTATATTAGAGCCTGACATCAAATCTTGAATAGACCTTGAACTTGATGATACTTTATTGAATGACAGGTAGGGCCAAGCTCTGGGAATGAACAGGAATGTGGAGTTACTATGACTTAATGCTGTTTTAGTAGTCTAATCATATCCAGAGCTCATTTTCAAGTTTCACCCTGTAATTCAGTGCTAATACCAGTGTCTTCTTGGGGTTACCTGAATGTATTATTTGGATATGACCATAATACAGATGTCAACATTACCTATTCACTCTTCATGGTTTCCCCTTATTACAGGCAGAAAATCGCTTAAGTAATATTGCAGACTTCCTGTTTATTCCTTTTATTTACATGATTGCCATTCATTTCTGTTGCATAACTGCACCAGTGATGAGCCACTCCAGTTCATAATAGGATGTTTACCTGTTGGATCAGAGTGGATCCAGAAATTTGAGATAATACTGAGTGACAAAATAATCATTATACAATATCATGGTTTTACAATTTCATAATAACAATGTGTCATGTACAAGGAATGTATGTTGTGTTTTGGTTTGCAGTGACAAATAAGCTCAATATATTGTTATATAACACACACAGGCGAGCAGCCAACAAAAGGAGATAATAAGGCAAGAAATGGGTAATTAGGGAGACAAAGGGACACAAGGGGTACAAGGGAACTGAAAGTGGAATCCTACAGCTCCTTTATCTTCACATTTGATATGCCCTGAGCCCTCTGTGCAGAGCCATATGGCAGTTAAGTCTGTTAGTACCAAAACCAAAAAGATCTGTTTTTGCTTTGATTCCCTGGATAAGTTGTATGTAGTTAAGAGACTTAGTGTCAGAGTGACACAACTTCAGTTTAGAGGGCCCAAGAGCAAAATACAAAAATCACTGTCTTTGAGCTGAGACAAGTTCACAGGAGACATCCAAGGTTACCAGGCAGACAAACAAAATAGAGGGAGAAGCCAAAGACAGAATCCTAAAGCTAAAGACAGAAAAGACAAAATCCAGATTTTCAGGTGTGGTCAAAAACATGCTGACCACAGGCTGTAGGTAACACTGGAAATAAATACTGGTATAAATACTGAGTAAGTTGTTTATGAAAGAGTGAGAAGAGAGGCGGGGAAGGTCAGGTGATGGTGAGGAAAAGGGTAGGAGGGAGTGGCCAGGTCAGAAATGACAGGAGAGTTAGAGCGTGGAAAAACTGACAAATTGAAAGAAATGAATGACTGGAAAGAACTCTGTGACACAGAGATGTTAAAAGATCCGTCCGTGTAACGCCCTCTGGCTCTGGGCCCGGTTAGCACCGCTCTCTCCCTTCCCCTTCTTCTTCTCTTCCTCTAGGTGGGCGGGAGCGCTGTGTGGCAGCTCGGCTGGCGGCAGGTGGATCTGATGAGCAATCAGCTGATGAGGCGCACCTGGGTCTGTTTCCCGCCTGTGACTGGATATAACGTCACTCTGAGCCTTCAGTCTTCATCAGACCATTGAGCTGAACAGTCAGTTTCTACCTCAGCTAGTCTGGCCCCCTTACCTTAATGCCTTCGACTAATTCCCTTCTCTTTTGTCTCCAGTTTGGATCTCCGTCTCCGGTGGTGTTTGCCGAACCCTCCTTCCCTCTGAAGAAATTAACCAGAACCACTTAGGACTCCATTCCCCTCTGAACCCTCTGGCAACTGCCTGTACAGATCCCCCCCCTCCTGGAATGATCTCCCTGGTTCCCCAGCATCTGCTTGTCTCCAACCTTCAGTGTTCCACCTGCCATCAACCATCCACGCCGCCACGTGCCATGCTCCGCCTGCCTAGACACCCCAGCTCCCACTCTCTGCTGCCTCGCAGTTAAGTTATGTATTTTATAGTTTACCCAGTCTTCGCTTACTAGTTGGTTCATGTGTATTGTATACACCTCTGTTAGCTCCATGTTCATGAGTTGCAGTCTAGGTCTCGTCGCCGTTAGTATCGACATAGCTCAAGTTAGCTCTCCCCTTGTTTGCTCAGTTTTTGCTTATGTATTCAGTTGTTGTTGCTCACATTAGGAGCCATTGTTGTTTAGTTTGTTTTGTTACAATTATTCCTAGCTCAGTATTACCTTGTGTGGGTTTGACTTCTGTAAATAGTTCATTCTTCATTAAAAACCTTTATTTTGAAACATTCTGTTTCGTGCCTTGTTGTCCTGCAACTGAGCCTCTGGCCACTCGTAAAAGTCCATCCTTTTGCTGTAGCCTTCTTTCACAGCACTTTGGCTCAGGTGGTAGAGCGGGTTGTCCACTAATCGTAAGGTTGGCGGTTCGATCCCAGGCCCCTCCTCATGCCGAAGTGTCCTTGGGCAAGACACTGAACCCGAAGTTGCTCCGATGGCACATTAGCGTCTTGCACGGCAGCTCTGTCACCACTGGTGTGTGAATGTGTGTGTGAATAGGTGAATGCAAAACACATTGTAAAGCACTTTGGATACCACAAAGGTAGGATAAAGCGCTATATATGTGCAGACCATTTACCATTCACTGGAGCAAGCGTTGCAGGTGAACCCTGGTGAAGTTGCCAGTGAGTCACAAAGATAATATCACCTATAAGCAATTTTGAATTGCAAATCAAACCAGTCTGCATGTTTTTGGACATGTCATTTCAGATGACGGCATTAAACCCTGCATGGAAGACGACCACTGAGGAATCCTCCCATTATATTTCCATCATTTGTTTTGTCCTGGAAGTTAATAGGTTCCTTTTACCATTGTCTTCCACTTACAATATAATCTTTTCTACAAGCTCTGAAAAGAAAAACTCTGTTCATCCGTCAAATTTCCCTTTAAGAAAAAAGACAAGATATAACAACACCAAGTAACCTCACTTCCTTGTCCTGTTGCAAATGAAAACATTATCACACCACTGATGAAGGTAGTAATGTAATATTATAATTAAATAATTGTATATTTTTAAAAGTAAAAACAAATCACAACACGTTCTGTCTCAGACGATCTCACTGATACAATGCAGACACTGATTTAAGCTACACCAAACCAAGCCAACATCTCATATCTGATCACACTCTTAGTAGGGCCTGATAACAAAAAACAATTCACTAATTACACTAAGCCTAATATAATCTGGCAGTGCAGGCTCTCCTCTTGGGGCATCCAATTTGCTGGCCAAATGCACCCCCAGAATTTATATGTGGAGACTTGTGTAATGGATATGTCATGAGTAGCCACAGTCTTTTGATCACGCACTCCCCAGGGATCAACATTTTTCTGTTTTGTTATTTTTTTCATGACAATTGGGGAAAAAATAGGAGAAAAAAAATACAATAGTCGAGTTGAATTTACAAAAATGTAGCATTTGTTTCAAGAGTACATGTACCTCAAAAGCATGTGACTAATTAAAGCACTGTTAAACTGCACACTCCACAACTATATTTGGTCATCAACAAAGTACATCTCAATCATGCATCATAAAATAAATATCAAGGTTTTTTGGAAATAAAAAATGTTTTATTTTATCTAGTTTCTGAATACCTCAATCATATGTGTGAGGAGGGTGCAAATGACAATGCAATAGCAGTTTAACACATGAAACAGAAAACTGGCTGATTTTCAACTGTTCCTCATTGAGGCCCAACTTAATGTAAATGCAGTATAAATGGGAATACAAATAATACTGAGAGGTTTTGAAATACAATGGTTTAGTGTTACACTCCTAGTCTTTGCAAACAAGAGTTTGCTTATGTGTGTTCAGTCAACCTGGATGAATAAAATCCACTTGATGGGCACTGTCGGTATAAAAAGGCCAGAGGCAACTGTGCTCCTCTTACACTCAATTTCAGGAAGAAAAGTGACAGTGAAGAGTCACTTTTATCTGACGACAAACTGGTCAAGTGCTGCTGTACTGCCCCAGCTTGGTCACTACAGTTAATCCTCAGTGGTTCTTCTTTATATGCCAAAAACACCACTGCTGTGATTGTATTGTTCAGACCGCCATGCTTCATCAGGTGAGAGATGGCAACAGCAATGAATGCACTTCTTGGGGTACTTCCTGATGACAAAAACGACTTGGTGCTGCTCAAAGAAACAAAATGACACCCTATTTTCTTTCTCCAGCGCCGTGTCATGCTGTCACTTTTCAGCCTCTCTCATCACTGAGGCCCAAATTATGCTGCTGTCACCATGGGGAAGTCCAGCATTTTGTGTCACACCATCTTACACAGAGTCTTCATGACACAGTTGGTGACTCAAATGGTAAAAATGGGGCATTGCGACCGGAATTCAAAACAAAGGACATGGGACCCGTTAATGCTTCCAAATTGATACATCAGCTACTAAAGCAATTATTATTTTTAATTCTATCCACGTTTTGTCATTATGACCAGCTGAGAAAGTTTCCCTCTTAATTTGTAACTCAGCTGTCGATGATGTGACTTATGCAGACACAGGAAGCAGTGATTAGATAAGCAACGGACATTTTAATTAAATATTTTGTCCAATAATGGTTGATAACATAATAATGTGAAACTACAAAAAACCAAATATGCAAGAGATTTATGTTATACTGTATTACTGCTAAGCAGTGCAATTCCAGATTTTTAATTAAGTTCTGCTAATCAGCGTACAAATAATATTTCTACAGGCGTTCTTACATGAGTTCTACCTTTACTGTCGGAAGTGTCAGATGTTAGATTTCTTCCTCTGTTATTGCTACATGCCACGTTCTGTGCTATCAGACTTTCCCCCAGTCAATTGTAGACACTCCATTACTCAGACAAAAGTGGCTGTTGAGGCTGTAGACCTTTGCCCTTGGATTACCATACTGAATATCTTTCTCTGCAGCGTGTACAAGTGACCATTTCATGATGACATCCTCTTCTAATCTAAGAAAGCTGATCAGTTGTTCAGCCGGTGACTCTTTCAGAATATTAAATTTCTATTGTAGTGAATTAATGTTGTAGAAGTGTTTTCCAAAACCTCATGAAGAAGAATGTATATATATATATATATGTATATACTGAAATGGTTAAGGCAAGGTTGGGCCTGATGAATAGAGATTGCTTTGAGTGCTGTGCGTCATTGCTGCTTGACCTAAGTGCAGCCCTTGACATGATTGATCATGGCAGTCTGGATGATGAATTGAGAAATTGCACTGATATCTGTGGGACTGTCCTGGACTACAATTGGAGAAACTCTATGCTTTAACTTAAAGCCCCTACATCTTGTACTTATGATAGTGACTTTATTGCATTTGGTATACAGCAGGTCCTGTGTAAAACAAATACATGTGGAGATTACAGACTGGAGTCACCATAAGCACATTTTTACCCTAAATTTAACCAAGTGGTTGGCATGCATGAACATATTAAAGCATGACGATGAACTTTAAAAAATGTAACTTATTGTATCAGACATTATCATCTAGTACTTATTCTATTGCCATTTTTCCTGGTGATAGTGTTGTTTAGCAGGATATGGCCCACATTTAAAAAACACCAGAAGTCTACTGTGCAAAACAAGGTAATCTTACAGTTGAGGACGAGAGTTCAAACCAGGATATTGTTCTCCACAAACTACCACTGTGCCAACAGAGAAAGCATTTGTTATCTCCCTTTTGCCTCTTTGTTGAGTCATTTATAGCCTTTCTGATCTGTACTTGCTGCCTTGTTTATTTTCTTAATTAAATCCCTGTGTCGTGCCCTGAAAAAGTAAAAAGATCAGACTTTTAAAGTGTACCAAAATACGCTGCCAAAAACAATTACTGCTCCACTGCTTTGTATGTTCACTAATGTATTTGACTTTGTGCTTTTTGCCATCTCTCCTTCAGTTTCAGAAGTACCAATACCATCTGTTTTCTTTGAGGTTGAGGGACAATGAATGGTACGAGACAGCTTTTCCCTCCTCCTCCTCCTTCTGCACAGTCTGCATGAACTACTTTCTCCCAGCTCAACAACTCTGGCAGGTTTTGTTTTTAAATTGGATCTTTTTTAAAACATACTTATTTTACAATAGCTCACATCATCATGCATTATTTCTTCACATTTACCATGCACATCAATAAAGCCACTATAGATAAAAGCAAACCATTTGCAAGAAATCTGATTACATAAGGTGCTTCCTACAGATCAGATTAAAGTACATTTTGCAGCTCATGGCTCTGCATTTTTATGCTTTGGACAAGTGCCTGTAATTTGACGGATGAAGTGTCAAGAATGTGTTGCTAGTTGGTTGAAGTCTCGATGCCAGTTCTGGGCTCTCCAACATGTGTGAACAACAGTTAAGACTTTTATCACTTTCGTATCAGTAGTGATATATCATGAAGGCTGAGAGATTGGCCACATGTCAAAATGCAACCAACAAATCTAGTGGAGGTATGGTGGCCAGGGGTTCACGTATCAAAAAAGTGCATCTTGAATCTGAGTTTGATATTTTGCAAGAAAGTGGCAAAATCCCTCCACTTTTAAACTTCATACTAGCTACAAGCAGGCTGCAGATGAAGTGAACTGGAAGTGCCTCGCAAAATACCTTTAGCAACACTGTGCCTATGTTGAAAATAAGTTGAATATCAAAGCTTTGGTGGGGCTGCAAAAGTATTTCAACTCACCACTGGGGTTGCAATACACAGTCCTCATGGGAGTCACTCATACAAAGAGAGGAAGAGGCTGTAACAGTGTGAGGCACAGAGTGTAAATTCCACCAGTATCTTGTGCACTTCACTACACCTGGCTGTGAAAATGATGACATTCGGTTCATCAGAACATATTGTTCAGCAACAAAGCGCAGTTTTGATCACACCTGTTGCAGTATGCTTACCCCCATTATCAAATTCATCTATCAACTGAGACATCTTTCTCCCTCCACATGTTTCATGAATAACATTTCTAACTCTCATGTGCTGCTGATTTGCAGCAAAATGACATTCGCATTATGGGAAATGACTGTTTTTGTCTGGAATGTACAGACTTGTTTCATTCAGTTGCTTTGAAAATGAAAGACCAAAGCAGTGCCAGCATACTGGCAAAAAAGTCTGCGCTCTTCTCTGCAGAGAAATGGGAAGAGAAAAGATTTTTTCTTCATTTTTTCACATAGAGTGACTCAATTTCACGCTCCATTGGCATATCTGGGGTGACGCGCCATGAAATCAGTCCAATTCTGGGATTTCAGAGGAACAGTATTTTGAAACCTCCTGAGATATGTGGCCATATTACTTTCTCCACCTCTGGACAGATTACACTATTATGTGACAGTAGCAAAGGTGAAACTGGTGATAATACAGTATGTTCTCTTCTTTGGTAAACTGGTTTCTAACAACTCTCCGAACAGAAACTATTGAGCAAATCACAAACGATTTAACTAAAGGTGTCAGTTCGTTTATCATTTATCAGTTCATCTGTCACTTATTTCCACATCGAAGGTGGAGAGTAAATAAATGGGAAAAGAACTGCAGCTCGGTGGTGCACTTGGCTTGTGACTTCCTGAAAACTCCCTTTAAAAACTAATGGATACAACATATTCTGTCTGTTTTACAAAACTGGTAATAAGCAGATGGATTTTTTCTTTGAAGAATTAAATGAAAGGAGGATCTTGGGATTCCAAATTTCATATTAAAAATACATTTAAGGCCCGCCGTGTTTGACCTATTCAGTCAAGGGAACGCTTCACATCATCCAAGCCAATTACCATTCATTAAGCAGTCAAACATTTGACCTCTTAATGCATTTATTACAATACACCATTGTGTTTGCAGTTGTGATTAATACACTCAGTTGCCAGTTTATGTTCTACACGAAGCTAAATGAATGGAATCTCAAATCGCAGCTCTGCAGTGAAGGTTATCAGTGTTCAGCTTTTGGAGGTGTGATTGAAGATTAACTTTTTAAAGTTTTTGTCTTATTTATTTTGTAGGTGGTCGGGGTGGATAAAATCCATAATGCCAGGTTATAAGCTGGCCAATTGGAAAAAGCCTTCACCCTCCCAGAGAGATCATCTAAAAAAATACCTAATATACACTGTGTGTTATATAATATGTAATTATTCATGACATAATATCCACAGCCACCTTTTTTCATGCATTTTAGCAAGTTTGAAATTGTACTCTTTGATTTTCCAGTTTGGTCATTTTTACTGGAAAAGGGCTTTTCAAAAACTGGACTTGACTGCAGGGACAGAGTCACTTTCAAGGCAATGAATAACTGGGACTAAGCAGCAGGAGATCAGCAGGCAGCGGGGCAGTGGGGGGATTCTGGCTGAAGGCAAGGAGGAGTGAACACACTGCTGGGAAAGACTGTAGGCAACTGAAGAGTGCAAGCTTGAGTCAAGAGAACACCAGCTGGTGATAAAGGCTGGCAGGTGACTGAGGAGCACAAGCTGGAGATTGGTGGACTACAGCGCAGGATGTGGACACAACCAGGGAAAGTGAAAATGAGAGGGGAAAAAACACACAGAGGCAAGCGCTGGGGAAAAACTTGCAGGTAAGTTGGGATTTCGAGCTGGAGTTTCGAGCTATCGCACCCCTTGTCAGCGCAACAAGACAAATTGACAAACTAAAAAAGGGGGAGCTGGAGTCACTGCCCTAAATCCTCTGGAGCAATGAGCAGCAGCTGGGGATTAATCAAGGAGATGCAGAACAGCTGGGGCTGATGCAAACCTAGAATACACACAAGAAGCGAACCAGCCATGACAGGCTCTGATACAACTTTGGCTTCATCTCCGCCGAGTTAATTGCTGACAGGAAGCTTGCATGCTATGAAATGTATAATACATACTCATGCAGCATATGTAATGGTTACATGAAATTTCTGTTTGTATCATCGGTCCCTGTAGCTTTGCACTAAATTTCTCCCCCATCTTCATGCTTGAGAAACTTTAAAGCATAAAGTCATGCTTTACTTCCCAGCTAAATATCTGCTGAGGAAAATAGGGACCTGTGGCTGATTTTCTTTCAGTTAGGCCTCCACCCATTTGTGGTGCAAATACAGAAACTATTGTGAGTTTGACAGATACTGATAAAAGGTTTGTCACTCCCTTAATAGAGAGTTCTGTACATATTTCATTTTTTTTCATACTTGGTGAGAAGATTTTTAAAGTTAATGTTGAAATCTTGAGGTGCATTTGAATCCATTCCTTTGTCTTGGTCTGAGACACACCTGTGCTCAATTGTTTAATATGTCTACTGTTGCAATCAAATTTATTCACTGCCTTTAACCTGCAAAGTATTGTCATGTTGTGAATCAAATTTAATGAAAACCTTGTTAAACAGTCAAAATCATTTTAATATGGCATACCTACACCCTCTTAAAATTCTTCTGTTTTTAATTTTTCAAAGTTATTTTTCAAGTTTTTCAGGAAACACAAAAAAGGAACCACGACACACTCAACCTTGACCTAGGTCATTATACTACAGGGGTAGAATTGCATGATCTGTTCAACTGAGGATGTAGGTGATTTTACCAGAGGTGACCAGCATCAAGAAGAGATGATTTAGGCAAAAAATAATAATTTTTGTCAAAGAATGATTTAGGTTATTATGTTAGGAAGGTGCCGATATTGGAGTTACTTTGGGAACATGGCGTTTAACTCACAAATAGTATTAAAGACCAATAATATTTTTCCAAAAAAATATTTCTTTTAACTCTCATGGAGAATTTTTAATAATAATATCCATGAATTTGTACCCCAGTCTGCACAAAATTACATTTCTAAACAACTAAGCTGCATTTTCAGTTACATTATCACACAAGAAAACTTATTTTCTGCCAGATTATGTTGGTTTGTAATGAATGATGTTTCTAATTAAAGTATGTTTGCCTTTTATTTTATTGTTTCATTATTGCTTCTTTTCAGCCAACCAATCGTACATTAAAAGGAGATTGTTAAAGGGCGACATGTCACCCTTGTAACCCAGAAAATGGAAGAAAAGCTTGAAACATTTAGTGAAAGGGTCATATTTTAACCCAAATCATGACATTTTTCCTAACACTAACCAAATAAGTTTGGTGCCTTTTAACAAGCTACTAATATATGGAAGTGTCTAACAGGTGTGATATTGTCCTAAATCTAACCGTGTAACTTTGGTGCATGCACCGAACCAAAAAGCGTGTGACGACTGAGAGAAAACAGACAACAAAACTTAATTCTGAGACTGATTGTCCATCATTGGATGCAAACTCTGGTCTCCTGGGTGAAAGTCTGGTTGCTGGTTTATGCCGCCAAGTACTGCTTTTTTAAGAATGAAAACACAAATATGTTCCTTTCATCATGTATTTGAAAAAGCAGTTTCGTTGTACAGAAATGGAATTTTATGGAGACAGGGTAGCAATTTTAACTACTGATAAAATGTCACTGGTAGTTCCTCAGAAATATTTCAAGAAGGATTGCTGAACCAAGCTTTGGGTGACTGACTACAATGGTACATATAAACCTTAGCTGAGAAAGATTATTCTTGCATTATTTTTCAGCATAGTCTCCTTTAACTTCAATGAAGGTCACATCTTGAGCCTCCAGATTCTCCTCAACAACATGCATAACTTTATCATCACTCTGAAAATGACGAACCTGCAATAAGGATTTCAGTTTGGTAAATAGATAAGTCAGATGATGCAGGTTGAGTAAGTAAGGTTTATGGGGCAACAGTTCAAAGCCACATTTGGCTACTTCTGCCACCTGATGCTGCATGGAAGGACTCACTGTCCTGGACCAACAGCAGCTCGAAGCTTTCCTCTTCTTTTTTCTCTGATTGATTCAAACATTTGAGTTTTTGTGGATAGTGATGGACTTTATAGTATACAGTTATGCGCTTTGTTTCTGGGTGAGGCCAAGAACTTCTTGAAACACTCTTGTAGACTTATCCTTGGGATTTTCAATTCAGTTTGCATACTGAGGCTATCACATTCTTCTTTAAAAAGGCATGGTAATTAAAAGAAACCAAGATGCTGGACAAATTATGGACAAGCATGACAGTATCTTTCTCATACAGACATGACAGCATCTTTCTCATACAGGCTGCCCTTCTTACACTAGGTTAAAGAATTCATGTTATTCTTGCATTGAAGTTGACTATCACGTCACAAAATCCTTGTTTGTTTAATATCCTTTTTGTAGTTCACACTGATACTTTTGTGCCTCTCTTCATTAGGTCCGCCTCCAAGTCTTTGGCAGTAATATGTTTTGTTTTTTCCCTGCTGTTGTTTTCAAATGTCTGATTCTCCTTAGAGAAATGTTGCTCTTTCATCCGCACCCAAGAAGGTTTGCTGCTGTACCATGAGTTGTAAACCTGTGTATGATGCTGCCAACTGTACCTCTCGGGGCATGGAAATGTTTTTTCTTTTTTTCTTTTTTTAAACCATCACATACACTTTTTATTGTAATGAAATTATTTCTTCTCTTGGGTTTTGAGACAGCTCCTTTATCTTAGCTGTCTTTGCTACTTCACTTGAACATATGCCTAAGCGGAATTTTTTATCTGTGTGAACGAAGTTGAAGCAAATTCAGTCTAGTTACAGAGTTCCGAAAACTTTACTCGAGTTTGCAACAATTTGGTGGCCTTACATACTAATTCATGATTAAAAACATCAATATTATACAGAGATTTATTGTTACAGGGGTGGATTAGAAAAAGATAGAGAAAGGTTACGTTACACATGCCCGTTATCAATTTAATTATGTCACTCAACTCATACAATTTAGAAAAAATCTCAATCATGAGAAAACTTCAAATGTGTACACCCTTGCATGCTAAGCAGGATTGAATATATGCACTGCCTGCAACAGAAGCTGTTCTCTCTCCACACTTGCACACACAATAGTTTGCCTGACTGAGATTATGATTGGTTCATTCATACTTTTTTGAAACCCACTGGACTGAACTCTCTCAGCATAGTATGATTGGTTCATTCATACTTTTTTGAAACCCACTGGACTGAACTCTCTCAGCAGTCTAGTGGAAGCACATGGGATTGAAACGCTTTTTCTGCTTGAAGTTTATGTGTAAATGCACATTTTTATATGAAATATATTCAGTTCAAAAAATGATTTAAGCACTATAAAAAAGCCCCTTACTGTCAATGTATAACTTTGATACTGAATAAAGACTAAAAACTTACTGTATGCATCTAATAAGACAGGGATGGTAACATCTGACAACTTTTTTAGGATAGTTGGCAGACTATCCAATGATAGATAGTACAAAGGAATTATTAAAGACCCCCCTTGTCTGAGTCTGAAAATCTAATTTTTTACCTTAGTATATTTCTTTCTATGCTGGAAGACAAACAGGCAGTTGATGCCATGGCTGAGCCACCAATGATGGTCTCAAAAACATGAATTCATGTAACAAACTGAAGAAATGAATCCCATCAACTTGCAGGCTGGGACAGTTCGTATAATTATTCCACCTCAGAAGTGGTTTCCAGTTTGAATGGTTGAATTACTTCAATATGACAACTTGCCATTGTGCACTGTAGAGTAGTTTTACAGATTCACACATTCTAATAGAATTAATAGTGCAGAGTTATACCTAAGCCTTTTTAGGACAGAGAAGGATGGGGAAAAAAAAAACTTCTAAATATGTGTCTCTGGTACACAAAGAGAAGTTTTTAGGGGTTTAATGTATAAGCCGGACTCATGTTGTTGCCCACAAGGCAATGTCATATGTGTGTTCTTTGTAGCACTTTCTTTCTACCTACGCAAATGAAGTCCTTTAGCATGGCCTTTTCCAAAACATTATGTTGGAAAATGACACTTACGCTAATGTTCAAACTCATATTCATTACATTAAATTGATTTGGATTATGAAAAGAGCAATTGGCATGAATTCAGGTTGTTCCTTATTAGTACAAAAGAGCAACAGTTGGTAACCTTAGGAAGTCATTGCAGTGTATAAAAAAGTCTCTTTTTGGCACATGCAGAAATGATGAAAACTCCTCACTGAGCTAACACTGTCTCTGATTGGAATTTTTATGATCTGACAGGGGCATAATACTAAGCTCATAATCCACTTTATCTCCCGCTGATTACCTCAAACTTACATACCCTTACAGCATTTAAGTGTTTAACCTAATGTCTTTGTTTTTCCTTGACCAGGGATATTTTCTGGCTCACAGACATTCATTCATTACTGCCTTTCCCTTTCATAACACTGACTCCAAAAGCAGGTTCCGTATATTTCAAAATAGATTTCACACAGGCATGCTTAATGATCGTCTTTGTTCTTCTGGTAACAACCTGAACACCTGCTGAGTTTATATATGCAATCTATCCTGGAACACATGCTACTGATATTCTATCTATGAACAATTTCCATTTTTATTGTTTTCCAAACCATTTAGAGCGCCTGTCTATATTGGCAGGATGTGCTGATTATAAAGCAGACACATCCATTGAAAACTGTACTATCTTATTGATGTTTTACATGTTTTGGTTAACTATAATTCAGTAAATCTGCATGGTTGGTCCATGTCATATTAAATCTCTGTAGGATGTTGATATTGCTTGCACTCAGAGTAGTGATTGTTAGTTAAGACAACACTTGCAAAGTGAGACTAGCTTTGTTGATTCTTTGCAAAATAAAATCCAGTAGACTACATAGATTTTCCTTTCTTCTCTGTGAAACAAACTGGGGTAGTTGCTGTTTTTTTTTTTTTTTTCTGCCTGGGACTTAATTTCAGCAACTCACCAATGTCTTCTCCTTCTGTTGCCGATACAATCCTTGTAAGAATTGTTTCTTGGATATGTGCATGGGGCTAGAAAGCTATGAGCTAATGCTTTCAAAGGCTGTATTTAAAGAATTTCTTTGCTTAAACTGCCTTTCCTCACAAACTTACAAAGTGAGCAGCAGACTGCACCAAAACAAGGATAAAAGTCAAATTGTTGATTCAAATTCAGAATACTGGGGCTGCATTTTTAATCACCGGGAAAGAAATTAACTTTAAGCTCACATGGATTATTAATCTGAGAAGACATCCCAATATACCTAATGCTTTGGGTGTTGTTTTTACCTTTCCTTAAAACTAGTGAAATCCCATCTCTATTATCCATTACTAGTTTCTTCTGCTAGTTTCTTTTAGGTTATACACCATCATCCCACACTGGAGATTTTCAGTGATTGTCTGGAGTCCATCAGGAAGTGTCAGATGTCTGGAAGGTGAAACTGGACCTAATCTTTTTGAGAAATTTTAGTTGGACAGTTGACAGATGGGCTTCACATTTCCTCTTTTTCTTGGCAAAGTCTAATAATGTTAAATGACGAGGATGAGTACGATCAAATTCGGTCACACTTTTGCCGTCATTACTCATGGCAGTTCCTGTGATACACTCCCACAAGTAGGTCTGCGGTGAACATGAAGTTCTGATAATTAGGATTACAGTCCATGTTACATTTAACCATAATGTCAGACCAAAGGGAAATAGTATTGATGAACTTGAAAAGAGCTGGCACCCACAAATTAAAAAACGTTTGATGTTCACATCCATTTGATGTCCACATCCACAGCAGTCCAAAAAGTAGCGTAACTTGAAACTTAACTTTTTAATTTATAGGACAACCAAAAAATTAACTCTTATAATTATATTCAGTTTACACAGAAGAAAGGGTAGCCATGGCCAATACTTGTTTATATTAGATGAAGCATGAGAGCAGCCAGAATTTTGATCTTTCATCAACAATTATACACAAACATAAGATATACGAGCTGACACATGAGCTTTATTCCAAAGAGTTCATCACCATATACTCGACAGAAAGGAATGCCTTTCACTTCACATCCTGCACTACTCCACCTCATCATACTGTCCATCCAAATTAATGCAGCATCTTTAAACAATTTTTTGATGATATTTTAATCACTGATTTGCAACTTATCAAACCTGAGAGTCCTCTGAAAAAAACCTTAGCAGGATTAGATGCTTTTAAAGTAGTTTAAAACAACCCACAGTATTTCTGTATAACACTGTGTAGGAAATAATGTGGGCAGATGGAGGAAAAAACATTTAGGTTAAGTCAGTTTAGTAAAGACGCATAGTTTTTATTGTACATAGTAACAGGCTTTTTTTTTTTTGTCTTTCTTTTATCTGACCCGACTGTAACCTTATGGCATATTCTCTGCAATATTCATGCTTTACACTCCCACATGGGAAACCTTTAACCATTAATTACTTTCACTTGTTTGAATATCACGGCATCAATGATTGTACTGTTTGTTCTTGTTGACTGTTTAGTAAATTTCTGTCGTACCATGATGTGAAGATGTTGATGATCAAATTCTCCGCTGATACCTTAAAAGAGTGGTCAAAGGAAAAATGCTAAAGATTCATCAATGAGGTCATGATGATACAAAGTCTTTCAATATATATCATAAGATTACAACTAAGTACATTAAATAAAATGTGGATGCAAGCTTAAGAAATGGCTAGCAAGTCAGAATGTGTGAGATATCAAGCAAAATGCTCAAGTGTGTCCAGTTGGGTTCAACCCTGTCTCACAAAAAGTGTTCTAATCCAAATTAACTGTAATCTCATTTATGTTTTAAAATAAACTAGTTTAAGGGAAAGGTGCTATAGGAAACATTTCCAGTTAAAAAAAAAAGTTGACAGGAGTGAAGGAGTGGTGGAGGCTTAAGTCCATGACAGGATTTTCACCCAAGTGACTGGAGTCCTTTGTGGGACCATTACTCTGAGATTTCAGTTTTGTTAAAGTTGCTGTTTTCTTTTGTTTATTCACTGTACTTGGTTAAGTTCAGGCACCATAAGGGTTGTTTTGGTTCAAAGCATTCCGCTAAGGGGAAAAAATGCTTTACCCTGTTTGTATTTTTTAAACTAATCACAGTTGCTGTGGGCGGAGCTAAACAAAGTATGCGGCTGTAGTGTTTCCTCAAAATAGTGACAGCTAGAATTCTTGTTGTGGAACATTTGTACACAGAGGGATGAGTACTATAATTAAAATGGATAATCCACCACAAAAAAACTTGCAGAGCTGCCTGACTGCATGATCCAAATCCTCTGCAAAACTTTCAATTTCAGTTACATTTTCAGTGCAGTGGTTTCCTGCCCAGAGATAGTGATAGTTGAAGGGGGGAGAATTCTAATCCAGTTAAAACTGAACCTTTCCCAATGCTAGTCTAATGTTTGAAGCATAGTTAAATGGAGGCTCCAAAACCATTTGGTGGTTCAACAGGTTAGGTTTAGGAAAATACAATTCATGTTAAAAATGCAATCCTTCCACAACCTAAAGTTTCTTATCCATTTTCTGGGTTACCGGGGTAACACATCCTACCTCATTTAATATAATAGTATGATTGGCTGACTAAAAATTAGCAACAGTGAAGAAATACACTGTTCAGGCACAACATTATGGCCACCTACTATTCTGTTGGTCCCCTTTATGTGCTCAAAAATGCTCTGAACCATTGACATGGACAAGAGCACCTCTCAGGGTGTCCTATGGGGTCTGGAACCAGGACATTGGTCGTGGATCCTTTGGGCACTCTGGATTGTGCAGTGGGGCCTCTGTCAATCAAATTTGTTCCACTGCATCCTGTTGATGCTTGATCAGAATGAGGTGTAGGAAGTTTGGATGTCAAATTAATATCTTGGGCAACTGTCATGTTCCTCAACATGTTCCTCATGGTTTGATGCTCGATCAGCATCAACTGGATGCGGGAGCATCTGCACTAGTGGCACGCAGTTTGGAAAGGCATGGCGAGCGAGGACACTGCTGTGCCACCACCAGCAAGAGATATCCAATGCTAATGCCATCAGACTCCAACAGCAAACAGCCGTGGTCATATATGTGTGTGTGTGTGTATATATATATATATATATATATATATTATATATATATTTGTGAAACAGGCTGGGCTGTTCTGCCCACATCTACCATCCACTCCTCTTTCTGGATCGTCAATGTTGTTTGGGACCTTCGAGTTTTCACCGGTGTTTCCCGTTTGTCCATGCCGCTGTAGTGAAGTTTCCTGTTTCCGGTTTTGATAGATCTCACCTATTGGTTTTGGTTGTGTCACGTCACCACAAAGACTGAAAGACTTGCGATAATATCAAACACGTTTGATATTGTTGTAAGGCCAAGACTAGGAAAAGACTGATCTAAAACAGCTGAGATTACTACCTTATACTAAACAATCGAGATGACGGGAGTATGCTAGGACTCCAGTAGAACTCCTAAAATTTCCTTCTGACTTTCAGTTTTTAGTCTGTGACTGTGAAAATCGTTAGGTGTAAGCCCAGCATAAGTCTCATCAACATGGATGCCTGCAGAACACTACATAGTACCAATATGATCAATATTATTCACTTCACCTGTCAGTGGTCATAATGTTGTGGCTGATCGCTGTATAATAAATGCCAAAGACATGCCGATTACAAACGTGTTGTGATTTGTCTGGGAGAAAATGCATGTCAAATGTAATTGAGAATCCAGTTTAGTTGCATAGGAATCCAGTTTTGGTTACATAAATAAGGCACACACACACACACACACACACACACACACACACACACACACACACACACACACACACACACACAAAAGCTCCTACCTTGATGTTAATGGCCAAACATGACAAAAAAGTGTGAGGTCGGTCCTGCCTGTGTGTTCATGTATTTCTTGGAAACGCAGGCCGTCATTAAATAATCATCTTGTGTCTGACTTTGTTTAAATCAGATATGGAAAGCTTTTTTGTCCTTCATGACATTTTGATCTCTGCTTTGTCATTAAGTGAGGGGATGTGATGAAATTTACATAACCCTAATTCTTCAGCCTGCTGACAACATATTTTTCCAGTGACAGCCATCTTTAATATTTAGAAGAGTACTTTCCAATGCCCTTCAACTGTGCCTGCAGTATTAATGTATCCTTAATGGGAGAGGTTCCATAAATGAGACTCAAATGGAGCTAGACATTTTAATGCTCGCTAGAATGGCTGTTATTTCCACGCTCAGCCATAATAGTCTTTATTGCATATTTAATAAAGTGTAGGCTGGTATTAATTGTTTAGCAGCCAAGGGCTTCATTAAGTGGTTGTAATGTCCTGGATGGGTTTTCCCAGTCTTCAGCAATCCCTTTGTCCCTTCTCATCTGCTCCAGTTATATACAGCACAACACTGATTAGATTAATGCATTTTTATCACTTCTTTTCATTCAGTCGCAGTGGAGAGATGCCTTTGTGAGTGAGTGGGTAGAGGAAGCTGTTATTGTTACTAGTTAATCACCTTCCCCATCACCTAATGACAGCATTTCTTTATTTTTAGTGCAAAGGGAAATAAATTAACCTTTCCGTGAATACAAGTCTGATAAACACCCAAGGCATCAGATGTGAATTCTGATGTCGTGTCTCTCTTTAAATAAATAACTGTTTAGAAGTGTATTAAAATGAGCAGCTGGTATTTGTAGCCACTTGCGGACAGCAGACACACGCTGTAAAATGATTTGTTACATGTTATCACTTGATATAGTTGATTTGCTAAACATGTTAGTTGGTGATTTACACTCTCAAAACACAGACGAACTGAAGCATTCAATTGGAGCAGGACACATGAAGAGAGCTGAGTGGCGAGCTTGAGCAAAGGATTGTGGTGCAGAGGTTTTTTTAAAAGCCATCACTGTTCGTCCTGCTCCATGTCGAGGTACCGTTCAGAAGCTCAGAAGCTCAAAGAATAATCTCGGAAGGAACCAGGTGAGTCTGCCAAACTCCGGTTTTGTTTGCAGTAGTTAAAGTTAGAGCTAAAATGAAAGCGTGCAACTTTTTTCCCTTGATTGAAGCGAGTGGTTAGTAATGGGTGTGAAACAGGCTCAAATTTCACTTCAGCACTGAGCGATATTGATTGAGCACCATGGTGGGGACTATGAGCACGAGAGTGATGGGAGTGCACCAGTTCAAAAGCGGGTAACAGAAATTTACAACACGAATCCCACATTGGGGAAATTTGCATTGTTATAACAGCAATGGTGATCATGCAAACACTATAATTAGTAGAAAAATAAAAAATATAAACCAAAAGAAGCTATGCGCAAGTACTAGTTCAGATTGTCCAAATTCCTCTGGATGGAAATACCAATAATGCACATTCATCAATCCTCTCATGGCCATGAAACAAATGTACAGCTGGAGTAGGCAGCCTTTTTATGGCATCATTGGGCACACATGCTATTATAACATTCACACATATTGTAATTCAAGTGGTCTGAGAGGAAACTAAACTTTTGCACCTCATCTTGACTGTGAACAGGTTTTAGAAAATGAAGCCAATGGTGGAGGACTTCAGCCAAATACACGTCTTTTCAGATCAGACGGGGATGAGATGTGTAAGAGCAATACTGAGAGTTGGATGTGGTGGTTGAATGGGTTAAACTGAAGACTTCAATTGGCAGTGGAAGTGAAAATGCAAATTGATTTGCTTGCTTAACCAGATTTTCCTCTACTGTAGCTTTAAGTCCAATATTCACCCTCGTTTTAGCTCAGCGTTCGGCGTATCTGTCTCTTTACCTGCCAAACGCTCCCCTTTGTTCACCAACTAATCAATACATTTGTCTGTTTGGTGCTGTGCAGGAGGCATAAAGCAGATGTCCGAAGTTTAATGTCACCAGCATGAGTGCAGTTACACTGAACCACAAACAGAAAGGTTGTGGGTCAGACAACCGATGCATTGAATTTAAAAACTTAATAATTCTATGTGCAATGCAGGGAAACTGTGGTGTTTGGAGATAATTATTTCTAGATTTATCATTAAGAGCATCCTCTTTCACATTATATATAGCTGGTTTCTCTGTTGAACTATTATAGCAATTTTAAAACATGTCTTGCAATGTTAGTTCACATTTGTCATATATTAGAGCATTACTGGGGTTAAAAATAGGCGACTTGTATCCTTCTGTACCATATTAGGCACATATTATTGCAGTGTTTAAATATGACAACTTAAATTGTCGATGATAGTCTGTGTAATTGTAATCTTTCATGAATATAAGCAGCTTGGGAAATTAATTTCAATCTACTGACATTTTTGCAAAGTTCTCCATCACTTTTTTTTCTTGTGCTGTTGTTGTTATTTCCCCCAAAGACTGTGTGAATAACAAGCTTTTCAACTCTAGTACAGTACATAACTACAGTAAACACCAGTTTTATCTGGGTTGAAATTAAATTGAATTGTTTCTATTCCCAGTTCATCCATAGAAAATATTACAAGAAAAGATTAACTTCACAGCATTATAATATCTAATATAAATATAAGCTTACATTTAATAAGACTTCCATAATTAGGAACCTGAAAGGCGTTTTCATTAAACAGAGGTTTCATTTAAATATTGACTGTTTTCAATGATAGAATTCTTTCTACTTTTGTAAGCCTTTTTTAAAAAAGCAAATCAACAAGAAGCTGTGATTCCAGGCTTCAAAATCTGCAATAACCATTTGATTATATGAGAACAACTTGTCCCAAATGGTAGCATTATTGGACCTACAAAATGAACAGACATTTTTCCTCCAAAGGTCAAACTCACATAAGTGGGGGTGCCATAATTTCAGGACTAATTAGGAATGACTGGAAAGAGTTGTGAATCACAGTCCTTGCCTTTTGAACTCACTTCAAAGACATCAGAGTGCTTAGCACTGTGGTTTGACAGCTTCACACTCATAAGGACAGGCTGATCTTTGTCCCCTTTCACCATTTAATTCCCTGAATGGACTCGAGCTAATTGGAGATCATTATCGTGATGGTATGATGTATTAGAATGATGTCGTCCTGCTTAAAGACCTACAGAGGAAGTCAGGGGAAAAAAGGGGAGGATGTCTTAATGTCTGTTAACATGCAATTAAAATGTAAACAGCATTCGTCTTCTTTCAGTTTTATTTTGTTAAACAATATAGATGTATTGCTTTGCATTCAGTGTACTGAACTGGAGTGCCTCAAGTGTTTTGCATAGCAGTAGAACCTTACTAACCAAATATAAGTTGTCATGTCACTCTTAACAAGAATAGGTGGTTCCAGCGAGCACAAAGCCAAACTATGTCTCCCTGTGGGTGCACTAAATCCAAAGTTGATAAACACATGAGTTAGCATCCCTGTGATTCAGCACACAGTCTAATGTACTAAGTTTGATAAGTGAAGGGCAAAACCACACTCATGCATTTTCATCAGCCGCCCCTGGACAAGGCTCAGACACACATTTCAATACCTCAGAGAGCCCTTACACAACAGATAGGCAGACTGTAGCTGTAATGTACATCCCAGAACAGCCATTATTGGAAAGAGGTTGTGAGGATGTCGTATTGAGGAGACAGTTAAAACAGTTTAATGAGAACTTGGATACTTGCTTAAAAAATTTACGACAAAGGATAAACTGAGCATCCGTCGATAGACAAGCCTCAGCAAAGACCAAAGAGAACACCTAAATTTGAATTAAGGGGTATATATACCTCAAGATGTGGCTGCTGTGCATCACTGTTTTCCTCTATGTATTGCACAAATACAGTACAGTAATTCAATATGGCTTTCTAATAGTGGTAAATATCAGCACTCTTTCCCTTTTTAAGGCTTGCCTGAACCCTCTATCGCACTGTCTACCTCAGTAACCTTTCCCTGGCAGCAGAGAATGCCAGCTATAAATGCTGCTGGCCAGGAACATGACAATATATCCTGGATCAAATATACAAATGTGTTTTAGAGAAGTCAGCAGCCAGCCATCCATAACTGAAGTTGAGTGAGCAGAACTTTTGTAGGAAGGTTGTTTCAAGGAAGCTTGTTGGGTTAGGAAAAAACATGCTGACTGTTTGCCTCCAATTTCTTTTCTGGCCTTTCCTTAATACTCGTTGGTTGAAACATTTTGTTTCACAGTAAAGCAAGCAAATCTTGCATAAAAAAAATAAAAAACAAGTCATGTTGTGAATGCAACGGTTAATGATGTTTTTATAGTGTGATGCTTCGTGCCATAAAAAACATTTTGCATCAGTCCATTTTGATTTTGATCTGTTGTGTGCACAAGTTTATCCATGAAAAAGTCGACATATGATTAAAGGAAGTGTAAAACTCAGGCTGCATTCTGTCAATTTGATTTTCTGGGCTATCAAGTGACTATATGCTTCTTAAAGGGTAATTTGGTGTTTTGGCATAAGCTGGCATGACTTATTCACTTATTCAGCAGTGTTATTAATGACTACAAAGTAGTTGAGCGAATCCTGACTGTGGCTTGCCAGGTGAAAAGGGAAAACAACACACTGATCATTACAGACATTTTCAGGTGGTTCTGCTAATTTGTGTCTGGCAGGTCGCTCATCATTCAACCTCCAGCTACAGCAGTGATCTTTCAGCCCAAATCATGCAGTGGGCAGCTGTGTGCACTCATACTCTTGCAATTCAATTCACTTTGAATGGAACATGATGTGTGAGGGGATTTCACAGCATCATCTCAGATGCTGTGGATTGATTTCTGAGCAGAGACGGTGTTGTAAATATCTAGGGAAATCTCTATTCACAGAACTGTTAGCATCACCTACGTCAATGTCTGCAAGCACAGCGCTTTGAAACAGCTTTTCTGGACCTTAAAGTACAGAGACTGGAACTGAAATATTCAAACTATGAAGCTTCAATGAGGAGGAGAATGGCCTCTAACTTTCCTATTTGTTGAGGCCGAGAAGACCTCCACAGGGATGCAGCGAGGTCCCTGAACTATCTGAACATGGCCGTCTCATTACGAGCAGCATACATTTTCACTGACTCACTGAACTTCTTCCTTTGTCAGGTAGTAACATCAGAAATTTATCCTTCACAGGCCCTTTGTTGCTGTCAGCATGCAAAAGATGTATTTGATCAAAGGTTAGAAGACTGACCAGTAAATGGGAGCTTTGTTATTCAGCTTTTTTTTTTTTAACAATATGTCCTGGTGCTAAACCCATATTACTTCATTCATTGCTACCTTACAAGATAATCCACATTGTAGCTTTTATTATTAGTTGTGAATTAGACCTCAAGATACCTGAATTCATCCTCTCCTCACCTAGACCTTACAACCTACTTTTTCCCTGGGACACAATCATGGTCTTACAGAGTTACCATCCTCTCCAGCACTCATAATACATCCAAATGCTGTTGATCCAAAAGGATAACATCATATTTATGCCACTGTAAAGACACCAAACAAGTCTGCATTTAAAAACATAATTTTGCATTAGGAATCTCCATCAGAGAACACATGTTGGCTGACATAATCATACGGGTTTAGGTCAGCAGGCATATTTATCAGTGCACACCGTTTTGTTTACATGTGTGAGGTTGTGTGCTTTACCTGTTGTAATGGCTTTTATATAGCAGACCATTCAGTCCCACTGGTCTTAGTGATGTTTTACAGTTGAAGCTTCATGTCCGGTGTTTATCAAATTCATGTATGTAGTTGCACAAACCGGATTACTCTCATCGAGACTTTTACCATGTCTCACTTTTGCAGCAAAAGTTTTCCTTTCCAGTTGGCGTAGCAGAGCAAAAGAGTGACTGCAGGAACTCTATCAGTTTGCCGAGGTACGCTGTCTTTCAGAGCGATCCCGTTGTCTTTCCATCTCTGCCAACAACCTCTAAGTCTCGTCTTTCACTTGATTTAGTTCCTCATCTGTCTACTCTGGTTCTAAAAATTTACAGCCGACCATCAAACTGAAATGACTTGTAGCCAACCTCATAATAGTCTTGGGGTAATCCATCATTGCAATTAACTACTGAGTTTCCAGGAAGCCAGCCTAAGTCTTTGTAATGACCAGCACGTGAATATGCTGGTAAATAGGTTTTGCTGGTAAACCCTGGCCATTTTCTGTGTTTATATTCGATCAAAGTTCAGTTTAGATAAAATGATTCATGTAAAAAATCTAGGTCTTTGGTAAACTGTAGAAAGCTCATACTAGTAGCCCTGATGTACTCTGTTGGCACACTGTTTTGTGATTTTGATTCTCCACAACGGAAGTAGAGTGCAAAGTTAGCATGACCCATTGACACAATACTGTACATTGTTAGTAAAGCTTTATGGTTTAAGACATTTACAGGTCATATCTTGCTTTTAGTCATATGGTACTTTGATTCTTGTAAACTGTTATGAGCAGGCTGAAACACAATCCAAGGTACAACATCAAGATACAAATCACTGTAATGCAAAAAAATAAACTGTGCATCAAGCTGATAATGTACTGTATTATACTCAATTACCACATACTGGATTGAATTTACAATGATCACTACCAGTCTCTGGCATTTGTGTAGTTATGTTAGCAACTGAAGATAAATCTACAACAGTCAATGGCTGCCTGGGCATTGTCTGCTGGATCTGAGATGAAGGATGACAAAATCAGTGATAATGACTGTATTCACCTCATTACAGGCCTATTTCAAAATACAGCTCACAGTTATATCATTTATCATCACACTGGTTGTCTATTGGCCATGACATGACTTATGTGTACTATGTGTCTGCGTAGATTACTGATCTGAAAGTTGAATGAGTGTTTACAAGTCACAGTGTCCTGACTTCTTTTAGCCCACTGGGTTTTTTAGTTTCCCAGAGCCAGGATAATCTCTTTCTCGGATTCCTGTAACTAGGATATGATGATTACATGAAGCAAACATATGCTATCCTACTAGGGAACTAGTAGTCCATATATTTGTTATCGGCAATCACTCTATAGTTCCATCCAGATTCAGCAGACTATCGGTGGGTGTAGAAGATTTGGCAGTAAATTACATTGTAATACAGGGACCATGCGTGTGTGCGTGCGCACACATACACACACACACACACACACACACACACACGCACACACACATAGAAAGAGCATGTTACACTCTACAGAGCAATGCTGATGGAGAGTCTGTTTGTTTCCCATCTGTTTCTCCCTCTCAGTCTACTGAGCTGTTCTGTCATTTCTGCTGGTAGAATTTCACTCATTCTTAATTGATTTGTAACTATGCCTTTGCCATTTTGATCACCCTGGCACGAAAACACAAATATGTGTTGATGCAAGAGAATTTTATTCCTTGTAATTATTGGACAAATATGTATTAAAACAGTTGGAAGCTCATACCAAGAGCGAAATATTCCAGATCTTATGAATCTGACTACAACATGTTTTACCATGTTGTTGGTGTCAGAGTTAAATATTTTGCTGGAGGTGAATAGACTTGATAAGGAATTTTGCCATTGGTGTCAATTCCAATAAGATAAACGATCTATCTTATTAAAATTTCTTGGTGAGTTTAGGCTTACATCATTAGTAGTGGAAAGTGGATACTGTGAGGAATATCTGCACACCCACAGATGCATTTATGCAAAATTTACATTGGATTTTATGCAGCCTGGTGTTTTTTTTCTCCTTATTTTGTATTAAATAGAGTCTCTGTGTTCTGTTGTGCACACACAGCACTGCCTAACCCACCAACAACCTGTGGAAGTAAGGAGATGAAAACAAACAATCTGTCAAGCGAGAGTGCTGACAGCTGTTGATTTGAAGACAGACAGATGAGGTAGATAGGAAGGATATCTATCTGAAACACAGCAGACTGAAAAAGTACCCAATATTTAGCCTGCATATCTTAGGCCTGTAAGTTTGGAATGTTGTTTTTGTCATTTTAACAAATGCACACCAAAACTCATATGCTCGTGGGTTGCTTTGATGCTCCCAGTGTAGCCATGCTGCTAGCTGGAGGATAAGAGTAAAGACAGTTTTATTGCAGAGTTCCTTGTATATGAGAATAACATTTAAATTTAAAATGTCAAGCTTTCCCTTTTAAGCCTCCGCTTCTATTGCATGAATTGATTGTTATTGATCATGACTGATGCTCATTGTTCAGCTCACAAATGTAATTTCCATCTTCTGTTTAGCATTTGGAAGAGGGACGTGACAAAAATGTTAAATAGCCTCTATCTGCCTTGTTTATTTCCTCGTTTGTAGTGTACAGCTATCCCTAGATTTCCTTTTTTATAAACCGTCACTGCTGTATGTCCCAGAAACTGTGCATTAGTCACCAGGCTATTACCACTGCTGAAGTCAGTTGCACCTGATGCTGGAAATCCTCCACATGCACAGATCCATGTTATAGGCTGCTGTCTGAGGGAGGATGTATGTCAGCCGCATCTGGGGGTTTGTGTGCACCAGCCCATGAAAAGGTCAGTATGCAGCTAATTTACTGGTGTGTAACTAATTTACAGTACTAATTTTTAGTCTCATCAAATGTTCATTGTGGCCTGATAGATGAAATAAATACTCTAACCTCACTTATAATGTTATAGTAGCACTAATATGCTCAGTAAATCAAAGAGTCGCCTGTGAAGGACTATTAAGGACATAATTCACAGTCTGCCCTTGTTATGTGTACATTTACAGTGAATGTCAGTGTGAGAATCACCCACATACAAGTGTTGTAGCTGATATGTCACCATCGACTAAAGGAGACAGTGGTGAAGAGAGATCATAACAGGCTATTACAATCTACAGGAGGTGGACACAAGCCTGCCCACAGCTGTACAATATAGATTAGCTGATTTCAAGGGTACACTCAGTTCTTTATAACTGAGTCCTCACACAGGTAAAGCCTTGTTGTATTTCAGCCAGCGTCAGGTCTGAGCGTCAATACGTCTCGTACCTGAGTAGATCCGAGGGAACTCACTATCAGTTCTCATGATTTGGTGTGTCAAACTCATCAGAGGAGGAAAATGTGTTTTTTGATGCATAACAGAGAAGTGAATGGTAAACTGCAGAAAATAATACATTGCTGTTCTTTTCAACATCTATTTTGAGGCGCATCATGTTGTTGTTGGGGGTGTCTAGCTCAGGTCCACACCTTCAAACAGGTTACATAAAGGCGGGTTTACTCAGACTGGGTTTAACTATCTTTATGGTCCTGCTACATCAGCCTTTTTCTCTTGTAAGTAGATTCAGACTTATTTGGATTGGCCATTTTCCACAGGTCTGTTTTGAAACTGGTTTTTGAAGCTCTAAAATGTCAGGCTAATAGTAGACTTGTAAGGCAATAAAATGATTCTACAATTAATCTGACTCTTAACAATTAAAGTCGGATAGAATATTAGTGTGGTATTGCACCTGCAGCCACAAAACATGAGTTAGAGAAAATAAAACCAAAGAATACTTCATTGTTTTCTCTAGTAAGGATGGTTTGACATACTCTATGGTTGGATATCAAAAATGTGATATAACCAATCAGATGTTATTATATAAAGTTATATAAATGCTACTGAACACAGCATGGGTCTTAAACTTTAAAATGAAGACATGCTCGTTGTTAAACCTCTATTGATATAAACAGAACATTCATTGCTGCAGGTTGATCTGTCAGGTCATACGAAAAACAAGTCTGATGTCTGCTGATTTGAAGTGTGTAGTTAGAAACATTGGTAATAGGCTTTGAAATTTGGCTTTGTCCTGCAAATTAGTTGAATACAGTTTGGTCTGAGTGTGAGCTTTACAAGGTTTTCTTTCAGCTTTTCAAAGGCTTTTGTGAGTGAAACAATAACACTGATCTAGTCTGAAAAAGGAGAACTCTTAAAATACATAAAAATAAAATAGATATAATAAATTAAAATGTTATTTTCCACTCTTAACATTGGTCCTTGATTATGAACAACCTCTTGTTCCTCAGAAGGACAAACACAGTCCTTAAGTCACTACAGCTGCATATTTTCCTCTATAGCAACTAAACACTAATGATAAAGGTGTCAGCTTCCCTCACTTCTTCACTTCATCAAGTGCTCTCTTTGTATTGCGGCTAGTAAAACTACCATCCTGTTTTCTCATCCTCCATCACTAAACAAAGTTAGTTTTCAGTTGTCTGCCTCGTGTCATAAGTTGTAAAGCCTGTTTAAGTAGTGTCATCACTCAATTTATGTACTCACATTAGGATATTTATTTACTTTGCATTAAAAAGTAAAGGGGTAAGTTACTTCCAAACACAGCTGTGCAGTGCATTTGATCTCATAACTGAAAGTGCAGTGGACCATTTTCAAAAAGGAAACATTTTGAGAAAATGTTCCTTTTTTACATTAAATGAAGCTGAAATGTTGCCCGTGGTGAATGGAGTTTGATGGCAGTGGAGTTTCCCCTGCCAAGATTCACTTAGATGTGATCGGTAATGGTGCATGCCTTTTTTCCTCCAAAAAGTAGACTACTTTTCATCCTTAATGCCCCTCTTGTTGACATAACTGATGAAAATATGTTTGGATTAATACCTAATATGTTATTCTTATTACAGCATGCAGAGAAAGTTGTCAGAGAGGTCAAATAAATGTCAAAGATTTGAATTATAAACTTTTCTGTTTTTATTATTGCCTGAGGGATTGCTAAAAGGGAAAACATATTTTGAGGGCTGGAAACTGAAGGCACCATTGTCTTAACTTTCACAGCTTTCCTCATGACATGCAGAGTAAACGATGATCCTTAATCACATGTGCATACTCAAAAGTCTATCTATATGTGTGGGGAGACCCTGCAGAGCAAAGTCATGTCAACATGATCAGAGTGGTGACACCTGTCCTTCCTCTGAATGTCTTTAATGCTTCTGTGAGTCTAAATCATTGTGCTTTACATTACAACGAGAGCAGCTACACGGATCTTGTTAAGGGCCAGTGGAACCGACAAGTACATTCACTGTGATTTAGTTCCAGTGAAGTGCACAGCAATCTTCAGGGCGAAGAACTGTGTGTGTGTGTGTGTGTGTGTGTGTGTGTGTGTGTGTGCGTTCGCCTTTTGTGTAGAAGCAAAGGGTCAGGGTCACACTCCAAATCACTGAGAACCCAGAGGGAACAAACTGAGCCTGTTAGAAATAGTGCAGAGACAAGCTTAACCTATTTTTAATAGTCCGTCCCTCTCCATCATTTCCCTCCCAGACCTGTCCTCTGTAACAAAAGGCTGCTGTTTTGAAGGTTAACGTACTATCAATAAACTGACATTGAATAGTTCACATAGTATTTTAAGACATGACATTATAGGATTTTAGATGAGCAGTGAATATGTCCGTGCACTTCTGTTTAAGAATTAAAAAGGACCTTGGAAAAAGACTTTGTGGCACATCCAAAATAACCTCTGTTTACACTGAAGGATAATTTCACAGCAAAAAACAGTTAGTAACAGATACTGAATTTAGACAACTTATCTGCAAGGTAATGAACATTTTGTAATGGCAAAATAGTGCAATACTTTCCATTTAACTGCTCCTAAACAACAGTACATTCGAGAAATTAATATGCAGTGGAACTGACAGCTGCAAATTATGGCTGTTTCTTGATGCCGGAATAATAATTTTACACTACATTACAGCAGGTATTTACAATCCAGAGACTGAGGGTGCATACTTAACTACATCAATTAAGGAAATAGTTGTGGAGATGTCAGATACTCCACTGAAGCAAATCTTTAGCAGGCAGGGATGTGCCATGTGTTGTATTATGACACCAGCTGCACTGGCTTCCCAATGGGAAATAGTTTTGATGTTTTCCATAACTGCCAGTCTTCCGCTTCATCAGGATTTCTCAAAAATGTTTTGACAGGTAAACATGTGGTGATGCACACCTCAAGTGAGGGGCACTGCACAAGTTGAGGAAAGACTGACAGAGTTGCCTGTATTGCTAACGGCAAGGAAGAAAAACATGACAAAATTTACCTTCATTTTTCATCTGTGGCTCAACAAACTTGCACTGACAGGGACTGGCTGCTCTTTCTGTTGCTTGTATGTTCAATTTAACTTCAATTTTAGCATCTTCTTTGCATTACCAAAACCTAATAAGGAAAGATACCAGAGGTGAAACATATATATGTATATATATATCAGGAGATATCGAGAAGCTTTTCCCCAAGTATTACAACAGCTGCAAGACTGTTTCTTGGAAAATATGTTTATATACTCCTAATTTTCATCAGTGTCCTGTCACCACAGTTCTATTTTTCTTTAATTTGACATAGTAAGAAAACATTATTAACCATATTTGCCAAGTCTCAAGATGTAGACCAAAAAAAATATTCTTTTACAACATATTTCATCCTAAAATAACTGCTCCTAGAAACTAAAGCATCATTAACATTTATTATTGCTGTGTTAAAGTACTCAAAACAGTTTGTTATGGGTAAGAAAATATTATCTTTGTTTAGTTTTATTACTTATTTCCCTAACATTTCAGTGAAATGACAATCTTTCCTTGATTTGTTGACTTAAAGTTGGCACATGTAAGATCCCAACCCTTATCTCTGGTGTCAAAGCTCTATGCTTTGTACACTCACCATCCATCCAGAATGCATTCACAATCCACAAAAAAATGACACCTCATGCATTTGAAAAATGTTGGCTGCAATAAATCATGTTTTCCCCAAAACATACTTACAGTAAGAAAAACAAGTGTAACTTGTAGGAGACCAGTTTGTCAATCTGCTGGCAGAGTCCGTCTTAACAAATAAAATTAGAAAAAAACTAATATTGTGGATATCATGAGGAGGTTATGGAGATAGATAGTTACAGTAGTTATTGCTAGTGTAACATTTCATAAGAAAGGATGTAGAAAAAATATTAGTATCTGCCGACCAATTAGACAACAGCACATACATCTATTTAGAATCTGACCTCTGGTATCTCTGATGAAGAGTGATCACAAAGAATTTACATTTTTTTATTTGGCCACTGGTACATAGAAAGAAGGTAGCTTCCTTCATCCTTTATATTCTAAATGTTACCTGAAGTAAAAAATAGAAGCCTGTAGGCCGGACTGGATGGTGACGACAGACACCTGTTTGTGACAGTGGCAGTGGTAGGAATACAGTATGTTAAGATGGTGATAGAAGAAGGGAGACATGGAAGGCAAGGAGTGTTAAGGGGCATCATAATAAGTGAGAGGTGGGAAGCGGGGAAAGTGTCAGAGGATTGAGAGTGCTGTGAATGGAAACACCGGTCCTGCTTGTCCTGCCATTTCAGCAGACTCTCCGAGGACGGCATCGTTTCCAGAAGCCTCAGTTTCCCCCTGCCGCCAGTACAAGACATCCTCTCTGCGGCCATCGCTACTAACAGACGCCATCAGTCACACTGGCTCAGAAACCGCTCGCTTCCAATCTCACCACTGCTGTGAAGGCAACTGCTCGAGCTTGTCTCACAAATCTGCTCCTCCGTGTGCTCTGCAAGCAAAGACATATATTTACACATAGTCACAACAACACTCTCACACACACACACACAATTTTTTCATCATTTTGCCTGAACCAAAAAGCACTTCTAGAGAATTTGTCTCTGTCCTGCTTTTTATATCCTTCGCTCTATGTAGCTGGATGCTGGATTTACACTGACAGAATCCACCGCATGTCCTTCATGTTTCCTGGGCTTACTGTCTTCATCTGAGCATTAAGTGCTCACCATGTCACATGTCCTCATAGATGGAAGCTTGTCCCAGGACTTTTTGGAAGATTATTGTGTGATAATTATTAACAATCAGGAATTAATTGTTGCTTCTCTGTGATTTGATTTTCAAAATAAAATTCTCTTGATCACTTGTATAATTTACATCACCTGGACAAATATCATATTCAGTCAAATATTGTGCTATATCCACTGCATGTGACTTTTTTTTTTATTAATATAGGAATCAAATTGTTGCTCGTTTACACAGTCAAGAGGTATGATGACTGAGTTGAGTGCTGATGTCTGGATATGTTCCAGGTTTTATATTAATGGTGTCACTTTTATGTACAGTGCACTTTATGTGAACTCCTGTGGCAGGTTTTAGCATATGTGTGTTTTATTATGTTTCATATATTATATATATGTGTGTGTTCTTTGTTTCACCTGTCTGCAAAACTATTTTCCTTTGGGGAGCAATAAAGTTAAAGCTGACAAAAGCATTTTCCATAAAGTTAGAAAACTGTCACTGTGCTTAGATTGTTAGGTACATGTTAAGATATTAAATGGTGACAACACAACATATAATAAGATTATGTTGAGAACTGTATTCTTCTAATTACCAATATGTATTTTTTCTTTCTCTGCTTTTACACACCCTATACATATTTTATCTGGACCAAACTGATATCCAATTCTATGGTTTCCTCCCAACCTGCTCTCCTCATCCTGTAAATACATATTCCTGTCCTGCAGAGTCCCTCCACACAAGAGGTCGCCACACCTTCAGTCCTCCCTAATGAACCCAAATGCATAATTCAACCCTCCTCTTCTCTTCCCATGTACCCTAAGTGACAAACTAATATCCATAAGCAGTTGAGTGGTTGGTGGATTTAACCTTTGATCTCGGAGTCGCCTATGTGCATAAAAATGATCGTAAGTAAACAAAATGGTCCAGGCTGCACATTAATCAACAAAGTGTTCCATGAACTGACCTTATTTTGAAACAGGGGTCGTTATAATTTGACTTGCTGACTGTTTGAATGCTTCGTCTGATAACTGTTAATACATGTATTAATAATTTTTTCACCCTACTTGAAATCAACAATTATGTTAATGGATAAAACATGGTGAAGTTTTATACTAATAAAATGATCTGTAATTGATTGGCTTTGCCTCCTGATACTGTTTTATTCCTTTTATTCTCTGCTTGTTACTCCTCCCGCACAGACTGCAAATGAAGCTTTACATAATATAAATCTCACAAACTGTTTTATATGAATATGGCTTTAGAAGGCTTTATCACAACTTTGCCTGTTGAACTTATCTCCCTTTCTCTCTCGCAGCAGCCCACCCCCCTCCCCCCTCCCCACCCCCCGTCAGCTGCTATTATTTATTCAGTTTGTTTGGCGGGACTCAGTGGCCGCGGCAGCCCCGGCCTGGCAGACCTATCGAACTGTGGCATAATAGATGTAATACATCAATGCCTTTGAGCTGAGAGCCTTTAATTAGGCCTTCCTGCTCGTTTCATCAATTCCCCCCCATCCCTGCCCTCCTGGGATTTGGGGGAGGGGGGTGGGGTGATACAGAGAGGCCTTCTGCACTGCATGTGAATCACTGCACCTCCACCTCCCCGGCCCATTCCTCTACCTCCTCAGTAGGCTCTTTGTCCCTGAAAATTTCCAGTCCCCAGCCTCCACGTCCTCCTCCCCAACCCAGCCCACTGCCACTCATGCCTGTGGGGTCAGACGGCACAAAATGCTAATCCTCACCTGAATGTCAATAATTAAAATCATGTCTCCCTTCAGGATTTGAAAAGAAGCAGCTCTCTTTCAGAAAGCAGCAGGGATGTCCAGTATGAAATGAATGATTCTGAGAATTGTTTATTTGTGTGTGCTTACAATACTGCATGTGCATATGTGTGTGTGTCTGTGTGCAGCCGTGACCTTGCTCCCCAGGTGCTTTTGAAATGTGTCATGTTAAATGAACTCCAAGCAGGACCCAGTGGCGACCAGCGGCACAACTGCAAACACAAACCAATCTCCTGCTGATTTTGCCATTTTCTGTTTACCATTTTCTAACCATTCACGTCTCACATGAATCATAACAACAGCATCTGACATTTACCACAAGTTAAAATATAACCACACCAGACCAAATAACTGAGGAGCACAGGCACTAGAGGTTGATCTAAGTAAGCATTAAGTGAGGACGACTGCTCTTTGGCTTTCACTGCTGCACACTATATCATTGATTGAACATACTGTAGACATTATGTATTGCTTTTGTTTCAAGTGAATGTATAGCTAATGGAATGGAAATCTGTATGTAGCACTACAAGAATTTCCTCAGGGGGTATTGAGCTTTTCATCAGATTAAGTTAAAACCAAACCAAGGATAATGTCTGTCAAAATTATCTTGATTCTAAGTGCTGATTCTGCTTAAAGGTAGCTTAAAGGTCGAGAGTAGCATACATAAACAGTATACAGTTAAACATTTTGTCCACGATTGGGTGAAAAAAAGAAAAACAATGTATTATGATGGTAATTAGAGCTCATGGGAAAGTTTAGGAGGAAAATAATGATCATAATAACAATAATAATAATAAAATTGTAGTATTTTAGTATTTAGGACTTTACTCATTTACTCTATATTTTTGTCAGCATTGACACTTTATGGTGCATATTTGAATTTAGCACATTTAATTTTACACTTTACTGTGTATTTTGTGTTTTAGTATATTTTTCTATTATATTTCTATTATATTTTATGTTTTTCTATTGTGGTGGTGGTCACTTTAGTCTTTCTGCTTGCTTTTGTAATAAAGTAATTTCCATTTGGGGATCAGGTATTTCTATTCTATTCTGTTCTGTTCTGTTCTGTTCTGTTCTGTTCTGTTCTGTTCTATTCTATTCTATTCTATTCTATTCTGCTCCCTAGTCTGGAGTCTGGAGCAGTTTGTTGTAAACTAGGTTTCTTTACTGTCACTGAGCATTTTAAAGTAAATTTAAATATGCTACTTACTTTGTGAACCACAGAAATCAATAACTTTACCTCAGCACAGGAATTTACTTTCACCGCGGAAATCAGTTTTGCTTATTTTACACAGCTGGGAAAACTATATGAAAAAAAAAAACAATCCTTAAAATATTCAGTGAGTTTGTCAAATACTTTCTCTGTATTCCTATTCCAGGTAGTCTTGCCTGGAAAAACATACAATATGAAGCAACACATACTGCACAAAGTAGGAAGTTTTTACACTGATCTTGCAGTGGGACTGAAGGCCAAACACACTCAGAAGAGGAGAAGCCCTGGAGAAGCTGCAGATCAGAGGATATCACTGGAAGTGTTTGTATTCAGTTGCTGTGGACTTCAGGGAAAGGCCTCAGCTGCAGTTTTAGATTCCTGGTTCATGATCATAAAGAGTTTGCTGTGACATTGATAAAAAGACACACAAATTATGCAAAAGTTTTGAAAAGCACATGTAACAGCAGTCGCAGGCAAATCCCCCTGGATGTGCAACTTCAGTGAACATCGTGGTATATAAAATTGATTTAAGATTTAGGGAAACATACTTGGCTTTGGCTTCATAACCAACAACAGATGGCCTCATTCTGTTATCCATCTTGTCAAGGAAAAACTGGAAAAAAAAAACAAATAACACGTGCACTCAACTAAGATGCACGGCATATACGCACGTGCAAAATTCACTATGGTATTGGTTTGTAAATATAACATAAATATTGTATAGTACCTTCACTTCACATGATGAACTGCCCACAGTCTGTTAATTCCAGAAGCTAATCCCTTCAGTCTTTTGCTAATATATCCATTACGTGAGTGATGCTCCCATAAGCCAGCCCTAGTCAGTAAATAATTCTGGTTAATTAAAGCCAAGACATCCATCTTTGCCTTGGCTTTGTGTGCAGACTCTGCGAAAGGCATGTTCTATTAATAAAACAGTGGTTATCACCACTGTTGATGTAGTTTCAAACCTGTTAATTAGACTGTAGATTTCAAATGGAAATTAACAGCCAATAATTCATCAGAAAGAGGGATGTGACACTTTTTCTTTCTTGATGTCAGACCCATCAGGAAGCACACTAGTAGAGGATGGCTGGGTTAAAACACACTGCAGTAAAGTATGTGCTGTTTGGTGCATTTAAATGTTGATGTTGATGATGATGATGTTGTTGCCAGGGGAGGTTGTTTATTAAGGACAAGTTGCAGAAAGCCTAAAAACTAAATTTGAGTAAACACAGACAAAATGTGTTTGCAGCGTGTCCATTTTTATTTAAAATAAACCTGGTAACTCAAACGCATCCACATTTGTGTATCTACAAGTTCTCGGGCTCACCTGGAAACAGGGGTTGTGACTCCCATTTTGGGGCAAAATTGTGTGTTATAAAGTCATATATCACTGTCCACAAAAACTCAGATGCTTGTTGTCATATGTCCTTTGAAAATCAGTAGTTGAAATATAAACCATAAAAATAGACAAGGCAGAAGCCAGAACTGTGATCAAGTATCTGCATAAAAACTGATTCACCCTCAAGGAAATCCACGATGACATGGTCAACACACTTATTAAGGACTCTCTTTGCTATTTAATCATGAAGAAATGAGTTGCTAATTTTAAGTGGAGCAGGTGGAGGAGGTAGAACACCGAAGATGGCCCACAGTCAGGATGTCCAAAATCAGCAACTCAAATGGAGGATCAGTCACAAGTCTGTCATGAATGATAGACGTGTGACTGTCCGACACATAGCAGAAACAACAGACATCAGCGTTGGTTCAGTTCATGCTGTTTTGACTGACATCTTAAGAATGAGCAAACTGTCTGCAAGGCGGGTGCCTCTAATGTTGACACCAGATCAGAAGCTGAAGAGAATTTCAAGGACGCTTTTGGCTCGTTTTCAGGCTGATCCAGCCAAATTACTCAGGAAATTTGTAATCCAGTGTAAGACATGGGTTCCCCACTTCAAAAAAAAATCGAAGCAAACAATGCAAATACACCAGTTCTCCTGCTTCCAAAAAGTTTAAGCAAGTGGCATTGGTCGACAAGGTGACGGCTTCTGTGTTTTGGGACGGTGATGGATTGTTCATGACTGACTTCTAACAAACCATTAATGGGGACCACTATGCAACGGAATTGCAGCTACTGAAAGAAGCAATCAAAGAAAAAAGGTAGGGAAATCTTGAAGCTGATGTGCTCCAGGTCAACTGACCTGTCCACACAGCACAGGTGGCAAAAGCAGCCAAATGTGGCTTTGAACTGTTGCCCCATGAACCTCACTCATCTGACCTGCAACCATCTGACTTCTATCTGTTTCCTAAACTGAAATCGCGCTTGCATAGTTGCCATTTTCAGAGTAATTATGACGTCATGCAAGCAGTTGAGAAGTTTATGGTGGCTCAAGATGTGTCTTCTGCAGAGACATAGCAAAGCCTGAACACTGATGGACCAAGTGCACTGAAGATAAAGGAGAGCCGTCTTACTCTCCTGCTGTCTAACTGAATATTACAATCAAGATATTTGACTTGTAGCATGTTTGGTTGGAGTGTTGCAGAGTAGACTGTCAGTTTGATGGAACAGTTTGGTTTCTTAGAAGTACAGCTGTATGAGGTACTTATCCATAATCGGTGTCTCACCTACTCGATGGCTGGTGACATGATCCCAGTTTTTAGAAGTCTCCTAGAAGGACCAGTGCTAAAGCTAAGCAGTGTACAGCTGTCAAAACATATTTTACCTCTCTAAAAAAAATGAGTATTAGTTTAAGTGTATCTCATATTTGGAGAACTTCCATGCTTTATTTCACTGCATGTTGAAAAATAATGCAAGAACAGTCTCTCTCCTGTGACGTTTTCTGGTGAGGCTGAGAGCTCGTACTTTAACTGAGGCAGCCACTACATGTCACATGATAAAATGAAGAACGATCAGTTCTGCACATTTAATCCAATCTATTTTCCAGTTTAAAAGGATTCATTTCACAAGATATTTGTTTACATCAGATAGAGGGTTTGTTAGCAGACTCTTGACCATCAGTGATCTCCCACATCTTAGTTCCAAATTTTCATTTAATTTTCACAAATGGGAAATTACCCAAGAGGAAGCAGCTGGCATTCAGGTTTTCTATTAAATAGTAAATTAATTTCATACACTGCAAACTGTTGATATTTTAACCAGCATAGTTCTTTCCTAATATACCAGGACCACATTTATAACATCCCTAGGGCATAAAATAATTAAGTGTGGAAAACACATTAGGTCTTTCTGCCTGTCTCCTAAACAAATTAACACATCTAAATCTATCTACCTATCTATCTACAGGAAGTCCTGTGTAGTGTAGAAATATGTATGCACGCATCAGCACTGTAGTGAAAAATAGCACAAACCTTCTATTTAGTATTTTAAAAAGGAAAACCTAAAGCTGGATTAACAGTTCTACATCAAACACATTAACTTTTTGCTGTTTATTTACCGTCTAACACATCCCAGAATTTGTTACGCACTGCTTTCAGAAGATAATCCACTTCATTCATTTATTCTGAGAGTGGTCACCATGTTTTGGCTCGTCAGTGTATATACATGTGTTCTGTTCAGTTTGAGCACTAAAGTAGAATATGATCCACCTTAATGACAAAAATAAGAACTCTATCTACAGATAATGACAAATAGGGATTGAAAATACGAGATAAAGAACCTTTAGGGATATTAAAAGGGATCTGTCTTCTTCGGCAGTGTCATATAATGACAAATAAGGGGTCTATTGCTTACGTAGCTGTTATCAGAGTTATAGAGTTGTTTCCAGCTAGAAGTCAACAGTCTGTAGCCATGTGAGGGGATTACAATATAATGTTAATGGAACTAGGACTCATCCTGTGGACAGTATTCATATTAGTGCCAAGATTTCATTAAAATAGTTGAGATATATCAGAATACACCAAAGTGATTACCCCCATGCTTAGAGTCTTGCTGCTGGTGTTCCTTGTTAACAGGTATACCAAACAGTTGGCATTAGGTGCTCCTTCTGCAGATGTCGACCACAGCTGCATGCAAGTCATGGATGTCTGGCTTTCTGACTGGTAGCAGCACATTTAGGTGAGCCCCAAGCCTGCTTTCACCTTCAAAACTATGGGCATGATAAATGTTTTTAATACTTAATATAATTATCATCTGCCATCTGTGAGTAAACAATAAGGTTTCCAGAAAATATATTCCACACTCCTGTCTCCCACAGGCACTGTAAATTCAATTTCAGAATCTTAAAAGTACCCATAAAAAAGAAAAAGGCTCTGAAGTTTTGTATTCAACCATCAAAATTACTTTAAATGTAGAATCCAAAGAGCTTTGATACAAAAGGAATGTGTTATTATAAAACAATGTCTCTGTGTGACAGCAATCAGCAATCAGCAGTTTGAAAATGTCAATATGTCTAAAAATTAGAAGCCATTTTCTCATACTGACGACACTCTCCACAGGGAAGACGCTGCTAATGGAATTTTGGGCAGGAAGCCTTTATAATAGCCATGGAAACATCATGTAAAGTGGAAACAGCAATTCACTTTGCCTTGAAGACAGTTTTTCAGGCCGACACTTAAGCATTAAACGTCTCTATGTAGTTTCACATACTCTAAGGGGAAGTCTGGCAAAGCTGGATTCTTATGTACTATTTTGCAAGTACACAGCTAGTTTTAATGGAAACTAAATCATACGTTCATACACAATAAAATGCCATGTGGAAAAAGTGTTGTACAAGAAAAGCCGGTTTTAGAGAAAATGGATCAAAATTAGACACTAAGAAAAAAAGCTGTGCAACCACTCATTTACTGAGCAGCAACACATCAGAAATGCTACTCACTAGCTCATTCATTTTAAGTCCTAGCTGTTGATACACAACAGTGTTTTGTGATTATATGGCACATAATGGCTGTATTTCGTCATATCAAATCAAGCTGAACTAAAGAAGTAAACTGTCATGATGTTTTTTTTATTTAAAGAAAAAAGTACATCCTCTATTTGGTGCATTATGTGCTAATTCCCATATGTCTTTTGTCGAAAGAATCACAGACACTTTGACTTACACAGACAAGACAGAAGAACAACAAAATACTGTAAACTATTCATGAAAAAGAACCTCAACTTTGAAGTACTTACATCACCACAGTTGCAAATGTGGGTCATCTTAGCTTGGATGCCAGTTAGCAGAATTTGTTCACCGCTTTCATGTGTCCATCATATTTGTGTGAGCTAGTTTCAACTTTTTCTTCCATGTGCAGCTTGTCTGTATTTGCCATTTGGGGGTGAAATGTTGAGTTCCCCCTGATATATACAAGGATTTTTGCAAGTTTTTTTATTTTTTATTTTATTTTTCTTTTGACAGTCGCTCTCTTGCTTTGGTGTGTGACAGCCCCTGAACTTCCTGTTTGGGCTGCTGTTTGGTTTGCTGGAGTTTAGGCTTCCTTAGAGAATAGCAGGAAGTCCATCAGCTGATGGCTGACACCTGTGCTGGTTGTTCATCAGCTTTATAAGCTGACTGGAATCAGCTGCCTGCTCCCTTTCTGGGCCTGGATTTTGGGTTAAGTTGTATGAGTTCTTTTGTCTTGCACATTTTTACACATTAGCTGCCAAACACACACACACACATATTACATTACTGACAATACTGATCCAGATAGTTAAGTTGTTTTGTTAAATCATGTTTTTCAAAATAAATATAAGTTTCTCTGATCAAGTGTAGTCCTATCCTCTTTGTCCTTCCTGGAGCCAAGTCGTGACAAAGGGGGCTCGTCCATTAAGTTGTGAGTAGTCTTCTAGATCGGCAAATTGTGTAGTTTGTATGTTTGGAGAGCACCGCACTTGACAAAAATTTTGGAGAGAGCATTTTGTGTTTTGTTTGATCAAATGGGTAGTTTGGTGAGTGCTGGCTCACAGGTGGGGAAGCTGTGAGTTTCTTAGAGTCTTTCCTGTCAGGTTTAGCAATTGGCTCTAAATGGAGAGCTTGTTGCATGGTTGATTAGTGTGGCAGTGAAAGTGAGTGGAGTCCTTGTGCTCAGGATCACATCAGTGGGTTTCTGGGAGAGGCTGCAAAGCATGTTCTTTTCAGTCCCACTGGTTTATAATGAGTAAATACACCTCACCACTAACTGCACAAAGACCAGGGTTGATTGTTTTAGTCAGTTAGGTTGATACAACAGTTAGTTTAGGGGGGAGAGACTCCAGGTGCTACCTTTGTTCAGGTTGTTCTGTTAAAAAAACACCTTTTACATATGGATATGTTTTAGTGAGGCTTTAGTATGGCTTCTGTGGTGGACTCCTTCATTCAGGCACCTTCTGTAAAGTTGTTAGAGCAGTGTATCAAAGAGCATCTCCTGAGGATTGCTGATCATTTTAAGATTGTGATCTGAGCAAATACGCTTAAAGACACCATTAAGAGTATTCTTAAAGCTAATTTGATGGAAGATCGAATCTTGGAGGGTGAAGAGGAAAAGCAAGTTTCTACTCATCTGATTTCTGCAATGGGTAATTTCACATTTGAACAGCAAAAATAACTATTGCTGTTGCAAATGCAACATGAGAAAGTTATTTAAGAAAGAGAGCTAGAACTTGAAGTGGTAAAACAAACAAATGAGCAGGAAAGACTGAAAATAGAACAGCATAATTAGACCTAAATAAAGAAGGTAAAATGCTAGGCGAGTTAGCTGGAAAGAGCAAAACTCTGTGTACGTCCTCTGATTCTCAGTTAGTGAGTAATCAGAAGCTCCTGCCAAAATTCAGTGAAAATGACCCTGATACATTTTTGTATGTTTGAGCATCTTGCAGATTCAAAGAACTGGTCTGATCTGGATTGCACCCTGATGCTGCAAAGTGTCTTCACTGCTAAGGCACAGGAGGCATATGCACCTTTAACATCTGATGACTGTAAAGATTATGGTAAGGTTAAAGCGGCAGTTCTGGAAGCACTGGTTTCTGAAGCATATGGATTTTAGGAATGGGATAAAAACTGACAAACACATGTAATTTGCTCGAGATTTGGTTATGCACTTTAACTGTTTGTGTTCAGCCTCTAGTCTAGACTCATTTGAGGAACTGTAACCTTATTGTTCTGGAGCAATTTAAACAATCCATACCTGGCTACATTGTGACATATATAAATGAGCGAAAGGTAAAAACTCCAAATGAGGCTGCTGTTCTGGCAGATGAATACATTTTGACACAAACATATTTTTGGTGCTCAGAAATATGGACCATGCTCCTAATGGTAAACATGAGAGGTCAGCTACTAATTCATGGGCACGCCAACAGGCAGATTTTTCCCATGTAAACGATGGAGTTACTACTGTCAACGTAGTGGGCACTGGAAAAGGGAATGTCCATCTTTAAAGTCTAAAAAGAGCTATAATATGCCACATGTTAAATCTACGGTGTTAACCGTGCCATTTGCCTCAAAGACAAGTTTATTACCTTCTCCTTTGAAAATGCAGCCTGAAACTATGGGTACAGGTGAGATACTTGCAGGTTATGCTCTCTCTGAGGGCTACATGTCTTTGATAGGCAGTGATTGCGGTGCCCTAAATACTTTTGTTCGCCAATCAGTTTTGCCTTTTTCCCTTCAGTCAGAAACAGGGACTTGTGTACCTGTTAGATGAATGAGTTTAACAACAATGTTTGTCCCTGTGCATAAAGTGTTTTTGTCCACAAACTTAGGACAAGGTGAGGTGGGGGTTGGTGTACACCCAGAGTTGCCCATTGAGGGAGTTGATATCATCTTAGGCAATGATGTAGCAGGAGCCCGCATGTGGCCTGAGAAGGAAACATTGGTTGAACAATTGACTGTTTCTACTGCTTTGCCTGTTAAGCAACAGAGGTTGGATGTCTGCACGATCTGATAATGAGTTGAGGAAACCTGATTTGGAAAGAAATTAAGTGTGTTTTTGCCCTACCCAATTTCTTGTCTGGGTCTCATGCAAAACTTGTGAAAGAACAAAAAAGTGATTCTTCTTTGAAAGAGTTGTTTGATGCGGTGATGTCATCATCTAAGGTGGGTGAATCAGCCTCACTTTGTCCAGGGTGGTCTCTTGATCAGGAGATGGGTTCCTCATGGGGAGCAAAGGAGTGCATCTGTGGAGCAGTTAATCTTGCCTGTTAGGTACAGTCAGTCATTAAAACAGCACATGATAATATTGCAGGTCATATGGGAGTAAAGAAAATAGTTTATTTTTTATAAGCTGACTGGAATCAGCTACCCGCTCTCTGGGCCTGGATTTTGGGTTAAGTTATATGGGTTCATTTCTTACACATTAGCTGCCCCGCATACACACACACACACACACTCACACACACACACCATTACTGACAAGTTATGTAAATTATGTTTGGTCAAAATAAATTTAAGTTTCTCTGATCAAGTGTGGTCCTCTCCTCTTTGTCCTTCCTGGAGCCAGGTCGTGACAGGTGACACCAGTAATCCGATACTAGTGTTTCTTCAGTGCTGCTAATTGGCAGTCAACCTACATGTGACATATTTTTGTAGGATAAATACTTTTATTATTTACCCCTGTACATTAGAATTCTTATATTATTTCTGTTTATGCAGCCATCAAACCATGTTTTGTCATATTTAATTAAGTGCAGACATCTGCAAGATGCTTTTGTTTCTCAATTTTTAGTTTGAAATTGGAAATTGTTTTTGTTATCATGCTAAAATTCTACAATGTGCTTGCAAGAGTGCCCATACAGTAATGCAAGGAAAATATATGGTTCACTTTGCTGTATCAGCCAAAAACACCAAAAAGACGCCAATAAAAATAACACCATAAAAAACAGAGTTGAAGCAAAGTTATTTTTGCATTTTTTAAAAAATAGTTAAAGATATTTTTACGGGGCTTTTTGCATTGCTTTGTGTTCCTTTACTTACGTGGACTTCCCTTTGTGTTTTTAAAATCTGACATCCTGCAGATGAACACTGCAGTTCGCCATGGGAACAAAGATGTGTGTGTCTATTTAACACCCTAAAGAGAGGGCTAAAAGACTTGCAGTTTCTTTCCTAATGAGCCTTGTAAGACCTCACGCTGTTTGATGTCTCGGACTGTTTCATCCAGCTCAGACACTGCCTCCTTTGCCCCCTAACCCTCCCTGTCCAAGGATGGGACTGGCAGGATGGCACCCCCCTGCCCTGTGTCTGCCACCCACCAAGCCTGACCATGTTCTCCATTTCATTTACCTTATGCTTTGCTCCTCTGCCAGACCAGGGCCAGAGGCCAAAACATAGACAGATATGCACCTGCAAGGCAGCATCCCCTGGGAATAAAGCAGTTAATTTTGTTTACATTTTTGACAGGGTGTTTTTAATTTTACCTGCCAGCGTAGGTTTGTTCAAGCGCTCTCTGTGGACCTCTGTCTAGTGTGACCTAACTTTGCCATATGGTCACAGTTCCCAAAGCTCAGGGCTGATGGATTTCCTGGCTCTGAAAGAGTCATCTAACCTGTGCTGATGTTATTGAAATAAAATTCTGCTATATTAAGGCTTCAGTGGGCTGTGTATTGTCTGAACTCTCTTTGCAGCTGCTTCTCCTTTAAATGTTATTTCACACAACGTAGAAACAAAAAGGACACCAGTTTTTGTTAACAGTTGCTTTTTGTTTGTATGTTTTTATGTACTTACATTTTTCCTTATCTGAGGCAATGAAAATTCCCGATGCACAGTGATGATATATGACACCAGTGCATTGTTATAGGCTACAATATGTTATGTAAGCTAAATGTATTAACAGATCGATGTAAAAGAAACGTGTGAGTGTTTTATTCATCTCTAGCACTCATGTCCTTGACCCTGCAGCAGATGAAGACTCTAGTTTGCACACTAGCAGTTTACAATGACACATTTCCACAGAGTAAATAAGTACATAATTTGTGTATACTTAACAATTCGATTTGTATGTAAATGCACTAAACTGTTATTTTCAACATGCAATGTATTTTTAGCATTTTGTTCCACTCATTTTCTGATTGAATTTTATGCACACTGCTGTTAACACATCCACCCTCCTTTCCACATTCACTGTCAAATCAACCACCCCCTCTTACTTTGTAACCGCACTGATTATCACTTATGTTGCTACAGCAAAAAAACATCAAGATAAATCTGCACAGCATGAAAGGTTATAAGTTAAAATTTGCCAATTTTTTAAACTAGTGCTAAATGTGTGCTGCCACGTAGGACTAAATTGCATCACCAGCAAAATGGCAACATGTTAACTGATGTTACCAAAGAGCAGCACTGTTAAAGGTTTTACCGTGAAGTCAAGTCCACTGCTAGAGTCGTGTGACATACAGCTCTCACTGTGATACTTATTCAACATACCCTTTTAATTAAGGCAGTGGCGGTTATGTAGATATTAATCGTGGTGCTACTTAAGCTCTGTGGTGACAGGTTAGTGCATGGTGGCACTAACCTCTTACTTACTAATATATTAAACATTATTGTAACATGACTAACAGCAACTCACTGCCATATTATGTGATTATGACATTTTGCAAAAAAAATAAGGTTCTGTCTGGGTTTTTGTCAGATGGGTGCACTGCTCCTTTGCACAGTCCAGAAACATGCCTGGTAGGTTAACTGGTGATTCGAAATTGGCCATAGGTGTGAGCATACATAAAATTAAGCTTCATACCTATGCTGACGATACACAGTTATGCATCCTACTCATCTGATGACATTATGTCATTTGACAAACTGTCTTGTTGCCCAATTAACATAAATATGTGGATGTCAAAGAATGTTCTGCAACTTAACAGACACAAAACCTTAGTTTTCATGTATAAATTGTAGCTATGGACATAAAGCATGAAATAAAGAACTCTGGTGTCATCTTTGATAGTGACCTATCATGTGAATCCCAGGCAAGAAACATTTTACCATCCCAGAAACATCACGCACATGCAATCTTTTCTCTAAAAAAGATACCAAAATTTATGTTTTTCTTTCCAGCAGACAAAACTATTTAAATGTCTAATGTCTTGTCTCCAAAATAAATCTTTTAACAAACCTCAGTTGTTCCAAAATGCAGCAGTGTGTCTTTTCACCAAAACTAAATATAGAGAACACATTACTCTGGCTTTAAAGGCTTTAGTCCCTGTTTATTTTAGAATTCATTGTAGGATTTTACTTTTCGTTTTAAATCTCTCAATAAACTAACTTCTGACTGTCTGTCTGATATGTTGGTTAGATATAACCCTTCTACATCACTAAGATCCTCTGGTCTCTTAAATGTTCCCTAGAATAGAACTGAGACGTACGGAGATGATTGCCTCTGCAATAAAATCTCTTTTAGAGGAGGTCAGACCATCTAATTTAGTAACAAAACCTAAAAAGTGTGTTTTCAGACTTGTTTTCATGTCATTTGGTAACAACTCTATTTAGTACCTTTGTTATTGGCTTTTTTTTTCATGGTCTCACACATTCTATTACATCTATTGTTTTGACTTAGCATTATCATTTTATATTTTTGTTATTTTTTTCTTATTTTTGTTGGTGTAAAGTAAGTTATTATAATTATTATTATCATTATCTGTTACTTTTCATTAAGTAAGTCTTGTGGTGGACTGGTGACCCATTCACCCAAATGCAAATGCCTTTAATGTCATTGCACAAGTACAATGAAATTGGCCTCTTGCCCAGCGTCACCTGGGATAGGATTTAGCCCCCTGTGACTCTCCACATTATAAAGCAGGTTTAGCTAATGAATAGATGGACTGTGATAAATTAAGGTCTATATTTCAGGTTGCAGCTGGTTGCTCCAAGGTATTACTTTCCGTTTATTTTCTTATTGTGGTTGAGCTCATTTCTGGTCTGTTTGGTGTTTGCATTATGATGTTTAAATTGTGGTTAATATGTGCACTTTTGTTTTGCACCCCGTGTAATAGGTTTAATTATTTTTGCATATAACTCCCCCTGGATGAAGCCTAGTTTTGAGAGGGTTCTTTTTTATCAATCTAGTCTAAACTGCTGAGCTTATGTTGTCCAGCTCATGCTGCTGCATGCAGTCACAGCCGCTGCTAATCCAAGCATATGTCCATGTACTGCCGGTCACCTGCTGTCATGCTACAATAATGACTGATGAGAGGAGATTGTCTACTTCAAGCTATCCATTAAAGCTTTTAATTATTTGCTACTGAGCTGAATGTCTTAGCCTCCTGCCGCACATCAGGTAGATTGCTGTGTTTAGATTCACGCATAGCGCTTTCATTAGCTTATTCTTGGTCGAGCTACCTTAAGGGGAATGACCACACAGCGGCTGGTCCCTCAACTCACACATAGAAAGTGCTCACTAAATACAATATCCTTTTCAATGTGGTTCTGGGGAATTGGCTGCATAGCACTCCAGTCCCACCAGCCCTTACATGGGAGATTCCTAATAGTGGTTGGCACAGCTGGCTCTTGGGGGGAGTTAGTATCTTCACTCCCCATTCCCTGCTGAGCTTGATGTTTCCTTTTGGGAGAGCAACAAGGTCAGAACTTGGATGCCAAACATTCAATGCTGCAGATATTCCACATTTACATATTAATCTATTCCACATGAGTTGGCTGACTGTAATGAAGTGAAACCTGCCTGCTAGCTCAGGCAGCGTAACTCAAGTCGGCTGTTAAACTCACATGACATCCCTCACTCACAGCAACAGGCCCTTTTAATCACGTCGGTGTTCTTAAGTCATCAGCTCATTCTTATGCTACACGCCTGTGAAAACCACTTGAAAGCTTTGCTGCTTTTTGCTGCAGCCGCTGATGGCATTACAAAGGCCCCAACCTCAATCCAGCCCTTGCACTTTGGAAATGCTTTCTCCATTGAGCCTCCAATTTGATCCAATCTCACTATGCAAGTTAGTTAAGTTAGACTGGTTGACTTGTCAACAAACATGGTACATCCCAGGACAAGGCAAGCACTTGTTTTTGTTTGTTTGTTTGTTGTTGTTTTTGGTTTTGTTTTTGGTTTTGTTTTGTTTTTGTTGTTTTTTTGCTATTACTTTAGACTTGCGTAAGGTCACAAGAAGAGGCAGAGTTACAGCAGCTGACCATTAAATTTGCTGGGCTGTTTGTTTTGGGGTTTTTTTCCTGATAATGTGGTCACGCTGTACAGATTTCATTTACAACTGGCTGACATCCAGTCACAATGTGAATCTGACCAGCTCCAAATGTGGCCTGGCTCAGTCAGTCCACTTCTGATCCAAATGCGTTCTCTGTTCATTTGCACCTTCCATTAACATCCATTTTCTCTTTTCCAGATAAGTTACCCGAATACAGATGGCTTGTAAATAGCAGGTCTAAATGGAGTCTAACTTTCCCTTTGGGGGAAAGTTAGAGTCATTGCTCCCCACTCCCTGCTGAGCTGAGCTCGATGTTTATTTGTGCACAGCGATGAGGTTATTAAGGGTGCACATATTCTACATTTGCATCAATAATCCATATGAGTTGGCTGACTAAAATACAGACACCTCTTAAGCAGTGACACCTAAATATTACATGAGGAATTGGTTGTTTTCTGTTTGCAGATGCCTTAAATTACAGTTGTGGTCAAAAGTTTACATTCACTTGTAAAGAACATAATGTCATGGCTCTCTTGAGTTTCCAGTTATTTCTTAACTGGAAATAAGCAGTGTAGCATTTGTGGGCATTTGTATCCAGTGAGCCCTATTTAAATGGCCTCAGAGAAGTCACCAGCTATTAGTCACTCACAATCACTCACAAGAAGTTAAGAGGCCATGCTATGAAGCTCATTTCATTGACACAACTTTCTAAGTCACCAAAATTGCTAAATTCATGTTGCTGCATGTATGTTTTTGAGCGAGCAAATTTGGTCACTTTCTGTGTAAATCCATAATAAAGTCATAAAAGAACCAAACTTCATGAATGTTTTTTGTGACAAAGAAGTATCTGTTTCAATCACTCTATCAGAGAAAAATCAGAGTTGTAGAAATAACTGGAAACTCAAGAGAGCCATGTCATTATGTTCTTGTGTATGTAAAGTGTATATAAACTTTTGACCACAACTGTATGTCACACCTGTGGCGAATCAGAAAAAAGTAATTTCCCTTGGCATAAAAATATTGATGGGCTATTATTTGTGTATCAATTTGCTTGTCTTTGACAAATTAGAGGAAGATAGCAGTCATGCATTTGTTACAGCAGTAATTGCTGAAATTTCTCCAAGTTCTGTTTCATTCAGACAAAATGGGCAGTACAGACATTCACATATTGATTGTATAATTTACAGCGAATGAAATGGTCTATTTGCAAACTTAATGTATCAGCAAAGCAGTGGAGCAGACCACCTGGGACAAGAACAAAGGGAACCACTGACCTCGCTAATGTTAAATTAATAAACACAATAATAGGGCTGCAGAATTCCCACTCCAGATGAGAAAATGCATAAGATATTTTTGTTTTTCTTCTTTGTCTTGGTTTATCTCTCTGAAAGCCAAACAGACATCACTGCTTCTTTAAAAAAAAAAAAAAAATAGTATACCATTAAAAGGAACATCAATTCAAAACTGATCTTCGTCAAATCTGACTAAAACAAATACTCATATGCTTAAGGATTTTTAGGTGGTCACATAGTCGGTGACTCACTTATTGTCCAAGCATTTGTTGAGGGGTGTGGGTGGGAGAGGGTGAAGGAAGCTGTCTGTATTAGTGTATTTGCAGCATTTTTTATATAATCTTGTGTTTGTACATTTTTTGCATTTGCGGTGTTACGACTCCCTTGAAAATGAGATAAGGCTATCCTTTCAATAAATTCAAATAAATTTGCAAGATTGTAAAACTACAAGTGTGGGACATACTGTGTGTTCTGCAGCAGAAGCAGAATGTGAGCAGAGTGTGATGTTGTCATGCTCTCCTGTTGTATTTAAGTTGAAAAGACTGTAACATTTCAAGAAAGAAAGTGAATTAAGAGCTCGAGAACACCATTACCTTCAAATAATACAGAGGCTGTGTAATAACATGAGGTTACATGCAGGGATGTACAATGATACTGCCACATCATTGGAATTGGCCAGTAAGGCTTTTATAATGAAGTGTTGGCCAAAAATGAGCACTGAGATGCAGATAACGCCTGTCGGGTATGCAGTTTTGTTTGAAGATGTCACTGTCAACTTGCGCACATAAGTTGAAGTAGATGCGTAAATTTGAAAAGCATTGGATTTTATATCTGCACTTGCCAGGGGGCTCTTGTGATAAGAGTAAGAATAATAATATGTTAATGCCACTATAGAAGAGACAGTGAAGTGGAAAATATATGGCCTCATATATCAACATCAGCTACAGGCCAAGCTGCGTGTATGAGCGTATCAGGTATTGGCAGGGATGCAATATCAAGCATGTCTGGTTACTCTGAATATGTTTCATATATTTAAGGTAACTCATTATTGTTGCTCAGTAAGATAAGAAAAAGAAACAGTGATAACCACATAAAGATGTATTGGATTGTTGTTTCCAGTTGTGTCTCTGTGTTTGACACCAAAATAAAACAATGTAAAAAGATGTCTGCTGGTTTAACCTGACAAAAAAACAGTCGTGAATCCTTCCAGTCAGCAAGAATTAAGATCATTTTAATAACATTAAAGCTACAAATGGAAAAACGAAACACTCAAAGTGTATTGTATGGGGTTGATCAGATAAGTGAGGTTTCATTACACAATGAAGGTGCGCATCAATTTATTAGCCCAAATTCTTACCCAATTACTTTGAATCAGTGTCATATCCTTCACACACTTGGGTACCTTTTGGTGAAGGATATGCAAGTACAGTGCATTATTTGCACACGTTCTTGAGGTGTTGATTCAAAACAGCAAAGCTCATAAAAATCTAATGTATCTATCAAATAAAGCCTCATAATACAGTATGTGGCTCCAGTGCTATGTAAGTGATTGGAGGCTGTAGACACAGACTCTCAGTTGAAAAGCAGGATTTGATTTACAGTTTATACTCATGAATATGTCTGTCAGGTGTTAAACTTTATTCTGAATGAGAGATTGAAATGTTTGTGTGTGCAAGCCCGGTTTGCGTGTAATACAATTTCTGTCCCATTGCAAATTGTGCTCCGAGCACACTTGAGCTCTCAATCTTCCAAAAAATTAATTTAGCCTGTTTTGATGGTAAATAAGGAGCCCAGGAGAAACTCGGGGCAGTAAAACACAGTGAACTCACTTAAAGGTGTTTACAATCATTTAAAAAGATACCACAGAAGCCTCCTTTGAAAATTCCCCGCAAGGTCACCCATGAAATGGTATTCATCCTATTCCTACAGAGGAGCATTCACATCTTGGCATAGGACATAAACTGTGTGTGACATCGAGCACATTTCATTTTACGCTGAGCATAAAAATGGGCTTCCCACATATCACATCACTACTTTCTGTAAATCTGCATTGACAACCCGAAAACACATAAACATGTGCCCACACACCCACACTTCATCAAAGTATAATGCACTTACACACACTTGAACACACACACAAGCCTCCCACTCACCTGCTAACACACAGGAGCACAATTAAAAAGGCACCATTACTGACACGCCTACTGCACCAAAACTCAGCTCCAGTGCACTTCACTGACTTCTCCATAGTGATGCACTGACTCTGACAGCTTAACAAATCTCTCTTAACCTCTCTGTGGTGTCTGTGTTCAATAACTGAGAAAAAAACAATACCAAAAACTCTCACGCTCCCCTCCGTATCAACAGCTCTATCAGTAAAACGTCTTCTAATTTGAATGTATAGTAATTTTTTTCGAACTTATCATTCATGTTTGTGGTGAAATGACCTAGAATAAAGGGGGTTTTCTCACTTCCTCACTGTGTTTTGTCATCGGGATGACTGCAGTTATCTGTGTTTGTTGGACTTTAAACAGTATAGACGTGTTAAAAAGAAAAGATCATTCTGTTAATGTGACATAAGGTGACTTCACTAACTCATCTCAGTGATTACTGTAGTTGAGAACCTAATCAGGCATATTTAAATTGTGTTTATTCGATCAAACACTGAAACACATGCAATCACTTACAGTAAAAGCTCCATTTACATTTTCTGACTGCTGTCTGTATTTGCATGACAAGGTATGTTTCATTAGTTTCTTTCTTTTTTAAAGCAATAATAAAGATTCTTATCTTAACAATGGATCAAATGACATGTAAATGTAAGGGGTCGCTCGCAATGGCGGACCCACTGAGAATTGAGTGAATATTGAACCAACATACAGCAACAATATTGATTTATCTCTGAATACAAACAACTGCTGTTTGTATGTGCTTGATGTGTGAATAAGCCTCTTAACCCTTTAAACCCTAAAACCCGCTGGGAGGTTTGAAAGGCGTGTTGTCTTTAAAAAATCATCATCATTTTATCAGAGACTCTAAGAATTGAAGAAATGACTGGATTTTCCGTGGTTGTTTCTGCAGTTCCTTTGGGAAAATTAAACAATTTCATCAAAATCACTACATGTCTTATTCAAAATTGTATTCATAAGTAAAACACACGTAAAAATCACAGATCCTGTAAAAATATAAAACAGAATCTGTGCTCATTCAGCAAGAATAACTAACTCAGCTGTGAGCAGCAGTCTCATGACAACATGAAGCAAACTCAAAACATAAATATCAGAATATCTATACTATGAAATACCACTGGGTTTTTTCAGTATTTGGTTTCACTTAAGGATATTTAGAAAGATGTTACACATGTTGTCCAGGTTTTTTCAAGATTGATAAAACTAATGATCAAAGAAATGCAAATTTTATTTTTTTTGTTTTTTCTGAGTTATAGCATTTTAACTTTTTTGTACTTCACAAAAGACATTTTTGAGTTCATTCTACTTCTTGTCATGTTTGTGCTGTTTCCATAGAGGTGCCAGACTTTATGTTGCAGTTAAAAATGAGTCAACAATGAGGGAAAATGCAAAAAAAATAAATAAATAAAAAATGCCAAGAAACTGCTTGAGGTTCACAAGGTCAGAAGGGTTAAAAAGACTGCCTGAAAGTTTAAGCTAATGAGTTTAAGCCAGTGGTAGCACTGTAAAATAGCTGCACCATTAAGGTAACAGAGATAACTGTTGAGACCCTGTGGAGCAACATATTTAGTAACACCTTGAATGTTAGACATGGAAGGGTGCTCATGTGGCATATCCCACAGGAAAGTCTCATAAGCTATAAACTTTACAGCTAGAAACAAAAAGCTTTTGTCTGCTCTCTCGATACTGTCGGCCTGATTACCTATTACCTAACACCTAAACGTCTGTATACATAAAAAACTGGATGGACTTGCTTACAATAAGTGAATGGCAGCGGTGATACAGTCGAGGGGGGAAAAGCACCCTGGCTCCTATAAAATTTGGAGCATTGCAAATTGATAAACGGTGGTGGTGAGAGTTATATAAGCTACTGTGGCAGATCTGAGTCAGTTAATGTGATTCCCCCTGCCTGACCCAGTCGCTTAGAGAGCGCACCTTTCTTGACGTGGAATAACAAAAATTTGCATGAAATCCAAGTGGGTGCAGGAGGGAATGAGATTCGTGACAGAGAGTGATGGAGCCACACAACAACACTGAGAGACTGGCAGGGATGCTCACTCACCAGCCTCACACTGTACCTCAGCAGGTCATCCAATATAAACCTGACTGTGGGCTACAGAACACTTTCTCATTCATTAGAATTGTGTTTCCATGTCTAGTGAAGCCTCACTGTTTTCACTATCCTAATTTTAAAGACATATTTAGCTTGTTTTTCTAAAATTCGCCATGCACCATCATATCAGAAGTCACTGCTTTTGTGTTTTAAACATCACAGTCTCGCCCACTACACCCTCCTCAGTTCTTCTGTGTTGCAAGGTTAACACTGCTATCAGGTGAGAAGCTGAAGAAATACTGTACAAGCACTGAAGGCTGTCAAGGGCACCTCTGGCAATGGATAAACAACCGCACATACAGGAGGATCACCCTCCAGGCCGCAAGTGATTCATAGACTGCACAGACCTGACAGATGACTTAAAAACCTGGCTTGCCTCAGATGGTTAGCTGTAGCTTTTCGCTGCATTTCAAGAAACAGGACACACATGTCAACTGGCCTGATTTGATGGTACAGTTAACATTTTCTGAACATCTTAAGGACACAAATTCAAATATAACCAGTTAAAAAGACAAATAGTAGCAGCCCTGTCTCCACAAAATTATAATCCTATAATGTAAACTGCATTCTCAGTTACATTTTGAGGGACATTGTGAAATAAATGCATTTTCAATTCAGCAACCGGAATTTTTATCCAGAAGACCAGGGTTCACGTCCCATGAGCGACCATTAGGCTTAGACTTAAGTTTTCTTCCATTGTTTATGTAACCTATTGCCTCTGCACGCCTGTTGCCACACTCACTACACCTTCCCTGGGCTCTGTGTTGTGATTTTTGTATTCGTAGTGGACCATCGTGCAGAGACAAGGAGACACCAGACACAGGGTTCAGGATTGTGGTTGAGACCTTGGCTGCACTTCATTTCACAATAACACTCTTCATCTTTGCTGCTGGCCAATAAAGTAACTGCTGGCCTTATATCCTTGCAGGGCAGGTGAAAGTAAACTTTATAAAAAATGATTCTCCTACTCAGACAATAATGCTTAAATAAATACATACACACACACACACACACACATATATATATATAATATAGCAAGCCGTTTCGGAAATTATATATGGAATGAAACTCCGAATATATGGAATGAAAGTCCTAATATATATATAATGAAAGTCCGAATATATGTAATGAAAGTCCAAAAATATATAATGAAACTTGGAATATATGGAATGAAAGTCCGAAAATATATAATGAAACTCAGAATATATATTATGAAAATCCAAATATATATAATCAAAGTCTGAATATATATAATGAAACTCCGAATCTATATAATGAAAATCCGAATATATATATAATGAAACTCCGAATATATATAATGAAAGTCAGAATATATATGATGAAACTCCGAATATATATAATGAAACTCTGAATATATATAATGACAGTTTGAATATATGTAATGAAAGTCCGAATATATATAATGAAACTTGGAATATATGGAATGAAAGTCCGAATATATATAATGAAACTCCGAATATATATGCTGAAAAACCAAATATATATAATCAAAGTCTGAATATATATAATGAAACTCCGAATCTATATAATGAAAGTCCGAATATGTATAATAAAACTCCGAATATATATAATGAAATTTCGAATATTTGGAATGAAAGCTGAAGTAAATCTTCACAATCCACCATGTTCAATTGTTTAATTGTGTTGTCAGCACAGAATTTGCTTGGTATACACATGGAATCAGCTGAAATATACTAACAGTTGTTGAAGTGAAACTTTTTCATGTCATGCTCCAAACAATATTAATAGTTTGTAGTGTACATTGCGTCTGCACTGCACTGCCTTGGATCCGCGATTAAATAGTGAATGGATCTCCTCAGTGCCGTGAAGAAGGTTGCTTTTATTAATGTGACAGGTGTTAACACGCCGGTGTTGTGCTGAGTAAATGTCTGTACACTGAGATCGGTGCGTTGTGCTGAGTTACGCCTGAGCTGCACGCCGAACTCGCCATTTCCTGTGAGCAGCGCAAAACTCTGCAAAACGTGCCGATGTCGGTGTGCAGACATAACTTGGCACAACAAGCCGATCTCGGCACATCGCTGTGTGTTGTGCCAAGTTATGTCTGCACGGCAAGATCTACAACACTGGCATGTTAATAAGGTGTTCATTCCTGAAGATTGCACAGCTTCACTCATCTTGGCACTTCTTGCAGCTGTAGGAGTGAAAGTAAAGTAAAAAAAAAACATGATGGCGACTTTCATTATATATATTCTGAGTTTTGTTCAATACATTCTGAATTTTGTTATATATATTCTGAGTTTCATTCCGTATAATCTGAGTTTCATTATATATATATATATATATATATATATATATATATATATATATATATATATTCTGAGTTTCCTTGTATATATTCTGAGTTTCATTCCATATATTCCGAGTTTCATTCCATATATTCCAAGTTTCATTCCATATATTACGAGTTTCATTATATATATTCCAAGTTTCATATTCCAAGTTTCATTCAATATATTCGGACTTTCATTATATTTATTCCGAGTTTCATTCCATATATAATTTCCTAAACGGCTTGCCATATATACATATGTGTGTGTGTGTGTGTGTGCACGTGTGAAAGAAAACTTCAAAAAACATGGTGTCCTACAAGTTGCAAATCTCCAAACTACGGTGTCCCGGACGGTAAAAACAATGTGAATTGCCTAATAGACTGCACAATTGTGTCACCACATGTACTAAATGTCTATTAATAATAGTCTGTTTTCAGTTGCTAAAATTGTATTAGATTAAGGAAAATATCCCACTTTGGTTGACACAATAAAGATAATGTAAGATGAAATTTATTTTTTCAGGAGATTTTGAAATGAGGACATTTCATTTGAAGAAGGGGAAGAATGTAAGATGAGATTTAATTTTGTGAAGATTAATTTTATTTGATAGATAACCTTATTTTATTCAGTGATTTTTATAGACAAATACGTTAATTTCATTAAAAGTAAATTCATATATTATGTAGTTAATTTAAAATTAGGAATTAAATAATGTTATGCATCTTCCCTTTAAGGGTCAAGGGTGGTTGAGATCACAAGAGAAGTAAAATGACCAATCACTTTGCTACATTTTGGGAGTTGTGTTGTTGTTGTCCTACCTTGAGTCGAGAGGACATTAAAGAGAGAGAAACGGAGAAAATGTCCCCGTGATTTTCTTTACCCACAGCCCCTGAATAATCCAATTTATAAAGCTAAGGCTGGAAGAACACAGCCTTACAATAACTGCATGACACAAGTTTGGTTAAGTTTAAGCACCAAAATTACTTGATCAGGAATGGGAAAATATCATGGTTTGCATTAAAATACGACCCTTTCACTATGACTTTGAAGTATCATCTTTTTTCTGGGTTACAAGGGTTACGAGTTCCACCTCATCTAACATAAGATTGGTTGGCTGAGAAAGATATGTTGATTAGAAATGCATTTGTGATGCATTAGAAACAAACGTAGTCCTGCAGCAAGTGCATTTCCCTCAAAACGTAATTGAGAATGTACTTTAGTCGTATAGAAAACTAATTTTGTGGAGTCAGTGTTGCATCAGACAGGTTCTCTTTCACTGCAATCATGCTGTTCACACACATTTCAGACAGCAGGGTAAGTAGGTTTACCCTTGGTGCAAAGAGGTTTGGTTACTGACAGACAACTGAAGGTCTAATTTTGCACATTTCTTTTAGAGCAAAAAAAAAAATGCTGAAGCAAATAGAAAACAGTATTTTTATTAGCCAGGATAGTTTAGTACCCTTAAAATTTGAAAGCTGACATTATTCCATTTTTGTTGTAAATTTTGTATTTGTGTCGACCAAATCAGTTTAGTGGTAGTTTGAGTCAGAGCAGAAGGAGAAATATTGTCATCCCACAAGCAATTTCAGTATTACCTGAGATCTAGCACTTACTAAATGCCACAAGGCTGTGTCATGAATTTCTTCTCTCTCGTAAAGGTGCCAATGCCATATTTTTGACTTATTTTGACTGTATTTTGACAATATTGTCAATGTGTTTCACCATACAAAATTTAAGCTCCACTTCTTCCATTTCATTAAATCATTTTGACTATTTTTTGGCTTTTTGTAAGCCATATTTCATTACATTTTGTTTTTCCTAAAGGAAAATTTTAAGAGCAAATGAGACAAATGTCAAATTTTCTTGCTAAATAAATATAAGGAAAAGAGGACGTCCACCACCAAAATCCAAAATACAGAGATTAAACTTGCAGTAAATCAGGTCAAAAAACAACATCAACTAACAGCAGAATGTGAAGTCTAGTCGCTGCATTAACGTCAGTAAGCATCAGTATATTGCATGTTTGACAGGGACCACAAAAACCAGGCTGATTGCCATAGAGGAAACTACTTTTGTTTTACTGTACAGCGCAATTAACATGCACGTCACAATGTATTTCATTATGCGAACTATGGCTCATAAAATTATGCAAGAACCACATCCCGGTGTCAGCAGAGACTCCTTTATATCCCTATCTCTGTTCCTCTGACTGTTTCAGTGTCCTACATGTGTGTGACAGAACTGTAACAGAGACCTTGGGAGCAGTCGAATAGGGCTGTGTGAACATGTGTCAGTGGAATCCCTAATGGGAACACCATGCTCCTAATATACAGTCCATCTGTAGCTTGCACAATGAATAACAACAGCTCTTTACAATATTGACTCCTCCCTGCTCCCCCATTTTAATGATTATGCCTTTGTCCTTTGTGGTAAAAAGTCCTGTAGGAAACATTCCATTACTGTGTTATAGGGGGATGGCTGTGGAGCACGAGGCTAGCTCTCCTGTCACATCAGGTCTTTATTATTCATTAGGATCTCTTTCTTTTCCCTGCGTAAAAGGACCTTGATAAGCTATGTTTATTCATACACTAACCTTTTTAAATATTTCCAAGAGCTCTCCAACAAAGACTTACCTGGCATACCTAATACCTAATCTTTGTTTCATTATTCAGCCCTCATGCTCAAACTTCTCACTTAAGATGCAATACATGAATTGTGCCTCCACACTTCTTTTTTTCTTTGCCTTTCTATTTTGCTATCTCCCTCTGTCTCAGTCCCTGTCCCTCGCTTGCACTATCATTTCATTATTCAGGTTTTCATGCAGGCATTTTTTTTTTTTTGTTGGGGGGGGGGGTCTTTTTTTTAATGTATTGTATTCATGCTTTCCTCCTCCTCCCCCTCCAGTCTGCCCTCTTTTCTCTGGCTTACTCTCATTCAAAAGTCCTTGCCTCTGCAGACTGGTCCCTGAGGGCAGCCTACTGATTAGTGCAGTCACTCCCCCCTTCTCACTCTCCACCTCAGGCTCACCTGCCCACAATTGTACTTTTTAAAATTATTTATTATCCAGAGGTTACTGTCCTGCTGTGCACTTCTGTAAAGGAAAGTAAAATCGAGAGAAGCAATGATACGCCAGAAAACATCACTAGTAGGGCCTAAAACATAAAGATCAACAGCAATACACCTAAATACAACAACATTAACTTGATATTGGTGGTGAAATTTCAATAACTTGCCACCTTAATTTATAGAAGCCCTCTTGAAAAATAACTACAGTGTAAATTTACTGCATGTAAGCTTTTGCCATAACATTAACTTTAAAAACAATAAGCAGAAACTGAATGTGAGTTTAACATTTAACATCTTAATTAAGCTACCTGTCTAAGTTCCACTCAGCCTGAAACCCTTTTCCCTCCCTTTTCTCCAGTTCCTGAATTGTTAGCACATAAAATCATGTTCCTGTCCAGCTCCATTTGTCTTCTATAAGTGGCTCAACAAACTGTACTCTGCTTCTCTATTATACCTACACCGCTTGGATAGATACAGTAGTTAGCATGAGCAGACATGTTCCTTTTTTCTCCGTGCCCACATCTGCCAGTCTGCCAGCCACCCATGATACTTGGCAGGATTTCACTTGCTACAGTGAGAGATGTAGCAGCACCACTGGCACTGTTGGCACGCGGTTAAGAGATGGGCCAGCTGTAAGCCCAGATACTGATGTACGAACACAGGCGCCGGTCCCAGCTAACATAGGTAATCTGCAAGGTTTCTGGGGCAGCAAGGTTCTGACATAAGCGTGGCACCAATCCAAGAGAAGAAATATACAGCACATGCTCAATATATACTCAGTGAACAATTACAATTCGCAAGCCTTTGCTATTCATTGTTGCGGCTGCTGTATCTCTATAATGTTTTATGCGATGAAGAAGGATGCCATTTCACACTACATCCATGCCTCTTCAGCACTGACTAATAGAACATGAAAGTAATAAAGAAACACCTTCACCGTGAATTCACTGATTGTAATTGTGATTGATTTTTTTGCATGGCCATGACTTTATTTCCATGATTGTTTATATGAGCACTTTCGTATGCTCTTTCCATTCTCATCCAAAGTCAAACACAAGCACCGTAAGTGTACTTTGATGCCATTCGGAGTTTTGTTTCGATCGATAAGAAAAGTCACCAACGGCACTGCTGCAAAATAGTAGTACATAATGCAAAAGAGGAAGAAGATCAAGTGAAGCAAGAAATATCTGACAGCTATCGAGTACATCAGGAAATGTTTATTAGTAAGATTAATTACTAATTTAGCAACTGTGCCGGCTTCCAATGATCCTCTCTGGGTTCCTCTGTTTTCCATTTCTACTTTCTTGTGTTCTGTTGCACACTGTCAGCCTCGCAGCACTGTCAATCTCTATATAGATCTGCCTGTTTGTTTTCCCTTCTCACTCCCATTCTTCCTACAGATGAACTGTCACATCCCCTCCGCTGAGCATCAATCCACTCTCCACAATCTGCCCCAAAGTTAGTGATGCCAAATCCATGACGGCCTCACTCAATCCACATTTTCCACCCAATGGAATTTGAGGACACATAAACCAAACCTTGCTTGGATATGCACATTCCCAGTCTGACTCATCAATCAGGCCTCGTGGGAGCTGTCATGCTCCAGATTGGTTTTTAGCTTTCCAGTGAATTGATTGAGAAAAAGAAACTTAAAGTAATGTGTTTGCCAATAAGTTGCCACACCGGCTCGATTCAAAATGGCATTAGGCATCCTGACTGCCTCTACCTACGATTACTAAGGTTTTTGATACTATTTTGGAGCATTCCTGCCTCCTCTATTAGCCCCACAAACTATCAAACTATGTTAAAGTACCCTTGGATATTACCTGCTGCCTACCGTGAGAAATAGGAATTTGTGTGGAGCAGGAAAATGAGTGAATGTAGGGGAAAGTAAGAGGGGGGGCCAGGGAACAAGTGGAGGGAGTGAAAGCCTGGCAGTGAGAGTAGAAATCTGAAAAGGGGAGAAGAAGGAGTTGCAATTCAAATGTAGCAATCTAACAGAATAATTTATTGAGTTTCAGCAGCTTGGTAAAGAGTTTTGGATAAATGGAGCAAGTCGCACTGAACTCTTATCAAAAAATGAGAAGGCGGTCATACCAATTGAGAAAATATGTGAAGAAAAAAATCTGAACTACAGCCTTCAATTTGTTATTTCATGGAGACAGATTTTGATGTGGTGGGACAGTGTTGTCTCTTCATCTGGTGTTGGAAAGGGATTTAATAACAAAGAAAAGTCATTCTTTCAAGCCAGAAAGTCTTTTTTTTGCAATTTTTAAGTGAAAATAAAATAATTTAATAAACTCACTTCATGTATGGTATTACAGATATTAGATCAGACCAGTTAAAACACAGAAAAAAGTAACCCCATTCGCACATGTGCTGCTGTATACACATAAATAAACTGAATATTTAGGTCACTATAATTGGGAGGAGTCTTCAACCTCAAAAACATTAAAGAGAATACGTTCAGCTGAGAACCTCAAAACATCGTGTTCTACAAACAACCTTACATCAGATGAAAATTATTTTTGAATCCTTAATAAAAAAAAAGAAGCTGTCCATTTGTCTTTGTTACTAAAGGCAGAAAAGAATCAGATCTGTGAATCTAAATCAAAGCATTTAAGAATTTTAATTCATTTAATTTAGCCTAAATGTGTGTAATTTAGACACATAGTTTTCATTTTTAATAAAACAACTATTTTGGGTTTTACGTTGTGATAGTTTGTCTTCCTTCATACAGTGTGTCTGGCTGCATTACACAGAATATAGTTTACACCAGGTCATAGCAGATTTAGATGAAAAGTGCCTTCGTGTACCTTCCATATGGACGTTCATCTGTCAAATGTTTTTTTAGCTGGAAGTACAGGTCCCCCTTGGCTTGAATTCAAACTTATAAAGAAGCATCAATTGGTAGACTCAATAAGAAGCTGTCTGTGCTTTGTCTAGTTAATATTTAAATAGGTTTAGTCCTTGAGTTGGCGGCGTGCTTTCACACAACTTTTGTAGACTTTCATGTTGCTGTAAAAGTGTTTTGCCTGCGCTCTGCATGTTGGCCAGATATAAAATAACATTTATGATTCAGTAAATATAAATACATTTCACTAAATATTATCTGATCTCGACCACAATGACAAGGTCTCATGTAATCAAGAAATGAGTCTGTCAAAGGCAATTTCATGCTGCAAACAGTGTCCAACAGGAATACAAAGACAGGCTCTGCTAAAAGTTTAGTGTTCAAAGTCAAAGAACCAAATAAAAGCACTGGACGCTCCAGTTATTTTGCATTGATGTTTTAAACCGCAAAGTAATTGGCATCAAATAGTTTTGACTTTGTAGAAAGCTATCTATAGAAAAGCCTAGAAGAGCAGTGAATCCCTTTATTACATATCTATTGCAGGAGCATGACATTTTGAGCCTGGTTGCAGCTCAGACACTTTTTGATTTAGCAAACCATGAATCCTATACTGCAGCAGTAAGATTAGAGCAGAATGTCATCTGCGACGGACTTCTTATGTGAATGCCAAATATTAAAATATCTACAACAGGGTTCATCATTATAAGATTGCCTGACAGGTCTTTGTCAGTCTGTGTCCTTTGAGATTCTATTGCTGACATGGTATAAATATGGTTGTGAAATGCCTGTTTTAAGCGCAGTATTGTTAGAGTGCTCTGAACCCTCCGTCGCTCTACAAACAACACCTTTGTTTGGCGAACTACTGGTGCAGCACGTGTAAAAGCAAAATAATGAATACAATGAACTTCCCTCAGCCCAATGAAAACACATAATGTGTTGTAAGGTCAATTACTGCACTGGCAAATGGATATTACGCCAGGAGCCTCATGGCTTGATATGGGTGAAGGTAAGGTTATATGACAGCAAATAAAACAGTGATTTGCAAAAGTGATTGCTTGCTTCGTAAACACTTTCGATGGCCAAGGCGTGCAGAGACAAGTTCCCTGATTGCTTATTGATCATGAATGAGTACCTCAGTAAGAAAAGATCAGCTAAAGGTTACAGAGGTCAGTCTAAGAGCCAGACAGGCCGGGCTCGAATCTGTTATTAATACTTTGAACTGTTCTACAATAAAATATGTGTTGTTCCTTTTTTTAATTAAATGTTATAACTACCCCACTCATAGAACAGTCTACAGAGAAATTGCATTTCTGTGTGTGTATATATATATAGAGCAACAACAAATATGTTTTGAATGAAACATAACATTTCTGATCATGCAGTACAATATCCATTTATGGTGGATTATTCTACTTTTTAGAGTGATGTTCACAGCAGTTAGCGATTGTTAACAAAAGATTGTGGTCTAACTGAAAAATCCACAAAGACTTGAGACATATCATGTTTGTTTACAGTTCAACAAATTGGCAGTCTTTTCCCAGCCTTAAGTAAAGTCAACGGTCAAGTGTTTTGTACACCCATCATCTACCCCAACCACCTCCTGCTGACTACAATGCCATTTGTAAACATGGTACTTTATTATTCCAAAGTAATCCAACCAGTTGTACAGAAATGTCATTTCTAGGACGACATGGTTTCATACAGCTAGACTACCAGATCAAATGACTACATGTGTGTGGAAAAGGTTGATGTGCACAACAGAGAATTATCCCTCAAATCTGCATTTCTTATCAACCTGTGGGGTTTTTTTAAAGCATATTTCAGCTCATTGTTATCTGCCCCACAATATTACTCCACAGGCCTGGCAGCTTGGTCGTCATAGGAGTCATGATATATTTTTTTCATTTCATTTTCATACAGATACCATACATGATTGATTGCAGAGAGACACATAATGTTAGAAACTATGTGAAAGAGACATAATGTCTGTCTGAGCTGAGGCGTGAGGTTCAAAGCAGCAGTAGGCATGTGTGCATATCATGTATTTTTTCATGAGAATTAGGGGAGACATTTGGCAGTCCTGTGTTATAATCCATAGGTTATTAGGGGGATGGGAATGAGCAGAAAATTGTAAACCATATTTCAAAAGGAACGGAGCAAGATAAAAACTCCTCAACATTCCTTTGCTGCTCTGTTCCCCAGCTGTGTGTATCAATCATTCGCTAATATTCCCAGCATGTCTTCAGGGTCTCTCTGTTCAGGCCCTAGAGCCCAGCTTATGGCATCCCTTAGATCTTTCTCCCTTTCATGTGAATGCAGACTCCAACTTCAACATTTCCGTCCAGCATAAAGATTTAGGGGTTGTCTTTGACGTGCAGATTAGGGCTAAGGTTTTTTTTGTGGTGATGAAAATGCTCCACAAATTTGAGAGGTCAGTGCCCAAAAAGAATGAGATAGGGAGAAGCAAAGGGGTGGAATTTCAGAAATGTATCTTTTTTAAATCTTTTTAGCTTTTTTTTGAAAACCCCATACAGTATTGTAAATGTGTTTTCTCTCATAATGAAGAGGTTACAACAGTGATATGTACCCTCCCCTTTGGAGATGTACTGTATATGCTGTTGAAATGCTTGAAGGTACTGCTATATTCTTTTTTTCTAGACAAATGCACAACCCAGGCACCTAGAAATTCTGTTTATATATTAACAAATGGATTTCTTACTTACATTGTGATGACCAATGTGGCTGGGAAGTGGGTGGTGTGGATGGCAAGTGCACAAAACTGAGGACTTTGACTCAAGAGCCCAGCGCTGACATCTAGACTCCAGTATGTGGTGAGGTTAAGGTAGCAAAACATTTTGTGAAGTGTAAAAACATTCCTTGCCAGTGTGTGTGTTTTTTGCAGTAAAGACCATGATCTTTTTGTACTGTAACCTCAACCAAGTGAGTTTACACATAACCATAAAAACTGCTTTCCGTTAGTTGTATAGAAGAATTATTCCTAGGAGACAAGGTTGAACTATTTCACTGGGTAAAATTCTATATTAAGCATCTGCAGTTTTTTTCTTTTCTAGGATTTAGGTTATTGCCGTACTTTGAGAACAGCAGTTGTACCAGGTGTTTCCCATTTACAGTGCAGGTGCGATGTTAGTGATTATATAAGAGATTCTAGTTTGATGTTTAAGTTACTGAATAGTGCTTTTGTTGTTGGTTTGCCTTTTACTAGAGTGTGTCATCAGTATTGTTCCTTCTATCATTACAGGATAAGCTCACATGGACAGGTGACACAGGAAGAGTTCTGATAATTGAGTTTAAAGCAGGAAAATGGTTGTGAAGTGTTTAGTCAACAATATTAGCACACACTGTTATCATAGAGCAGTATTTCAAATGCAACTTAATCCCTGTCATTTTTTGAACCTTTAACAAAGTTTGCAGGGCAAAGAAACAGCACACATTGTTTACATTTTTGAAAAATAAATTGTCAAGCTGCCATACTATTATTTGTATTTGCTAAGAAAGATAGTGCATACTGTAAATTACAGGATTTAATTTTATTTGAACAATCCAACAACGCCACTTTGTATTATATGAAGGGAATGTAATGTGTCATTAAATTAAAGTCTGACTCATGTCAGGACACATGAAAGTAGCCTTTATACTCAATCGATGGGCTTTGGCCACAGTAATGTTAAGTGATTAATTCATCTAAATAACTACCACTTTTATCTACCATAAATAGACTGCAAAAAGAAAGTTCTTCTAGAGTCACTTTACTGTATGCAGTATTAGCATGAACATAAACAACATACAATATTACATTACAACTTGCTGTAACTGTTCACACCGTGACTCCCACCAGGAAAACTCAGCAGTCTATTTTTCAGGTTGTTAAGTCTTTTTTCAGTGTTGTGTTTCTCATGCAGGGAAATCCAGACATGAGGGTTCTAAATCAATCAACACTGCAGGCTGGTAAAAATGAATAAGTGAAATGAGCCTGAAAGATTAAGGTATTAGAGAGTAATGTGCTGCATCAGCTTTCTTTGATTATTTGTTTGTTTGTGTAAATTTTAGCCACCTTGCTGCATGTTGTGTTCCCACCCCTCACTTTGTTGGTGCTGCATGGCCACCAGAGGAGGTGCAAGTTGACAAATGAGGGAGGAAGACACAGCGTGAGGTCATGGCGAGGTAGCGAGCTACCTCTCGCTGGGTAAATAAATAAGCCATGGCGCTGTCAGCAGTGCCGAATATTCATCACAGTAATAGCCACCTTGGGGTTGGTTAAATGTTCCAAGGAAACATCAAGGTCAGTCTGTGTGCCCTAATAACATAATAAACTTCAGGAAATGTCTGATTTGCGTCTCCATGTGCTGAAAACACTTGAAGAAGCAGCGGAGGCTTAGTGAGAAAACATGACACACAGAAATTAGATCATTGGAATAATTAATGCCTTTTATCAGTAGCACATCTTTGAACTTTTCATCAACGTATTAAATAAATGCAGGAGTTTCCTATGCTGATATGTAAACTGACAACTGAACACAATGAATCCATAACTGAGCTGTCCTTAAAGTTATTGATCCTATCAACACAACACCTTTCCTGGCATTGTATCCTACATAATAACAACAAAGCAGCTCTCTGGAGAGGATGTGGAAAGGGCTATGGAAATGTCTTTTCACCAGATATTCATATTGCTCTTGTCACACCACCAGCTATCATTCAAAGCTTGAAAGAACATGTAAATGTCTCCCCTGTGTTGTGTTTTCCATGTCCTTGGCTGCCCCACTCTTTGAGCAGTCTACAGAGACTCAGCCACAGAGGTGGGGGCTAGTTTTCAGATTGTTTTAAGTTAATGTGCGCAGCAAAAGAGACGTTCACCTGAAACATTCTCTTTGAGTGTAACATTTTGCATAATGGTTGTTTATTTACTGCAGGAGGATGTAACTACATACATCCCTCCACAGCTTATATAGAGATGGCATGGGTTTTATCACTTGATCTGACTACAATCTCATCATAATAATCCTCATAAATGATTCAAAATCGAGAGATATTGATATTTAATTTACTGTTTAAATATTCAGCCACTGAATTTCTTTCCTCATACAAGCCTGAGTCAGTAACTCTCAGACAAAACAAGAATAACATTAAATGAGGCTAAATCTTTGTCCGTGACCCTCACCACCTTTCTGGGTTCTGGGTCTCACAACATTTCCAGAGCAACATTTATAAGATCATGAACTGAAGCATGTTCAGCGGAGGATATGCCCTCGCTGCTGCTGACCAGTTATCAATAGTCAACATTCAGTATTCATTGCATCTTGTCAAAATTTGAAATACCAAGTCAGATCCCCAAACAGATGGTTCATTCAGGTGGAAATACAACTCGAGTAATTCATCATATTTTAATAGGTTAACTTTTAAAGATGGAAATGCAGCCAAGGCATTGAGTTACAGCAGCAAAGGCAGTTATTAATACATCAAGTAATTAGCATGGTTCCTTAGTGTTATGAAAGAAAGTAATTGCATTGGACCTTTCTCCCACCTTGCCTCTATCTTAAATTTTATAGAAATGGAAATTCTATCATGACCTTTTAACCTTGTGCATTATTAAGGTGAGAAGTATACCTACAATTTCTCTCACAATATAGCCGAGGGCCCAGGTTTTTAGCATGTGTTGAAACCTCTGCGAGGCTCTGGAGAGTCGGGTTGGGGATTTATTACCCTTCACACACCCTTTTGGCTTCTTGAAAAATACCTCCCTTTGGATTAAATGTTAAAGACTAAGGCGCTCACATTTTGTAAGGAAACTAAATTAACCTACGTACCCTAAAGCTCTCTTCTTCTACCTCACACTAAAAGCCAAAAAGTGCATAAAGCATAATGTTAATGTCGATGATACAGATGGAGAGCAGAGTTGCCTTAAAACCACCCACATAAACATGCCAACTGCTTTTTTACGGTAATCTATAGAATATTACCGTCTGCATACAGTTTGCATAGTAAGCGTAATGTACAAGCGTAATTAATTATATCAGGATCTACCTATTTGTACATTGAATGTAGATGTGCAGCAATACGGCACCAGTTTCCTTTTCTGATTTTCTATTATTGACCTTATTACAAAAAGGTGAGCGCCCATAACACAATCTGTCACATACGGTTCAGAGACTCAACCGCTGGGCAACAAGACACGACACTCAGAAGGTTACAGAAAACACTTTAATGTACAAAACTAAGGATACAACTCTAAACTGAAACAACGGTAACTAAAGGAGTCCTAAACTAGGAACTAAACCACAAAACTAAAAACTACTGTGAACAAAAGGAGGCACCGGTTTGGTGTTAAGCTCAACTGATGGCTAACAAAAATACTACGACCTATTTATACGCAGGGAAAAAAGTTCACAATGCGAAACTCTCACGTTATTTAAACAGTCTTATCTGAGAGTCAGTAGCGAGGGAATGGGGAGCCAGACGGGCGGAGAGTTGCTGCAGACGGCGGGCGGACAGGCAGGCAGGGAGGGATGGCGGAGTGCAGGAGAGCCACGGCAGGGTTTCCTGGCGATCGGCAGGCGGGTGTGTGTGTGGGAGTCCAGAGAGGGAGATCCAGGTAGTAATCCGGGTAGACGGCAGAGGGGAGGGAGGTGGCGAGCGGAGACTGACTGGACGGAAGAACTGCAAACGGAGAACAACGGTTAGTAAAACAGGCAGATTGGCACGGAGAAAAGCTGAACTGAACAGAGACTAACGGATGGTAGTTGACAGTCCGGCGGCGTGAGACGATCAGCGCGTGGCTTAAATCTGGACAGAGTGAAGTCGGCAATCAATCTCACGTGGATCTCCTCAGCTGATTGAAAGTGAAAGCACCTGCTGCACTCCCGCTGCCTGCATCAAGCTCTCGTCCACCTAGAGGAAATGGAAGGAAGGACACAGGGAGGGAGGGTACTGCCACTAGCTGGCACCAGCGGGCATGACAGTACCCCCCCCTCTACGTGCACCTCCAGGTGCACGAGCCAACAGGTCAGGCCGTCTGCGGTGAAACTCCCGGACCATGGCAGAGTCCAGAATGAAGCGTCGAGGAACCCAGCTACGTTCCTCAGGGCCATAACCCTCCCAATCCACTAGATACTGCAGCCCACGGCCTCGTCGACGAACATCCAGGAGACGACGCACAGTGTAGGCAGGCGCATCATCAATCATCCTGGGTGGAGGAGGGGGACGGATGGGAGGGGCCAGGGAGCTCTCCTTAACAGGTTTAAGTTGAGAAACATGGAAGGTTGGATGAACCTTCATGGAGGACGGCAACTTCAACCTCACAGCGCTAGGATTAATAATGCGCTCAACAACAAAGGGACCAACAAACCGAGGGGCCAACTTCTTGGACTCCACCCTCAAAGGTAAGTCCTTGGCACGGAGCCAAACTTTCTGACCTGGGGTGTAGACAGGAGCAGGGGAACGACGACGATTGGCTTGCACCTGCATCTTCTGGGAAGCCTTCAGCAGCGATGCCCTGGCCCGTCTCCACGTCCTCTCACATTTCCTCAGAAAGGCTTGGAGAGATGGAACCGTTATTTCACGCTCTTGGGAGGGGAACAGGGGTGGTTGGTAACCTAGAGAGCACTGGAATGGGGAGAGTCCAGATGACGCATTAGAAAGAGAATTGTGGGCATATTCAATCCACGGAAGAAAACTGCTCCAAGCAGCTGGGTTGTCGGAAGTCATACATCGGAGAAAAGTTTCCAAGGACTGGTTGGTTCTCTCAGTCTGACCATTCGACTGCGGGTGAAAACCAGAAGTCAAGCTGACAGAGGCACCAAGAGCAGAGCAAAACGTTTTCCATACCTCCGAGACAAATTGGGGTCCACGGTCAGAAACGATGTCCGATGGAATCCCATGAAGACGGAACACATGCTGGACTAACAGGTCTGCAGTCTCACGGGCTGAAGGCAACTTGGACAGAGGAACAAAATGTGCAGCTTTGGAAAATCGATCAACTATGGTGAAAATTGCTGTGTTACCTTGTGAAGGAGGGAGGCCTGTAACAAAGTCCACAGCAATATGAGACCAAGGACGGTGTGGAACAGGCAGGGGTTGGAGGAGACCTGGACTAGCCCGATTCGACGTCTTATGAGCTGCACAGATGGAACATGCTGCGACGAAATCCCGGGTATCCTTCTCCAGTGTGGGCCACCAGAACCGTTGTCTGAGAACCTCCACCGTGCGAGCTGCTCCCGGATGGCAGGTCATCCGAGAGGAGTGGACCCAAGACAGCACCTGAGAACGGATGGAATCTGGGACAAACAAACGATTAGGTGGGCCGTTACCTGGGTCAGGATGCTGTTCTTGGGCTCGTCGGACCTTAGATTCAATCTCCCATGTTAATGTTGAGACGACACAAGTCTTGGGCAGGATTGGTTCTGGTTCCCCGGGGGACTCTTCAGCTGAAAATACACGGGACAAGGCATCAGGCTTGATGTTCCTAGATCCCGGTCTGTAGGTTATGGAGAACTTGAATCGGCTGAAGAAAAGGGTCCAGCGAGCCTGACGGGCATTAAGCCTTTTAGCCGAGCGAATGTACTCCAAGTTTCGGTGGTCTGTCCAAACGATAAAAGGATGTTCGGAACCCTCCAGCCAGTGACGCCACTCTTCAAGAGCCAGTTTAACTGCAAGAAGTTCCCGATTTCCAACATCATAATTTTTCTCTGCCGGGGACAAACGGCGCGAGAAAAATGCACATGGATGCAGCTTTTGATCTGTGGAAGCACGTTGAGAGAGCACTGCACCTACGCCTGTATCCGAGGCATCCACTTCCACTACAAACTGCAAGCTAGGATCTGGCTGAGTCAAAATAGGTGCAGAAGTGAATCGGCGTTTGAGTTCGTCAAAGGCTTGATTGGCCTCTGAAGTCCATAAGAATGGACGGTTCACAGACGTGAGGGCAGTGAGAGGGGCGGCGATCTTACTGTAGTCGCGTATAAAGCGACGATAAAAGTTGGCGAACCCCAGGAACCGTTGCAGCTGCTTCCTGTTTTCCGGGATTGGCCAATCCTGGACAGCTGATAGTTTTTGGGGGTCCATCCTCACTTCTCCAGCTGAGATGATGTAGCCGAGAAAAGAAACTGTGGAAACATGGAACTCACATTTCTCAGCTTTAACAAAGAGGCGGTTCTTCAACAACCTTTCCAGTACCTGTCGGACATGTAGTGTGTGTTCCTGCACATTCTTGGAGTAGATGAGAATGTCGTCCAGATAGACGAATACGAAGCGGTTAATCATATCCCGGAGCACATCGTTGATGAGATTTTGAAAAACTGCTGGGGCATTGGTGAGGCCAAAGGGCATGACTAAATATTCAAAATGCCCAAGGGGGGTGTTAAAGGCCGTTTTCCATTCATCACCTTCTCTGATACGGATAAGGTGATACGCATTCCGGAGATCCAGTTTCGTGAACACAGAGGCGCCATGCAGAGGGGTGAAAGCAGAATTGATCAGAGGCAGAGGGTAAGTATTTTTAATGGTAATATCATTAAGTCCTCGAAAGTCAATACAGGGGCGAAGTGTTTTGTCTCTCTTGTCCACGAAGAAAAATCCGGCGCCCACAGGGGAGGATGAAGGACGGATAATGCCAGCTGCCAGGGACTCCCGGATGTAGGTCTCCATAGCGGACTGCTCGGGTCTAGAGAGATTATAAAGGCGGCTGGTAGGTAGCGTAGCACCCGGGATGAGGTCAATGGCGCAGTCATATGGGCGGTGTGGTGGCAGAGAGAGAGCATCTTCTTTACTAAAAACTGGGGCCAAGTCATGATAGACCTGGGGCACAGAATCCAACTTGACGGGGGGAACAGGAACAGGAACAGACGGACTGGCTGGGGTCAAAGCAGAACGGAGACAGGACTCATGACTATGTGGATCCCAGGAAATCACTCTCTCTTTTTTCCAGTCAATATGTGGGTTGTGTGTTTGGAGCCAAGAATAACCCAGGACCAGAGGAGAACTAGAATGATTGATGACAAAAAATGTTAGCATCTCATGGTGATTGCCTGCCACAACTAACTTCCCTGGAACAGTCCTTTGGCATACCTGGGCTAGATGGAGACCGTTCAAAGCACTAACCTCAAGGGGAGAATCCAGAGTTTCTAGTGGGATTTGTAGCTGCTGGGCCAGCTGGAAGTCCAGGAAGTTTTCCTCAGAGCCGGAGTCCAACAGGGCTTGAACTGGACATGACTGGGACTTCCAACACAGAGACGCGGGGATTTGCAGTCGTTGGGGGGAAGACATGGAAACTCGGCTCACCTGCATTTCCCCCACTACTGATGAGCCAAACCTTTTCCCGAGCGAAGAGGGCATGTCGCGATGTAGTGGCCAACCTTTCCGCAGTACATACATGCGTTATTGTCCCGGCGCAGCTGCTTCTCCTGGGCGGATAGCTGCGTTCGGCCAAGTTGCATGGGCTCAGGATCAGTGGTTGAATGGGGTGCAGGTGTAGTTGGCTGGGGAGCTGGAGTGGAGCTGCGCGCGCTCTCCGAGCGCTGGTGTTTCTCCCTCCGTCGTTCCCGAATCCGATTGTCTATCCGGATAGCCAGGTCAATTATCTGGTCCAGGGTGCTCGTTTCATCGCGGGTGGCTAACTCATCCTTGACAACATCATGAAGGGCGGCATAGAAAGCTCCTCGGAGGGACCGGTCGTTCCACCCACTTCCAGCGGCGATGGTACGAAACTCCACTGAAAAATCAGCCACACTCCGGTTCCCCTGACGAATGGACATGAGGCGGTGACCAGCATCATCTCCACGGACAGGATGATCAAACACCTTCTTCATCTCTCCCACGAAGGCCACGTAAGAGTTGCAGCACGCCTCCTGGCGTTCCCACACTGCTGTTCCCCACTCTCTTGCGCGACCCGTCAGAAGGCTAACTAAGAAGGCTACTTTAGACCTATCGGTAGAGTACGAGAGGGGCTGCAGGTCAAAAACGAGGGACACTTGTGTGAGAAAGGCTTGGCATGACCCTATATCCCCATTGTAACGCTCAGGGACCGGAACATGTGGCTCACGAGCTAACGGAGGAGCAGAACTAGCACTAGCAGGATCGCTAAGAACCGACGACGGTCCTGGAGCAACTGCAGCCGCTTGACCATCATTACCAGCTAACCGCGAAACCTTTCCTGTCAGCAGAGATACCTGATTCAACAGAGCATTATTGCTCTCGACTAGATTGCGTAGCAAAGCTTCGTGTTGCCCTAGGATAGCTCCCTGATTTGAAATAGCTTGCTGCACTGAAAATTCGCTAGGCGCAGCCTCCGCGCCGGTCTCATTGCCCGCTGAGTTCATCGTGGCCGGACTGTACTGTCACGTACGGTTCAGAGACTCAACCGCTGGGCAACAAGACACGACACTCAGAAGGTTACAGAAAACACTTTAATGTACAAAACTAAGGATACAACTCTAAACTGAAACAACGGTAACTAAAGGAGTCCTAAACTAGGAACTAAACCACAAAACTAAAAACTACTGTGAACAAAAGGAGGCACCGGTTTGGTGTTAAGCTCAACTGATGGCTAACAAAAATACTACGACCTATTTATACGCAGGGAAAAAAGTTCACAATGCGAAACTCTCACGTTATTTAAACAGTCTTATCTGAGAGTCAGTAGCGAGGGAATGGGGAGCCAGACGGGCGGAGAGTTGCTGCAGACGGCGGGCGGACAGGCAGGCAGGGAGGGATGGCGGAGTGCAGGAGAGCCACGGCAGGGTTTCCTGGCGATCGGCAGGCGGGTGTGTGTGTGGGAGTCCAGAGAGGGAGATCCAGGTAGTAATCCGGGTAGACGGCAGAGGGGAGGGAGGTGGCGAGCGGAGACTGACTGGACGGAAGAACTGCAAACGGAGAACAACGGTTAGTAAAACAGGCAGATTGGCACGGAGAAAAGCTGAACTGAACAGAGACTAACGGATGGTAGTTGACAGTCCGGCGGCGTGAGACGATCAGCGCGTGGCTTAAATCTGGACAGAGTGAAGTCGGCAATCAATCTCACGTGGATCTCCTCAGCTGATTGAAAGTGAAAGCACCTGCTGCACTCCCGCTGCCTGCATCAAGCTCTCGTCCACCTAGAGGAAATGGAAGGAAGGACACAGGGAGGGAGGGTACTGCCACTAGCTGGCACCAGCGGGCATGACACAATCTCATTGTACCCAATTTACCTCTTGCCTCTGCACAAAGACAACACCATGCAATTTCATATTACACAATTGCCCATGCTGACTTTAAAAAGTGGCATGCTCTTCAGAAAGTAAAGTACCTGTGTGCTTCTCAGCAGGCTTAAACAATAAATTCTTTATTGGTCCTTAAGCATAAAGTCAAGGGGCTGGTATTCAGTGCCGCTGTTACAGTGGATCTACCGAGCTCATTTTACACCTGGTGCTGTGTGCATGATTGCTGTGCAGCCTTACACCCCTTAATCTGTAAAGTTTTCTTAGAAGTAAACAAAAGTTGGACATACATTTTTTACATGTTCATACATGTTTTCCAACTTACCAAGTTCTTCTTCCTTTCATTTGTTGGTACATTGCTTTGAATGTTACCGCCACCCCTGACCATTATCCCAGCTGGTCAAGGCAAATGGATGCCCTCCTTGAGCCTGTTTGAGATTTCTTCTTGGTAAAAAGGACTTTTTTGTCTTCCTATTGTGGCCAAAGAGCTTACTCAAAGGAAACTGCCTGAATTTGATGTTTTTTCTCTATAGTATTTTATTGAACGATCTTGACCTTACAATGTGATTTGCCCCTGAGCTGATGTGCATTGCAAATTGGGGCTATATAAATTAAACCAAATGGAACCAAATCAAAGGAATAGCACAAAACTAGTAATGCTCAAAGTTTGTTTGCAAGACCTTGTAAATTTTCCACTGGCCCTGTACAGTGTCATTTATTTTAGGTAGATTCTGTGTTATCACTTCTATTATATGTGAAGAAAATCTTGATGGGTAAAATATAAAACACTTATGTGAGACTTCACTGATCTGACAAGGCCCAACTGAGGTTTGCCCTCAGAGTTTGCTTAACAATCAAACAGACATAATGTCAAAGTCTTATTTTAAGCAGTTTAAAGTGGGTTTTGCTTGTTAAATTCTCATGAAAGAGCATGACAGCCAATTATAAGGTTTTTTCTTCAATCACCCTTTGTGGAAATAACACTGCTATTATTAAACCGAACTGATATACTCTATGTGAAACGCTTTATTTTTAAGCATGAAGTGTTTCTTATTTGGGAAACAAATGCTGTTAATGTGGAACATCAAAGCAGGAGCAGCATGTAGCTGCGAATCAGGGGTTGAGAAACCTGGTGTAATGTTTGCAGCCACAGCAGGATGCGACTCCACCAATGCTGTGTTCACGGCTGCTGAGGCTCACGCCTGCAGTTTTGCCAGGGGTGACTGGTGGGTTTAAAAGAAGATAGAAGGCAAACTGTCATTCATGTCATTCACAGCACATAGTTTGCTAAAAAAAAAACAAAAAAAACTTGATGGGCAGATATAGCATTGGTGCAATCTACCAAGCCGCTGAATGCAACTTGTTTGGACTCTGTTTCAGTTTTTGCATTTTGTACCCATCTCTGATGCTGTGTCAATGAGCTGCTGATGGCTTTAATGAATTAATAAAACATTTTACAGCATGTTTGCTCCTGTGTTTCATAGCAGTTTTCCCTCTTTGGTTACTCAAAAAAGGCAGTTTGGGGAGCAGCTATATTTACCATATCTCTCATGTTTTGAAGTTATTGGTACACCAGCCTAGGGACAAACACAAAGCAATCCCATTTTTCATTCAGACAAGAACTCTTAGCGTGGCCTTTGTTCTGGCTTTATGAAATTCCCTCAGTGCTCAATTGCTTTGAACATCTTGGTTTACAGAAAGCAGCCTGACATCCTGAACCTAATAATTGACTTTGATAACAAGCTAGAAGACTTGTGTGTTCACTTATTGATGTTAAATATTAATGCACGAGAGATGTCTTTGACAGGAACCAACCTGCCTGAAAAAATATGGAACAAGGTCCAAAGAGATAATGGCTTTCCATACTGATGCCATTTGGCCCAGAGCACTTTCAATTTTTCATCAGGCTAACCCTATTTCCCTATAACTTTATTAGTTCTTTGTTGATATTTTGAGTTCACGTTAAAAGGGCCTTGTATAAAGAACGTGTTCACACTTCAGCATACATACACCTATCTGCTTAAGTTCCATTGCAACTTGCCAGCGGTGCTTTGACAAGAATACACCCCTTGCTTACACATCAGCTGTTTTATTAAGCAGTCAACAAAGCAGAAAGTGCAGACGTAAAGGAGGTTGTCTAGATACCAGCAATCCTGTCATGATGTATCCCATAGAGTGCAACCATTTTTTTTCTAACTTTACACGGCAGATGTTAACACCTGGGCACCACAGCACAGGTGTGGGTGATCGTGTATAACATATTCATTAGCTCTTTAAACATATTGACAGCACAATGAAAGCATACACAGCTAGTCTATTTAAAGGCTTTAACTCCACACAGAACCAGACTACATATGTCACAACTATATGGAGGAGGAAAGCCTGACTTTTATTTTTAATGAACTCAGAGGGAGATTAGCATATTGCTTCTGCTTCCAGAGGGCAATGCAAGCTATTCATTTATTTATCCACTAATTTGTTTGTTTGTTTGTTGGATATCAGCCCGGAACCATGAAATCTTTGCATTGCTAAAGCACATTCTGAGAGGGGGGGGGGCAAAGTATGATGTGGCAAAGTAAATATGATAGGTTTATTAAAATGACTCCTTGGTGTAAATGTTTTAAAATTAAGTGCTTCATATTGTAAATATGCAACCCACTTAACAATACTTAAAAATACTCAAAACATATTTCTTATTATTAGTGTTGTGATGTATTCAAAGTATCTCCTGTAATCAATGTTAGCTCAGTTCTCAAGCTACAAATGTAAATATCTAAAAACTGCTAGGTATATATTTGTGTGAAATGTAATAAAACAATAATTATCAAAAAAAACCTGAAAACACTAGGTTGTGCCTTAAGGCTGCCTTTGTTGCATGCTGTTTTAGCATTTTTAGCTGTAAATCCAGTTTGATTTAAAGTAACACAGCTAATGCTTGTTACCTGACTTCTGTTTCTGAGTAACAACAGAGTAAGAGGAGAGGTGTGGGGGTGATGTTTGTCATAGCAATGGCAGAATTAGATGATTTCTGCACGTTGAAAGCAGGTAAAATTAGATCTCAGAGCGGAGTGAGTGGTGCTTTTGTCTAAATCATATAATATAAAGCTGTTTCTTGTCTGTTTAATGTGTGCAGAGATGCTTGACTATTGAATCTGGATTACCATATGTGATATCTGATGAGATGGTTTCATCTCAAGTGTTGGAATGTGCTCCAGGCAGTGATTTGTATTACCATACTAGACAGCAGGACTGGGGGTGGATGTGCCAGAGATGCAGAAATGACAGGAAGTGAGCAATGTGAGACTGCTATTTACCTGTTGAATCTCAATGCATGATAACAGATGAAATGATTTGTTCTCAAGTGGGCACACAAGCTGCATTTTTCAGCTTTTACGAAAGACACTCGAAGAATTACCTTGAAACCAACAAATCAGATATAGCTCAGTGGTCATCTAATTTACTAAGAGGAAGTGCATTTAACAGGAAAGGTTACATAGTTGATATATCTTCATTCTCACCCCTGACTGAAATTCTGCTAGGGGAAAGACCTCTACTCTCAAACTAGATACTAATATAGATATAATTATCTTCATTTGATTAAATCTAATCAAACATGACATAAAGTTGAGCAAGGTCAAATAATTTGTAAGGTGTCAGTATTAACATATTACTGAAATGTTAAGTATCTACATATTCTTAACTTTCTAGGTATGTTAAAATATAAATTAAAAAAATGTAAAATGTAAAATAAGCAATTGCACAAGTATTTAACCCTTTCAAGTGGTAGATGTTCCTTTGACCAATTACAGCACTGATCTGTGTGGATAGGTCTCAATCAGCCTTGCACTACTGGACACTGAAATTTTACCCCTTCTTTGCAAAACTGCTCAAGCCCTATCAAGTTCCACAGGGATTTTAAGCAAACTCCTATTTTCAAGTCCAGCCACAAATTCCCAGTTGGACTCAGGTCTGATTCAGCCCCTTCTGAATATTCACTTTATTGTCCTTAAACCATTTTTGTGTAACTTTGGCTGCATGCTGTATTGTCTTGCTGGAGAATAAAACTTTTCCCAAGTCCCAATTCTTTTGCAGGCAGCATCAGTTTGTCCTCCAGGATTTCCCTACACTTTGTTGCATTCATTTTACCCTCTACCTTTACAAGCCTTCCAGGGACTGCTGCCAGAAAGCATCCCCACATCATGATGTTGCCACCACCATGCTTCATGGTGGGCATGATGTGTTTGTGATGATATACCTTACTAGATATCCACCAAACACACCACCTAGTCTGATAACCAAAAAGCTCAATTTAGTTTTCTCTTCTTCCAGTTGACTTTAAAATCTATAACATTCTTGAAATCTCTAGTCAACATTTTTCAACAGTGGCTGTTTCTTTGCCACTCTCCCATAAAGCTTTGAACCTGGGCACCAGCTGTTGTATCCACATTCTCTCCCATCTCAGTTGCTGAAGCTTGTAACTCCTTCAGTGGACTCATAGCTGTCTTGGTGGCCTTCCTTATAGCCTATTTCTTGCATGTCAGTCTGTTTTTGTTGAAGACCCACTCTAGACAGATTTACACATGTTCCATTATCCTTACATTTCTTAATAATGAGGGATGTTCAGTGACTTGGAAATTTTCTCATACCCATCCTCTGACTTATGCTTTTCAGTAACCTTTTCATTGAGTTTATAAGAGTGTTCTTTTGTCTTCATTGTGTAGTTAAAGCCAGGAGTACTGCTGCATCAATGACTGGATCCTCCAGATGTAGGTGTCTTTATACTGCAATCACCTGAGTCCCATTCACTGCACTCAGATCATCTCCATTTCACTTACTGTGTGACTTCTCACACAAATTGCCTCCACCTTGCCTGCCCCTGTGTTGAATTAGGTGAGGCCCTTATAAAGGTTGTGAATATTTATTTATTTTGCATTTCATATTCTTAATTAATTGGCAATACTTTTGTAAAAACCTGTTTTTTCTTTGCCCTGAAATTGCCTTTTTTTGTAAATACATCCATTTACATTTTGCACATACTACAACTACAAATGATTAAATACATGCAACCAAAAAAAGAATTCTCACCAGTCCAATAAAGGCAACGCAACTGAAAACAGTAGTGTGACATCTTGATGCAGTAGCATCCTAACAATAGTAATTTTTACCAACATTTATCATTAACTTTTCAACTATCAACACATTGCTTAGTGATGTGCTTCACATTACCAGCAGCTGCAAGCGCAATTGCTGTTTTGTTAGTTTTATCTCAAAAACAGCAAGGTATTTTACATTGATGGATACAGTAAATCAAATAGGAATAACCTCGAAAACAAACTTCAAGTGAAAAATCGGAGAAAAAGAGAAACATTAATTGCTGTGAGGAGGGCAATCCCATTGCAAAGAGATCGTCTCTGAGACAAAATTAGAAGGATCATCTACATTGCCTTTTCCAAGATGAAAAAGTGCCAGAAAATTAGAGGGGACTGAGGAAAGATACAAGCATGGCTCATTTTCTTTTAACTCACATTCTGGCTACTGTTTAATCGGTTAGAGTAAAAGACTTCTGTATACTTTGAGCTAGTGACTTCAATAAACACTATTAATGACCTAGAAGGTCACTCAGAGAGCACAGTCATCCACCAGTGCCAGTGCCACTTTTAAAGAGAGTGTTTCGGACCTTCACCAAAAATTGAATGTGTTCCTTCTTTGCCTTTTCCACTTATTCATCAAGTTGCCTTGGCTTTTGCCTCGGCGGAAGAATTAAACTGAGTTACCATTTCATGTAGGTATTTAGGTACCCTCAATGCAATCCAATGCATCAGCTTGAAAAATTCCTGCCTAAATAAAACTGGCAATGCAATAAAGCTTCTATTACTGTGCTGTATTAATGTAAAACATGTTGGCACATAGACATGCATCGGTTAATTTGGGCCTAACTGTGTAGCTTCATGAGAGAAAAAGGGGTGTATTTCAAAATAAATTAACTTCAATGGTACATTTTCAAGGTTTACAGCATGTAATTATCATGTGTCCCTAATTATAGAGGCGTGTTTTTTATTTTAGGTGTTTTAGGTTCTTTCTTCAGACATATGGTCCAAGTAAAGATGTTGATTTTTTACCTGACAGTTTTGGTGAATCAACGTGTTTACTTGCACCATAAGTCTGAAGAAAGAACCTAAAACACCTGCATTAGTAAGAAGACATGATGAACGTTTTTGAGCTATGTGTTTTTTATTTCCTTTAATACACATGGTGCTTTCTGATTAAGCAGCAGGTTGAATGGTCATTACATTTGGCTCTGTTAATCGACTGAACAGAAATCAGAAGGGGTTTTTTTTAGCAGTTGTGACAACTTAAAGTAAAAGAAAAGTAGTTTTCTTATTCAAAACATGAAGGAAGATAACTGAACTGAATACAGGTTTAACCTTACCTGCATCTGTGTGAGAGATTATCTGCATTACATAGTCACGTGTGCACACCTAGCAAAAACTATAATGACATACAATGCACTTCAGCAAGTATTAACAAAACCATTCAGCACGAAAAGAAATGACAGGCACATAATGCTATTCAAATCTGCCCGTGTGCAGAATAATTTCTTCACTAAATGAGAGAACTTTGAAAATATCATGAAACCAAACAAATCCAAAAAAAACAAAACAAAACAAATGAACCAACAAATGAGTGACCACAGCTCTTATTGAGTGTTCAACTGAGTGTTCATAACAGCTCAATTTGTACTCGGTCTCTCAAGAAAGCAAGTGAGGGCATGCGGGTTTCAGTCAACAGCTTCAATCAGCACAGCTAAACAATGCATGAGTGCACAGTCCACGAGCAAAAGGTGGACGACGCTAATTGCAGAACAGCGAGCAGAAGAAACAATGAGGTTTTCACTTTTTGTTTGTTTCATTTTCCCTTTTGTCTGAGGAAGAAATCAGTTAGAGCAAAGTGGATTAAACAGGCGGCAGAAAGTTACGGAGAACAAAAGCAGCATTCAGGTGTTGCATGATTCATATCAATTCACCCTAATGCATACTTTCCAAAACACCCTTAGTAGCGTCTGGCCTGAGCTTTTCCTTATCTAGAAAGGTTTGGTAGCTTTTGCCTTTGGTAGAAAACAGTCTGAATGATAACAATGTCGATAAGCAAAGCTTGTTTCTGCAAAGGTACGTCACTGTTGAGTTTCATAAATGTCATTTTTTGATGCTTTGAATACTACAAACAAAATGTCATTCACCCTAGCTGCACTGAGTGTTTCAGTGGTGGATATCTAAACACAAAATAAATAAATATGTAAATAAAACTATCATCTTCACAACCATATTCAGATTAGAATATACAAAACAGTGTATGTTACCATGAGACCGACTGATAACTGTCTACAGTTGAAGAGATGTTTGCAGACGTATTGAATTATTTTGGAAAGGAACTAAATCTCATAAAAAAACTGCTGATTACATCCACAGTGATGTTTGACAGGAAGGTTAGAGTTGTGAAAACTCTGCTGACAGGCTTGCTGATATTCAACAATACTACCATTTTTTTTAACACTGTTGTTTTTTCTTACTCACAGCTGACGGAATCTAAACTGCAAATAAAAACACTAGAAATATGTTGCTCATGAAATACATCAGGAACTGGCAGCAGGGATAAGGCCCATCTCATAAAGCCATATAACGTTTCCATTATCAGAATTATAGTCTAATGTCTAACTAATAAGTGCCACAGTTTCAGAATCAATTATCTACACTGATGACAATCACATCCATTTTAGCTTCTAAGACACAGCCAAAGGATATGGTGGAAAAAAATTAGCATGTCTCTGTTGTGTGGCAGGAGGGGGGACATAATTTAGGCAGCTGAGTTGATTCATTTTTGAAAGATGACTCTAGGCCCCTCAAGAGGAAGGCAGCCAGGGTGTATAAGTGATATCTGCTCCATGGTTAATTCAGTGCGATTTTCCAAGCACAAGGTCACTCATTGTCAGTATCTGACAGAGGCCCATTCAGAAGAATGAGATGAGCTCAGAGAGCTTTCTCATTCTGAGGCCACAGCTCTCGACTCATAATTATCTGGATGGCGCAGGCCTGCGTGACATTGTCAAGGAATACAAAGCTGTAATCTCTGCCTGGTTCTTCTGTAATGAATTAACGCCAATGGCGGTGAAACAGCAATGCATCACAGGCACAGATAGATTTCATTTTAGAGAGTTATCAGCAGTTCTATCATGGGAATGGCTCCAGAAACATTGACTATTTAGAGTGCAATGACCTTTTAACCAGTAAGGTCTATGTGTCTGGTGAACAGTCAACCTTTCTTTCAGACCCGCAAGAGCGTTGTCAAATTCTGTCAGACATCTTTAAAGGGTTTTACATTTGCAGAATTATGAAGAATTTACTGATAGAAGATATGCAAAATGACGCTAAGCAAATAAAGATTTCACCTGCACTGCTAAAATGAAATGTCACGGAAAACAGCGTAGACATGAGACATTGTCTACTTGACACATGCAAATTTGGCTGTCAGTGCAGGAAGTCATTTCTAGTCACCTAATTTTTTTTAAAATCAGTATGTTTCTTGCTTATTCAGGGAGTCAGGGAGACACCAGTGCTAACCTGCCCATTGGCAATGTCAATCACTGGATCCCCCAGTTTGGTCTAAACTTTAATATTGTCTCAACTATTACATAGATTGCCAAGAAATTTATAGGCTTTCATGTCGACTGATGATGTCTTCAAGCAACTTTGGTGACACCTGGTTTTTCGCCACACTGAGGCTGACCTTACTGGTTTTCAGTTAAATTAAATGTTTCTATAAAATGGATTGAAATTGGCTGCAGTATTCATGTTCCCCAGAGGATGAATCTAAGTAGTTTTGGTCTACCTTTCTTCCAGTAACACATGCAGGTCAACCTTTGGAGTCTTCAGTTGAAATATCTCAACATTATAAATATGAGGCTAAATTTGGTACAGACATTAATGGCCCCTAGTGAAGGAATCTTAGTAACTTCTTAAGTTAATCAAGCACCAGTATTCAGTATAAATTTCAGTTTGTGCAGTACTTTGGCTTGCGACCAACTATTTACAAAAACAATGACATTCCCACTAACACATATAAATAGGGAGGTTTTGTGATGCGGGGATGTTTGTTTGTCTATCTGTCTATTTATTTATTCAGTAATTGTGTTGGTCTGAGAAAAAGACTTTACTTGACTCTGTCAACAAGTCCTCCAAATTAAACGACTAACTAAATTGTTTGTTCTCTGTTCTCCAGACACACAAGCATTCTCCCATCTGACATCTGATATCATACCCATCTGATATCAGCAGGCCGACATCATCTGTGCTTTCGAAACAGTTTCAAATCACTTGTGTGGCTGGGATTTGGCTACAAGTGGGCACAAACTTGATTAAAGTTTAGGGAAAGATTATGACTTAGATTTCAATCTGTATTTTGTAAAGGGTGAGGAAACATCATGGTTTTTAGGCACTGATATTTAGTAATTATTTTCATAATTTAAATAAGATAAACATCTGTCCCATGGAAAAAAATAAGTTCACATCTGCATTTGTCACACCATCAAACATGTAAATTAGAACCTCCCATGATAATGCCAGGTGGAAACTGTTAGTTAAACCAATTACATCTAAGATTCTAAGTTCTCAGCAGGTCATTTAGACTTTTATCATGACACATTTTTTGCTTTTCACAAGTCGCTTCACACCATGTAGTCTCTACTGACTTACAGATGAATCACATCATATCTATAACCTTAACCTGCGTTCTATTATTATAGTCAGCTAACTGTCTTACTGCCGTGTCCCCCTGGATTACTCATGTAGTCATTTTAACAATGTTAAATGACATTTTGCTATTTAAACATAATCCCATGATATCATGGTGGGTGTGGATTTGCTATTAAAGTGTGTTGTGTCATCCCGCCAGCATCTAAAGAGTTCGCTAAGACCTTCAGAATAAAGGCTGTGGTTGCCTATGAGTCTGACAAGGGATTTAAAAACATTTATTCAAAGGAATCATTTCACTGTGATTCATTGTAAGGAAAATCATCTATAAAGGGGACAAATTTCAAACAACTGCCAATTTGTCAAGGACTGGACACCACAGCGACTTCAGCCCAAGAGCAGGCTATTTGATGCCAAAAGCAGTTTCTGAGAATCCCAAAATTTCATTACAGGAGCTGCAGGTGTCAAAGTGCTGTATCTACAATCAGAGAGCGATTGCACAAATTTGACCTGCATGGGAAGCATGCCAGGAAAAAGCCGTCGCTGCCAAAAAGAACATTAAAGGAAAACTACAGTTTGCCAATGAACACATAGGCAAAGATCAGGCCTTCTGGAATAACGTGGTCCGGACAGACGAATCAAAGACAAAGCTGTTTGACTGGAGTAACAGCTGGCATGTTTTGGGCAGAATAAAGGCAGCTTTTATGGGAGGGGAACCTCACACCATATATGAAGCATGATAGTGGAAATGGAAATGTTGTAGTTCGGGTTTGCTTTGCTGCCTCAGGGAGTGAGCAGCTATCAGTTACTGATTCAACTGAATTCTACACCATATCAAAGAGTGCTTGAAGATAATATGAGACCATCTGTTACACTATAATACTGAAGCGTACTGTATTGTTTACTGAGACTCGCTGCTGACCACAAAGCTCTTTGACATCTTATTTCTGCAGGAGATTTACTACTGCGCTTTGCTCCTGTGTGTTGACTGGGACCCAAACAACTGACCAGCATCTAGAATAAGAGCTTATCTTTCCATTCACTTGGCATTATAGACAGAAGGCAGAACAGAGACAGATGTGGCGTGATCTCGATTTGAGGCTTTTTGCACAGTTAACTGCACAAAACAATGAGTAAAAAACACTTAATATTCTTCCAGGATGTTGACTAAGGTAATTGAAAAATAGCTTCTAAATATTATGGCTTTCAATTGTATTTTTGACGGCAGTGCGTGTGTGATGGAGGATGACAGTAAACGTCTCTGCTGCATATTAGCAGCCTTAGTGATTACTGAATAAAACACAAAACCTTTTTATTCTTTCCAGGGACTGCTGTTTAGTTATAGCTCATTAAAAGAACCTATTGGCTTCAGCTTTTTCAACTCATTACTTTATATCATTAAATCAGGTTATTTTATTCATTCAAAATGGAAAAAAACACAAGACCTTAGGTTTGACAGCACTCAGGGATATCAAATGCATTGTTCACTACGCTCAAATGTTTTATTGATGGCTGACTATTATGAGACTGCTCAGAATGTGACAGCTGACTCTCCCACTACTCCTCCCACTTCTTGTTGTTTTTGAGAGCATATGTGACTCGCTTGTCGTGCAGGAAGTCATGTTACGAATTTATGACAACACCATAATGAATTGCTTCGCTTAAAATTGTGTGTGGAAAGCCAGTCTTGGCTTGATAACAGTCACGTCCATACCACCTGACAATCACAATTTTTATCTGGAACACAGATACATCAACATATGTGCCTGTCTGCCAGAAACCGCAGCAGAGCACAACATGACGGAAAAAAAATTTCCTCCAAGTAATGATAACTTTATTGCAGTGGTAAAAAATCGTTCAGCCTAAAAGGTTTTCAGGTAGCAAAATACCATCAATATTTGAAGCGTTATTTTTTATCAAGAGAACATAAATTATTGCTCATTTCATGTTGCTATTTTTTTCCTCCTGCAATCACTCTTTTGGCCAATCTTTCTCCATATTTCTGTGTATCATTGTCCTGCAATGTTTTTGTTATATTGTAGAGCTTCAGCTACAGGAAAATAACATTTTTTTCTTTTTTTTTTTTAGTAAAGTGATGAAGAAAATCACCCTTTCCTTCACTAAAGCCATTAAAGTTGAGGTTTTTCCACTTCATTGTATGCATCCAAGTTTCCGGCAGCCAAGATTTTAACAAACTTTTCTTCGTAACTAGTGATATGTGTCCTTTATAATTTGAAATAGTATAATAATATAATTAGTTGACGATGTTTTGAGTTTTTTTGGTTGATTACTGGGACAATTTGGCAGCAAGATTAAAGGGTTCGGCATGCATCAGAAAGAAAATTTTAAATGGTCACAGTCAAAAGCGGTGCAAAGGAGCTACCTCTCCTCTGCCCAGACACAGTGAATTGTCATCAGAGGTACACGCTAAAAAAAGTGATGGCAGTACCTGTGTGGAGAATAAAGTCAGAGCTTTTTCCACCGTTTCAAAACCTGGCCTATGCTGCATGAAGTGGGTGTTCGTGTTGGATTGTTGAAAAAGTTACAAAATTTGCCTCACAGCCTCTTGAGCTCCAACATCACACTTCATCTGAAGCCTTGACTCAACAAACCACCGGCAGCATTTTTAATACATCCGTGACTACACTCTGCCAGATTAACATCAAATAGTAAAAATATTTTTATTATCAGAATTAGGGATTGCTACTACAGCAACTTGATATAATCGCTCTACTTTTTTTTTCAGTCTGAAGGGCGCTCAAGTCTTCCCCCAGATGACTATTTAACCAGGAAAGCATCCACTGACCCATGTAACTTTCCTCTTTCTCTCAAATTGACAGCCTTTTCGATTTCGTAAAAAGATTAAAATAATAATGACACCTCCATGACACTTAAGAAAAGGTTGTTCCCACTTGGCTTTTTATTTCTTTTGCTGACATGATAACTGATCTGAAGTGTCAAGCAGGCATATCTTTACCAAACTCATCAGCTCCACATCTGAAACCACCATACTGATGTATAATTCATATGGGAAGATGTTCAAGGGACACAACTCTGGTAATTAAGTTGTGTAAATGACAAGGTCATTAACAAAGTTTATATGGTAATGTCGTGCCCCAAAAGGAGATGGGCAGCAGGACCTGTCGTGTTGTGGATGCTGACCTCAGCAGGCTGCCCAACAGGGGCTGACGAGGCTTCCAGTGTTGCACTAGTAAGGGAAATGTTAAACAGCAGTATTTACATAGACACCACCTAGTCATGCAGACCTTGCCTGTGATCTCGAATTTATTTGTTTAGCAAATTTCATGCAACCTGAAACTATATAGCATCTATTTTTTTCTTGTTTTTCTTTGTGTGTATTCAGCTATTTTAAGAAGTAAGATGTTTTCCTTTCTTGGCTCCTTTTGCTATATTTCTCTATCATTTTATTCTATTTTTTACTTTTCTATTTTCATCTGACAAAAATCAAGGCTTTAAATGAAAGAAACAGCTATTGAAACTAAGGACTCCATCCAAGCAGCAACCACGTTTGTGCAAATAAAAGGCTGTTTCGTGTTGTTCATCGTCAGAAAGACGTGATGAGAGTGTCCACATGCTGGTCAAACAAAATTCAATAGACAGAAGAAAGGCACTCGCTGTGAAGCCCAGGGTGAGTCAGTGCTCCTGGATATTGATGATTACACCTTTAATTCACAGGTCTTGTTCCCTCATCCCTTTTCTTCTCCCTGGCACTGATGGCCTTAGTTTGACAAATCTAAAGCAACAGAGGGGCGACAGAAGAGCAGATACTGCAGTTAAGTGGATGTAAGTCAACCTGCCAATGAAGGGCGTTACTTAATTGCAGCACTTGTGAGACAAATCAACATAAATGGCCCTGGAAATGTGGCCTTGAAAGCCAAAGTGGCGTCATTGAATCACACCTCTTAACACCGGATTAACAAACAAGGGTTTTGGGCTGTGCTAGATCTCATCTGATGCAAAAATATGGGGGACTTGGGATGCAGCTCACATTCTGTAATTTAATTCATCTTACTAATTCCCTCCCTTTAGGCAGGACTTCTTTTATTTCTTATGATTATGATTTTTTCAAACTCGACACTACTTTTATTTCTATCTAACTATGTAAGATGTAGTTCTGCCACAGGGAAAATACATGTGTTGCCAGACAAGCTCTGCTGAAATGGAGTTGTATCCATTCCTGCAATTGTTTTCAGTTGATGTAACAAAATGAGACAGTAACGAAGACTAATGGTTTACCTCATTTGGTTAAATATGAAATTCATTTTGATTACTCTCCTGCTTTGCAAGGATTTTATAATCTCTCTAAATTAGCCATCGCCTGTAATATTCCTAAGAATGAAAATATCAGTCAAAGTCTGCACCTTTGTTAAATAAATTGGGTTAAATATGAATTATAACACTTCTTAAATTATTTCATGGTGTGAAGAACCTCAGATGTTATCTGAAAGGTCCTTTATCCTCACCTCATTTGTGTTGGTTAAATGATAGCTTTGTAGATTTATAGATATACTGTCAAGCTGAACACTTGATAGCAAAGGAGCATTTTTTAAAAGAATTTCCGACTGCAGAGAAATTACAAAAGAAATTTTGCTTTGTTGACTCACAAGTACACTGGCATAAAATTCTTTGGCACAGTCTTTGATCACGACCATCCTTTCACATTTTTCTAGTGAATGCTAATTACTGGTATTACCTTTGTCAGATTTAATGCTAAAGCCTCCCTAATCCCAGCTTCCCTTCTGACAAGCTCTACACAACAGAGAGGGAGTGATACAGAGCGAAAGAGTCGGATGTATGGACTTCTATCCTTGCGAGGACCCTTGTTGACATTATGCATTCCATAGTCCCTTAACCTTGCCATTCACTGTCACAGCTAAATCCCTAACCTGTACCCCGATCTTAAACCACCTAACCCCTAAAATGAACTTGAAAACCTCCAACAGCCCTTTGAAAGGTCTGTAAATGAAGATCAGTTGAAATGTCTTCACTCCCAAAGTCAAAATCAAATGGATCTTGACAAAGATAGGCATTAAATGTAGACATGGAAACAAATATCATGTAACAAATCAGTCAATTGAAACAAACATAGTCAGAAACCATACATGTGTATCTTTGATATATGGAGAGAGTGATCTTGAAACCTATGTGAAGTACCTTGAGATGACATATGCTTTGAATTGCTATATAAACAACATTGAAGTGAAATTGAGTTTATTGGTGTGAGATCTGGAAATTTTGGAAGCCAAGTCAACACCTTGAACACTTTGCCTTATTCCTCAAAATTAACTAAACACTTGGACATGGCCCTCAAGGAATACTATCGCCATGGCGTACATGACCTGCTATGTTTAGGCAGTTGCTACGTGTTAAAATAAGATCCACATGAATGCCAGGACCAAAGGTTGTGACAACCCTCCACCAGTCCAACAGGTGTCCCTGTGTTTTCTTGCAGAGGCTAGATGAGGCCCAGTGGCTCAGCTACATAAGGCCTCCCTCATTCTCACAGTCTCTCTCTCTAACAGGAGTTGTCCTTCTCCAGGAGCACCAGCAGCTTGGTTTTTGATTTTATTTGGTTGTTTGATGCACATTTTGGTTGTTTTTTGTTAAAATAAATATCTTTCTGGTCACCACACAGTTTGTTGTCTCTCTGCTTTGTTGCAGTATTTGAACCAGGCTGTAACAAGGTTTCCCAACAAATTGGCCAGGGGATCACACTGCCTCTGCTGGCTCACTTTCTTCCATTATTGCAACCTGCTGCCATCTCTTCCCCAAGTAAATGACGCATATGCACCCAGCCATCCACATAATGTACTAGAAAATGTGATTAATCAGACCAGGCCACCTTCTTCCATTGCTCCATGATTCAATTTTGACAGTCACATGCTCATTGTAGGTGCCTTTGGCAGTGGATAGGAGACAGCATGGACTGGTCTGTAGCTATGTAACTCTATACGCACATATAATTATAGCCAGCATTAAGGTTTCAGCTAAAGTTCCTGTAAAAACTATGTAACCCCTTTGGAAGGTTTTTTCTTTTGTTGCTTTTCTACATTGAATCATGGTCAACATAATTTGGCTTTTATGACAAGGATTTCCAAAAACCGACTCTCTCATGTCAAAATGAAAACTGATTTTACAAAGTCATGTCAATTATTTAAAAATATCAAATGCAAAGTAAGTGATTTCATATATATTCGACCCTGTTAAAGTGACTGACCTCATTCATGCAGCCAACTGGTGCTATAAGTCACACAGTTAGTGAAATGGAGATCATCTGAGTGCAGTGAATGTGCTGTATGTGGTTGTAGTATAAAGACACTTGTATCTGGAAGGTCAAGTCTCTGATGAATTAGTACTTCTGGCTTTAACTAAACAACAAAGACAACAGAACACTATAATTAACTTGGTGAAAAGGTTATTGAAAAGCAAAAATCAGGGGATGGATACAGGAAAATTTCCCAGTACCTGAACATCCCTTGAAGTACAGTAAAATCCATTTTGAAGAAATGGAAGGAATATGTAACATATGAAAACCTGCCTAGACCATGCCCACCATGAAGCATGGTGGTGGCATCATCATGATGTAGGGATGCTACTTGGCAGAAGGCCCTAGAAGGCTTGTAAAGGTGGAGGGTAAAATGAATCAGCAAAGTATTAGGAAAATACTGGAGGACAACCTTTGCAAGAGAATTGCAAGCTGAGAAAAACAAATGTTTTCCACACAGAAATAGTTTAAAGAAAGCAAGGTGAATGTTCTGGAGTGACTGAGTCAGAGCCGAGATCTCAATCCAATTGAAAACTTATGGATAGACTGTGTTTACTCACAATTCATACACAACCTGACAGAACTTGAGCAGTTTTTCTGAACAGGACAGTGTGCAGTGTCTAGATGTGCAGGATGACTGAGATCTATCCACATAGGCTTGATGCTGTAATTGTGGCCAAAGGTGCATCTACAAAATACTGACTTAAAGGGGGTAAATTATTATGCAATCACTTATTTTACCTTTTGTATTTTGAATTAACTGACTTTACTTTGTTTTTTAAATATTTTTTGGGTAGATTTTTCCAAAGACAGGATGGAAGAGGGTAAAGAGGAGAAAGAGACATGCAGCAAAGGGTCGTGAGCCAAACTCGAACTCAGTACTGCTGCTGGCGACCTGCTCCCACGTGGTAACGCCTCAACTCAGTGAGCTATACGGCAGCGCAAACTGTTTTCAACTTTAAAAAATATTAGTGCTGTTAAAAATACTGCGTTAGTAACGAGTTAACGCAAATCAGTTTTAACAGCGTCAATTTTTTATCACAAGATTAATGCTCTTTTTGACCTAGTGAACTTGTAGTTTTTTCACAAGTTGTGGCCACAGCGACACAGCTAGTAACGTTAGAAAAACTACAGAATTGTTATTCGGATACCACCACAACGACCAAATATTCAGATATTTAGATATTCGGGCCCAGCCCTACAATTGACAAGACCGAAGTTCACACATCAGGTCTGAAATACAACTTGATGGCCAAACACACAGCTGATGCGAATTCTCCGCCTCCTCCTCGTCAAAACCAGGCGACAATGGTGATAAGAGTATTAAAATGATAATTCAAGGGACATTTAGAGTAGATATAAAATGTGCGATTAATTTGCGATTAATCACGAGTTAACTATGACATTCATGCAATTAATCGCCATTAAATATTTGAATCGATTGACAGCACCAAAAAATATATTTACAACTGACATGAATGAGTCTTTTTTTGTGAATTTTGTTTCTTTTTTAAAGCCAAATTATATTGACCATGAATTGATGATGAACAGCAATAAAGGGGAAAAACTTTAAAGTGGGTGAAAACTTTTTATAAGCACTGTATTTGTGTAGCCGTACGAGCTCTGGGATTAGACCAGCCTTCACCCCCACATGCATCAGTGAGCCTTGACCATCCATGACCCTGTTCATTGGTTGTCCTTGTGTGGACCACTTTTGGTAGTGAGTAAATACTACATAATACTACACCCGACCTAACCTGCTGTTTTGGAGATGCTCTGATACAGCTGTCTAGCCTTCATAATGTGGTCCTCATCAGAGTCACTCAGATCTTTTTGTTTGTACATTTATTTCTGTTTTCAACTCAGTTTCAAGAACTAATAGTTTACTCACTGCCTAATAAATCAACCCCTTGACAGGCAAAATTAACATAAAAAAATATATAAATGTATACCTGTCCTGATTACTAAAAATAGGATAATCTGTTTAAAACTATTATCTTAAAAAGTGTGTTCTAAATAAAATCAACAAGATCAATGTACAAATTTATTTTTGAAAGCATTGTTGTTACTGTCCCTGTCAGGTGTTTCTAGTAACAAAGCCTTGAATGGAAATGGTTAATCAACCAGTAATTTAATCCACTGAGGGATAACTGAATTAATAAATCTATTACCATTTGTCAGAAGTTTTAATAAATCTAGTACATAACCGTTTATAAGTGTTTGCCTAATTAATAAAAGATATCATACATTTATGTGAATTTATATTGCAGTTGGAGAGCAACACACAAATGTAGACAAAAGGTAACAGACTGAGGGCCAAGCATGCAAAATGCTTTACAAGGAAATTACTGTCAGTGCAAAACAAGATACGAAAAAACAACTGTGACAGTCAGGACAGGGGTTTAAATACACAAGGGATAATGAGACAGCATGCAACAGGTGAGGCAGGACAACAGGAGGCATGATGAGGGAATAAGCAGCAGGTTTGCACAGCAGAGGTGCACTGGGATTTTGTGGGGTGGACAGATGAGAGAGAGCTTAAACTGCATGACACAGGCAAAGTTTTCACTGAGGTGTTAGTGGGATTTGACATACGGTACACCTTCTGCTGCATACAGCAAACACAGCTTTGGTTGCTGATGGCCGCATGTCAAGTTCATTTCTCCATCACAAATTAAGACCTGTGTGAGGCTTGTGTTGCACGACACGTGTGCCAGCAACACAACTGGTCATTGGCTTTCAAACGACCCATATGAGTGCCCTCTAAAACTGACACTCGTTGGCAGCATGATATTTTGCAGGGCCTTTTATAGTCACTACTAATGGCCAATGCTAAGGTTCTTACCATTTTCCTATCTGCCTCTGCTATGGTTAAGATTTGGTTATGTTTAGGCAATTAAACCTCCTGTTTAGGATTAGAGATGCAGCGTCACGCTACGCCTGCTTTTATTCCTAACATCATTATTTACATATCCACGTGAGGCCCCTGTCAGAGAAACAGTAGCACATGCCAAGTGAAGTGAACAACTGCCGCTATTGTTTTATTCATGAGGCCAGTTTTGTCTTGCGCATCAGGAAGTAAATCATGAACAAAAATGTTAGAGCTTTAGCATCTAAATTGGTGTGCATTTTTCTGGTCATTGTTGCATCATATTTACCCATAATTACTCTTTTTTATGTTGAACTGTGTGATAATTTGAGTTTAGGGTTAACAAACTATAAAGGGTATCAAAACAAGACAAGTGCATTGTGCTTATACCTGATGTGTGCTGTTTTCCACTAGGGCAAGAGCCAAAATTGCTGTAATCATTTGAAATGTGTTTGTTTAAATTGTGCAAAAAACAGCACAAAACATTTTTTTTAGAAATAACGGAAGGATAAACCAAAATAAGATAGCAGTATGCATTTTGTTCACTCAAACGGGAAGAAAGCGGTATATCTTATTAATATACAACACCATTTCTTCTCACAACAACATTATACAGAGTGCTTCTCTACCTACAGCAATGCCCTTAGCTTCATGAAGATGGGTAAGCTCCCTATGAAAATCTACCTTGCATTCAGAGTCAGCCTACAGATGGGATATCGGGATGTCTTTCTCCCTGTATTACTGATAGATATAAAGCCATCAGTAACTCTGAGAGCTGAAGACATTTTTTTTTTTTTTCCTTCTTTGTCTTTATCTTGTGTACTTACATCCAAGATTAACTCAACTAAAATACTGCAGAACTACAGGTTTTTGCTTCTTGTACACCAAGTACAAGAAAGGATAAATGACAGAACTAATATGAATAAACAGCTCTGTGGATTTTTGGAAATATCCTCACTGTGAGAGGGTCACAAGAGACAATGAGTGAGAAAGAGACTGGACGAGCTTCAGATCAACAGAGCAAACCTCTGCAGGAGACATTCTGTCCCCTAGTGGACACCAGGGATCCGTTTCTCCTGTAGTCAGTGGGAGCAAGTCTAAGCCATATCAACTTTGCACATGCTCAGTGCCCGCACTGCACGGTGACACATAATTTATTACTGCCCATGCATATTAACATCTATGTGTTGTCTGTCTGTGCAATCCGACATTTCACTTTGCAGTAGAATTTGTCATCCATTCAGTACTTGACATGTATTTATGATACATCCTGCACTGTATAAATCAAAACTGAATGATGAAAGAATAAGAGGCCAGGGATAATATCCTCAGTGAATTAAGAGGCTGAGGAGAGCTGACATTGTATGTAATCAGATGACTGAGGTACGGTTGTAGTGCGAGGGAGTGAAATCCCAGTGTTGCTTACAAAAGCAAAAAAAAAAAAATCACATTTCACCAAACGTTCTTATTTTGATCCAATTTTCATTCATTTAAAGGCAGTGCACAGGGGGAACAGGAAAACTATGTAACATTCAACACCAATTTTCAGAGACTACCCTGTTGAACAGGTTAAGACATTATTTCTCATCTATGGTATGATTATAGGATTAAGATTCCTTGATCACTGATATCTGAAGTAGCCTGGGTCCAGACCTCTGAAATGCCACTCACATGTCTGATAGTATTTTCATTATTGTGCTCTTTGGTGGCTGTTTTCCCGGGCACAAACACAACTGAACCAATCAGAACCTTATGGGCAGGATTATAAAAAATCATCCTAGAGGAACAAATTTCAAGCAAAAATAGCAGGAGCGTGGATGAAATCATTGCAGCTGTGGTTGTTGGAATTTACCTCACACCAATTACAACTCTTACTCCCGATGTGTTTTGGATGTATTTGTATCACTTCCACTGTAGCTGCCAGAGACAACCTATCCAGTGTGCTGATGTCCACTGAGCACATTATTGAAGCGTCTCGCTCATAGCTCATGTGAGGCTCTTTTTTCTGTCTCTATTGTGTCAACTCTGTTTTCGCAGGACCAGCTTGCGTCTCACAGAAATGTCAGAACGATATTGGAAATGTCATTGACTGGTTAAAGATGCTCCATTTTTGAAACGCTTCCTGTGAACTGTGGAATCAGGATGAAGATGCAGCCAGTGTCACACTCTGCGATGTTCATGAAAAACTGGAAATGAGCTGCTCCTAAAAATGATGTTGCCAGAACTGTGTTACAGTGAGCGATGGTGGCTTCGCCAATTTGTTGACATTTTGACACTGCACTTCTTTTCACCAAATGAGAGATTTCTGAGGTGTCCGAAATGTCTTCAACTGGTGATGAAGGAGAGTCCAGAGACCAGCAGCATGTACTAATTGCTTAGGATTGTTATGGACAAGACAGTTTGGTTATTTAGCCTTAGATCATCAGAAATATTTTTTAGATATGGCAAAAGCTTCCTCACTTGCTACCTATTAAACAGTGACTCTTAAGGCTTCCTAACCTGACTCACCAGATATAGACTTTGGGTATAAGCCTGCCATTGTCCATGCACTTCAGTCAGCTTTATCTTCCCCTTGAGCTGTCTACATGTTAATGTCCACTACAGGAAACAGAAATAACCTCCAACCAGCAACCTACCACACTGAAAATTTCAAGTTTTGCTGAGTATTTGGATTGTACTGTAGGCAAATTAGCAGCTTAAATGATAAGACTTATACTTACTCATCTTTCGCTTAGTTCTGCCCAAGATGATTATGATTGCTTTAGAGAACTACAAACAAACCAGAGCGTATTTTCACCATATGAATGACAAAGAGGTGCAGCCAGAACATTCTGTGCTGGACACTGGAGGCTTCTAGACTCATGTAAGACCTCAATATTCTGTACAAATGATGCTGAAGAAAACACAGCTGGTAACCTTTCAAATAGCTTTTAATCAGGCCAGATCATAGATTAATAAACTAAACCCTGCTTCTATTCATTACTTCATTACTGTTTAACATTTGTGGGCTCCTCTGAATAAGGATAACCAAATATTTATATGTATTTGTCTATATTATAAAAGCTTAGAGACATTCAGACACAGAATCTGACAAAGGGCCAGATTCTTTTCTTCCTTCATTTCTGTTAGGATCTCATTTGCCTCACAGACCAACAGATATTTACAGGGAAGCAACAACTATACTATTATAATATTATATGTTATATGCTACTGTAGCTGTGTACATGTTTAGTATTATATATATCATTTAATTACAAGTGTGCAGCATCAGTGTTGTAGTTAAGCTAATATAGATAAAAGACAAAGTAGAGATGAATTATCTGCACTCTGTAATTATTCCCCATGTCAGAGCTGATGAAGCTCGGATGACTAATTCCATTTAATCTCTTTCATATTTACAGAGGTCCAGTTGTATCCTCTAAACATTTCTATATGCTACATACTAATTGGATATTGTCTTCACAACAACAATAAATAAAAATAATTCTAAAAATAAGACTTTGTTAACAAAGACCTTGCTAAGCCACAGTACTCCTGCATGTTGGCCATCTGGACAGTCGTTCATGCGCAAATAATAGAGTGACTCATGTCATATGGAGAGAAGAGACATCCTATTTCCTGTTTTATAACAAAATATATCAGAGTATTTTAAGGCCATGTGATCTGTGAGGCAGAAAAAAATTAAAACACTAAACAAAAAGCAGGTTATTTGACTTTTGCTGAAATATTTCTTTTGAAACAAGCATTTGTCTGTGTTGGTTTTGATATGAATCTCAAGTTTAAGGTTTTGTTTTGTTTTGTTACTGTTCTGTGATACATTTTCTAAAGCTGCACTCATGTTTTCTGTTGTTTTATGATTATGTCGAACAGGTTTTTGGCTCCACTTGGTTGTTGTCAACACTTTCCTTTTGCATTAATGTTTGCATGAAACTAAATACTTTCAGTCACTCGTCTATTAATGACTCACTCAGTTTTGATGTCAGTTGCGTTTGGGTTTATTCCCTTCATGTACCACGTCATACTTTCAGCTACAAACAGATCTTTTGTGCTTTATCAGTCTGCACTGATAAGCAACAGCATTAAAATCACATGCATATTACTGTGTAGGCCCCCATTGAACCACCAAAATGACTTCGACCTGTTGGGGCATGAACATAGTACTTGTGGATCCTGTGGGTCATATGGGTTGCAGAATAGGGCCTCCATGAATTAGATGATCAATGAAATTAGGCTCTAGGGAGTTTTGAGGCTGGGTGACTATGCAGAGCTCTTGGTCGAGTTCCTGGAGCTATTTCAGAGCAGTTTTTATTCTGTTTCAGGGCAAACCTGCTAGGGGAGAGCCAATGTTTAGGTGGATGTTTTGTGTCAAAGTAACATTCGCATGAATGCCAAGAGCCACTGCTTTCTTTTATTTTTGGCTGATTGGTACCATTTACCTCTTTGACTTCTCTTACAAATGTTCAAATAAAGATATATGTTTGAATTTTTTCAGACTTGATAATGGTCGTGTGCATGTTCCTCGTTAGATGTAGTTTAAGACTAGAAAAGCATTTCCTTCTCTATAAATTGTGTAAAATTTAACCCACGGGAGTTGTAGATTCACAGTTTAATTTATTGGAAATGCATTTTTACTTTCCCACCCACTGTCATTGTGATTTAAGGCTCCAGTCTCTCTATGAATGCATAGTTTTGAACAGTTGTATTCTTCCGTTTGTAAAACTTGTGTAAACATCCAAAAGTTAAAATTGTTTTACTCTCTGAATTATGTCAATGAGATGTGTGTTTTGAGCCAGTGGAGACTGATGTTTGGGGTTAGGATTACTGTAGTTTTCCTTTCTCTATGGACTTACACAAAGCAGTTTTTCTGGTTAGAGCTGCTACCTTTCAGATAGAGATCAAACCCCACTGTGATGCAGCATCTGTTCTTTTGCACTCAAGGCCACTTCAAGACAATCCAATTTTAATCATATAGCCCAAAATCACAAGTTTGTCTGAGAGGGCTTTACAATCTGTACAGCATGTGACACCCTCCTTAGACCTTCAATTCAGAGGACACAAAAAAACTTTAATGGGAAAAAGGGAGAAATTGCAGACAGAGCAAGAGACAGAAAATAGATTTCTCTCTTTCCTTTGGGTGCATTGTATTAACCTGTAAAATGCAATAAAGCCAATTTAATTTGTAATACAAAAACAAAACATTAAGAAAAACATCATTATGACTCATCAATTCCCCAAAATTGAATTTTCAAAAGAAGTGCTTGGACTAAAAAATAATAATAATTGCAAAGGAAAGATTATGAGTCCTATTATTTTCATATTTGCCATACAAACCTTCCAATGGAAAAAATAAAATAGTCTGAGCTGAGGCTTTATACACATCAGCCCCCTCTCCAGAGTAAAACTGTAGGAGGGGAATTATAATCAGTGGGGTACAAAATTAAAGCAGTGGATTAAGGCTAAATTACTTCCTTAAATAAAATAGGTAACTATATCAACAGCAGGTGGTCTCTCTCACATTCAACCACACACAAACTGTGTGTCAGACACATTTACATGATATTCCTGCTAGTAATCAAGATTTGATTTCCTAAAAACAAAGAATACTTCTAATGCTTTCCTGTTGCAAATAATTAAACAGAAGCACAGTGTTCATGTAGAGAGCAGAAAATGTCTTCATTCACATGCAGTCTTGCGCATCACATGTGAAGTGGTTTGTGTTTTTGTGCACCACAGCAGCAAAGAACAGCATGCGGAAAAACCATTCATCTGCCAATACAGACTGTATATTCATCCTTCAATTACACAGGCTTAGAAGGCAGAGATAACACAGCCTCCTGCAACTGAACATAAACTGAACATTTTCATGCCAAGATGTAGTCAAAATTGCTTTACTGTGGCATTATATTGTATGTATATATGTGCATATGGGTGTCTTTAAATTGTTTTTTATTGGTCATTTTACCCATATGCCAGTCAGAGTCGGGGAACTGGAGCAGCAAACAGGAACCCTTTGTTAGGCAGCTGATGAAAGCTACAATATGCAAGGACGAACAAGAGCACTACATTTGTATATTTTATTTATTGTTAAAATAATCCTTGTTTAGTGATACAGCTGTATGAAGAGGCTGTTGATTTACTTTCAATTTGAATGCCACAATGAAAAAATAATATAATAATTTGATCGCAAAAGAAAAGGGTATTGCACAGTACTGTATTCAACACAAACCAGGCATGATAATAGGAAAAAGCACAAAACACAACATGGACAGATCGTCGCCCTCAGTCTCTATTTAATGTTTGCTTGAAGAAACACTATTCAGAATTCACTACAATATTTATCCCCATGGAGGTTAATAATATCTGTATTGTCTAGAGGGACTTGAGTGCATATTATTGTTTTCTTAAGTTTTTTTTTATTATTTGCAACCTTTCTGTTTTGTTGTTTGTGGTATTGCCATGCTATTTTTTATTATTTTTTTTTTGTTACAGACTGGACTTGACTCGTTATACAGGATACAATCCCTGAAACAAATACAACACAGTCTTCTAGCCTGCAGGTACAGTAAAAAAAAAAAAAAAATCACACTTACTTCCTGTGCATTAGTAACATAAAACAGTCTTTTTCTTTAATTAACTCTAAAATACATTTGGTTACTAGAAAATATGCTCATTTGTTTGCCACAGCTTCTTACCATATTGATTGACATCAGTGATTTAGTGCATCCTGATGTTTTGGTGTCCTATTGTGCATTGCAGCTCAGTAGAGAATAAAAACAAGTATCTCGCATTCTCATTTAAATGTGACAGATGAAAATATACATCCAACAAGCCTTGGAGGAGGTAACTCCTTTCATCCAAACATCCAAGATGCTCGATGTTCTGTATTCTCTCCAGAATTACACTCCCATGTAGATCGCCTACAACCCTATCAAATAATATAAATAATATATGAGAAGTAAACTCCATCAATTTGTTATTGTCATGGATATCTAGAGAGCAGACTGTTTCTGTTTTGTTTCTGTTTTGTGTTTTACCTCGGGCTATAAGCACACTTGTCAATGCTCCCTGGGATCTCCTTTCATTTGTGTATGTGTATGTAGTCATGTAGGATTTATTTTCTTTTTACTGTTTTTTGTGTTTTTTTAAGCATGGGTGTGGTGGGTTTACAGTATTTACATTATGCATGCGTGGTGATATCTTTTGAATATACATGGAAAATGGAAACTGCATGTGAGACTCCCACACTTGCACTTTTACTGGAGAAATGTGCAGAAAGGTTGAAATAATATGTAATTTGCATTCAAATCTGCATTACTGAGGGCTAGCAACAACATCTTTGTATACGTTAGTGAAACAACTGCAAAACATGCACTCACTTGGAGTTGGGCACAACAAGTGGTTGCATTCGATGGGAAAAGTTAATTAATTCTGGCAATTTACAGCATTTGCAGTATAGAAAAACATAAACAGTAGCACTAAAAATGCAATTAGGCTTTCTATAGCCAGAGTTTTCGTTCTTGGCAAGTGCTCTAACACACTGGCTCTGCCACACATCGCAGAATCTTTCCTCATTTGTGAGGAAATGGAGAGGGATCCGCAGAGATGTGAAAGTAAGCCCAGACTTCCCAATGAGTATTCCACTCACAGCTCCCTGACCTTGAGGTGAGCTTATCCTCGGCCAGTGTGCAAAGCTGAATGAATTATAATATCCACCTATAGGTCCAGCCCCAGCCTGTGCCCCGACCAAACAGCGCTAGGCCTCGCACAGCTTCTCTTCGCCTGAGACCAGCAGGAGCTTTTCACCACAGTATAACTCTGACTACTGAAGGATGAAGTCCTCCTCGCCAGTCAGGACATTTGGTTCCAGAATACAGAGTGAGGATCGTAGAGAAGCTGGTGGTAACTTTCCTGTGTATTCTCATTGTAAATATTAATTAGCTTGTTGTCAGGAAGAAATGGAAATGGCAGATTTAATTTGTATTGCATTGTTGAACAGATGGATTTTATATTTGTATCTAAAGGGTTAAGAGATTGCCAACATTTAAATGTGGTGGTGAAGTGTTTTAAACGTAATTATCATCGCTGCCTTCTTTTCTATATCAATATGCACAACATGGACATTTTATACCACAGTTAACCCTTTCCTGCCTGTCCCTGTATCGGATTAAGGCACTAACTGTTATTAAACTTTGACCCCTCACCATTTTGAGGTAGTTCCCCCATGTGAGACAGTGTGCGACTGGCCTCCTGATATTAATATAAAAGTAAAATAGATGTAGCTTCAGTTTTGTTGCATCACATTTAGTGGAGACTTTGAAATTTTAAGAACAGGTCCTATTACAATAAATGTGGAATCATAATCATAATCACCCATAAATGGCTTTGCCCGAACTTGTACTCAAACTGTTTGTTGCCTGACCTTCATCCTCTTCCACCTCTACTATCAGTGTCTCTGGTGTGGCTTATGTCTGTTCAGTCAAACACAAGATGCGTTCCCTTACCCTTACAACCACACTATATAGTATGCCAGAAAAGATTTAGCATGCATAGTGTGTCAAATCCAGTTTGCCAAAAACATAAGGATGCCCTGCTACATCTGTTCACATCTTGCAGTATGCAAGCCAGCATGCTTTTCTGGCCATTCTGACTCCCAATCCTCTGTGCAGATTAGACAAGAAAATACGTCACATGCGTCACGGTGTCTTGCGCAAATATAAACAAGCCTGAGCCGCCGAGAGTGCACGGATAGATGACACCTCATTTCGCACAACACGCTGCGACGGATACATGAGCAAGACAGTCAAAGCTTGAGGCACGATATTATGATGAAGTAGTATGTCCCAGTTGTGTGCATTCCTGCATGCAACAGTATGTACTTTGTAAAGGCAGCCACAGTGCAGAAAGGAAGAAAGAAAAAGTGTTCGATTTGGAACGCAGGACAGTTAAATGTTCACCACAGACCACAATTTGTTCCCACAACCACTACAAATGCTATCCTCACAGTTTTGATCAATTATAGACCATTTGCAGATGTGTCTTTAAGCACACACTGTTCTCACTCGCCTCGCTGCACGGCTTCACTATGTCTGTGCACCTGTGCTTGTCAGATGCCGCTGCAAATGTGGCTGCCTGTTCTGTTTTAAAGGGCTGTTTTGCAATGCACTTTTTATTTGGACTATTTGTTTATTGGTTTGTAATTTGGACTCCCCCTACTTTTTTTTGGTGCCACTTTTATGTGACACTTCACTTTAAAGTGTTTTGGAAAATAAATATGATTTCCTTGGTTATGAAAAAGGGAGGCCAGACAAAAAATGAGAGAAAAGTTTAATAAAAGCGGAACAGGGCAATAGATAAAGTGTGATGGGTGCCATACTTTAAATTATGCTGCAGTGAGCAATTATGGCCATTTCTGTGCTATTACGCAATATCTTTCTCTCCTCGTCCGCTTTCTCCCATCCATCTGTCTCTTTCTCTCCACTCTGTCCATCTGTCTTGCCTACTCTCATTGCTGTCTGTTCCCATGTAACCCCTCCTTGTACCCCAACTTGCGCTCATGCGCACACACTCACTCTGCCTTATCTTTTTTCCCAGACAAGGCTCCCTGTTTGCGCTGTCATTATAACCACTTTGAATAGGCGAGCTTCGTGGCGAACGAGGAGAGACATGCTGTGCCCAATCACACAACTCTTTCTTCCTGTCCAATAGATGCATGTCATATAAGCATTCTGAGCGAGGTAATATGTATTGAAAAATCCTGGAGTGACTGAACATGAACTCGGAGAGGGTTGCTTCATGCTCCCAGGCTTGTGTGCAACATCCGGGGGTCGAAGGTAAGAAGCGTTCCTCAACCTTAAAAGGCTTAGTTATTTCCTTACCTGCTAAAAGAATGATCAAGGCTCTTATCTTACTCAAATACTTCAGAAACTGTGAGTTATTAAAGTTCTTGACTTGACTTGACTATTACAGGATACCTTACAGTCATATATACAAGGATGCGTTTTAAGTTATCGATGGAAGGAAATAAAGAACTGTCATCATTTCAGTCGAAAATAATCCTTTGAAATAGTAAACCACTCTAGTGTTAATTACACAGCCATCAGTGCAGCTCACACAATGTTAAAAAATTGTTACATCATGACTCCGCAATTGAGCAAATAACAAGGTCATTTACTACAAGTTTTTAAGTAAGTTCTCAAACTCTTTGTCTGTACATTTAAAAAAAACGGAGTCTGCTAAGTAGTTTGATGAGTACCAGGCATTAACATTTAAAACTGCATTGCCTGCCATAGATATTTATGTCCAACCATGTGGTGCAGCTTGTTTAGTCTTAAAAGCAAAGAAAAATGTCTGGAAGCTCCGACAGTCAAAATAAATATGTACTGCGTCAACATTTGAAGAGTTTGAGGAAATTACTGTGTGACCTGAATACGGCAACTCGACTCAATTTCTGTGATGTAAAAATTTCTTCTTTTCTCTACAAAGAAAATACTGCTTGCTTTGTCAGGGTATCTGTGGTTCAGATGTGGTCAGCTGACTTTGATGGCATTTTAACTGTGTCTATAGCAAAAAGTAAATAGTGACATGTTGGATCTTCAGCAACTGAACTGATCAATGTTGATCGTCTTGGCACAATGTAATGTTCTGCTGGGAAACCTTTGGTACTGGGATTCATGTGGCTATTACTTCATAACAAGCAACCATCCAGCTAGAATTTATTTTTTGTTCCAAAAATATTCTGGAAGAGAAAGTTCTGAAAAGTTCTACTAAGAATTACAGAGAATGTTCTTCGTCTTTTTAAAAATTTCTTTTGGGGGAGATATTTTTTCCTTTTTATTGAAAGAGACAGAGTGAAACTAGGGGTAGACAGAGACGAGAGTGACATACAGCAAATGTTCTTGAGGCGGACTTGCACTCATGACCGCTGCTAAGGGCCTCAGCCCATGTGGTATCGCCTTAACTCAGTGAGTTAAACGACAGCCCACTAAGAATGTTCTTCCTAAACGTAGGATAGTAAAAGATCCCTAAGTTGACTGTTGCCCTGAAACCATTACTCCTATGTTATCATGTAGCATTGTGGGAACATTGCATAGATTCCATAATGTGTTCCTTTAACAACATTATCAAAAAGTCCTCAGAACATTATAGGTAGAATGTTCCACTTTTTGAATACAGCACATCACATGAATGTCTTTATCATTTAAATGTTGTCATCTAATGTCTCAATGGTGTCTTAACATTGTTAACATTGTTATCATTGAGGAAATGTTTTTTAGAAGACTGTTCTTTAAACAACCTCAAACTTTGGTAATATATCACATTACAAGAACGTTTTATTAAAAAAATCATCTGAGGCCTCAATAACTTCTGGAAAACATTTTTTGAACGTTGGTTTGAGAACATTCCGCCTTTGTTATCATAGAACATAATCTGTGTTTCTGACTCTGTCTTCTGAATGTTGATGTTAGACCAGTGGTTCTTAACCTGGGTTGGATCGAATCCCAGGGGTTCGGTGAGTCAGGCTCAGGGGTTCAGCGGAGGTCAAGACACTAGGGCTGGACCTGAATATCTAAGTATTCAGTCGTTGTGTTGCCGTCCGGATAATAATTTTAAGATCCGAATACTTGCGTGCACCCCACAACTGCCATCGCCATTGCCACAAGTCAACTACACTGCCATGAGGCCAGCTGCTTGAGCAAAGATTACCAGTGTTTTGTCAACCTCACAAAAAAGGGGGGGGATTGTTTTATCCCCCCTCCCTTCCCCCCTTATTCCAAATGATAATATTCTTAAAGCATTCATTAAACACATTTGATTGAAAGTTTTTTTTTTAAGTTATTTTTTGGGGGGAGAGTTTTTCCGTTTTATTGGTAGAGAGAGAGAGTGAAAGAGGGGAAGACAGGAGAGTGACATCCAGCAAATGGTCCTGAGCCAGACTCGAACCCATGACCACTATACCAAGGGACTGAGCCCACATGGCACCGCCCCAACTTAGCAAGCCAAACAGCGGCCCCCATTGAAAGATTTCATGTAAAGGATTATTAGAACTTGGAGATAATGTTAGGGGATGTTTTGGGAATGGTCCATGCTAGTTGGGCAAAGGTTACTGATTATACTGTTGTCAAAATGTAATAAAAAAAAGAACAACTTTTGGCCAAAATTTTAAGGCCACTCTCTTCGAACTCAATTCTGCATTTGCTCAGTTCCCTAGGAGTCCAACCGCCAAGTGTGAAGTTGACCATATGAGCAGTTGTCAAGAACCAGATAGAACAAACACAGATAAGCAAAAATTTCTACATTTGTTCATGAGATATTTACATTTTCAGATAAAGAACTCAGACCCAGATTATAGGTCTTGTTCTTCAGATCCACACATTTATAAATTAGTGATTCACACTAATAAATAATAGACTTCTGTTTCCAAAAATTAAAGTAGTAGTTATATACTAGTGATGTTTTAAAATGTGGCCATTTCAACTGCAGTAACTTTAATGCATGGTGTTGCAGATTTCCACTATACATTATTGCTTGTAATCTGGGGTCTCTCGCTCATTCAGGACACTAGCCAGGTGGTCAATACTCATCTATCTGCGTGTTTGAATGCAAATTACAACTGGTGCTTGTTTGGTTGTGTACTTGCCTGTAAATTAGTTTGCTCAGTAGTGGCAGCACCTTGTCTAATTGCAAGCTTTAATGCTAATTGCGTTCAAATGTTGTTCACTCCTGACTGTGTATTTTTAGAACAGTGGTGAGGATATGCCTGTACTCAGCATGAAGCAACAGAATGGTTGAGCTTGTATGTACATTACAGATGCTACACATGAAGCAAAGTCTGGTGGGTGTTTCCTCTTTTGATCGTGGTCTGGAAAAAAACGGACTAATCACAACATATGCAATTTGAGCATGATTTTGAAAGTTAAATTACTAAGAAAATCTGCTTATTGTTCAGGCAGCAATTTATAATGAACAATCCTAAGCAATATTTCCATAAATCATTTGGTAACCATGGAAACATGTATGCCAGCAGCACATGATTGCAGGGATTTTCAGTTAGACAGTTAAAAGCTGTTAAAAAAAAAAGCCTACTTAATAAAAAATAAAGTATCTAAATTTGTGTGTATCTGTGCACAGTGTTCAAGACACTGGTTTTTGTTCGTGTTTTTACTTGTTAGTCTTTTATAACGTGATTCATTTGCAGTCTAATAATAAACTACTTAGAACCAGTTATTTCCCTGTGAGCTCTTTGCAACACCAGAAAACACAAATATATGAATAAAAAGCATTTAAGGGCTGCATAACCTGCTCAGTCAGTCAACAGAGTTTGGATTTCCTTGCAGAAACCCTAAAGGATCTGCAGGATGACACCAAAACTGTCCGATCAGTACGTAACCTGTCTGTCTGTAAAGCTCAAGTTTACTTTACATAGGGTTTTTGTTCTTATAATTTTTTTGATGAAACAAAGATAATTAAAATGTCACATTTGTAATTATATTTTGTCAAGGTTAGTGATCCATGCTAAACTATCTACTGTTCAATTGTTCCTCTTTTGGAAGCTGTTATACACAAATTCAACAAGTTTTCAATCATATGTATATACAGACAAGGCATTTTAACAATAACGACTCATAAGTGCGACACTAATAATTTTAAATACTTCATCACTTACCCGTCTCTTTGTGATTTCTTGCCCACAGTCAATAAATAACAGCACCACCGTCTAACTTGTGATGTTCTCAACCATGATTTCCCAGCAGATGAATTAAAGCCTGGTTACTTCCTGACAGCATCAATCCAGACCCCCTCTTTCCTGACAGCATTTACACAGTTTTGCAGAACAGATAAACAGATACACTGAGGAGGAATGTTTGTATAGCAGATGAGCCCACAGAAGGTGCTAACAGCCAGACATTCATAATAAACTATGGGAGGCAATATCAGTGTGATTTGTTTATTAATAAAATACTAAAATGCGGAGAAGGGAAGAAGTATTTAGAGAGAACTGACAACACAAGCAAGACTTAAGATAAAAGCAACACACTGTCTGATTGTCAAGTGGACAGATTTGGTCAGATTTATAATGTCACTTTTTAAGACCTAAAGATTACGAGACTGAAAGTATTTGTTCCTCAGAGTCTGTGGTTTAACTACTCAATCTACACTGACACTACACTGATCAGGCATAACATTATGACCACCTGCCTAATGTGCTCAAAAATCTTTGACTCAGGGTGTCCTACCAGGACGTTGGCAGTGGATCCTTTGGGTACTCTGGCTTGTGCAGTCGGGCCTCTGTCAATCAAACTTGTTCTACTGCATCCTGTTGATGCTTGATCAGAATGGAGTCGAGGAAGTTTGGAGGTTAAATCAATGTCTTGGGCGATTGCCATGTTCCTCAACATGTTCCAGATTGTTTGATGGGGTGCATTTTTTGGGGATAGGCCAGTGATATTTGGGACTTCCGTTTGCATGAGGGAGTGTGCTTGTTCTGGGACAATGTTTATTTGGGTGTCTAAGTCTCATCAACATGGATGCCAAAAGCCAAGGTTTCCCAGCAGAACACCACATAGTGCCAATATGATCAATGTTATTTACTTTTCCTGTTAGTGGTCATAATGTTGTGGCTGATTGGTGTATTTGTGCCATAGAGTCTGTTGAAGCTAAAATACCTTAATGGACACTTTATCAAGGCACCAAGTCTGAGCAGGTTTACAGAAAGAACTGTGTGTAGGCAAGTTCAAAGTGTTCAAAAGTACCCAGAACAAAAAGGCATGTAACTGTCCAAATACTTAGATTGAATGTGTGGTAACAACCATATATGAACCAGAGACATAGATGACAGGAGGGATGGAAAAATGTAGACTTATGAACACTTGTCTAATTTGCATCCAAATCGAGGTCTATTTTCAGTTAACACCACATTTTAAGGTTGCAGCAGAAACACCTCACACCTTAAATCTGACTCAAAACTATAGATGTGTGATGTCATTTGAACCTTAGAACCTTGTGACTTAAAATTACTTCTTTTGCATTCATTAACTAGCAACAAGCAAAAACTGTGCATTTATTAACAGTTTTTTGAAGTGTTTTGAGCACGCTGACCATACAGTTAAACAACAAGGAGGTGGGTTGTACTGCGAGAACGGCTTTAAAGCAGCATTTTCTGCAGTGAAAGCTCAGCGCTATTGGAGTACATTGCAAGTGACATGACATGACATGACATTAACCCGCCTCTTTGGACCGACACCTTTTAAGCCCCTGTGGTGTGGTGCTATAGTCGAAAGATCATTTGAAATGTCGCTTTAAGGTTAACTATGAGCTTAGTTACTGTGTCAGTATTAATCAAAAAGGCCTTGATGCATTCTGAGTAACATTACATTTTCTACAAAATCTATTAGTCAAAGCATTTTAGCCTGTATGTGATTGCAACATGCACCCTAAACAGTTGAATTGTATTTCAATTGAGTTATCTGTTGATGTCCTTTCTTGGAGACTAAATGTAAGAAGATAATATAAATAAAAATACAAAGGTATTTTTTAGGTAGAAAGACTTGTTTTTAACTTTTTTGAAATCAGTGTTTTGCCTCGCTTGTTGAAAGTTTAGCTGCTAAATAAGGGATGAAAATACAACAGCTGCATGTTGGGGCCTGTACTACCAAGCAGGTCCAACAAATCCAGGATATGTTACAGTTATCTGGCTTCACTAAACAGAACCACCACAGTTACATGAAACTGATAATCAACTCAGTATCTCCACCCGGAGTTTCCAAATCTAGCTCTAGAGCACATTCGCATTAAGGAGCAATGTTGGTGTGGCAGGTCGAGCGTTGCCCCACCTCCAATCGTCATTAGCTGCACCTGCCAGCTGATTGCTCAGGGGTACCAGCTCGGTATTTGGCCAAGCCCTGGCATGGCTTACCGGCAATTACCTGGCAGGGGTTTTGTCTGGCCTGTGTGAGGCGGTGGCAGTTAACAGGGACTGGTGAAGTAGGCATGGGGCTATTAGAGCCATAATCTAAAAAAAACGCATCAGCAGTGTCCAGTGTATTTCGTGCAATAACTGCGGGGACGGCGCAGAGCACGGCACGCTGCCTTTATCGTGAGACGGTGGCTTGTATGGGGCGCCGTTTGTAAAAATTCAATCACTGTTAAATAGGTGACATTTTGTGAACATTTAGTTCACTTTTCTCACATTTAGCTCATTTTCCCTTCATTTGCAACAGAAATTCATGCAAAACAGATTGTTTTATATATTTGTTAAAAATGTGTACATGTGAAAAATAAATCTAAATGCTAAATCTAAATCTAAATGTTAAATCTAAATGTAAATGCTAAATCTAAATCTAAATGTTAAATCTAAATCTAAATGTTAAATCTAAATCTAAATGCTAAATCTAAATCTAAATGTTAAATTTAAATCTAAATGCTAAATCTAAATCTAAATCTTAAATCTAAATCTAAATGTTAAATCTAAACCTAAATCTTAAATCCAAATCTAAATGCTAAATCTAAATCTAAATGTTAAATCTAAATCTTAATCTTAAATCGCTCGCCAAGTGTAAAGCTAAATATTTAGAAAATATGCAAATTAGGCCGGTCAGCGCCTGTCTACCACGCCCCTTGCCGTAGCCTCAGATCACGAAGCCCCGCCCACACCTCCGACTGCGGCTCAGTGGTGTTTCAGCTTGTTCTGTCTCACAATGACTATACAAACTGGACGGTTGAGCATTACCCTTGCTCACAGGGAACTTTTATTAACAGCCGCCACCACAACATACTGCAGGCACACTTCTCTCTGGGTGCGTAACACACAAATCTGTCCGGGTAGGAACAAACAATACACACAAGCAATTCCTATTGCTACAAGTGGGTAATGCAGGGGAAGAGGCCGACATGGCGGGCTCGCCCCGACCAGATGAACTGGAGGGGGCGGTAATGGTCGGTGTACGGGCTTCACTTCAGGGTATCGCTCCACCGGCGCAGTCCACACCAAAAACGGCTCCTGGTCGGAGCGAGCCCGCTATGTCTGCCTCTTCCCCTGCATTACCCACTGAGCCACTGTCGGAGGTGTGGGCGGGGCTTCGTGATCTGAGGCTACGGCAAGGGGCGTGGTAGACAGGCGCTGACCGGCCTAATTTGCATATTTTCTAAATATTTAGCTTTACACTTGGCGAGCGATTTAAGATTAAGATTTAGATTTAACATTTAGATTTAGATTTAGCATTTAGATTTGGATTTAAGATTTAGATTTAGATTTAGCATTTAGATTTAGATTTAAGATTTAGATTTAGATTTAGCATTTAGATTTAGATTTAAGATTTAGATTTAGATTTAGCATTTAGATTTAGATTTAAGATTTAGATTTAGATTTAGCATTTAGATTTAGATTTATTTTTCATGTGTACACATTTTTAACAAATATATAGAACAATCTGTTTTGCATGAATTTCTGTTGCAAATGAAGAAAAAATGAGCTAAATGTGAGAAAAGTGAACTAAATGTTCACAAAATGTCACCTATTTAACAGTGATTGAATTTTTACAAACGGCGCCCCATAGGCTTGGTTTTAGCCTATGCGCTAAGCTTTCCTGGCTCGGGTAAGTCTGCCGCTTATTTTAACCGAATAATTTGCTTGTTAGCTGTGTTAAGTGGCTCTGCTCTCTGTTCCACTGTAACTGTAAAAGCCACAATTGGTGTTTCCTCTCCTGCGCTTGGCGTGGGGGTTGCATCACGCAGCCCGGTGATGTGGGCCGCCAGGTGGGCACACCGAGAAACAGCTCTCACGGCCTTCAGCCCTGGTGCAGTTGCTCCGTCCTCCTTCTTCTGCCTTCTTTTTTGGTGACGACTTTTGGTCTGGACCGACTCCAGTGCACCTCATCTCCGCCGTGCACTGAGGTTGCGTCGGGTCCCAGATCCCACCACAACTCTGTTTGGAAATTATTATTTTCTCTGTCTATTGATTTGGGTTTGTTTATGTTTTTGTGGGGGGGTTACTTGTTTTCGTTAATATAGCATCTTTTTGGGGGTTTGAGCTATTCTTGGTGGAAGTTAGTTCCTTTTGTTAGTTAGTCACTTCTTTTTTGGTTTAGTACTTTTTCTGTTTAGTACCTCTGTTAGTTGAAATTATTTTCTGTCATTAATTCAGCTTCTTTCATTTTCTTAGGTTATTTCTTTGATATCAATTCAAATTATATGTGTGTGTGTGTATATATATATATATATATATATATATATATATATATATATATATATATTGTGCTTATGTTTAATTATTTGGGTTTGGTTTGTGCCCATGCAAGCGGTGTGCTAATTTGTTTCTTTTTTTGCTTGTTTCTCAGGACAGGAGCCAGTGCAGAGTGCGGCAGACTTCTCCGGTGGTGATTCCCTTCTCACTTCCCCTTAGTTGTTCGTGGCACGTGGTGATTTGGTTTGTAGTGGGTTTTTTTCATGTTTGAGTTGTTTCATTCTGTTTTTTTGGTCCGTCCAACCAAACGAGGTCCTGACCCTGTTCCTGCAGTTTGTTTGTTTTTTCCACCTCCTTGCTCTTTGCTTTGGGCATTTAGTGTACAAGTTTCTTTTTTTGGTACCATCGCTATTTAAAATATAGATATTTTAATTAATAAAGTGTTATTGTGTTTGGAAATCCGTCTCTCGTCCTCTCTATTTACTGTACAAACTTGTGACATAACACTAGGGGTCTGTTCTGGCACCAGATAAACTACAATTCTAAATCAATATGAGGAGTTTTGAAATATAATGCAGGCTAAAATCAATACAGCTGCAGCAGCCAAAGTAGAAAGGAAAGCAGGTAAAAAAAGAAGTGGGAAAATGCGTCATTATTAGACTTATCAATACAACTGTTGTTTTTGTTAGTCAAGATTCAGTTTAATTATTAAATTTACAACTGTTGTCTTTTATGTGGTTTACAAAAACTAAATAATAAAGTAAAGTATAAAAAGCGTTTAATGTTGATTTGGAGGATCAATTCAGTATTCAAACATTTAATCTCATTCATATGGCTTTGTAAGGCAATTTTGGACTTTTTCTTTTGCTGTAATCCTGGTAGCATTACACGGTTTTGGGAGAGGTAAAGAACAAATATAAAAACATTGATAAGAAGCCTTACAAGTTACCAAGTAGATTATAAGGCTTTAGTGTTTCAATCAGTTTCTGTTTTAGGATTATATTGCACTACAAAGATATATAGAACAAAGAAAAGGCTTTGAAAATGCTTGAGGCTCGAGAAACTCCTGACTTCCTCTCTCGCTATCTGCACACCAAGCTTTATGGGATCTTCAAGGCAAAGAAGGGAATTACTTGGTCAGTAAGCGGTGTTTTAATATGTATTGACCTGGTATCGTTAACATAACCTGCTCCAGAGCTGGTTAGGTGTTCAATAATAGTTATCATAGTGAGGTAAGAATGGAACCACAGTCTTAATCCTGGAAACTCTGGATTAAACCTTAAGTTATCTTGCTAACACTAAACTCTGCCTCATTGTACAGGTCTCTGATCTGAATGTAACCTTCTATTAATTAATGAATGAAGCAATTTGATCTAAACTGATTTCACTTGTAACTAAATGTTTAGTGTATGTATTTACATTGATGTATCCATTTAATCATATTCAATGTCCTCGATATTTCTCTAATCAGTACCTTCAGTCTTTTTTGGCACCATAGCTTCATATTTTGGGCGCAAGAGAGCAATAGATAGAACACAGAGATGGAGCTTTGTACAGACAGGTCCTGCAGTCTGAGCAGGTATCAGTCGGGCAGCGGGTGGTAATGACTGGCAGCTTGTATTTTATCTCAGATTATCTGTCTGTTTTGTTTTCTGTGTATTAAGCAGGTGAACTAAAACAATGCTGTAAAGACCCGAGCGCATTTTGAAAACATGCCCAGAAACACAAACCCAGCGACTGCCAATATTTCGAAGCCCCAGTCAGTGTTAAAAAAAAGCTTAAATGTCACTTAACAAAAGTCGCTCTGGCAGTGACGCTGTGAACACAGCAGGGGTAGTTAATACATACATAGTGTCCATCTAGAGCTAGATGGTGTCTGGCTCTGCCCACTCAGTTATGAGGCCTGTTTGCATGTATGTTGGTGCCAGTAATTCACAAAGCATATAACATATAGGCATTTTAATTGGATGCATCATGTAGGCAAACAGAAGGCATGGCAGTTATATAGTGACATTGTCACTATGTAACTTATTTGCAGTTATATAGTGATAATGACCTTAATATATAAGGTGTAGATGCCAGTATAACAAGCACGTAATCCACAACATCTCCTGCTGCTAAATGTAAATGCATGAGGCTCGACCTATTTTATACAAATATACTGTCCTTTCGGCAGTCCTTATTCTTTGATGCAGAGTCGCTGTTAGATCATTATTGCAGGACTGTGATGAGAAGGGAAGTTATTTCATGAGTGTCTTATCACCATGGTTACGAGAGTCCTGTAGGCCAAAACAAAATATCCTAATGGACGAGAGTGAGTTCAAAAACAAGCCTAGTACAGACAGCGTGTGCATTTATCAGCCGATTTTATTAATCGCCCCAAATGAAGTCAACAATTGCAACCATTTGGTGAAACTGATTGTGTTTTCTTTTGCAGGTCTGTAATTTTATACATAATTTCCAGGGATATTTTTGAAGAACAAAAATGGTTCTGATTTCAAGTGAAAATAAAGTCATGGGAAAAAAAGTGCAGACAGTGTTCTGCTAGTATTTTTGCAGTTAATTAATTGTAATTCATTGCTGGTGTAAGAGTGTGTCTTCTATTCAACACACAGAAGATCAAATTAACTTGGAGGTGTAAGGTGGTGTAAAATAAGAATAAGGCACAAAATATTATAACAGTAATGATAAATGATTATTAGGCGCAAGTTTTAATTAAGAAATTCTTTTAGAGGAATTGTAAATATTAACATTTTCCAGGAGGCTTACCAAGAAATTATTAGAAAATTCTGAATAAATTGTTGTGGTTTTCATAGATTAACTGATCAGAAAACCTAATTATATAGTGACAAAATTTTCACACAGTCACTGAAGTTTGAAGCAGTACAAAATCAGTTGGTATGTTAAAATGAAAAAAACTCTTGCTTACAAATACAAGCATGCATTGGTATGCAGTGAAAAGCAGTTGTAGCAGTCACTAGTGAGGTTATTTTCTGGTTTTAAGGCTAATTCAGGTCTCGGATACGAGGTCAGCTCAGTGACTGACCACATAACACGGATATGAGCAAGCAAAGTAGCCTATAATCATCACCATAGATGCTTGATTTTCATAATGGGTCATTCATCAGTTGTAATTTGTTGAGCTAATCTTCCCATTTAGTTCTGTAAGGAAAAAATTAACCCAGGCAATTCACACTGATGAATGAACCCATTATCGGCATCATGGTAAATTGAAAGGTCATATTAAGGTGACAGCTTGGGGAACCAGGACCCTGCCATAAAGGAAAATCTTAGAACACGATCTCTCACCTTCATCAGCAGTTATTAATGATGCTAAAATATATTAATAATAAGCAGAATAAAAATGCTTCACATTCAAAGCCTCCATTCGATGTGATTAATATTCCAGAGGTGATGGGTTATATAAAGTATAAGCAGCGCTTCTCAATGGCAGATCCTGCCACATTACAGAAGGCAGTTTGCATTAGACAAAGACATTTGACACAACAACTCACAGATACACTGTAAAATACAAGGTGTTGAAGGAATCTACACTTACGGAAGGACCAGAGACTAGTGCAAACACCGTCTGTTTCCACAGACTGCATCGGGACCCTGCAGATGCACTGATGTTTTCAGATATTCTGGCTAATTAGACTTCTGCTGTTGGCTGACCTACTGCATGCCGCAAAACACATGAGGTCACATATCCTTATGAACTAATAAGCACCAAGTTGCACAGGAAACTGTTGTTTTTACAGCATGTACCCAAAGCCAGAGACTGCAAAGTAGTATACAGGGAAAAAAAGAAAATGCACAGGACAACAAATCATTGGGAAAAAAATCCATTCATTGAATCTAAAGCTGTTAGTGATCAATCAGCAACAATTTAAGATTAGTAAGAGCTTTATTGATAATGTGAGCAACCATTCTTTGCAGCCCTACAATTCATACAGGAAGCACATACTGTATGTTGAGTCTAACAACAGGTGGTATAATGACTAGTACTTGTACGTTGTGCAGTGGCAAACAAATATGAAAGCACCATTCACCCACAACCAAACCATCTGAGTGTTGCAGCTACATTTAAATGAACTGATTTGGTGTGCTGTGTCTCCCTGGCCTAGGGAGACACAGATGTAATTATTAATATCATTAGTTACGCCTGCACTTTTCCTGCCATGACAAATTTAAAATGTATAATACGAGCAAGATCTGTTGTCTCGTTGTCTCATTGTGGCATCAAGAACTCCAGACCTGTTATGATGCATCTCGGATTCAAAAGATCCATTTGTTAAGGAGGATAACATGCCTGAGAGACCAGGTGCTTCTTGCTATACAATCGGATTCATATACAGCCTGTCAGGATTTATTTAGTGGTAATAACCAGCTTGCTGTACATGGCCATGTGACTAAGGTTCATGCTTCTGCTGTGGCTCCTTATCATTCTCTATAGTGCAGGTTGTTAGTCCTGCATTTATGCATATTTCTGCTGTGAGCCATAAACTGTGGGATAATGGTTGAGCCACTTAATACAAGGTCTTGCCACGTGACTACATGGATAATTCATATACTATACCAGCTGTTATTCATATAAACACATTTTACACTGAAACTAAGAGTACATTTCTTCAACAATAACAACCTCTCATTTTTAAGGCTCAGCTTTTTTACAAGAAATCCTGTCCGTGTCAAAAGTTTTGAAATCCCCAATAAAACTTCCCAGAGGAGAGTTTTGCTGTTCACAGGTCTTTTCTTTGTCTCATCTGGAATAAATCATCTTATTTGGAGATTACTCAGTTCTGACTCATTTCTCCTTAAGTCCCCTAAGGAGAAATAAGGAGGAAAAGAAGAAATCAATCTAAGACAAATCATCCTGTCCATTTTTTGAATAAGAGGAGAAACACTTTGACAAGTTGGGAGTTCTTTAGCTGCGTTCATAGGCTTCTTAAGAGTTTTCTGCTTAACAACTTTATGGAGCAATAAATAGACAACTAAGAGAAAAATACTTGCATGATTCAACTCTCCATGTTGTCTAACTTTGGTACGGAAAATATTATTCATAGACCATAAATGAAACTGAATTGTTTGTAGTAATTTTACACTGGAGCCACAAGCCTCAGAACGCCTTAAACCTGCATAAGCAGTGTACAGGGTAAAACCAGCCTTATCCGAGCTAAAGCCAGTGAGTGACTGTAGATAAGCAGTAAAATTGGCATACTCTGCCACATGCACTGTGGAAAATAGGCTATTGGCTTCACGCATCATGTACCTGCAGCCTGTACATCATCTATGTGATCACGTAGCAGTCTGCTGTCTATTCAATAGCCTGTGTTTTTTTAAAATATTTGTTGGGGGAGTTTTTCCATTTTAATGATGGGGGAGAGCGAGAGGGTACAGAGAGGAAAGAGAGACATGCAGCAAAGGGTCGTGAGCCCGACTACATGGTAATACCCTAACTCAGTGAGCTATACGGCAGCCCTCAATAGCCTATGTTATTATAACATGTCTCAGGTTCAGATTCCATTGAAAGAGACTTGCAGGCAGGTTGAATTGTTCGCTGAATGACTAAAAGTAGAGCAGTACCGTTATCTTGTCTTGTTTGAGCTAAAGTATTTATGTATTGCTGAATGTCTGACTGTACCGCTGGGACATATCGGTGCTTTTTTCTGTACTTGCAAAAGCAAGCAATCACACAACTATGGATTTGAAATTGGTATGGAAAGAATAAGGCCATCATGTTTTTTAAAATGATCTCCCAGCCAGAGCTGTCATTCTCGCCACCTCACAGGAGTAAACACTCATAATCATTGACCTGAATCCACCCTGGCATAACAAAGACACTTCCTTTGCTTGCTTGCTTGTTCAGACTGGGCTATTGATCCTGACAAACAACCCATCCAGGGTGTGTTGCAGTCATTCAACACATCTCTCCTCTTGTCTCAGTTCTAAGTTACCTCTATCAACAGATCCCTCCTTTGCGTTGCAACGCAAACACTCGGTGGAGTTTACCTTCAATGAGCAAAGCCATAACAACTCACTAAGTGTTTGTTCAAGCAGAAGGTGGAGAGACATGCAGGAGGGAGGGAGGGAGGGAAGGAGGTAGTGATGATAAATCACCAGTGAGGACTATGTGAAGCTGACAGTATTACATCCTTGGACTGTTCCTCAGTAGGCAAGGTTAGGCTGTCTATCGGTGGGCTGTGGCTCCCTCTGAGCCTGCAGGAAAGGCAAAATTAGGCAATTACAGGCAAATAAATCTTGTATCCCTTGACAGGAGCTTTCAGAGTCTGAGTGTAAAATGGTGTTAGGATTCAGATGGAGTGCCTCTGTGCATCAGGACTTCAGTGTGCATGTACTCTGCACACTATGAAGAAAGGTCCTCTTCTTTCTACAAAGAACTGGTGGGGCTAATTCTCTGAGCCGCAGACCAATAAAAACATAACATAGTTTGAATTTAGGAAACATATGGGAGCTTAATATAATCCACAGATAGTTGATTCTGTGGTATGATGTTGCAGATATTCTTTTTGTGTTGGACCTGCTGGGTGTATACGTGTAGAGATTGGAATCTGTTTCCCTCCTGGCTCCCTGTAACTAGCAGGTTAGCTTAGCTTCCGCTGCAAGTCAGGTGACCTTGCAAGTCTTCTAAACTTGTCTTTGCACAGACATCTTGTGATGTATTTTTAAAGAGCGCCTGTTGATGTTTGAAGTTTGACTCCATTAGGATTTCACTCACTGAGACGTTGGTTGTTGTGTGCCTGATTTTGTATTGTGCTGTAGTAACAGAGGAGGACACGCTCGCATTAAAACCAATATGGCTGTGTAGACAGTGTACCAGTTGATATTCACCACATGAAATCACACCTCAGTGCTCCTGACTTCACCAGAATACGAGGTGAGGCTGGAAATAGCAAAGATACATTTAATGATAGTGAAACAGAGGTATATTTAGTATTCATGAAGAGACACGCCACTCCGACACTCATTCTGCTGCGGAGGGACATGGCTGGCCAAACACAGCAGCTTGAGGTAAATGCACAGAGGTAGTTTATAATGTTTGGGAGCCATAAACATTCTGCCCTTGGCTCTTCCCTAGCAGACGGACCATGGAGAATTTTACTACTGCCATAAAGCATGTTCATCTTCTGCTTCTCCTCTTGCTTCCCCTCAGTTATAACACACACAGAGATAGCACATGCACAAACACACTTGCACAACCCCACCCATGTCATATTTCACAAACACCTTGTGCATTAAAATGAAGAAGGTGAACAGGAATGCCTTCTGTAAACAGACTGGTCTGTGGCTCTCCTCACTGATGCGCTGCTTGAATACTCAGTACAAAAACCAAATACTAAGGATGGGCTTGTTTTTCAACTAATTTATTTTAAGTTTTAAATATGAATGCTAGTGTTTATTGTACAACTGAACTAAGGCAAGAGTGCATCTCAAATAAGTATTAGCTTCATGAGGTTTATAAAACTTTGTTGTACTGAATTTCATTATATTGTTAATTTGTCATTTCCTATATGTGCTTATCCTGTAAAACTGTGTATCATACGACAGCCTGTCTGGTCAAATAAAGACACGTTGAAGTGAAAGTTAGATGTGTTCTGATGTTTCTCCAGGTAAAATTAAGTCTACTGGTGCATTCGGAAAATGTTCAGACCCCTTCATGTTTTTCACATTTTGTGGTAATCTTAAAATGTATTCATCTCATTTTTTCCAATTATTCTACACACAATACCTCACAATGACAGAGCAAAAACAGGTTTTCAGAGTGTTCTGCAAATTTATTCAGTATAAAAGACTGAAATATACAGAAAAATATTCAGTCACTTCACTTAATACTTGGTTAGAGCACCTTTGGCAGCAATGACAGCCTCAAGTCTTCTTGTGAATGATCCGGAAAGCTTGGCAAAGCTTTCTTTTGGAAGTTTCTCCCATTCCTCTTGTCAGGATTATTCATGCTTAACCAGGTTGGATGCGGAGCATTGGTGCACGGCCATTTTCAGGCTTCTCCAGAGATGCTATATTAGGTTCAAGTCCAGACTCTGGTTGGACAACTGTAAAGGAGTGTACTAGAGTGTTCCTGAAGCCAGACCTGTTTTCCTGGCAGGATGCTTAGGGTTTGTTGAAACGTAAACCTCTGCTGCAGTTTGGGATCCTGAGGACTCTGGAGAAGGTTTGCACTCAAGATTGCTGCAAACTTTCTGCATCCATTTTTCTCTCTGTTCTGGCCAGTCTCTGTTAAAGAAAAACATCCCTAAAGCCTGATGCCGCCACCACCGTGTTTGACTGTAGGCATAGTATTAATGAGATGACTCTGATACTTAGTGCCTGGTTTCCTCTCCACACAGGGTTGGGAACTGGGGCCCAATGGTCCTAATCTTTGTTTTAATTAAGCGAAAAAGACATGGAGGACTAGTTTTGGCTCATTATGGTTTGTATTGACATTTTTAAAGATGCATTTCATGGGCAGATTCTTGAATCATGTATTTTCTATACTGTGCATTTTACTGACTTCCAACTTAATTTGCTAAGAAGATTTAAAATCACCTCTTGAGTTTGCAATTTTAACATTTCTTCTCGTAAATTTTAGGAGTCAGTAATGGAAATGTCCCAGTGACAGGAGATAGTCACGATCCACGACCTTAACAATTAATGTGACCATTTACTTATTTTTTCAAGGACAGTCTATTATAAATTACCCATCATCTTTGTAACTGTGCCAGTGTTAACAAAAAGGTTGCCCTGGCAATAAGCTAAATTTGTCATTAAAACTGCAACATGAAAAATTAGGGCAAAGGACCATAAGTGAAACATGTAGCAGCTGAATAGGAAAAGGTGTGTAAAATAGATGCTGCAATAATATCAAGCAGACAATCAGAGCAATCAGTTAAGACATGGCAAGATCAAAATGTATTACATTACAGACAACATCAAGTCAGAAGGGACAAACATTCAAATAGAAAAGCAAGTGAGAGCAGACAAGGCAGGCATGCAGTGACTAGTTATGATGGCAGGTCTGGGTTTAAAGAACGGAAAGCTTTGCCAAATTATATATATTTATTGGAAGAATGTTCAGGAACTGGAAAGTGCTTAATGTGTATCCATAAAGGACACTATATCTCAGAAGTATATTGCTAAGATGGTGGCTTTAAGGGTTTATTATCCAGGACCTTGAGAGCTTGTTTAGCAGTAGATGGAACAGGCTTCATGACTGGATCACTGGCAAGTTGTTAGACAGTATGTGGCTTATGTATTTTTGAGTCAATGTAAAACAGTTTATGTTTGTTTTTGCAACAGCTTGATTAACAGAGAGTTGAGTCACAGTGTGGACAGTTTGGTGGGTTTGATGCTGTTGTACATTAATATGGAACTGGCAATGATGCACTGAAATGCAAAAGCTCCTGAGTTTCTAGAAAACTCTGCACTGCACTCAGAGGGATCATTAGCAGACAGACATTAAGCCTTCTTTCGCCAATGAAAAACAACTTCATTACGTATTTCCTGATATTATTTAATATTTCATGCCATTATTTAGTACATGTGCAACATATGTTGTATTTGTTGCTCTAATTCGTGTTCATTTTAAGTAGGCAAACACCACTGGGATTGTGGATGAAAAAGTCCCTTTCCCTCTCCATGTGACATGCTGTTTGCTAATCAACACCTACAGGTGAGGAGCAGTGGTAACTACAGTGATTATGCACTTATGAAATCCCTCGCTAAAGTTGTCCTTCAGCTATAACCATGCAATAATGACTCAGTAGCAGTTCTGCACCAAAAGAAGACTCCCACAAAAGGCAGCACATTAATTTACTCACACCAGAACCTGTGCATTTTTGCAGTCGCCCAATCAGTTTGTTTTTTAAGAAGATGGATTTCTTAAACTTGATTTACCATAGTAAATACCCCTTTGGCCACAGGTTGAATGTGCTTATTGTGAGTCACTTTCACCAAGACATCTGCCAAATGAATGCAGAGTTCATTTAAGCTTTTTTATGGTTTAATTAAAGCCTTAATGGTAGCCTTAGTTAAGTTGCTATTTTTGGAAAAATGTTTCTCGAAGGTAAGCGTAAACCTGTGGGAGCCAGAAAGATGCTGTGATAAATCTACTTTATTTGCTACTCTTTAGACTCTCCAAGGCCTGGTTTCTGCTCAACTCATAACCATCAGTTCTTTATTGAACTTCTCTGAGGGTCAATATAACTTTGATTGAAAATAATGCCAAGAAATGCACTCCCTCTTTTTTTCCCCTTTTCCTCTTAGTGCTGCCTTTACAAAGAACCTGTCCAGCTGCAGTTACAGGTGTCTTTGACTTGTCTTCTTGTCATTGTCACAGTGGGTCTACATAGAAAGCGTTTCAGTCATCCATCTCATGCACATCTGATGGAACAGATTCTCTTCTATTTTAATCAGTGTAGCTGTCCAAACAGGCCATGTAACAGCTCACATTTATGGGCATACGGCGCAAGTAAAACACATATTTTTACGCTTCAACTCCATTATCCCACATTTTACGCGCATAAATACAATCACTGTGCCTTTGGCTCTGAGAGCTTCTAAACAGTTTGACCTTCTGCTCAATACTGTCTCTGAACTCCTCCTTTGTCAACACACACAGAGCACTGAAGCTGCTGCTGGGCCTCTCAAACAGACATAGTGTAAATCAGACAAGGAATGCACGTATTCAAAATTTAAGAAGATATGTAAAACAAATTTCATTGCAAACCAGCCAATACTTGTTCAGATTTCACAGTCACACATATCAACCTCAGAAAATCACCAGATAATTAGGATTCCTGTTCTGGAAATCATTAATGTGCTCCACAGATGTTTCAGAATAAGTCAAAACTCTGACTTGCTGTTAGCGCTGCAATCATAAGGACTTATCCTCTAGCAAAAATTCATGGAAATCTATTCAGTCCTTTTAGAGAAATTTCTGTCTGGACCAAAAAGGCGGCTCTCCCTAGAGCCATACTTCTAGCAATGCCTGACATTTCACTTGCCGAGAGATGATTTTAAATCTGTGTTCAGTCTTATTTGCAACATTAAGGATTAACTCTCAGTGAAACATTTTTCAGAAACCAAAAGCTGAAAATTTCTGTCCTTTTTTTGGAAGTATGACCCATGGACAGCACGTACAGAGAACAGAAGCAGCCCCACAAGAACAAACAAGTTCTCAAGAAAGCCTAGGAGGACCTTACGGTTCTCACTGTCAAATGTAGGACAGATGTTAAGTGAAAATCCACGTCAATTAACAAATCATTTACTATCCTGGTGAGTGCAATTTCAGTAGAGTGTTTACTTCTGAACTCAGACTCGAATCAATCAAAAAGAACAGATGGGCTGTAAGTTGGCTAGAAACCACTTTTGCAACAGTTTGTATTTGACTGGGTGATTAAAAATTGATGTAAATGCTTATTATGTATGTAGCCTTCCCTGGTTTAACTTGTCATGCTGCATGACTGTACAGGTTTATTCCAGGATCCTGACACATTACTGTTCGGTGTGAAAAATACAAGTTTGACTTTCAAAGTGACTGTGAAATATCAGTCAATCAAATACATAGGTGGTGATTTACTATAGAGGTGTGAAACCAAATTATCACCTCTCCTATAGTTACTATGTGCTGACTCAGGGTGGGGATGTTTTCATATTTTGATAAATGAGTACTTGCAGAGTTTTGAGGATGGGAAACATTTTTCCTTATGGTATTTCCAGAAGCATAATGTTACAAGCTGAAATATCCAAAATACCAATAACTCACGAAAAAATAACAAAACACTGAAAGTAGAATAAATATACAGCTGAACACTTAGCAAAGAAACAATTCTTAAACTTAACTCATAAGTGGATGGTGAGTGGAGCATATCATAAAGGAAATACATGTCAGATTGGCCAGTGCAAAACACAAAGGCGATAGTATGGAGCATCCAAAGGCATTAAAGCACAACCAGCCATGTGTGGGTCATTGAACACCTACTGGAGAACAAAGAGGAAGAACTCTGAACACACATCACATTCACAAAAGAAAACAAAATCATAGCATAAAGGAACTGTTCATAGCTAATTCATTTTACTTTCTTCTCCAAAATATAAATATGCCGTCCTCATTAAAAGTTGTTGTGGGCAATGTAATTTTTAGCTATACAACTGGCTGAACATCATATTCTGCTGCATTGCATCCTCCAAGGAACAGACAGGTTGTTGTATGGCAGGATTTATTCAGGAAAACACTTGCAAAACTTTGTAAAATGGCAAACAAGCACAAAATACAAACACATAAGTACCTTTGGGAGTACTACATAATATCTCTAGTACATCAGTAGAGAAAAGATTACTGATATAAAGCCATGATCAGATACTTAAAGCTATGTCAAGGAACATAATATATAAAAATACAACAGTAAATAACATTTGCATATACACCTGTGTTACAGCCACCAAGTACTAATTCATCCATTTGTAAAAACTAACCATCATCAAACATACTGTAACCCAAGAAATAGTAACAGAAACATGTTAAAATCACTATAAATAGCTGATGACTTACACATGAAGCTGGTTTGTGGACTTTAAGGCACAGGATTAGGATGATTGATGCTCTGTGATTCTCAAACTGGTCCCATCACATGGAAGAGAACCTCCTCTACAGTACTTCCTGTTCCTATTAGCTCACTTCCTATTTAGCACTGCTGAACTGCTGCTCCCACTAGGTGGTACTAAAGAACATCCAAAGGGAAGCAATAAACTGATTCCAATGCAGTAAATAAATATAGGCTAAAAGCTGAGACTCAAATTGTAACCCACAGTGTAATGCATTGGATCTTTGCGAATATAATACTTTGATTAAAAAAGTAGACGTTTCTCGTGTTTACAATATCCACATCATGTGATTGTGACATCTCATAAATACAAAATTTACTTAAAATTTAAAAAAGAAATCTGTGGCTCACTGCCTAAACAGTTGGCTTATGTGTGCATGTGTACACAGTAACACACATGTTAGCACTGATTGTTGTTTCTGATGACAGAGTGTGATCAGAGGTGCAACAGAAATGAAACTTTCAACCAGAGAGGACAGCAAAATACTGCTTTTAAGTTTTTTTTTAAGGTTCAACTTTGAGAACCTCCGCAGGCCAAACTGTTTTGCCCTTGGCATTCTCTAGTGTCAATTGTCAGGGCTCCTAAATCACCAAATAATGTCTTTTGTTTTGTAGCCAAAGCCACTAATTGACTTTCAGACAAATAACCGGTTTGTCCTTTGCAATCTCAGATGAACCGTTTTTGAAGTGTAATTTTGAAGAATGCGTCTTTATCCAACATTACAGTCCTCATTTTGCCCAGAGTGACTGACCCCGTCCTATCACCCATTCATGTCCAGCTGAAAGGAAATCTGTGGCTGCTGGCCATTAGTGTCTCTGTTTGTAGCTGCTTCTGAAGCTTGAACTGTTGCTTTGTAGAGATATCCCACTCTTTGAAGCCCTCTCACTCCACCAGGGTTTTGTCCATGATGGTGTGTTGGCTGTAGGGCCAGCACAGTTAGACGCAAGGAGAAAGGTTCATTCCAGTTAAGCTGGCTAACCAGAATTAACTTTAGTGCATTTATAGTTGTGCAAAAGTTATTGATATGCATTAAAGAAGGAATAGCTGCAGAGTTGTTTCTCCAAAAACTTGGAAGTATCAAGACCTGAATTCTCTTTCAGTGGGGTATTTTAAAACAACATAGTAATACTTTCATAAGATCTAAAATGAAATTTGTCTTCGTATGAAATTTGCCTGTTTTAGCACATACACTGTAAATTCAGGCTAACTGTTAATGTCTACAGCAAAGAAGTATTTTTTATCAACAAAAAGAGCTACCAAAGCTGTTATGATCAGATGTGTGGCATTTAGCATGTGTGGGAAGGCCCTCAGTATTTTGGCTGTAAAAAGCATCGGCTCATCAGTTGGAAAGCTGAAACAAGCAGCAGGTGTGTGCTTGTTGCTAGGCAGCATCAGAAATTTTCAAAGGCACAGCTGAAAATAAGGCCCAAATAACATTAGAAAATAGCAGTAAAAGAATGATCCCTTTTGTGTAACATTTTAAAGGAGGCAACTAATGTAAAGCATTACAAACAGGACACCTGTAGCTCAGGTGGCGGAGAAGCTCGACCAATAATTTTAAGGGTTGTCTTTGAGAAAACAGTTGCTGTTCTGAGAGTTGCAACATGAAAACATTGAGGTTTAACCTTTTTGACTCATAACTCTGTCCCAGAAAAAGTATTTGAAAACAAGGAAAACTTTCCAGAAACCTGAAAGAAACTTTCACCTTGACATAAAATTAATGTTAAGTAATCTTCTGAAAATAACTTGCATTTTGAGTAAGGAAAGCATCAGAAACCCATTAAAACTGTGTGGATTTGTTAGCTTAGACTTCAAACTGAAGCAATATTAGATTTTTCTTTGATGACATCAAAGCTTTGGTTGGCTGGTTTCCAGCTTTAAATGAGTTGTTTATTATCATTAGCATGCCTGAGTTGTCATAATTAGAGAAACAGATTTCTTCTGTTTTTGTATTTTTTTGACACAATTCATTAAAGCCTGTCTTCATGTGGATGTTACTTTGACACGTACAATCAACCTAAACAACGTTGCATACCAAGAATTTCCTGTCTATGGTGTTGACTCGGCTTCAAAACTCCTCAGATCCCAATCTAATCGGGCAAAGATGTCATGCACCAGATCAAGGATCCACCCTGCAGGTCAGCTGCCAACATTGTGGTTCAAGACACCACAGGACGCCATAAGAGGTCCTATGTCCATGGCCTAAATGGTCAGAGGTGTTTTGGCGCCACAGGTAGAATCTACACAATATGGTGGAAACTGTAGGACTGATTCGAAAACAGTGTTTTTATGTCCTCTGCAGTGCTTCATTGCATCCTAAACTGAGCTAGTAAAACCCCTTTACATCTGTTTGCTTCTCTCCTTCTCTCTGTGCTCACATATACTGCTTTTTAATACAGCTCAACAATTCCCAATAAAGCTGTTCTCATTTGCATTTTTTCCTGTTTCTGATTCTGTTGTCAGATAACAGAATGAGTATGACATAGTGACTGAAACACAGTCCATTAAGACTACATGTAAACTGGCAGCCTCTTTAGAGCCCTTTTCAAGCTGCAGCTCTGCTTCACCAAAATACTGACTTTATAACTGCGTTGTCTGACAATCTCACTGTACACATGTTAAAAACTGTTCTGTGAATTTGGCAATATTTCCATGTAAAGTCATTATTTAGAGGTTAGAGGTGATAGAACGTCTTGGTCTCATACATTCTTTCACCTCTGTGCTGGCCGCCGTGTGGTCGACTGTTTGCTCTGTGTTGTCAGTCACAGAAACAGAGAATGTCTTTTGCTTTGGAGACATGAACAGAAGCAGCTCAGCTATATTTATAGTTACAGATATGAAAAAGACAATTTAGAACAGTATGAAAGGGGTTATGCATTCATGGTGAAACTTTCCAACTTTATAGTATTTTGTGCTGAAAAACAGACTTTAGTGACGTGGGAGAATCACATTATTTTCTGAAAAGGGAAAATAATATAGGGTCTTTATAATCTAAAGAAAACGTAAGTGCATTCTGTCTTAAATTATATTGGCTTGTTTTTGCGTTTTGCCTGTCAGGCAGTTGTATTATGTGTGTGTGTGTGTGTGCACTGACAAGCAGTGGTTTAAAAGCCTGCTCTGTACTTTGAGTACACTTTAAATGAAATCCATCATTACAGTGGCAAAAAATACTAAGAGCACGGGCAGGAAATAACTGTAACTATCCCTTAGGTGAGGAAGGTAACATATTGGTACGTTCGGGAAATAATACAGGGAAAAATATATACCTATACTGTATGCTTATATAGCATACTCAGAATGCACTCGGGGGTGCAGCAGTTTGATTGACAACTCTGAGCAAGCCAGACAAGTTGCTCTGGAGCCTCATTTCCAAGATAAAGTGTAGCCTATACAAGTTGTGTTAGTTCACCCTAACAACAGATTAGCATGCTATCATTTTTAAATAAGTCACAGTAATCTTTGTGAATTACATGTATAGCCATAAAAATCTGTATGTAGTTATGTTTATTCACTCCCTCAGAGCTTTTTTTTTTTATAAATGTCACCTGCACAAGAAGCATCTATTAACTTTCTGATGGTGAGCATTTGGATACTAAAGTCAAATACACAAGCTCTTCACATGCAACACATTATAAAAGGTTTTCTTCAGAATTGAGCTTTTATTTTTTTTGTATCCCGATAAATAATGTTAACTAACTGGAGATTTCAGTGTATTCTAGAGGCTTTCTTTGTTATATTTGGTGAAAGTCTCTTAACATCCTACCAGCAATCAATAAATCAAGGCCTCTGAAAATAAAACGAAGGAAAATCTGTTATTTGTGGCAGTCAGGGGCCTGTAAAAAGCCTTTCTAACTATTGAATTTGGTTTGCCCGAAATGACTGGGTGACTTAATGCACTCTGCCCGTGCACTTATTGCACATCATTGGAGTCATCTACAAGGCTAGGCCGCTGAACCAGCAACAGAGTACTGGGCACCCAGGGCTCACTGATGCACGCGAGAAACAAAAGCTGCCCTTGTGCTCAGATCCCACAGAAGAATGATTTGCAGTTTGCTGCATAGAGGGCTGAGTAGCTGCAGACTGCAGAGAGCCTATGCTGACCTACTGTTCACCACCAAAAGCAGCTACAATGGGCAATGATGTACAACCTACCTAAACATGGTTACAGACAAAACACACCCTTTCATAGCCACTGTATTCCCTATTGGCAGTGGCCTCTTTTAGAAGAATAGTGCGCTTTTCCACACTGCTTAAGTTGTTCAGGAGTGGTTTGAGAAACATGAAAAAGAGTTCAAGGTGCTGACTTTGCCTCCAACTTCGAGCATCTGTTGAATGTGTTGTAAAAAGAAGTCTAATTCATGAATGCCCCCTGCAACTTCCAGGCCTTGGAGGATTTGCTGATGAAGTCTTGTCTGAGTTCATGTCTCTAGTCAGAGATGTTCTGGTGGCATGAGGAAGGTATAAACAGGATTAGTCAGGTAGTTTTAATGTTGTGGCTGATTTTCAAGTGTCAGTAAAGGCAGAGTTCACTTTCTGTACTTATGTGGATTTGAATTTTGCTGCAGCTTTGATTAGAATTATTGGGGAGTCTGACTGAAAACAGAGACAATGTATTTGAAAACTCTGGACATGGTGTAAATACTCACAGATAGGTTTTTGCAACTCTGGATGGTTAATGGAGTAATTAAGCATTATAGCTGTCAACAAATGCTTTCATATTTGTATATTGTGCATCACCTTATTAAACACTTAAGGTCATTGTCTTCTCCCAAGTTACAGTTCTCTTGCAGACTGCATCAGGTTGTCATCTGGGATTTTCCTATACTTTGCTGCATTCATTTTACCTTCTGCCTTTACAAGCCTTCAGAATCTGCTGCCAAGAAGCATCCCCACAGCATGATGATGCCACCACCATGCTTCATGGTGGGGATGGTATTTTTGTGATGATGTGCAGTGTTTGCTTTCTACTAAACATACAGTCTAGTCTGATGGTCAAAAAGACAGATTTGACTGTATTGCAAGGGGTATTCAGTGGCTTGGAAATTATTTTGTGTCCATCCCTTGACAATAACCTTTTTACGGAGTTGCTTGGACTTTTCTTTTGTCTTCATGGTGTAGTTATACCCAGGAGTTATGATTCACCAGTGGCTGAGCCTTCCAGATAGAGGTATTTTACACCACAGCCACTTGAGACACATTCACTGCGCTCAGGTGATATTAATTTCACTAACTGTGTGACTTCTAGCAACAATTGCGCACACCTGTGTTGAATTAGATAAGTCACTTTAAAGGGTGTGAACACTTACACAATCACTCATTGTACATTACATTACGTTAATTAACCATTATAGCCATCGACACAAGCTTTCATATTTTTATATACTGTGCATCATTTTAACTGTCAGCTAAATGCCTACAATTGATTCACATTGCTGTTACCTCAGATGCCTCTGCCATTATGTGGACAGACTGCACTGCAAACACTCAAACACACACATACAGAGTCCAGCGACAATGCATAAAACAACAGATGACTATCAATGCCACATCCCACAATCCTTTTCTTCCCAGTCTGATCGTCTTTCCTCCAACACATACCGCTCAACTTGAAGGAATATTGCTTTTCTGATATCTCACAAAGTGTGACCTTACTCACAAACACACTCGCTCGCCCACTCCAAACCAGAAATGGGACAAACACACACTCCAGCCCAGATGAATATAGATATCCTCCTGTCATGTCAGATATACTGCTTGTCCTCAGCGAGCTCCTGGGCTAAATCAAAAATCCATTATTAGTTTCATTTTTTCATTGGTCATCATAGGGCCAAATCAGAGATCAATGCATCATGATGAGTTAATAAATGACTACAGCAATAAAAATTGCTTGATGGGTATGATCATGGTTGTGTAATATTCGTGCTGAACACGAATAATTTTTAGGACAGTGACTCAGTCTTTGCTCAAACTGAAAGAAGTCCCTGTGAGACTGATGTGTGTTTGATGATTTTATAGTCAACGTCTCTAAATCAGAGCAACAACTAGAAGTGAGTGCACCCAAAATGTCAGTAAAAAGCACACAAGAGTTCAGGAAGTGTGGGTTGCAGAGTTGGTGGGTAATTTTCAGTGAGTTTGTTACTATCAGCAACCCCAGTGCTCACAGCCATTTGATCCATTGTTATTATGAAAAATGTATCAGTGCCGCTTTAAAGAAATGATCCTTTAAGAATTCTGGGACTATCTATCCCATAGAAAAATGACAAGCCCAGAGTCCACACAGCTGCAGCAGAACAGTATGAAAACTTGCTTTTTTAACAGACTTCTGGTTCCTACTTGTTTGAAGATTTTTCCCTGTATTATTCATTACTTGATAAAGTGTAGCGCAGCGCTTGTCATATCTCACCTGCACTGCCTATTTATACTACAATGTCAACCAGGAGTAAATTTTCATAACGCTTATCTTCCACTATATTATACAAATGATTAAAAGAGGGTCTCCGGGATGTGCGGCAGACACTGATAAACATGATCAATTTGCTGAAACGACTCAGCTGTTGAGTGTATTTCAAAACTATCTTGGGTTTATGTTCAGTCCCATTACACAGAGCTCGCTGTTAGTGATTTGACCTTCAGTTCCTCTGTCATGAGCTGGAAATCCAGAGTAAAAGTGACGTCTAGCTGGCATTCACTGACAGCAGATGAGGAGGAGGTTTAGATGTGTGCATGAGAAAGAGATATTAAACCCTAAGAACCCAGAGTGCGACTGACAGCTCCTCCGTTCCTCTTGTTTCCTGTTCTTCTTCATAGCTCATCTCCTCCCTTGTTGATTTTTTTCTGTCTCACTCTATCATCTGACAGTTAACTGCACAACAGGAAGCTTTTCACCGAGGGGTTACGGTTAAATATCCTTTTTTCTCTTAACAGCGAAATGCTCAGTTACATAAAGCATATATGTTTGCGCAAAACATTTTTCCCCAGACTAATAGGGGATTTGGATTTATATCTCAGTTTTTATTTTGTTTTGTTGTTGTTTTAATAGAAATTGAGCTGAAATTATGTTGGTTTCTTTCTCTGCACTTTCTCTCCCTGAGTGGAACTTTCTGTAGCCTGCAGAATAAATGGCATCTTATGTTGGAAATTTAGTCCTGCTAATTGGAATTCAGCTGGCTTCACATTGATTTACTCAGTAACAGCTGGTCACAAACAGCAAAGAAGTAGAAAATTAAATCCCCTAAATCTTTTTAATTTCTTTATAGCCCACCAAGTATATTTGTATTTCCTTAATTTATAGCTAAGATCAGTCAGCCTGAGAGTGTCAGTTACAAACAAACATTTTATTAAGCTCTTTTTCCATTACAGGATCCTTAAGCTGCAGAAAAACAAAACTGAAAATCCATTTGCAGGCTGCGTGTTTTCACTTTACCTATTGTTGAAACCACTGCTGTTGTTTCATTCAAAATGATTTAACATTTTCAAACAGTCTCTGTATTTATGTTGCATCATGGCCATCTCGTTCCCATGTTTAATATTTTTGAAATCTGCGGCCCTCTGAATTACAGCTTCAAATAAACACCAGTCAGTTTGTGTGGTAAAAATATTTTGCATACAGGATTATGTCAGTTTTCAAAAGTGAAGCAAGTTCGTCCTCTGATATAATCAAGCAGATCACTCGATGCCACTACAAAATGATAAATGATACAATCTGTGGAATAAAGTATTTATTATGTAGACCCCCTGCAATCCTACAGTGAAACCATACAACGTTATCAGTGTCATTTAAAGTCCAACGACTGGTACAGCGCTCATGATATAATATCAGCTATCACAATTTTTGAAGTGAAAATCTGTTACTTTGGTGGAAATGACTTCTCAAAATTGCCACCGACTGAAAATAAAAACTCAGAGGAGGTGAAATGACTGTGAAACTAGACCAGTGCCTACGTAAAAGAACAGGAGCAGGTTTGAATGTGTGTACAGGAGAAACATGGCCACTTGGCCAAAATATTAGTCCAGTGCTGAAGGTCCACTGGGAAATTATATGACTTGGTTATTGACCATTTCTTCGGCTATGAAGGACAAAATGTCATCCACTTGAGATACGTGAAGTCAAGAGCTTTCTCTCTCGCTCTCACTCTCTGCACATAGCAAATGGTGGCTGTGGTTGTGTCTGCTGTGTGTTGGTATGGGTGTTTATGTGGCTATGCACTAAAGCAGATATAATAAACAGTCAAGTCAACTCTATTAGCTACAGTGACTATTTTGAGCATTATATTTAGGCTATAGACGTGTACGCCATATGTAGGAAGGTTTATTCTGAGCATACAGTATACTATACTTCTAAATGTCTTGCGTAGATAAACGTTCTGAAAAACAGCTGCCTGTGAAAGTGAACCAAAACTGAAAATGCAGCAATGAGCTGAAAGATGCTATAACAGTCCATAGAGCTGATGGGAGCTGCAGAGTCAGGTGATAATTCTCTGTAATCTCTTCCTATTAATAAACATATTGATTGAGGCCACTTTGAGGAAGAAACTTTGCAAAGTTATATTGTTTGTACTTGAGGACTGTATTTTCTTCCACTTTTCTCAGCTTGAAAAGTGCAATCTGATAAGATGAGCATTTGCATTGCTATTTGAGATAGCCCACAGTTGCAGAAGAAAAAGGTCTGAGGTACAGTTTGAAGGACGGCACATATCGGTGAGTGATAGAAACATTTTCCTATTTAGTTTCCCATCTGTGTGCCAGTGACTGTGTTTGGATGGACGTGCACATCAATCATGCACATTTGTATGTGAGTGGATGCTGGTGTGTCAATGATGACATCACTTGCATGCAAGGTTTTTCCTCACACACACCCCTATTTGGCCCAGCACAAAGGCATACACACTTCAAAGGCATGGGGTTTGGATCAAACGCAGTGGGTGCAGGTAGGTGGTGAATGTACACAACTCTCTCCATGGCTCCACTCCCTTCATCTATAGCTCTTTTCATGTCTGTGCTTGCAGGAGCCACATTCACTACAACACTTGAATCTTAATGTGAATAAATGAGCTAAAATCAAATGAAATTGTGGTTCAAATAAATCAGATGTTGGAACCTGAGTGTGAAGCAATACAGTGCCTATAAAAAGTATTCACTTCCCCTGGAAGTTTTCCCCTTTCACTGCTTTTCAACTCTGAATCGTGGTCAATGAAATGTTTTTTTAACCAACAAAAAGACTCTTTCATGCCAAAGTGAAAACCGATTTCTACAAAATAATGTCAATTAATTGAAAATTAAGGGACTGCATAAGTATTCACCCCTTTCAAGTCAGTATTTAGTAGATTCACCTGTCAATCAGCCTTGCACTTCTGGACACTGCAATTCTACCCAATTCATCTTTGCAGAACTGCTCAAGCTCTGTTAGGATGCATGTGGATCGAGAATCACCAGCCCTTTTTCAGTCCAGCCACTATTTTTCAATTGGACTGAGGTCTGGGCTCCAACTCAGCAACTCCAGAACATTCACCTTGTTGTTTTTAAACCATTTTTGTATGGCTTTGGCTGTATGCTTTGGGTGATTGTCTTGCTGGAAAACAAATCTTCTCTTAAGTCTTAATTCTCTTGCAGAGTGCATCAGGTTGTCTTCCTGGACTTCCCCACACTGTGATGCATTCATTTTACACTCCACCTTTACAAGCCTTCCAGGGCCTGCTGCCGAGAAGCATCCCCACATTGTGATAATGCCACCACCATGCTTTACAGTGGGCATGGTGTGTTTGATGATATGCGATGTTGGGTTTGTTGTATAATTTTCTCGTGACTGTCCTCTGACTTTTCACAGAGTTGCTTTGAATGTTATTTTGTCTTCATGATGTAGTTATACCCAGGATATACTGATATCTTTACACTAGCATCATGTGAGACACACTTACTTCACTCAGATGATCTTCATTTCACTCATTATGTCGCTTCTAACAGCAACTGGCTGCACCTGTGTTAAATTAAGTGAGTCATTTTAAAAGGGTTGAATTACATTTTATGTTTTACATTGTAGAAACCTCTTTTCATTTTCACTTAAAATGGTCTTTCTTTGTAAATTCTTGTTTAAAAAAAACACTGATTAAATTTGTCATGATTTAATGTTGAAAAACAATAAAAGGGGAAAATGTCCAAGGACTGTGAATACTTTGTAAAGGCACTGTTCTTTACCATATGTCTGTTAAAAAAAAAACCATTTGATGCCAAGGCTTAAGTTGGATCAAGTATGCAAAAACTCTGTGGACCTTCAAAGCTGAAAGCCTTTTCATAAAAAGTCTTTTACAGCCTACATCAACAATGGCATTTATTCATTGTAGGCACCACAAATCAGTTTGCTTCATATCTTATCAGTGATTATTAGAGATTTGTAATAAACCTGAAAATGTTACTTAAAATTATGGACAGGAAAAGATAAGTTATTGTTAAGGACTAGCAGCACACACAACTTGTGGAACAGACAGTTATGTACATGTGATCCTCAGACATCAACTTAACATCAGTTGAAATCAGATCTGAGACAAAAGAGTGGAAACACTGTCTTAAGAATCAGCATTTAGGCCAGTTGCTAAAAATCACTACAGCTGTTCTGCTGCCCAAGTCACACAGTCCTTCAACTTTATTTTTTAAGTTTGACTCCTGTCCCTTTGGGACCTGAAGGTCAGAGGCGGTTTGGTGAGCATCCCTTCTGCTTTCCTTCTTTTCTGTCCCCAACTCATCCTGTCCCCCTCCTGTCTCCTTTACTTCACCCATGGGACACAAGGAAGGTGAAAGAGGGTCACAGAATTCAAACGCATGGCCAACTCTATGTCAGTGCATTCTTATCAAAATCTACACTCAGTCTGAACTCAACTTTTCAGTGCAGACAGGTATCTACAAGCTGAATGATGGATTAAAGCCATAACTCTGTTGAAATTGGCTAAAATGAATCCTCCCTTATCAAGAGATGTTTTTATGTGTTCTTTTTTTATACGAGTGAATTTAATAACTTACTGTTTGCCTCACTACAGATGTATACTTGCATCTTTCAAACTGCAATACCGTGTAAAAGTATTATTACATCACTGGACTTAATTGCCTTTTTATGTAATTTTTATTGACTCTGCTTACATTTACGGCACTTATTCGTTTTTGGAATAAGACTGGTGAAAGTTAAGAAGTTTACAGTCGTGTCTTTAAAACCCAGTAACATTAATCACTGTTAACCTGATTCATAAAACCTCCCCCTCAACCCTGCGGATTTCTCCAGATGCATCTTATTCTTTCGATATCTTATTAAAGGCCTAATGGAATGTGACTGATGACAAAATTCCTCGTGATTAAAAAGAGCTGTGACTGAGATGGTTATGTTGTAGTAAGAGTACAGAAATGTCACCGTGATGCCTTTAATGGCTTATTTTCAAATCGCTTCTGTGATTTACAGGATTGCAAATAATTTAATATGCCAGGCCAGTAACGTTGTTGTAATAAGCCATCTAAAACAATTTATTGGATGTTCTCTCACAATAATTCATGAGGGTCATGCATGTTTTATGAACAATCAATCAAACTCAAACACCAGCAGGCTGGATAATGAGGAACTATTGAGAGGAATGAGGCCTATTCAGGCTCAGAGATGGAGTAAGACAAACGCCGTTCTCTGTGGACTACCTTGAACATGGCATTGTCGTCTTTGTGAAGGTGTGTGTTTGTTTGTATCTGTGCATGTACCTGTGCATATGCCCAAGAGAGAGATAGAGTATCTGAATATATCCATTTCTTAAAAGCTTGCAGCAGACTCTGACCTTTGTGACACCACTATTTCACTGAAGACTGTTACAGCAGACGGAGGAGGTAGATTACAATTCAATCCGCCAGGGATTATTGAATAATAACAATACAAAGTCTAAACACCTCTGTGAGGCTGTACTTGTGCACAGTGGTGTTTTGAGCTGAATTCTACCATCAGCATGCTAACAGTGCAGCTGAAGTTAATGGGACTGTCATTAGTCTGGTAGATATGTGGTTGTTGTCATGTGAATCTGGGATCAATCACATATGTACATATAATTTTTGTATATATGTGTGTGTGCATCTGTTACACACAGTTATGCTTGTTGTCCAGTTAATTTTATTTCTGTTACCTCCTATTTGTTATTCTCAAGTCTTGTACTATATGGGACATGGAGTACTAATCTTCCCCAGGGGATATGCAGTCACTTGCTCTATTACCTGCCCATTACTGGGCAAGCTTCCAGATGTATGTGGCCATGCTGTGGGTAGAGCTAATCCTGTAATGACACAGACAGTTAATTGATTGCAGTCTGATCTCTATCCAAGGCTCTCCAGCAAGATGGAAATGGTGGCTTGTGAGAAAAGAACTTAACCTTCTCTCGGTGAATTGATTTGATAGAGGGACAGTGCAGGAAATTCTGTAAGTCCATCCGGGGCTCTGGAATGAATAAGCAGCTGGGGGCAATTACTGACATGACATTTTGTCACCGACGCTGCTCTTTTGTACCGCTGCTTCATGTAAAGAACACTGAGTGAGGCAGAGCAAGGTGTCAAAACACACACTCCTGTCACAAAACAATCGGATCGAGCCTTTATGATTTCTGGGTTTTACACTCATTTTCATTTCCATGTGGCAGCACACATGATGCAAGATCGTGCAATGCTGTGCTTTAAAGTAATAAAGCTTATTCCTCATCTTTAAGAATAAATTATGCACCAGCTTGAAGTCAACAAATTTGAATCACTCAAAAGAATTTTGTCTGCAAAACTGGGTGGTCTCACTTCGAATTGATCCAGTCCTCATCTATCAAGCAAAGACTCAATTTGCACAAAGCACTGTTCAAAAATATGGATTTTAAGGGACTAAATATTTGATAAGAGGAGAAATAAAGATGTCAGAATAATTTGATAAGCGTATGCCACACACAGAGCACTAGACTATGTGGATCCAATAAGCATTTAATCAAAAACCGATATGGGCAAAATTTATTTTAATGACATTTTGCATGTTTATAAATGCATGCAGAAAGCTCCATTGGGGAGCAAAAGCTTCCAATTTGACTCAGTCGATGCTTTTAAAGGAAGCCCTGCTACATTTAAGGGTTCAGTATGCTTTATGCTTAAAAGAACTGGTTGTACAGCATGTCCAAACATGTCAAAGGCAGATTATTAATGTCTGTACTGAATGGCCTCTCTTTGAATTTGGAGGTGCATCCTTGCCTTTTGTGTGTCATTTCTTCACAGAATGAATCATGTGGATAATGGCACACACTTTCAGATGGGCTTCTCCTCAAAGGTATTCAGTTGCATGCCCCAAAAAAATGAAAAGATCTGTGAAGACCCAAAAGAGCCTCAGGAAAAGATTCTAATACTTGATATTTTTCCCCTCAACAGACGTAGCTAATCGCTGTGTCGTGAGCATGCTGGTCAGATTTTTGATGTCAGAAAGTTGCACAAAATTGTTGGAACACAGCTTCCCCAATCTCCTAGCTGTTAGATGGTCCTCTTCTGAAGCATCCTGATGCCCTCAGGTGATGGAGGACATGTTCAACAGGATGACCAGAGGAGCAAGCTTTTAACAGAAACATCTCGAGACTGATTCGCTAAATATCCTGGGAATTCTAGCCTGGAACCCTTTCTCTTCTGAACCGAGAAGTGCACACAAATTGAGCTGCTCAGTGGCCATCTGTATAACACTTAAGCAATTTGAACTGTGATGCTAAATGTACCACCTACATCTACGCTTTAAATAGGTGTGACCTTTAAGTATTGGAAAATGTCTTTTCACCACTTAAGTCTTTCACACCACTTTAAAGGAGGCTCACTCCGCTGAATCATCTGAACAATGTGCGGTTTGCTTTACAAAACAGCCTTCATAAATGCGTGTATAAATTTTAGCCTGTACATCAACAGCTGGCTCCCAACCTCATTTTTCCAAACGCTTTATCAGCCGATAGATGTTCCCTGGGCTGTGTGCTGCAGTGATTAATAATATCTCCGTGAAGAGTTACCTCAGGAATAACAGATAAGGGGGTGTTGGTTTTTTTCCAATGTAAACTGTAAGGGTTCAATTAACAATGAAACAAGTGTCCCTATGCAGCTATGCTGGAATGAACATGATTGACAGATGGATGTGCAGGGGGAAGGTTACAGGGGTTTTGGAGGCAGCGGTGGAGTTATGGGAGGGGCCGACTGGGAGGTGGTGAACACAGATCACGCTCAAGATCATACCCTGCTATCCATACCAATGGGCTCATGCACCGACACCGCCATGCTAATCTCCAATTCTCTGCACACATGGACACATTGGCACACTAAATCAACACAAGGGGAGAATATGTTGCCTTTTTTCTCCCCTTATTTCCTTTTTCTGCGCTTTCAGAATTTGTACAACCGCATTTACAGATACACTGAAATAGGCATGCATGGGCACACACGCCGGATCGTATGTTAGAGGAGCCCAGTGTGTCCCTGGTTACCGAGCAGCTGGGCCGGGTCATTATCATCTGTGAACTGTGACTCACGCTGACATTGTCTGGATGGTCAGCTATGATGGGGTGGCATGCTGCGACAGGCTTTAGGTGACTCAAAAAGAGAATGGCAGGGGGATGTCAGTTTATGAAAAAAAAAACATAAAGATGAGAAAAAGACAGACCTGGACACAGCAAAAACAGGGAAATTTGTAGACTATTTTTTTATTTTTTGCGATGAAGGGTGAGGAAAACAGATGCAAGCATTACATGAGAAGAAAGGCAGGAAGAAGAAAAGAGGAGGAACAGGAAGGATTTGATATTGTGAGTGGAAAAGCACAAAAAAAAAGAGAAGCCATGGCTGAGCAACAGAGAGAGGAGAAAAAGGTACAGGAACCTATTTTTATATGAATAAAAAAGCCCGGCGTTAGGATGAGCTGAATAGTGAGCCACGGTCTTGTCATCATGTCCCTTTTTCTTCCCAGAACAACCTGTTTGATGTGTACAGAGTAATATGGTGAACAGCGGGGGGTATCCAGAGCATCAAAGAGAATTTAAACCACACACTGGCCCATTACAGCGTGCTTATAATGTGTGTCTGCTGATGTCTATGTCTCTGTGACTGCATAATAGTAACTGACTGCATGTGTGTCAGTGTGTGCATGCAGTACACCACAACGCCCGATTGTATCCCTTTTGCCGTGTTGTGACAATTATGAGCCAGCAGGTGTTCCTTGCATGTTGTGCCTTAACTACCAATCAAAACTAGTCCCTGTATGTCCTATCAGTGAGTGTAACAGCGGCCGTAACAACAATGAACTCCTCTTGATGATCCATGACAGTGACAACCAGACCAGGGTTGTCACTGTTTTCTGCGGGGCTCCTTCGTGGCTACTGCCTTCACGCATCAGTAAACACACTCTGCTCTCTGGTGGAGGCTGGAGGTGTTGAACAGCATGAGAAGAGGAAGGAGGAAGAGGAGAGTCACTCGTTTCCAGAGAGCGTTGATGGATGGTCCGCTCAGTTTGGCTCAGAGCTCACATGAATAAACATATAGGGCCGGTGTTTGCTGCAGACAACCCCGAATGCAAAGCTTTGATTATGTAACGATACGATGAGATTTTTAAAAAGTAACTGAAGAAGTGGGATTTGATTACGGCTACTGCTCCAAGGAGATTCAGTTAGAACTGAATTGCTGATGATTTCAAAGGGTGCAGGCTTGAACTATGGATTTTTTTCCCCAAACAAAAACAAACTGAACACCACAAGTGACTACACCTTGTTCCCTTTTCTTAAAGCCTAGATTTTATTGTGAACCCTTTTGTTTAGCATTTTATCCAAAACGAGTAGGTATGAATAGTATGGAATCACCCAATCGATGGGTGCAATCGACATCTCTGCAGAACCCTCTCCAACCTTTTGCCAGTGTCTTTCAGCTCTGCTCAGTGAATTATGGACATTAATTTTCACTCATAATTATGAGAAATGGATTTTCTGCTTCTCTCCCTCTCCCCGAGGCAAGGCCCGCACTGAAACCCAATCTCGTTCTGGTATTGGCCGACAGTTCAAGGCTGTCGTTGTACTGGACAGCTTGCGAGGATTACTATCTGAATGTGAAACATTGCTGAAAAATGAGCAAGTATGTGCAGTCATGGTTTTGGGATGAATAAACATTTGTAAAATCTTCTGAGAGACCAAACATGAGTTTCCTCATGTGTTGCTGTGTTTCCTAAAACAACTGTTGCAAACTTTTGTCTTAGCATATTTAGTTGGAAGCAAATTTATTAAAATTTGAAGCTGCTACAAACAGTTTATTGACCACTTGGGGGACAGCGAAAACAACATTGACAAATTATCACTTCTTAAACAGCCAAACTTTCCCGTTTCAGACCAAAGAGAGTAAGTTCCTCTTTGGTTATTGATTAAACCCATAAAAACTGATTTGCATGTATCAAAATTACATATTTTGACATTTCTTTCTTCCATGAATCCATGAAAATACTCTCTTATTGCCTTAATGTGGCTCAGATGTAACTCTGGCCCAGCAGGGAAAGTTTCCACAGCACTGGCTAACATTGCCTACAAGTTTTAATAATGTTTAAAAAAAAACAAACATTTAGTCTAATGTTTAAAGAATGTTTTAAGGATATTTAAAAAACTGTTCCTAAAAGGATATTACTCATTTCAAATACTATTCCTAAAAGTTAACTAAGACATAGTGTTTTAATTAGAACTTTTACAGGATGTTTAGACGATTATGTTACATGATGACCAAAAGAAGAACCAACATTCAATACATTTTATTAAAGACGTTTTCAATGCCTCGGATGACAGAGTTTTTTCTTGTAGAATGTTCCTGTAATGTAATGTATTAACAAAGACAGAACATTTTTAGGCTTTTTTTAAGGGTTGTTGTTGATGTAACACATTGCAAAACATTCTTTTATAAAACATTCACACAGTATTGCATGATAACAAAGGAAGGATGCTCTCAAAGCAACATTCGGAAAATGTTTTAAGAACATATTTTAGAATGCCTTTAGAGAACCTTAACCTGCCTTTAAGAAGAACATTCTGAGAACTAATAAAATAAAAATTCCTGCTGAAAATATAACTAGAACTTTGCAGAACTTTTTCATGTTTTAGAACAACCTCTCCACTCACATGCGTTGCAGCTTAAGCATACCAGTTCACCCAAAGCTAGGCTCCAACCACAGGAGTTTTTAAATCCTAGCAGCTTTCAAATTTGACTTACGTTATGCACATAAGGAGAAACTTCAAAGACAGGCTTGTCTCTAATCTCAGACATGCACATACTGAAAAATAAAGGTGCCTGACACTACGGGATATTATTAAGATTATTGTGCAATCAGACAGCAGTGTGTCACCTCAAGGGGGTGCAGATGTAAACACAATGAAGTCTGTGGAGCAACAGCTGCTGTAACACTAATAAAACCAAAAGCAGAAGGCTAAATGAGTCTGGATGAGAAAAAAGTTTAGAAGATGTGGCCAACACATGTTGTTTATTTTTTAGCAAGGACTGGAGGTGAGATTTTAACTATTGGTTTTATTATCTATAGCTAAGGGGTTATAGATGTAGAATATTTAGTGTGTCATGGCTACAGCATCCACTGCTCCGGACACTTTCATTATAATCTAAACCATCAGGATTTTAACTCATAAATATCAAACATGTTTGGTATTAATTGGGGCTGATCTGTAAAAAAAAAAAAAAAAAAATTCACAAATAATCTGTTGTCCAAGATCAGTCCAAGATTCCAGATCAGATTTCTTATCTATTTATTAGGAGTGGTGGGAATGGTGAAACAGGATTAAATCAGCCCGAACCTCCTGTAGTCTAATTTTTAGACTTTGCTCAAACGCTGTAAAATACTTTGCACCACATAACTGCAAGTTATAATATTGGAGCCAATTCCGAAGAGGTTAATGATACAGGAAACGGTTCCCTCAGAGTGAATAGGATCGGTTCCTTAGGTTTGTTTCATGTGAAAACCCTGGAAGTCTGAATCTGTTTTAAAGACTGTCATCAATATACTGCAGTTTCAAGGTAGAGAATCTCAGCCAAGGTGTTGACTGCCTCTTTTGCTCATGATGTGCCTGCCAGCAAATGAAAAACACCATGGACACATTAACAAAGTTTAAAAACAAAAAGATTTTCACTGGTCTTTATTTTAGTTGTGTTTCAGATACACAAATGTTCTGTACACTGTCAAAGTTGGGGACACACCTACTCATTCTGGGGTTTTTCTTTATTTGTACTGTTTTCTACTCAATGTACAACAAACACCACAATAACAATAAACACTTCCAATGTAGAGTTCATAATGTTCTGCTGAATCTGATACAATGTTGATTCAACTCTGCTATGATAATTGCTTTTTGATCATTTTTCTTGAAGGTGTCAACATGGTAATTATAAGGGGATGACAGGTTTACCTTTAAAAGTCACTTTTTAATAGAATGCCAGTAAACACCTCTCTGATACCACCAAGTCACAACCCTCACTGTACTGTTTTTAATGACACAGGTGGTCATATTCAGATCATATTGGTTGAGATTATTTAGAAAATGTGTTGATAGCAGAGTTTTTGCTAATTAGTGCATGAATTATTTTAATTATGACCTCATTAGCACATGTGATTATGTTTAATATATCATGGTGATTATAGCAGGACATGGTGTTTTGCTTATTATGACGGTGGGAGAGCTGAGGGAAGGACAGGCCACAGGGGAGTCAGAGGACACAGCTCTGTGGGGTTTTCATCCCACGGCAGCAGGGTTAACAGTGTGCAGCCTCTCAGCTGAGGGCAAAAGATACTTAATCCTGGTTAGTCTCACTGACTTTGAGTTTTAATGGGCTGCTGGACTCAAATTAAAAATAACATATTTTTTCACTTAGCCCTGTAGTGGGATTATCTGCGGAAAGAGGTTCAGTTTCCTTTGCTCAGGTTTTGTCTCCAATCCAATAAAACTGAAGCGATGCTCACGGAGACGGAAAATTACATTTAAAACCAGTATCAGTGTCCCCTGTTACTCTGACACACTTTCAGTGGTTTTAATGGGGGTTGTTCTTTTGGTATGAAAAGTCCTCATAGTGGCACCTCTGGATTATCCAGAGTAACTTCTGGATCATGTTTAAATGCTATGTGCAACACAAACAAACTGACAGATCAACACTCTGAGCCTCAGTTGCCACATCTGCTGCTTTTAGTTGTCATGAATGAAATTGACTGTCAGGACATTTTGTCAAGAAAGAATTTGTCAGGGTTGATTTCTCCACCTATTTACTATCCTGTGTCCCATAAACTTTACTTTACTTTATTTGTCTCCCTTGGGAGAAATTTGGTTCGGACAGGGACATCAGCTGCACTTACACCACAGCTGCAACATCACAATAGAAAAGACATAATACATACAAATAGTAAAAGGACATCAATGCACAGTACAGTTACTCCCTGCCTTTGGTTTTCCTTCGCACTCCCCTCACCCTCTCCACCCTACACCCCACCCATCATTGCTTGTGGTTCAATGTGTAGAGTGAATATCACACAGATATACTCAGGGGCAGTGGTGGCACAACAGGTTAAGCCCCTGGCTACTGATCAGAAGGTCAGAGGATCGAATCCTCCCTGCAGCCACCATTGGGCCCCTGAGCAAGGCCCCCAACCCCTGAATGCTCCCCGGGCGCTGCACCGCGGCAGCCCATTGCACCTAGTATGTATAGTAAAGGTTAACTGTGAATAGGATGGGTCAAATGCAGAGAAGGAATTTCCCCAAGGGGATCAATAAAGTATAAATTATTATTATTGTTATTATTATCACAACCTGGAGGGTGGTCAACTACGCCTATATAGTGCAGAATTGTTCTCCCAATTATTAATCATTTTGGTCATTTATCAGGCAAAATGTTCCACATTCTGTGGTTCTCACATGTCAGGATTAGTGAGTGTTCTCCTTTTATATGACACTAAACTCTTTTTTTTTGTTTTGTTTTTGACAGCTGGTTGGACAAAGTAAACTGAATGCTCTTCTGTGTTTGCTCTTTTGAGTTTTCTTTTGCTATTGACCTGTTATTGATTAATCGAATAATTGAAAAAGCACTAGATGAATCAATGTGAAAACAATCATGAATCAAGACATATCTACATGAGGCTTTTTGCCATGTTGAGGAAGGGTCACATGTTTATTGCATAAAGTATATGTTTTGATAAAATCGCCTGTGTTATTATGAAACACCAACAAGCATCTAGATAAATAGAATAATGCACATGGGCATGCTAATCCAGCTAACAATCATTTCCAGTCATTGCAGTCATGTCACTATGCATTCTGACATCAGCTGCATTTTAAACAGAACTACACATTGGTCGCACACATACAAAATTATTTTTTTGATCAAATTATACTTTTTTCAATCATATTTTAGTTTCTGTTACCTATTGTTTGCATACACTCTGCTCCATAGGTGGAAGATTCTAACACTCATTATTGCAGTTTTAGAATAATAATTCAGTACATTTCATATTATTCTTGCCTGTGAATTTTATCTGATTAACATGGTAAATATGAAACATCCATCCAATAAAGCCTGAGAAACAATAGAAGCTCCTCAGTACTGTTGCCATATGTATGATAATTATTAGAGTTGTCCAGTAATTGTGCTATTTTTACAATGTACCATGAATAATTCTAAAAATCCTAAAATCACATCAACATGTCTCAGTTTTTCCACAACACTAAAACTGTATCAGACTGATTAGTAATGTACAACTTATCAGCTATTAATGATCCACTCGCAACTCAGTCTTGTGTAACAAACTCTAACTTGCTGTATTTATTCAGTTTAAGTCATGTCAGGTTTATTGATATAGTATAGTAAGGTCAAGACTTTACAGTATTGAAAACAGAAAACCAACATTCACCCCTAGAGCAAGCAGCTCGAGAAAGTTGGGAGGAAAAACTCCTTCAAAGCCTTGGAAAGTTTATCATCATGCATCGTCTGGCGTAAACATTCTCAGGTTTAGTTACATTTATTGTACAAAAAATATTGTAGTACTGTAATTGTTTTGGCTTACAGGATGTACATTTCCTTTAGTAGAGCTTCACTACAGCCAACTTATTGAAGGTCTGTGGACAACTGCACTGACCTTCAAACATCAGCTGTGAATCATGTTGTCCACAAAAATGTAACTGTTTGGCACTCCACAGTCTGTTTTTTACGCACAGTAATTTCCCTTGAAATATAATGACAATTGAATAATAAGTTTAATAATAAGTTTATCACGTATGTATATACTCCGATCAGCCACAACATCATGACCACTGACAGGTGAAGTGAATAACATTGATCATATTGGTACTATGTGGTGTTCTGCTGGAAAACCTTGGATTTTGACATCCATGTTGATGAGACTTAGACACCCAAATAAACATTGTCCCACAACAAACACACTCCCTCATGCAAATGGAAATCCCAAATGTCACTGGCCTACTCCCGCAGGAAAATGCACCCCACCACATGGAAAAAAACATCAATCAGGAACATGTTGAGGAACGTGACAATGGCCCAACATGTGGATTTGACCTCCAAACTTCCTAGACTCTTTTATGGGATTTTTTCAATTGAACAAATGCTAAAACTAGGCATAATAGAAAGTTTAAATCATTTCTAAATAGGATGTTTAAGTCAGACCAAAAATCACTAAACAAAGGATAAAACTGGAAACTAGGGGTGCACTGACTTCATGTATACACTGAATAATCCTGTGTGGCCTTCAGTCCTGTGGAAACTGTGGCCTGGTGAGTTCATGTGAAATATGACAAGGCCAGAACCAGGAAGCTCTCCCTTTGCACACGAGTATGAGTTTAAGTCAAGTTCATAATGGCTGACAATGGAAAAACTGTGTAGTCAACAAAAAGAGGAGGGAGTAACTTTTAAGAAAGGGAGGTGGTTAACCTTTTGACACGATTAGACTACACCATGGATATGAGTAAATTCAAACAAAATGGTGATTGAGACCTTGTGATTGGTTTTCAAGAAGGATGGGTTGTAGTTTAACAGACAAAGGAGGAGAGTTTAGAAGAAGTTTACATAAGTATGTAAGACCAAGTAATGCTTTGTTCAGGTTGTTAAAGGTCCCATATTATGCTCCTTTTCAGCAAGTTCGCATAGATCTCAGAGGTCCCAGAACAGTCAATTTGAAGTTGGTTGCCTAAAAACCCAGTTTGTTCCTGGACTTCAGCCAGCCTGTATCTCCCTCTTGTGAGCTCGCCTGAGAATACACTGTTTCTGTGTCTGTGTGCCTGTTCACACCTCCTTCACGCCCCTCTCTGGAAGACGTTGTCCGGTAGGCTACCATGCGCTAATGTTTACACAGAGTGTGTAGGTATGGCTCGTAGAAGCGCTGTGGTTTAGCCATACCAATTTGATCCAGAGTCTGACCCAGAAGGATAGGCTCTTGAAGAAATTTAAACTTTGCGACTAAAGCAGGACGTTTCTGAATGGCTAACTATGTTACCAACAGTAACTTACGTTAGCTGCCATGCTAAAACCACATTCAACAGGCTATCGCGCTAGGTAGGCCTATACTGTACAGTAACCTAAAACAGTAAAACTCACAGCTCCCACGTTTGTAGTTGGGTCACAGACAGTTGGTACCGATGCATGCTTTATCTTCTTAGCAAATCCTGCTTTGTACTGGGCCTTGTTGAGAAAGCAGTCCGCAGTGAAATGGCGAGCACACACATCCAACATTTTAGGAGTTGCTGTGGGTACATTTCCATCGAAAATAAAATTAATCTACTGGGCCTTCAAAATCTCAGACGAAGAAGGAGGTAAAAACAGACTTCTGTGCTTGTTTGAGCAGCCAACAACACAGCAACTGTTGTGCTCTGCAGTGCATTCACAGAAAGTCCGGGAGTGCTGAAGGCTGTTTTGAATGCCTATGAATAGCCTATGTGCACGAATGTTGATTTGTTCACACACAAAAAGGCCTATAAATGGGATTTATATCGTTATTTGTGGTGATTACCGCATACATGATAGTCTCTCAAATGTTCTCACAGAAACGAGTGAAACAGACTCCAAGCCTGTCTATTAGTTCCAGTCATAATGCTGCAGACTCCCACTCTCGCAGACTTTACCTGATGACAGTGAAGACATGACAGACATTATGTAGGCCTGAAATCCGCGGGGGCTCAGTCTGCAAGTCCGGAGGGTAGAGATTTGGATTCAGCCTAACATTTCTCTGGGGCGGTGTCACCAACCTGGAGGTGGTGTTATTGCCCTACATGATGTCATGTAGGGCAAATCTCCAATCAGCCTGTTTGACCAAACATTTTCTAAAAAGTGGAGAAAGCAAGAGAGGGAGAGGATAGATTTTTCTCATTCTGGGGGAGTTTGTAGACACGCTGGGGATGCATATTGTTAGAAAACAATTCTAAAGTGAATTTTGCATAATATGGGAACTTTAAAATCTTAAGATTTTGCTCATGTTTGTTCTTGCAGCCTCTGTATTGAATAAACATTATTAACATCAGACTCTGAAGACTGTTTGTAGAGTCTTTCTTGAAGACTTTTTTGAAGACTCCAATAGATGATCCAGAAGAGATTTTTTGACTACATGTCTGACTAAGCTGCCTGCACATCACTTACCTTTAGCAGGCAGAATAAGTCACAACAACCCCATTCTGATCTAGCATCAACAGGATGCAATGGAACAAGTTTGATGGACAGAGGCCCCACTGCACAAGCAGAGTACAGAGCAGAGTACCCAAAGAATCCAGTGCCAGTGTCCTGCTTCCAGACCCCATAGGACACCCTGAGAGGTCCTCTTGTCCATGTCCAATGGTTCAGAGCATTTTTGAGCACATAAGGGAGACCAACACAATATTAGGCAGGTGGTCACAATGTTATACTTCATTGGTTTAGTTAAAATGGAAACTGGGCTCCTCTCCTCTACTTTCTCTATACTATTATATATCACCATCATATATCAATAACTCTGTGTTTCCCCTGAGGTCCTCTGTCCTGTGCTTGTTCTGTCCGTGGATGTTTCTGAATCTGGAGCTACACGTCCTTGATCTGCAGTTGCTGGCCTCACCACCTGCTGTCTTGCCATTCACACCCCAACGCAATCACTGAGCAGCAAGTGACTCATTTTAAAATGTTGTGTTATCTTGACAGGTAAGTTCTCCGCATCACATTTTGAAGAATAATGCATTTAACACAGGGGTAGGGTTAATGCAGTATTGCACAATGTTCATTTCTGAAAGGCGCAACTCCACCCCTTAACTACATATTGATCTTATCTGTGCAATTTAGAGCTGCCTCTCTTCCCTGTAGCTATCGTCCCCAGAGGATGAGCAGTACAGCCTCATCATACACACACAAACAGTCATACGTAAACATATACACACTGTGGATGTGGTGGATGAAAGTGTGTACATGTGTGTGTGGTGGGGGTCACACTCGAATACATGACTAATAGACTGTCGACATAGATAAATGACTTTTTAAGCAACAGAAAATTGCTCTGTGTTCCATTCACTGAACAGTCGTTTCCTCTCTTCTCTTTCTCTGTCTTCCCACTTTCTTGTCCTTTTCCTTTCCTCCCTTCCCTGCTCATCATATCTCCATCCTCACACCCTCCTCATCTCCACACCCGTGCACCACCGACTCCTTTCTCCTCTGCCAGTCCTCTTATTCTTGCCCTACTGTACTCGTATTCACTTTTTCCGACCCTGTTGCCAAAGCAACAAGTAGCAGAGGTTTGAGAGTCTCCTCTCTTTTTTTTTTCTTTATTTCTTTTCGTCTTCTTCTTCATTTTGTGTGAAGGAGGAGATGGAAAAAGATCTGGGACTGCACAATAGTGGAATTATGCAAATTAATCCACCCAGTGACAATGGATTAGAGCAGGCTCTCTCACAGCTGACAGAAGGGGTTTAGAATGAGCTCTGAGAGTCACTTTAAATGATTCTTGTCTCACAAATCACATTCACATTCACGCTAAGATTTCTGTGTTCACCTATTGCCTTTTTCCAGCCTGGATGTTTGAATAGCTGCTGTATCTGTGCACCATGTAAACAGACCTGACATCTGAATACTTTATAATGGAGGCAACAGCTCACAAAAAACAGACAAAACCTTGGCACTGAATAAGAAGACATTATTATTACATCTTGATGTCTCTGCAACAGAGAAATCTGCATATGCATGTTTATAACTATTATATATATATTTATGTGTTTGCTGTGTGTTTGTCTGGTATGTATGCGTGCGGGGGAGGGTGGTGGGTGGTGGTGTGTGTGTGTGTGTGGGGGGGGGGTTACAAATTACATTTTGTAGCATGCTTGCAACTTGGTTTGCTCCTGTAAAAAGTAGAACTAATATGACTTGATGTTTCAATCCCTGTGGTAAATCACCACTCTTGATGTTTGCAGTGGGACTGCAGCAGTGAAGCAGAGTGAAAGTACGTCATCAGCGGTCGTCAGGTAGGCACCTTCCTTCTTTGGCTTTTTGTTGATAAGCCCATGACATCTCCAGAGGGCTCAACAGCTCAACCAGCCTCCCCTCCCTCAGCTCCATCCCCTCCTGTCTTCATCTTGCAGCCCAGTTGTTTTTGCTTTCCTTTTAATCCAAATCCAATTGCTCCTTTTTTCCCCTTTTTTGATGCTCTTGATAAGGACTTGATTGTTTGTTGGAGGAAGCGACCCCCTCGCCCTCATCTTCTTCAATAGACTGGTAGCAAAAAAAGATTTAAAAATCCCCTGCATCCCACTTCCACAGGGAGAACCTTGGTCTTCCAGCCATTCTGCCCAGTTCCAGTTGCCAGTTCAGAGCACTTGCTGTTTCCTCTGGTAAGCTTCTTCAACACCATCCTCCCACGGTGATGTCGACTCCATGGTGTATGCCACCTTGGCTGTTGTGGACCACAAGACCATGTCTGGCCGGAGTGCTGCAGCCACAATGTCTGGGATAAATGCAAGCTTTTTTGCCAAGTCCACATCCATTTTCCAATTCTGCGGCAACCTGCAGAATGCATGCATCCTTTGATGTTATATGGCACTCTGGAGGTTGGCCCACTGTTACAAATGGTGGGTTCTGGGCATTTCTGTTCCAAGACCGGTGCCAGCTGTCTAAGAACTTTGTTATACTGCCAAGTGCAATGCCCTTGGGTGAAGCTCGTAGTGCATCCAGTTAAAATGTCCCTATGTGATGAAGGTGTTTGGCAAAAAGAGCAAAGTGGGGTCTTCTCCTCATCACAGGTTCTGGGATGTGGATGGGAGGTCATAAGGAGCAATGATGACAAAACTTAGCAGAGATCCCTTCATCTCCCAGACGTCACGGCACCTGAGTTTCCTCTTTCCCAAGCTCTCAGAGTTAAACCACTCACCCTGCTCGGCCATTAAGATGGCCTTGGCATGTCGCTCTCCCTCCTCCTGTCTTCTCACCTCCAGAAGCTGCTTCTTCTGCAATGATGTTGCAGAAGAAATGCTCCCATATGTCCCTTATGCACTTTAGATGTCATTTATACCTTTTTTAGGATAGCACCAAGATAACATTCTTTGAATGAGCCACACTTTTCTCCCAACACATTTTAAAGCTTTTACCTACTGAAGTAGAATCACATTATTTATCCTTTTGTTAAATTCAAACAGGTATACCTGACAGCAAAATTAATACATTGTTATGAACACCGCAGGCTCTGCAGAAGCCAGCGTTTATTCTTTTATTTCAAAATGTGTCTTTGCCAGAAACATACTGCAGGTCAATCTCAGTCAAGTTACTAATCACACATGGATATTTTTTGTGCATAATTTAGTGCAACGTGGGCAAACACAGAGGAAAAAAGACCAGACAGTACATAAAAGTCATCAACAGCCGTACAACAGAGTATTATTTTCATCTTGTGTTGTTGCTGTGGGTTACCTGTCCAGGGCTTCTCTAACTGCCTCTTGAGGATGTTTTAGAAGTTAAGTCTCTACGCATTCTGTCTGCAGAAGTTAGGCGTTTACACTCTGACATTCTATACTGAATTATAGATTCAAACAAGTCTGAGAGTCTACATCCAGGATAGCAAACACTTTTAAGCTGTAGTGGTGCACAGTGTTGGTTTTGCAGAAAACATGTCAATTGTAAGGTCAGAGGTTATTGTTTATTTATACATTAATCATCTACTCATAATCAATCACTTATATGTTTCAGATAAACAAAATGTATTTTCAGGTTAAAGCTGCCCGCTGCTTTTAGTTATGTTATATGTGTGTGCGTTACATAAAGAAAGAAAAAAATAGAGACCCATAAGGCAAGAAAGAGGCTCTACTAAAGTTTCTGACATGATGAAGAAGAATTATTAAGTCAAACCATTCAAAATGAGTCAGTGGAAGATTAAAATGTGTGTTTACTGTCATTTATTTTGGAGAGAGATGCTGGGCAAACTAATACGCGGAATATGGTAGAAATATTAATATTTGCTGACTGGAATTAAACACAAAGTACATTTGATGCAGATGTGTTATTAGGGCCATTAACAGTTTTTGTTTTTGTTGATTTTTCTTTTGACTGCTTGCAACATATTTCACAGCATTCCTTCCATTAGGCGCTGATACAGCACACTCAAAACTGTGAAGGTAAAATGAACTATAAGTTCTTAGGTTATCATTTATTATCTGTTCATTCTTTTTATGTATAAGTATCCTTGTAGCGAAGCTTAATTATGGAATAGTTGCCTAAGGGGTTAAAAAGGTTAAGGACTGAGACTAACCAGACAAGATATGTTTATCAAAACCTAAAAGGTTTTTGTCTTTAAAAAGATGAACTCAGTGTTTCTAACATTGTACGGGAAACTGTACAATAAGGTTTAAACTTACAACCTATCTACAACGACCCAATAGGAAACGAGTTTGTGTTCATTATAAAAGCTGTTACATTTGTGCTTCTTCCTTGGGGGAGAGAGGAGTAAGCTCTTTCCCACTGCAATGATGTCTTTTCATTCTCCATGTTGTTAACAATAATAAATTTCCAGACAACCCAGCAGTGTGTTTGTTATCTTATTCATGGGTAGAACCCAGGGGCCTAAAATATCCCCGACAAAACCACAAACAGAAGAGAAAAGTCAGGGGATCACCAGAGTCCTAACAGTACACACCGTAGTAGAGACAGTTCAGTCTAAACCGAAGTCAAGAAATTCTCAAGACAGCTACTTGTCAAAGGTTAATGAACAATTATAGTCACGGTTAAAAGAAGCCAACATAGACAACCTCTCATCACACTGACAGCAGCTTAACATCGTTCAGAGAAAAAAGACAGAAGTGAAACTCAAGACGTGAAGGATTCTTGCTGTTCTGATGAAATTAATGTTGCAAAAGTGAAAATTATATCGAATTTATCAAGATAGCAGCAAAAACTAAAGTGGAGGACAGGATAAAATAGAAATAAAGGCCTGTCTCAAATAATAGCCTTCCTGCCACTGAGGTAAATAAAGAGCCACTGTTTGAGAATTTATGATATGCTGTTTTGGGGAATTTGTTGACACGAGTGATGCTGTTGTTTTTCTTGGAAGGACAGTCTCATTGTAACTCACCTTTCCTGCCTGCAACCTGAAGGAAAAAGAAGAGGGGGGAAAAAAATCCCTGAGCAACCAAGGTGGTGGAGCTGACTGTCATCCATAGAGCCCCACTACCAGCATTGCGAAAGGAAAAAAACAACTCCAGAGACATGATAATGACAGGAGCCAAAAGGTTGAGGTACAAAAAAACACTCCTGTGTTGTAAAGTTAAACACAAAAGAACAAAAGCTTGCAGGTGAAATCGCCTGAATGTTGATGTTTGCTCCTCTGTGTGGTGGATACACTCAAAAATCAATTTTTTCGTCACAGCTTATTTTGCTGTTTGATCTCTTGTTTGATACACAAACCTCGGTATCGTGATAAGTGGTGCGCGCATGTTTGTGCTCTTCTGCCATGCTGCGTATGGTACATGTGTTCCTTGTTTTCGTGCATTTGTTTGTACTCGAACACCATATGAATGACACAGTTTTACAGCACTCCTCTCACTTATATCCTGGAATGATCCGTGTGTGTTCAGGTATCTTGACAGTAGCTTTGGTGCAACCTGACAGCAGGTCTTGGTGTCATGATGCAGTGCATGCAGCATGCCTTGCCATTCCTTATATGATAAAGCAATCCCTTTGTGCAAGTGTGCAGGGACACTGCAGGATGCTGTGTTGACTGGAAAAACACAGGTACAGGTGGTGTGATGCTACAAAGCAGTGTGTGTGTGTTTGTGTGTGAGCGAGCAAGAGGAAGTAGAGGGGTAGATAAGAGGAAGCTATAGGAGGAAAGGAGAGAGTCAACACTTGTATTTTGCACTGCATCTGGCTATATCCTCCCCCTTGCTTCAGTGAAGGTCTGATAGGGAGCAGATTTCATAACAGCCTAATAACACCCTCCAAGAGGTCTCAAGATACAGCTATTCTATCTCCGCAAGAGCTGCCATCATCTTTACCTCCACAATCCAGCCCCTGTCAACAGCCGTCAACCCTACAACCCCTGAGCCGACTGATATTGACAATAAAACAGGAGGCAGGATCAGCGGGGTTGGCGGGAATGTGTGCACACATGCGTGTAAGTTTGCGTGTTGGTGAAAAGGTCCTAGAGTGGACACTCATTCCAACACCACAACCCAGAGAAGGGCTCAGTGTGCACCTGGTAGCTATACTCTCTCACGGCAGGATAAAGACAGATTTCATGGAGGCATGGAGAGGAATACAGAGAGGCAGCCGCACAGAAAGAAAAATGTATAATGATCCCCGTTGTCACAGCCATGACTTTTGGACAGCTCTGGTTACTTGCACCGTGCTGCAGAGGAGATGGAGAATTGTAAGCCTTGTCATGCATCATAAATGTAATACCATATGGGAATGTAGCTCTCACACCCAGTAGAGAATAGGAAATTTGTGCTCCACATAAAAAAGAATGTATTGCCTTTTATGAGGTAGTGAAGGACACATTGTGTGGCAGGACTCATAAACATATGCATGTTTCTCTTATGAGTTTTGCAAGGAATTGAAGGAAGTCTGTACAGAATGACGGAGGAGGATTAAGAAGCAGATAAGCACAGACACTATTTACATTGAAATAGCTGTACTGCTTGAGACGGGAGGCGATGAGGAGAAGAAGTCAAAATGGAAAGAGATGAGAATGAGATGATGTGATCAGGGATCTGAATGTGAATAGAAACGAGGTTGAAGGTGCGGGGAAAAATAATCATGTATAGGATGTTTGCGCTGATAGATACAAGATCAGCATGCATACCATTTCGCTCACCCCTGCCCCAGAAGGGCTCTTCAGTGGCAATCTCATTGCTGCCTTTTTTTCTCCTAATATTTGCCGCAGAGCTTTCAAAGAAAAAGTGGATTTTGCGAGTGTGGAGGAGTTTTCATCTCGCTGTCTCTGGTGGGATTGTTAAAGCAGACTGTGTCTATAGATCTTTGGGGGTCACAGCATTCAGAAACCTCCATTTGTTGGTGCCATCATCCCCTTGGTAACAATAAAGGACAATCAGTGTGTGTGAATCAGCTTGTGGCAAAAATCTGGACCTCTGCACCTCAGGGTGAAGACCCTATCATCTTTGCTTGCTGCACAGCTCTGTGGAGGGAACAGCAAAGCTTAAGACATCATGCCCAGATTTGGCAGTGCTTACTTTCAGTATATCTGGCTATTTCTCTGTCCTCTGCCTGTGACTTAGCAGCATCTGCAGTGAGACTGATCAATAGATCACACCAACAAGAGGTCTTGAGGCCAATTAGGCCAGGCAAGCTGGGCCAGGGCCAAGCTGGTGTCAGGCTGTGTGTCAATACTGAAGCTTGTCTGCCCTTAGGAAGAATGGATAAGGAATAAAGGCAGATAGATATTACTGTGTGTGTGAGGGCGTGTGTGTGTCCTTTGCGCTGCAGTTACTGATTTACATTAAATGACCATCACCCCATCCACAAGAAGTTCTTGCACATCTTAAGCCCTCGACCGCACCCCATTTTCAGTAAATGCCTCCTTTACTGTCGCGCCTGCTTCTACATACTAAATAGAGCAGAGAGGGAGAGATGAAGGGCTACTGATCAAATGTCATTGCCCTGCTTCCATGCACAATACTTTAGCACCCTCTGTTGGAGTGTTAGATCACGACATGACTTTAAAAAAAATGCCTCACATCATCTGTTTATGCATCCCAGTTGATACAAATGTTCTTCGGTGTGCACATTTTCGACCGGCTCCTGGCAGAAAACCACTCCCGTCGCCTAAACCTAACATATTACAATATTAGTTTAATTTCCTCTTGCCTTTAGCAGAAAATCACTCCAAGTCTGCCCAAACCTGGGACATAATTTATCTATGTCTGATGCCTATCTCGGATTAATCATGAAGGTGAATTCATTAACCTTAATTGCACAGTTTATGCGGTGAAAGGGCAAGGTGTGGTGGGGGTGTGGGGTATGAGGGGAGATAACATCCAGTTCATTCAGTATCGATTCACAAAAGACTTCTAGCCAAGCAATAACTGAGAACTGTCTCTCACACACACATATACACATACACACACGCATGCACACACACAGTCTCACTCTCTCTATGACAATCAAGTTAATTAAAGAAGTTGAACAATCAGGTACTTGGAGTAAAGACAGAATTAGTCACCCTCGGGCCAAGCACTTTAAATCTTAATCAGACATGCACTAATTAAACTTCATTTCAGGAACTAGCCTAAAGTATTGAGTATTTTGCTCTCAGATGCTTGTGTGTGATGTTGTATACAGTGCTGACACCAAATGTTTGGTTGTGATACCAAAAAAAGTCAAGCCAAGTTGAGTGTTTGGCACTTAGAGGAAATTAAGTTGTTTAAGGTGTAAATTTATTGTTTCATGCTGATATAATTCACCACATGAACACATGTGAAAATACTCCTGCAGCAGTGAAATTTCAGTCAAAACACAACCATGACATCCCATATGTAACTTTATACTATCCTCTATTTGAAGGTCAACAAATAAAATCTGTCACAATAAAGGTTCCCTGGAGACTATTTAAGTCTATCCAGATGTTTTGCTTTAAAAAGCCCCACAATCATCATGTAAAGAGAAGCAGAACATGAAAAAAAATTATTCTGATTTTCTTTCCATCTACATCCAGTAAGAACAAGTCTTTACCATTAAATTTGCCTTCTTTTATAGCCAGTGGTTAGATATCAGAACAAAACTTGGCTCAAAAAAGCTCAGCGTTAATATACGCACAAATTAAAGGGGAAAAACAACTTGGACCGTCTTAGTAAGGTGCTAGGCCATCATGTACCATCAGGACAGCTTCAGTTTTCCTCATCAGTAATCCTGTAAGTGTCTGTAACTCTACTCGTTTTTCCAAAATAAATTAACTCATTTGGTGCTTTGGTCAGAACATATCGTGGGGGGGAAACCTCCAACAGAACCAGAATGAGGGATGGCGGCCATCTGCCTCGACTGGTTTGTGTGGGAGTGGGGATGATGAGGGGGGAGGGGATAGCAGGAGTGGTTGGGTGGGTATAGCAGGATAGCAGGTGCTGAGGCCAACGGCTGCAGATCAGAGACATGTAGCTCCAGATCCAGAGACATACGAGAAGAGAACAAGCACAGGACCTCGGGGGAAACACAGAGTTAGTGATATGCAATGGTGATATATAGCAGTATAGATAGAGGAGAGGAGCCCAGTGCATCATGGGAATCCCCCAGCAGTCTAAACCTATAGCAGCATAACTAAGGGGCAACTCAGGTGATCCTGAACAGCCCTAACTATAAGCTTTATCAAATAGGAAGGATTTAAACCTGACCTTAAAAGAAAGTGTCTGCCTCCCGAACCCAAACTGGGAGCTGAGTCCACAACAGAGGAGCCTACATACATTCTCCATCCCCATCAACACAGAAATGTCTCTTTAAAGGACAGAGTTGGTCACTCAGAATAACTTTGTACTCATTATTAGTGACCCTTCCCTCTAAGTGGACACGTGGACCCAAACCACGCCAAGAAAACATCCCTCACAGCACAACAGCGTCCCCAGATCTCACCACTGTAGAGATCAAGCGTTCAGGTTCTCCCTTTAGTTTATCACCCATCTGTATGTTTACAGAAGCCATGACTTAATATCTGTCTACAAAATATAATGCTTAATGCAAGCTCTTTTCCACATGGAGAATGATCCTGTACATGCTTTAAATGCAAGTTGTATGCATGCATGTATTAAAAAACTGCCACTTCAAAATTATTTACTTCACAAACTTACTTGTTTTAGTTTTTTTTAAGGACGTGTGTCGTGAAGTATAGTGGAACACCAGATGGTACAAGTAGGCTAATACAAGAAAGAAAAAAATAAGTAAATATGCCAGGGGAAATTAGACTCCTAGCTTGCATTTCAAAGCTTGACTAACCAGTTATGTCATAACAAATCCTACTGCAGGCAAAAAAAGCTTTGGTGCTGCTGCTTTGGCATCAACTGCTTTGCATGTCAGTTCAGACCAGCCAGAGAAATCCAGTCATTCTCAACCTGAGGGACTCCAGAACTAGGAATTCACTTAATGAATCATGCAGACCCATGGCTCTGGCATGAAATCACTCATTTGTTACATTTTTTCCATGGACTGAAAAATTTGGATAGTTAGCGCCAGCAGCCACTGCAAGAATGGGAGATTTTTCTACCTTGTAATGCTTTCAGGAACTACCTACTTCACTGAGATTCTGTGAATAGAGAGAAGATTGGGAGCAGGAGCGAGGGACTGGAGAAGGAGAATGGAAGAAATGTACAGCTTCATCTTGCAGTGATGTATTCTTGTATGTGACCTCACTTCTACGAGAGTGTCCAGCCCACAAACACGGGTGCCTTTACTCCCTCTTATCAGTGCTGTCAAGTTTTACAACGTTGAAGTCTTGGTGGTGTAGCGTTCACCACACCTTAGCTGCTGCTGTTGCTTGATCCTCGTTGTTTAAGGGACATAAACATGACAACTGACATTTAGATCTAACCAGGTAAGCTTGTTTCACCACTAACACATTTCTATGCAGGACTAACATATCAGCCATTATTTTATAGGAGCCTAAGTCATAAATGCAGAAGTTTTATTGTAGTTTAGTACACATTGATTAGAGGTTATTTCCGTGAAAGTTAAACATAGACTTTACCCCGTTGTGTAAAACTCTATTTTGCACAGCGGGTTTTTGAGTTTGCTAGGCAAGTGCAGGCAAGAACAGGAGCAGAAAATATGTTGCCAGCAGGGAAAGGGACTGGGTAATGGTAATCACTGACACAGCTAAACGGCTGACATTTCTGTGCACATAAAAACAGAACAGCCTGAACTCATGGGAAAGCTCTTACCCCTACATGAACGTAGGGATGTCACCTTAAAACAGCTCACTTAAATGCCTGTCAGTCAACACTCACAAAATCACTGAGAGTTAGGGTTAGGGAGTGAATTTAAATTTCTTTCTCTTTTTTGGGAGGGGGGGGAGTCTGTGTCAGCACTCTCAAGGATTTTCACTCAACATGTCTTTCCATTCAACGCTAGTGGTGTTTAATATAAAAACAAACAATTCTCAAACAGAAAATCATTAGGTTAAACTGAGTGTGCTGCGTTAAAACTGTCAAATCAGGAGTTTTACATTGAAGTCCCTGACTAAAAGCAGGAAACCGTTGATCTCCAGATATGATATGCACTTAGTCACTCCCTGGTTAAAGGTTTACAGAGCTACAATGACAATAGTGATGATGCAATTTGGGCTAATATTTGCATTTATGCCAGTAAAATTACTGATATTTGCATTAATTTCACTTGATTTGCTCAGAGAGGTTAAAATAGCACAAATGTAGAGAGAACTGCACAGTAAATATGAAAAGTGGGTGCAAAGAGTTATTTTAATTAAATATGTGAAGTTAAGAAATTGCCATTCTGTTGCTTTAATTAAGTCTCTATTGCATCAGTGTGCGCCGTTAAAGTGAAATGTTTTATTAATAATGTGGCTGTGTGTTTCTGTTCAGTAAAATTGCAGTTATACATGTTGGCAAACCAAGAAAGCACTTATTGCTGCGTACTTCCTAATAAGTTATATGGTTTATAGGCACCTGCAGTTATAAATAATAATAAAGTATGAGTTGATGTTCTTCAAAAGGTATGCAGACAAAAAGTCCACTGGTCTCCTTGATGATTTAAATAGTGTAAGGAAAATACAAGAAATGTGAAGATTGATCACAGTTTTAACAATGACTTAGAAATAATGTATAAAGCATCAGTAAATGACTCATTAACTATGAGCAAATCATTGATTTCAACTTATAAACACTTCATAAGTTTTATCAGAGTAGCACCAAACAGAAGTTGCACATCATGACTGATTCCATCTCTCCAGAAACAGGATGTTTGGGGGTTAATGATTCATCCCTCTTTGTGTTGATGAGAGGGAAAAGATCAGACGTTCGAAAGTGAGGCGGATCTTGCAGCTTAACACAGAGACAACCACAGACACACCTCTGCTGCACTGAGATCTCTCGTTACTCATTCCACACAGGTTGCAAGTATTTTCTGGGAAAGCTGCACGCCCCATCACCCAGACATCATGAATGAGCCAACAAAAGGTGAGTTATCTGCTGGCAATCTCGTGCAAGGGACACAGCTCTTCTCTCCTCCGCTGAAGGGCCCTGTTCACACTTTCAGTTTCACTTTGTCATTGAAATTCTCACCGACACCCTCTGTGAATGCGTTTATTAATGACTAAATCAGTTGTGGCTCTGGCCTCTATTCTTTAGCTGTGCTCCACAGAAATAATGCTCCCCCTTGGGCCACATGAATTAAGTATTTAATATTTGTTATTTTCTATTATTGGTGTTGTTGTTGATTATGTTGTTTTGTATTTGTGTTCTGTTCAGTGTTCAACAAGCTGTTGGCCCTAAATCTTTATAATATGAGTGCATATTTCAGTGTCACTGCAGTTTTCTTTATAAGTAGCCATGCTAATTGCAGATGGTTTGTTGCTGATCACTACACACTCTCAGCTAATAGGTTTAAGTGAACTAATTAATTCACATCTTCATTTGTTGTTGTTTTCATACATGCATCCCAACTCTGACTAGTTGACTATCCTTTCTGACCTACAAGCCACACCTGTGCGCCACTGGAGCAGTTCATTATTCAGAGGTTCCTACAGCCTGTATTAAATTTTGTAAGAGACAACATTTAATTGCTGTTATAAAACCGAACCTTGGCATCACCACATGGTGCAGCTGCAGATGTTCTGCTGTTGTGTGTGTGTGACAGCCAGTGAGTCTTTTTTTGTGAAATGGCTTATGATGATTTCAGTGATAATTGCTAGTGACAGAGCCACATGTAACAAGATTACATTATATAGATACTATACAGGAAATAATGTGCTATAGAATGTTTTACACTTCACTGGGACAAAGAAGTATCTGTTTCAATCACTCTATCAGAGAAAAATCAGAGTTGTAGGAATAACTGGAAACTCAAGAGAGCCATGACATTATGTTAGTAAATTTCTGACCACAACTGTACATGTGCAATCAGTGCTGTATTCACACGCTCACCTTATAATACTTGAATGAACACCTGTTGTGCACCTGCAACTGTTCAGTACATCTCTGCATGATTGAACTTAAAAAACAAAAACAGGTTTTGGTGTAATAATTAATCATGCGTATATGTCTACTGGAAATCCTGTTTTGTCAGTTTCACTAACAATCTCTTTGAACATGTATGTCAATAATCTTTCAACTTAAGCTTATACAGATCAGGTATAACATTATGACCAATATTATGTTGGTCCCCTTTATGTGGACAAAAAATGCTCTGAACCATTGGACATGGACAAGAGGACCTCTCATGGTGTCCTATGGGGTCTGGAACTAGGATGTTGGCACTGGATCATTTGCATACTCTGGCTTGAGCAGTGGGGCCTCTATCAGTCAGACTTGTTCCACTGAATCCTGTTGATGCTTGATTAGAATGTGATGTAGGAAGTTTGGAGGTCAAATCAACATGTTGAGTCATTGTCATTTTTCTAAACATGTTCCTGACTGTTTGATGTTTTTTCCATGTGGTGGGGTGCATTTTCCTGTGGGGGTAGTCCAGTGACGGTTAGGATTTCCATTTGCATGGGGGAGTGTGCTTTTTCTGGGACAATGTTTATCTGTGTGTCTAAGTCTCATCAACACGAATGGCAAAATCCAAGGTTTTCCATCAGAAAACCACATAGTACCAATATGATCAATGTTATTAAGTTATTTTTTTTTTAAATATTCAGAGGACTAACTTCATATGATGTGAAATGAAAATTGCAAAACGAGTAAATAATTCTGTTTTTTCCTTCTGAATCTACTTCCAGAGGATATTTATGCATATGCCTTGTCCAAGACTCTGACAAAGGTTTCATCCCCTGCAACTGTGGGACTCTACTCCTCATGTCAGAATCGAATAAACATGATCCTGGGACAAATGGAGGGTAAGTGAACACTCTGACTAGCCTAGCCTGTTGTCTCTGATTCAGCCACTTAAACCCTGTGACGACATCCAGTCTGTAGGTGGGAACTGCAGGATGCTCGGCCAAAAAAAACAAACAATTATTTTGGAAACAAACATAAAAACGTCTGATGATTTGCATGCAAACAGTGTTTATGATGCTGTTTCTATTTTCAGTGTCCCTAGTGTTTACTGTAAGCATGATTGAAGTGTGTGAAACTTCTGCACATCCTCACAGTAATGCTGTAGTGACACAATTTTAGAACATATACTGTTATACCCTTTGCTAATTTTTAATTTTGGAGGCAGTTGAGCCACTGCAGAGACATAGCTGAGCTACTTTCTGGTATGTGCATTAACAGCGCACCATCACAGAGCTGGCTCAGGCTTTAATGACTTCTTCACAACTGACTGACTGAAAGCGGACACTGTATTTATGTTCTGCAACCCTCAGGAGGGCCTCTATGTTTTTTTGCATAAAATAAGTCTGCTAAACACTTTGCAGTGGAAAATAAAAGGTACACATTTATCCCAGCTTAAAATGTGCTGCTAAGACATTTCTATCACATATGGCATGCATACTAGTTATACATGTTGCTTCAAAAAGACAGCACATGCTACTGTGTCCAAACAATGCCCTCACCATCAGTTTTAACAGAGTAATGTAAGCAGTATGCAATAACAGTTAAAGCCAATGTCTGCAAAAGTATATTTTTAATCTCGTAAATAATTACATGCACAACTTAAAAGCACACTTTTCATAACTTTAAGAAAAACACACCAGCTAATCACATGCTAGGAGACATTCCATATTCTACAACCTTGCAGGTTAAACATGTGACAACTCCAACATAAAGATGTAGTTTGTGTTTTTTTTAATAGACGTGTGGCATTGAACAGACTGAATGGAGCATGTGCAGCTGTAGTGAAGGTCTCCAATTGAAAAGACAAGTTATTTTGTGTTACTCTGAAGGTCTTGCTGTGTAAGGTTGTCGTGATTATTTTTTTTCAACCTTGGCAGATATATCGCACATGTTGGACCAGACATGGTGCTCGCATAATAATGTCCGTAGAATAATGAAGCTTCAAAGCGTTGCAAGGCGCATAATAAACACCGTTATTCATGAACTCCATATTTTTCACCGTTTATTGTGTGTCTGGTCTTTTCAGGTGACAATGTTTTTTCAGCAGAAGAGCCAGACTGATTCTTCTCCCTTTAACAGCTTTTGGTTTAGTGCCACACTCCAGGGCATTTCATCAGTCAAATGAGCAAAGATCACAAAATTCTTCATATTTTATTTAACATAAAAATATATTTTTAAAAGCCTTTAATTTATTTTCCTTTTCACATCCCAGCCAACTTACTCACATGTTTACAGGTCTTGTTATCTTGCCATCAATTTATGTTGTTTTTACGTGCACTTCAAGGACCTAAATGATGAATGTAAACATTCTAAATGTTTGTGTTTCCTAAGTGTTCATGAACCAGGAGGCTTTGAGGATTGAGAAGAAATATAAAGAAGGATCCAGGCCTCGTTCAGTTCAACCTTCATTTACTGGCTTTCTAGCACTCCTTGGCCGACTGCTCTTTTACAGGCCAATTTGGACAAAGGAGAACCAGCAGCAGCACAACGTCAGGTTCATTTATGTACAATTTAGTGCTTGGCATTTTGCAGGCAGTGACCTGCTTTGGGCTGGTATAGCCATACGGCTGTTTCAGGCCATGCAGATGAGTTTAGGGAAATTACAACTTGTACTCTACCGTGTGGCTCAGCACGATGAAGAAAAGGAAGTCGAGAAGAAGGTTTGTAAAACATCTTAACTTTTCCTTGATTAAACAAGGACTTTATAGCCATGTTAACAGCTCTATGAGGCTGCACATTTATACTGATGTGATGCAGATAATGTTCAGCATGTTCATATCTTAGTTTTATAAATGAATATTGTTGATAGTTCACCATCACAAAGTGCTTTTTACCCTCCAAATCTTAGCAAATGAAACTATCAACATAAATATGTACTAAAGAAAGTTACATTTAAAACAAAGTATGACCAAAGGTATTCTAGCTCATGCTAAGAGGAAAATAAATGTAGCAGACTCTAGTCTCATGGTGGTGATGGTAGACCAAAAGTTAGATAATTACCAGAGTTATTGTTTGTAAAACATATCAACCAGATGTCACTTGAAAATGTATATTTTACCCTCATGGTTGTGCAACATGAAAAGTCAAATTATCATCAGTGTCACAAGGATTCCTCTTGTGGACACAATGAATGTAAGAATTTCATTACGATCTAAAGAAGAGTTGTTTATTTTAGTCCACATCAAGGACCAACCAACACTGCTACTTCTAGAACCTTGACAAAAAGCTTGGCAGTACCGTCTAACTTGCTTCTCAATTGACCTGCATTTTGTTTTCCTAAAAACATCAGATTGTGGAGGATGGTCCAAACCACTGGAGATCCAAGAAGATTTGCTGCTGCCCGCTGTGGTTACTGGTCTTGTGTATTCTAGTGATACCAGCTATCATCCTGGTGTTTGCCTTGACATATGGCCTCCCCAAAGCTGAGGTGCAACCAAATGAGACAGTGAGTGCAACAAATAGCCAGGTGGGTGTGCTGGACGGCCTGCTCATTGCCGCGTTAGGAGTCCCTGCAGCAAGTGCCTTGAGGTTTACCTTTCTGATGGGTAAGAACCTCATTTTCACCCAGGAACTGAACATTAGGAGGGGGATGGACAACGAACGGATCAGCAGCCAGCTGGGCTTCATGAATGAGGTCAGAAAGGAAATGTGGCTATTGTCTCGCTTCATACAGTTTATGGAGGTGTTTGAGAGGAGACGGATTCGAGTGGTGCTGAATATCACCAGTCTGGATCGCTGCTCTCCCCAGAAAATCGTTGCCGTTCTGGATGCCATCAACATTCTGCTTTCAGATGAGGAGAGCCCATTTATTTCCATTCTGGCAGTGAACCCACAGGTACTTGTGGAGAAAGTGAACTTTGCAGATGGCTGCTTCAGCAAAGAGGACAGAGCCTATGCACTGTTGAACCGCATAGTGACTCTGGCCTTCACAGTCCCACCACTGTGCGATGAGTCGAGGCGCAATTTATTTTACAGCCTCACTAGCACTTCTTCCTCAAGGGAAGGTGAGCACAAAATAAATGCATCTTTCTCAAATGTCTCTTTACATGAGGTTACATCAGAAACAAAGAAAGCAAGACCACTGATCAACAAAAATACAGGAACACTGGATGTACAGGAGGAGGAAGTAGAGAGTTTGGTCTGGGACGTCCTGACCAGCAATAAAAGGACCCTAAACAAGTACATGTTAGATGACGTCATGTCAATGAGGAGGGTGATCAACTCTATTCAGGTAACTGTGATAATCATGAAGGCCTTAAAAAAAGAGCTTCCTCAATCAGAATACATTGCAGCATGGGTGGTCTTAGCCAATCAGTGGCCCTGCCGGCTTAGCTGGATCATCCAGTGTGTGGAAGATGCACAGCAGAGGGCAGATATTGATCGGGAGAGTGTGCCCAATATGGATGATTCAAAGACCTTATGGGAAGTCTTCAGTGGGTCCCGGGCAGAGCTGTATGTGATGAGCACACAGATTGAGGACCTCCTTGAGCAGGATGGAGATCCTGAGATGTTTGAAAGATTCCTCAGAGTGGATTTCAAATTCACCGTGAACGACTTGAAGACGTTTGAAGCGGCAACAGTGAACCTGGATCATTCGATTAAAAGTGAGCTGGCTCAGATCAGAGGGACATCCAGGCTGAAAGATTCTGGTTGGATGAGGAACCTTGCTCCTCTGCCAGTCACAACTATCATCAAAATGAGCACAGAGGATGTGTGTAAAGAGGTATGAACGTCTTTATATTCTTTCAGATTTCACTGCTGGCTGATTTGGCAACACACGGGGTTACTGGTATCCGTAAGTGTGGATTAAAAATACAGTAAAAGTTTGTCAAGAAGCTTTTTGCATGAAATACAACCGAACAACTAATGTACCTTTTGTAAGGAAGCCAAGCAAACTTATGCTGTAATAGTCAATAATTGGCCTTTTTCCATCAAGCCATGAGCAATCACAAGCTGACTTTCACACGGTGCAAGTACTATTCTGCACAACACAAAGACACAGTGAAGTTTTACCTTGCTGAGAAGTTAAAGTTGTGGAGCTTGTCGCCTGCAGCTTTTCAACTAACAGCTCCTTTTATAGTTCTATTACTCATCTGCTGTCAAAAAACAGAAAATAAACATGGATCATTTTGTGGACACATTTCTGATAAACCATTGCAGTAACTTAATACAACTCTGACATGATGGAAAGAGAGTGAACAGTAAACCCTGAGGATGGGCTAGGCTGTATAAAACAAGCGCGAGCAGTTAACATTACTATATGATGAGGTACATGCTGATTCTAAGAACAGAGAATGGCTTCTTCTGAAGAATGTCTTTGCTACGAAGCTGTATTTATTTATTCAGTATTATATGTTTATTCACCTCACACAATGATGCAAATCAAAACTGTATTTATATCAATTTAGTCTCATCGGTGAGGATGAAGTGATATAATCATAATCTTACATTTTTTGTTTATTCCTAGTTGGAGAGGATGAAATACCACCGCAAGTACATCGATATTGTGGAAAGCAATGACCTCAATGGTTCGGCACTGGTCTTCGGTGATGCAAATGACCTTAAAAACCTCCTAGACATGACCTTTGGTGAATGGGCGACTTTCAGACTGCACTTCTTGGGTTTACCGTCACATCTTCGGCCACGACAAACAAACATGCCAACCGCACTGCATCATTCTAAGAGCCAGCTGTCAAAATTACTCTTACATGTTCCTCATCCTTACTCATCTAATCTGAGTGTGGTTAACAGCCCCATGTAGGAATCTAGTCCATCTCCAATAGGTCTGAAATTCCTCAAAGTATGATCTGCATGAGCCACATTTATTAATATTTACAGCAACAATACGTAACATGTGCATGCAATTCACATACAGATGGTAATCCGTGTTGATGTAACTAATGTATTAGTTAAATAAGAAGGTAATTATCATCCCTGTACCTGTATGATATATGAAGTGAGAGCCAGCAGGTAATTAGCTTAGTAGAACTGGGAGCAGGGGAAATTATCCAGCCTGGCTCTGTTCAGGTTTAAAAATACACCCATCAACACCTCTAAAGCTGACTGTGCTCACCGCTGCTCACCAAGAAGTAATATTCTAATGAAACCACATCTCACAGTTCTACTTATGTATGGATTAAACAAGCAACATGAACTGATGCATTATGTTAATACCTACTATTAGAGGTGTAGTGTTTTTCAGCACAGCCAGGCTAGCGGTTTGCAGACATGGGTTTGGTGTAAATGTAACTTCCGGAGAGAAAGAAATCTAATTCATTTCTAACCCTTTATGTCCCTAGTAGCTTATCTGACTTATTGATGATCAGTTTTTTTCCATCAAATCATATGTAAACTAGTTCACTGTGAAAAAACATTCTGTTCCCCAGGGACCTTTTCTCTAGTACTTGTGGCATTTGCACTAGGGTCTCAAATCATGACATTTTAAGAACAGTTTCTGCTCGACCATGATTTGTCTGAGGTTTTTACGGTTATTTCTAAAGATATTTGTGATATTCTAGCTTGACACATCAAATACTTCTGGGGCTATGTTTGAACAACATCTCAGGAAATATTAAAGATAAAAAGGTCAGAAAATGAAAATTATACCCATATAAAAAATAAATCTTAGTTCCATTTGAAACTCCAGAAATCAGCTCTGCAATATTTTTGTGGTACAACTTGTCAATCAGTTATGAAAGTTCAATTAAAATATGTTTTGTATTATTGTGACATGCAAATACATATGCTTTGGAAAATATCTTATAACTTTTCTTAACAGCTTTGATTTTTTTACCTATTTCAACTTACCCATGATCAGAGACTACTTAATCTATGTCCCCAGTATTGCAGATACTGAATCAATGGCATAATGAGAAATAACAGTGAAAATTTTAGGCTTTTATCTTTAATAGTTCCTGACTTATTATCATTCAAACATAGCCTCGAATGTCAACGTGCTCTAAGTGGATAAACAAGCAGTTTATTGGAAAAAATGCATCTCAGAAAGTACTTGCTATATAAAGCTAAAATTTCACAGACACCATTTTAAAGATTCATAGTGTATGATGAAGAGGAGTTTTAAGCAAATCAGAGATGGTCGAGCAGAAGGTCCCTGATGATGTGAGATGGAGCAAACCATTACTGTTTACTGCACCACTGTGCTTCACATTTCAATCAGCCACTGTCTCACTGTGACTCTAAACTGCTGCTCAGATGTTTATGTGTATTCTCATTTACTTCCTCGTCCACTTCAACAACTTCCACTAGCTGTCTATTTTCCCTCTGAAGGACTTTAACTCTCCTCTTCCTGCACTGAGCCACTGACAAGACAATAAACTGTATTTTACTTAGTCTCAAGCTTTATTTGGAATGAGTAGCTTTACTAGACTGGATAGTTCTGGTTCGATCAGCTAATACATAAACAAATCAAACTGAAGGACACAGTGAAGTCATAGCTGATGGAAGCTACATAGTTGGTGCTGTTCAGAGTTTGCGTGACCAAATGCACTGGTCCCAGCTTCTATGAATCCAACTAGTTTACAGCTAATCTCAAGACATTTTAGGTAATATTTGAGTTAACGTTCATGAAGGAGTTCATTCAAGTGTGAATCAGTCACACAGGCTTTGTTCTGCAACAGGAGCTGGTGATAAATCATGCATCCTTTTATGCTTCATATTATAATTAGGAATGCATTAGTTGAGTAATAATTGAGTGTATCAGTCTATTAAACATGAACTCTTCTTGTTAAATGCTTGCTAAACATTACTTAGAAATTAAAATATGCAGTCTCCGGCAGCCGTGTTAATTTATTATCACATGCATATTATTATCTTAAGAGGTACTGTCTTAACAGTTAAAGCTGGAGTGTTACTTAGATGTCACATTCCCACTGGCAGATACTTTGACATGTAACAGCAAGAAAAGTGCTAGTGGCTGAATTCCATTCAGCTACTTCAGGGAGAAAACATGCAGAGCAACTATTGTTACCAACTGTTTCAAAACTGCAACGTATATAAATACATTCACACATTACATACAGGCTCTATTTTCTGTCAATAGGTGCCTCTTACACCACTTTGTAATGTGACTGTAGGATTTACACATTACATCTTGTTGTTGTTGTCTTGGCTGGCTGCTCTTATGTACTGAGCACTTCTACTGACTACATTCTATGTAATAATATATAGTCTATAATCTGTGAATGTTGCAAATGAGACATTTAATGCTGCAAGTTTCTAAGAACTCGGCTCCTTCACAAATGGTTGGATTGTGGAAATTACTGTTATAGTTGTACTGCATCTTTTTAGAACATCAACAGTTTACAATGCTGCGTTCAGGAATACTTTATTGATCAGTCGGGGGGAGGGGAAAGTAAACAATGCATGTCCTGCAGGAAACTGTCATTCTCCATTTCATGCAATTCAATAAAATGTATTCTCTGACAAAATAAATGTGTATTCCATGTTCCATAATAAAATGCTCATCAAAACAAATATATATATATTTTCTTTTGTCTGGCACTTTTTCTCTAAACAAATAACCCAAGTAATGCGCTGACTCATTAGCGATATTTTAACATCAAAGCGTTTTCCTGCTAAATAATCAGCTTAAGGTTCATTTCATCCGGATTCCTTTTGAGCTGTTTTTTCCTCAGAAAGTTGCAAATGTTAATTTGGCTAAAAATACCAGACTAACAAACCCCAGGCATTTACAGTACAAGCAGTAATAATACAGTACCATATGCACAGAAAGCATACCAAACATCTTTAAACCAGATTAAACAAGACTACAATTTTGCAGTCTTTTTGATACAGTACCATCTCTAATGTCACATTTTCTACCAAATCAGTGACCCAGTTGTAGCCATGCAGTAATTCTTTGAATAAAATAATTGCCTGTGTAATTTTACCTGTAATTAAGGCTGATCAGTGGGGTTAGAATTGAAGCTACATAGACACTTTTAACATACATCATTGTACATCCAAGTATGGTTTAATAAAACATAAGAGATTGTAGATGCTACCAATAATGGCTCATTTTAAGTTTTCCTTGAGACTTGTTATTTTTTTCACGTTCGCAGAAAGAGGCACCATTACAATACCCTTAAGAATACAGTGGTTGCTTTATAATTGCTCATACTGAGGTATGAAAGCTCAAGGTGAAAGGTAATAAAATTCTGTTTTCAGTAGCTACTCTGTCTTATTAAGATAGATATACTAAGGCATAACTGCATTATTTTAATACACACAGTTCATATTCTCAAGGCACAGGTGTAATTTAAAATAATGCCAACAATCAATCTTTTCAAATTCAAGTTTCACACATTATGGTTAACTATCACACTTGCAGTAAAGGCATAACAAATCAGAATATTATATGTCTTGCATTGGATAGAAATTAGGACAGTTTAGGAATGTATTTTAAAAAAGCATTTACATATAAAAAAAAAAACACAACAGCAAAAAAAAAAATCGGCTGACAGTTTATGTCTATGACAAGACCACAGTGGTATATATTTATATTTGCTTTAAATGGATCCCAGACTGACGTTTTTAATATTAAAGTACTGGTTTAACGCCAGGCTCTTGTGTTGTAATGCGGCAGTTCCCTGGATATTTTACCATTACAGACATAGAAGGAATATTTCCAGGTCGTTTGGCCTGGAGCAGCTCATTTGCGTCCCAAAGACTCTGCCAGCTTCTTGAGCCTTTTCTTGAGCTCAAGAGGAAACTTCTCATAACACTTTTTACAAACAGGCTTCATGTCAAACTCAACAAACTTGTTCCTGCAAAGAAGATAAGGAAAAGGAATATAAGCAATGAAATCTTTGGGCGTTGGGACTGTTGATTGGATTAAACAAACAATTTGAACATGCCACCATGGACGTTTGTTCTTTCTTTTATAGACACAACAACTGATAAAATAATAAGAATTAGCAGATAAATTGATAATGAAACTAATCCTTAGCAAGAGCCCTACTTAAATGCATCAGTTGAGCCAAATTCATATTCAATAATCATGCGTACTTGTGGGGTTGGTCACAGACAGCATCACCACAAAACAACTGCATTGTTTTTGGTTTTACTTCAGAAAGTAAACAATGAATAATGACATGCCATATACTGTCAAAGAAGTAAACATGGAACACTACAGAAAAAGAGGAAGGCAGAGACAGCACCAACCAGCGCACGGAGTGGTGAGTTGTAAAGAGTAATAAGTCTACAAACAGACAGCGGGCTTTTTCTTGCGGTCTTTGGCATCACGCTCACGACGGGCTAGGCGGCGTTTCAGCTCCTCAGGCATGCGCTCATAACAGTGCTTGCACACTGGCCTCAGGTCAATTTCAACAAACTTATCTCTGAGTTACCATAGATGCGGCAAGTGAAGCATGTAAAAGGAGAAATTGGAGGAAAAGTGGGAAAAGGAAAAGAGCCAAGAGGGAAGAGTTGTCAAAAGGGAGTGAAATACACACAGACAAGCGTTAAGACTCAAAGTAGGAGTGTTAGAGAAAACAGAGGACAACTGGTTGTATTTCAAGTCATTAGTAAGTAGAGAAACTAAAACAAGCAGTATCACTTACTTGAGAGTGAGTTTTGTGTTGCAGGTGGAGCATGAGAAACAAGTGACACACCAGGCCTTGTTCAGAGCAGACACAACTGAAGGGAGTCACAGAAAATACAAGGGGTAGGGCAATTATTAACATTCAACTGCTGTATCTTCAAGCGACACTTTGTGTAAATCAGTGAAAACGCCATACCGATTATGAGCTTTATCACTCTGATACTCACCATCGCCTTCAATCACACGGTTGCAGTGATAGCACACATCACCGAAAAGCTTGATAAGAAAGAAACAAGAAGATTATGTGTTTATCCAGCAAACACAAATTCTTTTATTTGGCAAAGCAATAAGGGTTTAGTAGGACTGTGTCACTTTTTTGAGACTTTATCAATATTGTGATGACTGTCGTGTCCTCAATGCCATTATTTTACTTGGCTTTCTTACCTGGTTATAATGAGTCTCACAGTAAGCCAACCCCTTCCTCTCATAATGGCGATGACCGAGGAAAGGCTTCTCACACTTGGCACACACAAAATGCTGTAAACAAAAACAAATGCTGCTGAGGGAAAGGGGGACCTCAGACTAAACCCCTAACGAAGGCATGTGAAACCGACTATAGCAGGTGCCAACACACACGAGAAGGGTGCTGACTTCTTTAATAAGAGTGAGAAACATGAATATTACATGAGCATTACATGAATATATTTACTGATCTAGACATGTTATGAAAGTTTCAGTCCTTACACTGGAGAAATATTCACTGTCTGAATACTAGAGTAATCCTACAGTGTTTTTTTGTTTTCAAATCAAATTTAGCCCCCAGTACTGTGGAGAAACGATCCACTGGTGTTGTGCCCAAAGTGTTTTTAAAATAGTTATTTTTCTGGTGCTTGCCAGATAAATTCCTAAAGTGGGAAGGTTGCAAAATTAATTTGAGATAATTACCATCTTTAGCATTAAATTGAGTGCTATACACGGTTGATAGTTTTGAGCTTTTTGAACAGTACAAAACTCAGCTGCCTCCAGACAGAGGAACACACAGTTTGATCTGCTGAGCTCTGCCTCAGGAGAAATAATCTTTTCAAAAGTGCTCACATCTCTCTACGGACTTAAATGAGCTCATTTTCTGTGCTTTGGTTCTAAATTGGTTTATTTAATGAATGTAATTTTCTTGTGCATAAGTAATGATAACTAAATGTGAAATTCATAATAGATTTTTATTCTTCCTTTGTGTGAAGGCTGTATTACATATATTATGAACTATAAAAGGTGGTCTGTGTGACGTTTGTCCACTGTTATTAACCTGTCAGTAGTCTTTCTGAAGTCTACTTATGGCAATTCAACTTAGTGTTAGTTTTTACTGCACACTTGTTACACTGAAGCTTTGCCTGAATTACTGCAGTGCGATTTTGACAATAGTTTTTGTGCTTAAAGGTCCCTCTGTGTACCTTTTTCTATGCATTTGGACAAAGTTGGCAAATGTACACATTGGACATCATTAACACCTGATATTTCTTTTTTCTACCAAACTACAGAAAAAAAACTATAATGCCTTTCCTTACTTTTTTCCAAACACATCAAATAATGAACTCAGGTCATGATTCCTGAAGTAAATTCTGAAGGCCTCAACAAAACAGCAACATATTACGGATTACTTTGAAAAGTCATGAATTGTATGTTGTGTTTTGATAAATATATAACTCTTGTTTACAAACCTCCACATGCCACTGCTTGCCCATGGCATTGACAACACGCCCTTCGATAGGTCTCCTGCAGGCACCACAGATTGGCACGCCCATTTTGTCATGACAGGGCAAACAGTAGAGCTCGCCCTTCAGTTCCCTGGCTTCAGCCGTCAATTCTTTTCTGGTGACAGAAAAACATTGAAGCACATAAAACAATGATAAACATTGTTTATGCGGATCTTAGATATAGCCTAAAGCTTGTGGATCTGTACTAAACAGTGAGGTAGAGTGTTAAGACTGACCCACAGTTGCTGCAGCTGAAGTGGTCTGGGTGATAGGGGTCATTCTTAAAGATTAGTGGCTGCTCCTCAATGATGGCATGGCACTTCTGGCAGATATATTTGCCCAGGCCACGAGCTTTCTCGCGGTTATGGCATGGGCGACACAGGTGCCTAAGGTAAGCGGAGGAGGAAAAAAAAATGGGGGTGTCAAGAGAGATTCTGCATCCTCAAATAACATTTAGACTCACTCCATCACAGCAACTAAAAATTCTATCATTTGTGAGAATGCAAAAGTGAGTGAGTCAGCAGCTTGACGTGTGTAACCACCTGTTTTACAGGCTGTCAGAGTTATATTAAGACTGTAATAAGATGGGATACTTACCTGCCAGCGTTTTTGACAAACCCCACATCTGCAAGCACAGCCTGGCAAATGTCACAGCAGAAGCAGTCAGGATGCCAACTATTGTTCATGGCCTTAATGACACGTCCGATGATGAACTCCCCTGAGGAAAACCATAAGTGACAGATCAGCTTCAGTCAGGTCTAAGTTTGACTTCTCCAATATGTGTTGGAACTATTTTACATTTTACTTTTAGGATACTGTACAGAAGTTTCTAATAAGCGCTCCATTGTCCAGTTTTCCTACAATGTACAATACTGCTTTCTGTATTGTTCTCTTAGTGATACTTAATGCAAGGCTAATGTTGAATGCATTTAATCATCCATTTAATCTAATCAGAGCACATCTGTCTCTCCCTGGACGCATTCAAGCAGTATTTAAATTAAGCTTAAGAGATGCACCCAAGATGCAATAAAAGGCATCTTGGGTGACCTAAACACAAGTGGGAAGTTTTAAATTAAAGAATAAATAGACTTAAAGTTCAGTGAAGATACACTGGGATCTGATCTCTCAAACAGCTCATGGAGATGTTTATACACAAACAGGGAGGGTTATACACCGGGAGGCACCGTAAAGGCTGAATGTTGTGGTATACACTGCTGTAAAGCATATTTGTGAAGGGCCTGCTGAGTAGATATGTCCTTATAAGACAATGGTGAACAGCCAAAACATGGAAAGTGTACACAGACAGCAATATTTAAATGGATGCTTAATTAACAATGTAATATACTTTGCGCAAATTTACCAGACATAGCTGATTTGACAATACCAAGCAAGTCTGTAACTGCCCCAAAGTCCCAAAAAGGTCAAAATAAGCAATTCCAATAGTGCATAAGATCATTTTTCTGTGCTGCTTCTGTTGAGTTGTGAGGGTAGAAAAAAAGTCTAACCACATAACTCACCACACTGGTGACAGCAAGGAGCAAAGAGCATCTGGAAGTCATGTTCACAATATTTTCTTCCTTCAAACTGTAAGGAGAAACATTCAAAACATGTGATATATAAAACCAGATAGATCATCAGCACACATGCCGTACAAGCAAGACTCATTGTGTTGACTTGTGAGACGAAACAGTGAAAAGTAGATCTGAGTGCACTACCTCATAGAAGAGTCCCTCTGGAAACTGTTGGAAACACTGGGCACACACAAAGCATTGTTCGTGGTACAGTTCTCCATTACTATTGACAATCTTCTCGGTCGCAGCAAAGCCGCTCTTGCAACGCTCACAGGCTGCACTGGCCAGGGCATTAGCAATGCTGTTGCACAAGACAATAAAATACATATTAGTACGTTACATCCCCATAGTCCCTTGACATGTTGAGCTGACAAATAACTGTAAGGCATGTTTGGACCAATGTTTATCATATCTCACATAGCTCCCACATCAACTGCTGAGCTTGTTTCAACAGCTGTCACGCTGGGGAATGGAAGTAATATATGAACTCACTAACACCGTTACTCATTGCACAGTCATCACCTAATTTGGTAAAAGGAATAGATGTGCTGAAGTTTGGTCTAGACTGCAGCCTTTTTCACACAAATATTCACAAATGCAAACACCACATTACTAATAAACTGACTAATACCCAGGTTGTGATATTATTTTATAAATATACAGCTCAATATCATGCCAAAACTTTCCATCAGTAATCCAGGGCAAATGCTGGCTAAGGCTTTCTGTTGAACACAAAGAAGTTACAGTCAGGTTACTTTTTAACTACAATGGCCAAAGATAACCCAGATTAATTTAATATACATTTTTTCCCCAGTAAAAGGAATCAGCTGCAGTCCTTAAATAATTTGAAATACATCTTTATCAGAGCTGAAAACACATAAATGGCTTTAAACCTATGTGAATGACAATAATTCACATAATGTTAACAGTTAAAAAGTAAATTTGTTAAGTTTTCTAACTGGACTACTACCAACCAGCTAACCAACTAGCATGCTAATGGTACAACTAGCTCCAATGTGGGAAAAGAATACAAACGTTATTTGGCTAACAATGGGGAACTAGCTATAAACTAACGCATCGTCTGTGAATCAACATTTCAACTCTTGGTTTGCACTGAAACATGTAGTGATGTTAATAATTAAAGCCTTGAAAACTGGGCACGTATTCTAGCATAGCGGCGAAGCTAACTTTACCCCTACGTTGGCAAGCTAATATGACGTTAGCTTTAGCTTCCGGAGCTAACCGAGCTGACCATATAACCTCATTAAAGTTAGGGGGTTGTTTATATTTGCTACTAAAAAACCCTTACCTGCCCGTCATTCCTGCCACACCCAGCATCACCACTTAACAGGACAGTGTGAGAAACGTAGCTAATAAATTAAAGCGGTCTTTCCTTTCACTGTTGTCGAAGTTTTGAGGGCACCACGGACCTGTCCTGTGCCGCCGTGTCGTCCCCTCCAAGCTAGCTGAGCCTCAGCGTGCCTGAGCTGGTCCTTCCCTTGTGGGAGTGTCAGTGGAAGTTTATTATCATCGACTCTGTTCATCTTCACACTATCTTGGAGATATATCAAGTAACATTTGCCTTGTGGACATCATTATACTGAATTGCAAACACATGATACATGGCTGAAATGATGACGTTACAAATGTCCCATGTAGTTTTACAACTATACACATTTTCTGAACAGAAACGCTGATATTTGTGTTATGAGTATATTGTTTCTGTGTGTGTGTATACATGTGTGTGTGTTTGTGTGTGTGTATATATATATATATATATATATAGATAGATATATATAGATAGATAGATAGATAGATAGATAGATAGATAGATAGATATACATATATGTGTATATATATAATTTATTTAATTGTTCTATTAAATAAATTAATAGAACAAACATTCATTGATATGAATAAACTAATTAGAAAAACAAAAATGCCATAGCACAGAGTAAAAGTGAATAAAAGAGACACCATCACTGATTCTAGCAAAAGCTTGATCTCTCTTAGATTTAAGCCTCAACTTTGAAGCTGTCAGAAGGACGACCACTTGAGGATGTCAGGCTGAAAACTGGCTCATATGCGGTCATTATTTCTGTTCTATAACTTGGAGCCAGACCCTGGCGAGCTTTAAATTTGATCAGTAAAATATTCAAATCAATTCTAAAATGAACAGGTAGCTAGTGTAGGGAAGCTAGAAACCAAACAAGTTATAGTTCATATAGTAACTTATGTAGCAATTAGTGGTAAATAAATATTTTATGTTGAATACGTGGATATAGTTCATCTAAAACTTGTATGTGAGCACCTAACATCACATCATATACATTATAAATGTTTATGTAAAGCCATATATCAGATTTTCAAATTAAGAAGGCATCATGTTAATTAATAATTAAGTTCATACACTTAAAACAACTAAAATGGCATAAATTGCGAAATTAATGTGCAAAAAAATCCTAGTGTCTACTCATAAAATGCCTGTGAAACATAATCTACCTGAATAATCAATTCATACAGTCCTATATAAGCAATAGAAGATGTCAGTCAAGCTTGGACTGTACAACACAGACAGTCAAAGTCATGAGAAGAGATCTAAATAGTCACAACAAGTAAAATCCCCTGCTTTTGGGGGGGAGGGGGTTGGTGATGAAACTTTGCAAAGCATTTAACAAAAGACATGAAAAATTAAAGAAGCATTCCTCTTTTTTCCTCATGACATCTCAACTACCACCGTTCATGGCCACTAAAGTCACACTTGCCTTCGGGTGTGATGTTCCAACAGTGATTTCAGTGCGCTTTTACAGCAGACTCCAAATTAACACCAAAAACGCAGAGAGAGCTTTCCAAACATCTGAAAGGCCATTCTGAGCAGAAATAAAGACAAGAATGTTCCTGTAAATGCAAGGCCTGTAAAAACGTGGATGGCCAACAATCTTCATAAAACTCCCCAAACTGCGCTTTTTGAGTAACGCCAGCAATCTGACTTCATCAGCGGTGAAGTGCTGGCAGCGTGTTTTACCATTTTAAAAAATATATCACTTAATGCCCTTTTAAATCCTGACACCTAAAAATTTAATTAGCTGTGCTCGGAACGGGAGACAGCACCCCAAGTTATGCCTTTTATCGGATTTCACTTAATGGAGCTATTATTTGAATGTGCCCTCTCCTGCTTGTGCCTGCTTTTATGTCCTCATGTTTACTGTTGTTTATGTACCTGCTTGAAAAAGCCTCTGCTTGGAGGTAAGTGCTGTGTAAATAAAATTCACTGGTATGGTATTACACGTGATTCCCCCCCAATTTCCTCAGCTTAATCTAACCCATTTGACAGGCTTACGTGGTGAATTTAAAACGAGACAACTCCCAATGTATCCCATTTCTTGTTGTAAACGTATAGCACTTGCACATCAGACATAAGATGATTTGCAAATTGATGAATAGAGCACAGAGAATAAGGACAAGGGTTAGAGTGCTATAAAAGCATCCCAGAGAAGCATAGGTGTAGGGGGATACATCGCCCTCAATAAACACATAAAAGAAGCAAATGGCTGTAATTTTGCAAAACCATTACAACATTTACTTGTAGACACAATAGATATGTGTGATAAGAATGAAGAAGGCTTTAAACATGAACAGAAATCCTGCTAGAACTATTGAAGTTCGGGGGGTTTAGAAATTAATTTTAAAAAAGTAATTTGCACAAACAAAAGACACAAAAAGAGGACACAAAAGTAAGCCTACATGTGTGTTGTCTCCTGGTGCCTGAATTTGCAAAAATGGTGCCATTAAAAAGCACCAGAATGCAGGCTGTTTGAGTAATCATAATAATAACCTCCCCTTTATTAATCCCCTTGAGGAAATGTCTTCTCTGGATTTGACCCATCCCATTCAGTTAACCTTAACTATACATACTAGGAGCAATGGACTGCCGCAGTACAGCACCTGGGGAGCAGTCAGGAATTAAAGGCCTTGCTTAAGGTCCCACAGTGGTGGTGACGTGGACAACTCTTACTTTCCCACCTCAACCACTTGCCAGTCCAGGGGCTCGAACTGGCGACCCACCGCTTACGAGTTCACTTCACTTCACAAAAGCACTAGGCCACCACTGCCCCAAAAGCTCAAATTTTCCAAGGCAAGGACCCCAGAGAATTTCAAACAAAAAACTGAAGTTGTATTTTTTCGGCTTGTATAGGTTTTTGCAAGTATACCTTCACAACTGGCAGAGAGCTCTAATATACTGTTTATAAAGCCTGAAGTGAAGGAGGAAGAGCAATCTTGACCTCTACGGAAAAAAAATCTCTATGCAAGGTCACACAAGTTTCCATCCAAATTACAAGTGTGATATTTTATGTGTAGCCTTTGTGAGCTGCACTGACCCTAATTATGTGTTGTGTATGTAACAGCCTTGTTAAAAAAGCTATTTGTACAAATACTGGTCGACTGTGGAACAAGTGCTGAGGTTGTAAAAATAGAATTAATGTCTAATTTGATGTTTTTTCACTCCCCTGAACAGTTTATGGGACTATTTTTCTTAATTCATTACTAAACTTTGTGGAGCATCTCAGAACGGACAGATTGAACTAATTAAAGCTATGATAATTAAAGCAGCACTGTTTTTTTTTACAGTTCAGACACAAAATACATTTTCAAACAGGATTTTTTTTATTGTGGCTATGAACTTTACTCCAATATTAGATATCTTTGGGAAAAAGTACAAGGAGTGACCTTGCAATAAAACTTCTCGGTACAATGCAGCTTTATTTAGATAGAATAAAAACAACACACCGTCACTGTACTCTCTATAAGGATACCACAGCCCTTACTCGGCCTGTCCTCAGATACTACAATAATCATATTAAAGCACTGAATACAAATGCAGTTAGTAATAACCAGCAGATGGCATGTTTTTATAAATACAATGTACAATGTAAAATGTACTGTATGTCAGTAAAATATAGTCCACTGTCAGGTCTGGCTGACATCCAGAAACAAAATTTAAGACATGATATTCCCCTTTTACAGGGCAGGAGAATATTAAAAGTAATGATTCTTTTCAATAAACATTTGCGAACAAAAATGCACAAAAAAGGACGAATATCAAACCTGTAAACCAACTACTGCTTTTTAACTAAACATAATAATTAACAGGTGTCATTGCACAGCCCAAACATATTTTCTTTCAGCAAATCCACAGGCAACAACATCTTTGCAAAGTCCACCTTAAGACATCTTTCAGTTACTATTGTATCACTCCACTGCAACAAAACAACAGTGAAACATAAATATTTCTTGCGAACACATTCAGTTCCATCAACATTCAGCTGCCACACCGTCCTGTCTGCAGGGCTGCACAATTAACTCATTAAGATCACAAGTATCATATTTTTACCTATTACAATAAAAAAGCTGTGACATCCAAATGTGCAATAGAGCAACTTGATGATGTGGCATTTTGTTTTTATGCAACAGACAAATATGATCTTAAACTAACATTTGTTTTATCTGTATAAATTCCCATTTTTGTAATCCAATTGATTCTATATGAGTCTGAGAAACACACTGGTCATAACTGTGCAGCCCTGTCCCAGAATGTAAATCCTAATTATAGGATTTTAGCTAAAAATCACACAAAGAAATATTTTTCTTAAAGATAGAAAATCAAAAAATTCAAATATGCGTCTTTTCTCTGCACCATCTGCACCATAAAACTAGAAAGTTGGTTTTATAAATTCTCAGCCAGAATATATCTTTGCTGATTAAAAGATTTCATATAGAATATCAACACGATTGTGCTGCCAAGCAGGTTTGGTTTCCCAGAACGTTTTTTTTTTTGTCAACTGGCAATAATTAAACCACTCCACCTCGAAGTTCCTAAAATCTAAAATGTTTGTAAAAATAGAAAATAACCTCATGAAAGCAATTTAACTAACAAGGGCAACTCATAGCACTGGCTGACTTACAGACCACTGCACTTGGCTCCAAAATCTGTTAATTTCACACCCCAATGACACAGAAGCTCAACTGGCTAAACTTGGGACCTTCATTAAAGTAAAAGTGCATCAAAAAGGATTCATTAAATGTATCAATATATGATGTACATAATTAGAATTTCTCCTCTCCCAATCCCAGTTTAAATATAGCAATTTCATATTTACAAGGAATATGGGACAGGCAATGCCGAAACAGAACTATTGTACATTACACACAAAAATATGTTAAAACATATTCACACTTATACATATATATGTATTCATACACTATATACAGACTGAGATTATCATGGCTAAAGTCACTTGAGAACATCACAAGTATCTGTCCTCAGAAAAGCTGAGATGGAACTGCCTTCATCCTTCAGGGTTTTTCCTGGCTCAGAATGAGCCTTTGAAGGGTGACTATGCACAACAGTAAGCAAGGTCGGTCTAGCAGTGTGTCTGTACTACCTTATTTGTCAGAAACTTGTGCATTTTCCTGTTATTTCCTCTATGCAGGAAAAATCCTATCCTTGTCCGAGGACAGAGGAAGAGACAGTTCTACTTTTCAACATGAGATGCCGTGACTCAAAAAACATTCAAAGACATTAGGTAGTGACGCAATGATGGACGCCGGGAGCAGATGACACGCTGAGACAAAAACCTAACAAAACTGTATGTGTTCAGCATGGAATCTGTATGTGCTACCATTACTGCCTACCTGATCATAGTCACGACCCAGTCTATAACAAGCTCCACATATGAACTGTCCCTTTACAATGAAATGTCTCTTTTTCTTGTACAGTCATAATCTGTTATTACTTTCGTTAGAAGTCAGAGCAACTTCAGAAACCTTCCATTAGAACTGAAATTTCTGGGATTTTAACTGAATATAAACAAACATATTAGCTTATAATGGTGATCATCCCCATCTAATATATGTACTGTACATTTTTATATCACACAAAGTCTATTTTTATAAATTACCATACTGCTTGACTTCTAAGACATTGTCATTACAACTCTGAATGTGCAATCTGTTTAACATGTGTGTATATAAAGTCATTTCAGTTAAATTAAACTCATTGCTGTGAAGTTTCTGATTTCTATTAGAATATATGCCTGCTTATGATAAGGCAAAATTTATACTTACCTGTCTGTATCACAACAGATTTAGACATGGTACATACAACCTTTGTATGTGAGACAACTCCCCAAACTTCCTACTCAGGCCCAATCATTTTCCTACAATCCTGTTTGTCCGCATGGAAAAGTGTCACCCCTGAATACTTCTGAAACAGTACACATAACCAGCCTGCAGGGTCTTACAGCCCTTGAAAGGGGCTCAAGAGAAGAAGGTGCTAGATGTTATGAGTGAAAATAAGATGAATCTAATGATATATAAATATACACTTAAATATAAAAAATATACACACAGAACAAAGTTGAAATCAATGTTTTTGAAAACAAAAATTATGTTTTATCAGATCAAAACTCAAATAGATGTAATTTCTTCATGTATTCAGGGAGTTCATAGTGTGCCTGGAAAGAGGCCTTTCTTAAAAGATGAAAAAGACGAAGATAAACTCCTACAAACCCACACCTTCTCCCAGAGCACTACCACGTAGGCATCATGTCTGGAAACCAGACGCGACCCAAATGCTTTGACACCTCCCAGTGGATATCATCCAGCCCGTAACGATGATCTGGAACCAGTACTTCCTCCATGATGGATAGCTGTGTCAGCCTGTCACCGCACATCTTCACAAACTCCACAAAGGCGCTGCAGGACACCTCGCACTCACCCAAACCGATGGCAGACAGCTGCGTGCAGCGCTGGGCGATGCGGATGAGTTCTTCATCCAGCGGTCGCAGTCCGTTGGCACAAACTACCAGCTCGACCAGACGCGGGCAGGTGAGTCCAACGCGGCCGAGCACATCTTTACTGACGGAGCGGCCGAAATACAAATGCGTAACGGGGATTTCATCACGGAAAAAAGGGCTGAACTCGTCCTCGTAGAGAAAGAAGTACATGACCAGATTGAATTTAGGAGAGTGGCGCACCATGGCGTCCCAGCTGCTCTTCTTGATGGTGTGGAACTGCTGGCCGGGATTTTCACTAACTACATCAATGCGAAGGTGATCGAGGTGGACGTGCTTCTCTGAGGAGAGGGCGATGAGAAGTTCATCACTCAGCAGATGATAATTGAGAGCCAGTTCTCTCAGGCCATGGCACTGATCAGCCACACACAGGATGCCTGAAAGAGAAAAAAGTAACGCACAGCCTTTAGGCGGAGCGCTGATGACAAATGCAGGTTTTAGACTTACAGTTGATTTTTACTGCAACAGTGATTTATGGAACTGCTCTAAGGGATAACCGACATTCCACAGATGTACAAAAGCTTTCACCAACTTTGCTATAACTGTTCTTGATCAATCAAAATATTAATGATGATTAGTGAGTCATTTTTAATCGTTAACACCACTATTATGTATGACCCATTCTATTTGTCAGTACCTGCAGGTGAAACATGAGGGCAACTGCTCATTTTTAGCAGTTTGAGTGTGTCACTGTTATTGGCCACAAGGACTTTGAGAGAGGGGTCATCTACAGGGGTGTCATCAATCTTCAGGGAAGACAGAGATTTAGAGTTGACGAAGACCACTGTCAGGGCTGAGATGAAGTGAGACTGTCAAACAGATCAAAAGAAAGAAATCTTTAGTAAACATGGTAGTTCTAAATAGTAGTTTTATTTACTAAGACAACACTGAATTTAACATTCAGGCAAAGCTTGCAACTGCTGTAAAATTCCACTACACATATGAACGACCACCCTCTGCATTTAGCAGGAATACCTAACATATCATCTTTGTCTGGTAAAGCACAAGATTCAAACAAAACAGGACCACAACACCACAAGCTATCACAACACCACAGGGTACCTTTGCACTATAAGCATGAATTAAAGCAACAACTGTTCAAATGTGCAGCCACATCACTTTGTAGAGGATTTGTCTTTTAAGATTAACTGTCAAAGAAAACAATAGCTGAGTGCAACATTTTAAGCTGACAACGTGGAAATGGTAAATTATAGACCTTCCCACAGGCACTTGGCATTAATCAACTTAACTGCATCTTGGAAATTACTCAAAGATAATAGCTTGAACTAGTTAACTGTCACATCGCCTCAGTATGTGACAATTCAGAAAAGCTCTAATGTGAGTGCTAAAAAAATACAGGGCCCACCAACAACAACATCAGAACCATTAATGACAGCAGGGAAACTACTAAAAAGTAAGTGCAAGGTGACTGTTACGAAAATGCAACATCTAAGCTTTGTTTGCAGATTAAGATGCACAGAAGCAATTATCTTCTTGAGGCTTACCTTGGGCAGCTCCATGAAGCTTGGCCTGGCGGTGGAGATGAGTCCCAGAGTTTTCAAAGAACAATTCACAAGCTGAGAGAGGATGTCGCACGCTGCTTCTGCAGACTCTCTGCTGCTGTCCACCTGTACAGCAGACAGGAAATGAAAAATGACACTTTACCTTGGACAGAGCACAGGAATAAACTTCACTGTTCATGTCTCTTTATCACTTTAGCCACTGTGACCACAAACTCCACCTCTTGCTCATACCTTGAAGCTGACATACTGTAGGTGGTTGGAGTGCCTTTTGATTATCTGTTTGATTAGGTCTGGGTGTGTGGCCTTCAGGTAGGAGCTGGCAGGCTGGTTCAACTCAAACTCGAAGCACCGCCAGAGCTCTGGCATGTGAAAAGCTTGGTTCCAGCCTCGACACACCTGCAGTAACAACAAAACTGACTTCACCAAGGACAATTACAAAATTTTTCAACCCATGTAAGAACATTGAACTTATGTTTTCACACTGTGGCCAAAAAATACTTTTTCAGTCCTTAGGCCTTAATCTCTCCTGTGTTCTCTCCTGACACACAGGAGAGAACAAATTTATTTATTTAGCCTTAGTGGCCTTCACCTTGGCATAAACGTCAAGAGTGCAACACTTAGAACAGGAAAACATCAACAATGAGTGCATGTTTGTTGTTTGTCTCTTCTTCACAGTTAAGACAAGGCTGACAAGTTTAACAACAAATTAAAGTTTAATTAACCACATCGTGAAGTTAGAATTGCCTTGTTAAATGATAATCTAAAGATGCACAATAATATAAAACAATGAATCCCTTTCCCTGTTCTGAAAATCTTTCATTTTTTATGTTTTGTGGCAACGTGTCAATGCATCTGTTTGATCTGGCATAGTCAACTGGTTATTTGTACTCAGCATTTGCTATTAGGGATCTGCTTCAAGGTAATCAGACAAAATAAAGGGGCCAGATGTATTAACAATTCAAAAATCAATACATGCGTGAAGAATGTCTGACTTTAAAAATGCATATTAGAACCAAAAAACAAATGTAATGAGAGCCTGACTCCACGCATGTTTCATTATGAGTCAGCTGAGAGTGTGAAATTATATAAAAAAGTGCCAAAAACATCATTGTTTCCAAGTGTAAATAGATACATAACACATACACGGAAGCAAGGCACAAAATGTATTTTGCAATGTGTTTTGATGTTACCATCAATTCTTCATCAGAAGGATTTGCTCTTAAATATTCATCTTTTTGTTCTTGTCTAAGTGTTTAATAATTGTAGAGCTTCTGAATTTTAGGGCATTTGGCTTCATGTTTGTGCTTCCATTTTGAAACATGCAGTCTTTCTGAATTTGGAATATAATTTAGTTTGTTTGTGCTTTCCCTGTTTTACATGCTATATTTTGCAGATGTAGTCAAGTTAAAGCACTCAGTTGTGTTCTTTAATGCTCAATCACAAAAACACTGAAAATACAAGCAGAATTGGCAAAAATTTAAACCACTAAGGAACAATTTAAGTATATTATTGACAATGTTATGTGCATAAAAAGTCACAGAAACAAAGTTTACACATATTTAGTGTTAATAAAATCTATTGTAATAGATGACGCCTATGTGCAAGCTGATGTGTGATTGTTGCTATCTAACAGTAGTGATAAATGATTCCTTACAAGCCACCATTTGACCATTTACAATGAAGTACCAGTTGCAACAATAAACAGTGCTTCCTGGCAAATATTTTCCAGTGAGCTTAGCAGCAAATGCCAAATTATTATACGGGTACCTGAGAAGCGTAAGCCCTATCCAGTAGAGGCAGGTACTGGAAGATGTGCAGCAGGATCTCCTGTGGCAGACCCTCCCAGTGGGCTCCCTCCTCTTCCAAATCTTTCTCCCTCCTCTGCTTGCGGGACCGTTTAAGAGTCTTCTGACACCCGCTGCTGGTGCCACCTCCATCCTCCTGCTCATTCCCTTGGAGACCTCGTTTCATCCTGGGTAAACAGAAGAGGAGTTTACAACATCCAGATGGCTGGGCCGAACTAACTCTTAATTACCTGACATGCTTGGCGGTGTGAATGTCATCTCATTTATCCTATTATTAACAAGGCTTGCAGTCCATTTCTGGTGGGCTGACACATGGTCATAGAGCGGCAAATATTTTCATTATCAGTTAACCAATGAATTATTTATCATTTCAATTTTAGGCTATAAAATATTAAAAATAATCAAAGAAATTCATTTCACAGTGATATTGATAGCTGCAGGAACCAAGAAATGTTGCTATTTTTATTTGGTAAATTACTTAATGACAACCATAATAGTTTTCCTAAATTATCACTCCTTAATTTTCTTAAGACGAATCATTTAATGTCTAATGCATGACAGGATTTCCTCATGAATGCCTACTCTGCACAGCAACTAGGGCTACTAGTCAGGATGTACAATACATTCACATGACGTCCCTGTCGATGACATGATATTTTTGTATGACAATTTGTTACAAAAATTAACATGACAAAGAAATGAACACCTACGATTTCTCAGACAGTGGTGGCTGAAACACGGATTGTGATGCACTGATATGAGCCAGATCTAACCCTCTAACCCATAAGTACTTTTCAAATGCAGACAAAAATAAAAAGGGGTTTACCCTAACGAGCCTATTATGAGGCAACAAAGTGGTTCGAAAAGCTACTATGAACTACTTCGTTGCGTATTTGACTGATATAAGAAAAAAAGTTCCTAAAAATAACAACTCCATAACTGACCACATATCAGCTTCAGAAGATAAAACGCATTATTTAGAAAGCATCTGTCAACCAAGGATAACAAGGCATTATATGCTTGGAGAATATACACATTTTTCAAGTGTCAAGAGATTTTTGCCAATTCATAGCGAGGTACCTATTAATCTTTTTATTTTATAGTTGTTTTACTTCTATTTACTCCATCGGATTGGCCACAAATAGACAATCCTGCCTTGTTAGCTGCTTTTCAATAGATTTTCCAGAAAAATCTGCTCTACCACTATAAAGATCAGTATCACAACATAACAGGATTTTATTTAAATAACCCACTCACTCAATCAGGTTTTATCTATTTGTTGTCAATTTGACCATTATTTGATATTTATATTATTCTTGGTCAACACTGACAGAAAGCTAATAATTCAGTGCACATTATTTGAAATTAACAACTTAAAATGTACCTGGTTTACTTCCAATAATGCATACAAATATGACAGTGTTGTGTATTTAATAAAATAGTTTCATGATTTTTGGAGTGACTATTCTGTGTTTACAGTGGTTCCTCCAATGACACCCTGATCTGATAGGTCAAGCACATTCACTGAAAATCCAATGTCCCAGTTTTGGTCAAAGCAACTGCAATGTAAAAGTCTGAATGAAGGCAGCATTGAATGACTTTAACGGCTATGCATATAGCAGTAGAGAGCGCAAAAGACGTAGTTTGCATTCCTTTAGTAGACCAGAGATACACACACAGAGACCTCTCCCACATCCCAAAACACCTATTGTGTTTGCTGAGTTTTGCCTCATTCCCTTTGTTCTACAATTTAACATCTACTACTAAATGAAATCCTTGGAGAAATCCAACTTTACTGTGACAAAGACAGCTGAGATTAAAATAATAACGAATGTAATTCTGATTTTTACAGAGCATTAACAAGGGATGAAGTTTAGTCTGTTACTTCCAGCTGTTTGTGGAAGTCTTTTCTTTGAGTTCATTCATTGCCTGCAGCATCAAACAGCTGCAGGATCCATATGATCATCTCCATAGCAAGAAAGCTGTGTGCATTTATGCGTGTGACACAACAGCTGTAACTTATTCATTACTTATGATTATAAATTATCCCCATCATGGAGACAGGATCAGTCAGGATCCAACAGTAAATGACAACGTGTACTTTTCTTCACATCAGACAGGTGAGCTGCCACACACACAGTCACAGTTTGTCAGCTACAGATAACTAATTTGTTGTACAGCTGTATCCTGAGCTCCATCACAGCTGGATATTATTTTCCTGTAACACTCTGATCCTTCACTAAAGTTAAAGTATTTCTCAGTCATATAAAGTGAAAGGGAAAATATTTCACAATAAATGTTTTGCCTGGTGAACTTTTCCCCCTCAAATACACCACAGCATCTCTTTTCCATGGCTATTTTAAACAGACTTGTACTTGAATTAAAGCTGCAAAAATCAATCTATTAACAGATTAGTTGTCAACTATTCAATTATTTGCTGTCTATCTTGATTAACCGGTTTGAGTATTTATTTAAAGAAAAAAAAAACTCTCTGATTCCAACTTCTAACTTCTAGTTTCTGTGCTTCTCTGTGACAGTAACTAAAAGTCCTTAGGAATCTTTGAGAACTTCATCTTGGGCTTTTGGGAAACTTTTTTTTTCTTTTTTTTTACCATTTTCTTGCATTTCATAAACAAAACAACTAATTGACTGATCAAGAATGAAAACACGAGTTGCGGTCCTAACTTGTGTTGGTCTATGCACATCATAACTAGTAAATTTCACTGTAAATAACAAAGATTAGTATGCAGTTTCTAAACCTTCATATCAACACGGTATTAAATTAGCCTCTAAACTTAAACAGCATGATGGAAGTCCTGAAATTAAGTTATGACTTTTGATTTTTGTGTGCCATCCTAATATCTTTAGACGCCCCCCAAATTTTTCTGGCCACCCCAATGAGAAAAAAAAGCTTCTGAAGCAGCTACTAAATTACCTTTGTCTACCTAGCACACTTTTGACTTACCTGCAGGGTAAAAATCTTGTGTCAATGACCAAATGTGTTTCCTCAGGGTTTCCTCTACCCACATGAAAATGAAATCATTGTCCATGAAGGACACGCCTCCCCCTGCTTGTATCAACGACACCAAGTCAGCAGCCTGGTGTAACATTTAAAAGCTAAAAGTTAGCTTCCTCTCGCTGAAACTACCTTAATATACTAATTTATTGCACGTAAGTGTCGCAATGCTAGTGACGTTCAATGACACCACAGTTAACAATATAAACACATCAACCAAGAGTTAGCTTAGCCCAACCGAAGGTTGCTTCTTGCTAACTACTTAGCAAGTTTAGCTAGTTTATGTCTATTTACAATTTAAAAACTGCTTTGTTCCTACACTTAGTGTATATTTTCACCATTTATCGACACCGTCCTCCTCTCACCTGGCTTTCACCTCCGTCGGCTGTTTATTAAAAGGCGATCAATCAACGTCAACCGGGACCGACACAAGAAAACTGCGTTCGAGCTGGCCGACCGATCAAACACATTGGACCATACGACAGCACGGTGTGTCGGGAGGTTAGCAAACGCTGCCTCGAAGCTGACGAAGCGAGGTTTTCGAAAGTGTTTTAGTTTTTCCGAGCCCCTGACCTAGTTTCTCTCCACAACTCTGCTTCGGCTACTTTGCTTGTCAGCTAAAGATGGCGTTTGTGTTGTTGTGTGCAGCCAGTGGGCTGACCGGCAGTTACAGTGGACGGTCGGCAGGGGGCGTTGTTTCACTCAAAAACCCAGCAGAGGGCAGTGTAAATGGAAAAAAAAAGTACATTATGATTGATAAATAAATAAAATGCTTAAGTGTGACACTTTACCTAAAGAACAAAAATAATGACAGAATGGTGATTTAAGTTAGAGTATAATTGCTGAAATTACTTCAGTGCTACTCTTAATGTCAGGTCAAGTCACTCTTATTCACACAGCACATTTAAACTAACAGCAGTTGATCTAGCAAGTTTTAATATTGAGGTTAGGACTCTGTGGTGTTATTTATGATGTGCATTTACCAGAGTGATTAAAATTTTAAGGAACCCTACAAAAATGGCATAAAATACAACTTCATATACTAATAAATATTGAGGGTAAGACCCCACAGTATTATTGTCAAAATTAACCAAACTAATTTAAATACAAAGGTTAAGACCCTACAGTATTATAAATTATGGAGATTTACCTGACTATTAAGACTCTATAATATTATAAACTATGGATATAAACCAAACACACTACTAAAGTAGTGACCCTTACAAAAATATACATGAAAACCCAACAACTTCAAGAATTTCCTGGGTTTCTAGTGAGAAAGTTTTAATGTTTGTTTTTTAATTTTTTTGTCCCTCCTTTTACCTTTCTGTTATTTAATCTTTCTTTTTCTTATATATGTTCATGTCTTTAGGTCATTTATTTTCTGATATATGTCGATGATCAGGGCCAGGCCCCACATGTAATTTTGCTTTTCTTTGACCAACTTTAGTGCTCATGACACTGGTCCAGAACAGCCTAACTTCAAGTTGTTCATAGTCAAGTAGCCTGTTGAGCATTGCTGTGTTTGCTCTTGTTTGTAGCCTTTTTTGTACAAGATCAAGTGCCTAGTGAGACAGCATGGACATCCCAGCAATGAATCTGTAGTTTTTATATAGCACAATACATGCAAGGAGACAACCAGACTTCCCATACATCAGAATACTTTAGCTAAAAGTCGACTACATCCCAGGTCTTTCAGTCAGGACAAAATGAGAGCTAGGCTCTCGCATATGTAGTGTCGTGCTCCGAGACAAACAATATCATCCCAGGAGTTTAACCAACCCTCTGTACCAATTTCATCCGGTGGTACAATGGCAACGCAGTCCTGTCCTGCCTCGTCAACGTCCCAGGAGGCGATGGCGTTGTTTGGCTCCGAAGGCCTCCAGTATATGACATCTGACTGAATTCTGTTGCCATTGATCCAGTAGTGGGTGCCCTCCTTCACCATATCTTGCATCCCGATCCAAGCTGAATGGAAGTTTTCATCATTGTACTGCTGTGTGTACTGATAAGTCAAGTTGGTCAAGAATGCCTGGTCTTCAGCATTCAAAACAACAGCCAAATCACCCCCCATGTTAACACAGTCCCAGCGAGCATTCTCCCACTTCTTTGCTACAGTTGATAGGAAGAAGCAGCGTGAAGCGTGCTCAGTCCAGCCAGGCAGGCATCGCAAACACTGCAGTGTGTCATTGTTGCAGAGCGTCCAGAGGAAGGACAGCCTGTTGGAGAACAAGATTGAATGTTGTAGCTGAATTTTTGTTTCCAGCTGCACAGAGGTTTGCTCTTGACTGGTTAACAGCAGTTGTAACCTGTCATTTTCTGCAGATGCCATTGTGATGTTATGCAGTGATTGGTTTAGTGCCACCTTCAGTTGTATGTTTTCCTCTTCCACAAGGCTACAATTTTGCAGTGTTGAATTTAGGAGCATGCTCAGCTCTTCGTTCTCCACTTGCAACTGTGTTTTTTCCTGCAGTGTGTTTTCCAAGAGCTGGCTCAGATTGTTTTTTTCAACTGACAGCAAGGTTACATTGTGCAAAGTGGCATCCAGTAGCATCTTCAGTTGATCATACGCATCTCCCAGAGTGGTCAAGTTTTTATAAGTGGAGTTCAGAAGTAGCATCAGCTGACTGTTTTCATTCTGCAACCGCTCCTCTTCCATGTGGCAGTTTTCAACGGTTGTATTTAAAAGCGTGTTCAGCCCTTCGTTCTCCACTTGCAACTGTGCCTTTTCTTGCAATGTCCTCTCCACGAGCTGGCTCAGATGGTTTTTCTCAACTGACAACAAGGTGACATTGTGTATAGTGGCATTTATGAGCAGCTTCAGTTGATCAGACTCATTTCCCAGAGTGGTCAAGTTTTGATAAGTGGAGTTTAGAAGCTGCTTCATCTGATTGTTTTCATTCTGCAATCGCTCCTCTTCCTTTAAGCAGTTTTCCAGGGTTGAATTTAGAAGCATGTTCAACTCTTTCTTCTCCACTTGCAACTGTGTTTTTTCTTGCAATGTCCTCTCCAAGAGCTGGCTCAGCTGGGTTTTTTCAGCTAACAACAAAGAGGCGTTTATAAGCAGCTTCAGTTGGCCATCATTGTCCACAGTGGTTAAGTTTTGGTGAATGAAGTTCAGAAGCTGCTTCAGCTGATCGTTTTCTTTTTGCAGCTCATTTGTGTTGATCTTTGCAGCAAATATCTTCCCTTCCATATGCTGTAATTTTGCTTCCAGGCTTTGTGTTTCTTTTTTCCCACTAAAGAGGACGCCAATTACAGCAAAAATTACCACCATCAAAATCGCAATCAAAACAGGTTGCCAACTGGATCGCAGTCTCTTCACGCAGCCAGGAGTCTCTGCTCTGCCTGTTTCATTGTGAATTTCTGAAGCATGTCTTACTGGATCTTCACCAAGACTAAGAAGAGAGAGACAAAGAGAGAAAAGAGATCAAAAGATGTTACGCTGTCAGATCTGTCACACGAAAACAGCATTTCAACAACTAATTGGTATGTTCTCAAAATCCTCATATTAGCTTCTTAGCTAAAATTTGTTAGCTCAAACACTCACTATATTCACCCAATATTCCCACACACACTACCTTAGCCAATTTATTATTGGATACAAAACTAAATATTAACACTAACACACACAGACAGAAACAGCTGTGATCCTCCCATGGCAGGACTCAACACTACCTGAGGGAAACTTGGACATCCTCTGGGTCAGTCATGCCTCCTCTGACACTGTTTTCCTCCGAGTTTTCAGTTTTTCCTCAAGTAAATCCATTTTCTTTTACAAGCCGATACTTGTCTAGTTTGGACACGCTTGTGACAGTAGATGGGGCAAACGCGACACCAAGAATTGCCGCCGCCCCACCGGAAAAAAACTGCCAAACGTTTAAAAACTTCGGTCAGATTTTTTTGTTGCCGTAGCAACATTCTACGGCCTGAGCGAGATGTCGTTGCTGAGGTTACGCGAGATTTTGCGTTATTTATTTCAAATAAACGGTTATTCGGTTAGCTTATTTTTCTCCCTTTTTTCTTTTTGAGCTTTAGTCAAAGTGAAAAAGTAGAAGCAGCTCGAGAGAAAGAGAGAATTTGTATAGCGGAGGAAGACCACCTACGTTACTCCCTTAAGCTACTTTGGTAAAGCTGCTAGCTCCTGGCCGTGTTGTTGCTGTTAGCCATGCTAGCCGACAGGCGGCAGCTACAGGAGGGAACCCATTTAAGGTACTTTTACTGAGTATTCCCATCTCATTAAATGAGATTTTTGTCACTTATTTCACTTTGACTGGGATATATTTTAGTGTCAAAGTTCTGAGAAGGCCTGATAAAGCAAATTACTACATCCAAATAAGCCTTCTTTTTATCAAATCGGATTATCACCAAATATCCCCATGCAGACTCCAGCCTTTACATTATTAAATTAATTATTAATAATCCAACTCATCAAAACCTCCAAACAAACAGGAAAATGTACACCCCCAATTAATGTTTTTCACAAGCTGATATTTGCAACTTTGATTTTGTAAATTTCAATGGAAAAATTACTGCATTTAAGTGTTCATACCATATTATTGATTTTGGTGTAGTTCCTACAGGGTAATTTGATTAATAACATTATATTTAATAAAACCATACAATCTATTATTGCACACACATTTTCTCAATTGTGTGTACTTCCTACATCTTATAAACTCCAAACTTCAATTACATTTTGCTAATGATGCTCATGCACATTTAATCAAATTACATTTTCAATGTAAGACTTTAACCCATAATAGAATAACTTGTATATTACTATATTGCTAAGTGGCTGAGGCACATAGTGAGTATTGCAGCCCTTTTTCAAATAGTGTTTTTTAAGTATGCCATATTAATCTGGTCAGTTCCGCAATTGTCATTGCTGTGTTTATATAGTGACTGTGGCAACACCAGCATTATAAGCAGAGTAAGCTCTCTTTCACTAATGTAGATGCATTTTAAGCAGTTTTAAAGAAATAACATGGCTATAAAGGATACAGTCTTGCCTGAAATCAAATATGCAATTAGCTGTGGTTCAATAGAAGCAAATACATCATAAAATATGTATGATATATTTGCTTTTATTAAGGTTAAGGTTAAACAAACAGTTCTTTGATACGAAACAGTGTCCAAGTTTTTCATAATTGAGAGGACAAGACACTGTACATACCATAACTATTGGGATTTTGTTTTGTTTTTTTTTGCTTGATTTTCCCTTGCAGAGACAGATTAGGAATCAGCCCCACAACCTCCACACTATAAGAAGCCTGCAGCCACCACAATTAGCAGGTGGAGTGTATGAGACAAGGTGTTTTGGTGCTAAAGTTCATGATTTCGCGTAGATTAACATTCAGAAAATTAACTGGTATCCAACAAAAAGTCACGACTAAAACAAACCTCTTTACTACTTCTTTTTTTTTTGTGGTTATTGTCACCATTAAGTCCACAGGCCGTCAAGTGCTATAATGAGTATGGAAAACACAACAGTAGGTGTAACAATAATCATGCTAAAAATAAATGAGAGTTACTTTCAGGTGTGAAATGTATAAAAAAAAAGTGGGAATCTGTAAGTATATATACAGTTTCATGTTTATTAAAGTGGGACGAATTTACAGTTTTTACACTCCATCCACATTGGCATCAATTTAGAAAGCAACAAACAAGTACAAATGCAGTATATACATACCAGTTTACATATATTTATAAACTTTTTTGTATTTCTTTGTTTTAAGTCATGTTGCAGAGGCCTTTTGGCTAAGCTACAATTAGTCTTCAGACAGAAAGATGCTGAGCATAAGCAGTGTATTTCTGTCATGGAAAGTGAGTCAAACCTGCAGTATCTACAATGTTCAAATTTCCATGTTAGAAAAATAGTCACAATGTTTACACAAATTTTCCTACAGAAATGGGTTGCATTTGGCTAGCATCAACAGCACAGGCACTAGAGAAACAGGCAAAACCCACAACAGTGATCTGTTTTTGTAGACAGGACAACTGAGAATTTGTTAAAAAATAAATGTCTGTTTCTGTTGTATTAGACAGAATTACAAACTGAAAAAAGTTGAAACAATTTCTTATAACTGCACATGTTTGGGATGACAGACAAGTGTTAAATTAGACATGGAGGTACACAGCAATTTAATTTGTGTGTATATTGTGTACAGCGTATTTATATAAACATGTTCAGTTTTTGTCAGAGTTTTCCCTCATTCCTCCATTTTAGAATTCCTGCATCTCCTGGCACCTTAGTTAACACCAAGTGAAAGAGTTTGACATTCTTTAGCAAAGCATCACCTCCAGCAAATACTTAGTATTATGTCCCTGATCTGGACTGTTTATGTAATTTAGCTACATAAACAATATTACATACACCTGCCCTTAGTTATGTTTGTCTGAGGGAATCATTTATGTGGTCCAAGTTGCACTTTATTTTTTATCTGACACAAAAGTAACATTTGGAAAGTACTGAAGCAGAGAGCAGTGTACTGTGATGACAGGCCAGTAAAGAATTTCAAAGCTTTCTTAAGATATAATGCTGTTGACTTCTATTTCTTTCCATTTTTGAGAAAGGTGTCATGAATAAAAGGTTAAAGCCATAACTCCGGCACTCTGGAGGAAGCGGTTATGAAAGCTGAGATGTATTAAGTCATACTGTATGTTTTGGACCAAGCAAAGGTATGGATGTTGTGTGATTGTGGGGTAATATAATATTTAGATATTTGGAGAATTTGTTCAGTATAGTTTCCCTCCCATGATTTAAAAAGCATATTCAGGGTAACAAGTAAATGGAAAGTGAAGAAGCAACATCCATAAGCCATTTGTTTAAAACACGTTACACATTACTGCCATCTTGTGGCAATTTATTTTGCTTACAACTTAACAAAATGGGCCAAACATCTCTTGGATTAAAATGTGTGAGCCTTGAAAAAGTAACTGATTTAACCACAGATAGTAAGACCTGAAATAAATAAAAATTGTCTCACGGCCTTGTTCTATTCTTAAAAAAACTGAAAATGTTTATTCACATTTGTTCCAAATGTGAATAAACATTTGTTCCAAATGATTTAAGCCAAATGTAATTTCACAATGAAAAGTCTTTCCATGGACTTACTATTTATTTTATTTTCCCAAAAGTTGACTGAAACAGGCTTCTGTTTTGTGTTGGTGTAACAATTCAGACTGAATCATTTATAACAAAGACTAACTGAGCCACTAAATGATTAAAAATACATCTTTTAATATCTATTATTTTTAAGATGGAGTGTAGGGTATTTGATCAGACGGATAATTGAAACAAACTGTTCAGATAAACTACACTGAAAATGCAGGCCCCAAAGTCCAACTTCAATGCAGCACCAGTCAGTACACCCTTCATTAGTGAGATTCTATTTCTTTTAGTTACTTTTTCGATATTTTATATGTTGATCTTCATTTTTGATGAGATTCAATCCTGCTGGGCATGGATGATACGTATCTGACACAAATCTGTGGGGAAATATTTGGCTATTCTTCACAGTTGATTCCTTTCAGCCGCTTTTAACTAGAGGGTGTCGTTACTCTGACTTTCACTTTAAAATACTCCAAAGTTGTTCAAGTTGTCTACATACTTGGCCAGGTCACATCTTTCACGTTTTTCTTTTTTTAATAACTCTTGTGTGATTGTTACAGTGTGTTTGGGATCGTTCTCAGTTTGGAAAAATCCCCTGCCTGCCAAGCTTCTTGAGACTGGGAGGCATCTTTTCATGTAGTATTTTTGTACAAACTTGCAGTCATTGTGCAATTTTTACACCTTTTGTTTTCATGCAGCTTCACATCAGCACACTTTCACCACAGTCAGCGCTATCCAAACCAAACACACTGGCAGGTTTTATCAGACTGTGTGCGCTACCAAAAATATTAGGTTTCTTTGTAATGTTCTTTGACAGCATTTAATCTTGCAGTTTTGCGTCATTTTGTGAGTAACTGTTTTATTCTTGGATATCGTCTGAAGTGTTCACCCTCATGTGACATCCTTCACATTGTCTGAGCATCATCAAAACATCACGCTCCACAGATAATCCTTGTGCCAAGTCAGAAGCACTTACCAGTCTGTTTTTCAATGCAAGGTGGTGCCATTGGAAGTGTGGCTCTTGCTATACCTGCCAACCACTGCTGCAGCTGTGTTTCGGATTACGTTGGCTTACTGGTGCTCTAGTCTGCTTATTAGGCCAAAATTAAGAAAGCTGTGGTGTTCATTTTTAACCTTCATTATGCAATTTGCTGTAACTGGACTTCTGTTGCAGTGGTCAAAGGCAAGATGACTTTTGGTGAACTAAGGTTTTACTTTGGCGCCTGTATTTCAATTTCGACTATTAGACCAGTTTGTATTATCCATACATTAGATCAAATGCCCAACAATCTGACTTTAAAACAGTAATTATTTTAAGATTTTGCACAGGAATGCTTTCTGTTTTGTTATACACTGTATTTATCACTGTATGTACCCTGGTCAAACAAACAAAATGGATTTATGACAGCAGGTAGGCAGTGAAGATCCCTCTCGATTTATTTTACTCAAAGCCAGACAAAACTTATGAAGCTTGATTTCACATGAGCTGCCGCTTCTCACTCAGCCATAACATTTGCTGTCACGTTTCACCAACTGTATATATTAAAAGTAAAGATAATGTAATTTGTGCAACTTTTAGAAGGTCAGTCTGATTGGTCCTTGATGTATTCTGAGATCTTCAGTTATACTTATTAATGATTAGTGAAGCGATGTAAAATTTCATGTAGTGTTTTATAAGGTTACTGCTCCACAGACAATACACGTGACAAGGTTTCTTACCTTAATGACATGACATTCAAAATCTAGTGGGTTTGGATCAAATTTTTGCTGGCAGGTCATCAACTGAAATACTGTGATACAACATCCATTACTCTTATGGCTGAGGGTAAATAAAGCAGCAGTGAGACCAGATCACAACAGAATATAAATGATATACATAAAAGACTGATGAGTCTTTGTAGTATTTCACATTAAAACCTAACACTGCAATGTGCAAGTTAGGATAGTATTAATATACCCATATGGGTTGATTAGACCAGAACCATAACAGTTGTAATACTATTCATGCGTCAAAAAATATTTGCAACAGGGTTCAAATGTTGTGTGTTCTGTGTTCAAGCGGTCTCTCAAATTCAGATTCAAAACTGGACGAGCAAAGACAGGACGGGCAAAGAACTGAACTGAAACTTTAAGTCTGAAAGTGTGGTACAATTGCTGCACATGAATAAATAGCTGAAATCCTTTGTTCCTCCTTCGCACATATATAAACTCGCCCAGCTTTCTTTGTGGTTCTTGCTTCACAGCAGATCCTACTATGGAAAATTGGTGTTCTGTGCTTTTTGTTTTCCCCACAGTCCATAGCCATCCAAAATCTCAGTGCGTCCTGCATTACTTCAGTGCCTCTGATCACAGCTCACATGGTTGTTTGAAGGGTCAAGTCTCACGTATGGTTACTGCTATTAGTCAACTGTCTCTTTGTGGGAGAGTCTCTTACTCTCTGTGCGACACAGTGAGTATGTACAGGCACTCCACCTGGCAGACAGACCACAGCTGGCTCACTGAAGGTGTTGTGGCACAGGTGGCATCCCTTCTTTTCAGACACAAAGATGGGTTTCTTGCGCTCCTTCAGCTGGAAGGAAACATACATATGAGAAGAGTTACAATGAGTTCAATCAGCAGTGAGAACACAAATACCATTAAAAATTATTAGTTTAATCAGTTCTCATCTCATATTTCTACCAATAAGATGAATAACATGAGTTATTTCTTAGTCAAACAGTTTGGCCCCACCTAATCAACAAGGCATACTTTTTTAATGCCTAAATATAAAGGGGGAGAAAACTCCATATCCAAACTTATTACTTTACATGAAAGTTTTAATCTAGGAGATTTAAGTTTCAAATTTAAGAAAATCAATTAATCTGCTAATTTTTCATTTATTCATTTAACACGTGATCAGCCATGTCAAAATTTGGACACTCCACTGCCCACGGAGTTGTAATCAGATGTCTTGTTCTGTTTGACAAACAGTCAAAAAAACAAACATGTTCAGTTTGCTCAAGCATATATGACAAGAAATTGCATCTAATACCAACATTTGACAGGCAAACGTTCTGTATTTTTGTTTGGAAGAATTACTTAAATCATTAAATAATAGTAGTTTCTGACTGATTTGCTGTTCATCAGTTAAATGACTAATCTTTACAGTGCAACTTTACTTTGGTTTGCTGTACATATTTGAGAGGTAATGAAAGAAATGTAACTTCACCATTATATTTAAAACAAGTAGTATGGCGTTTTTATATTCCATGTATTGTTGTTAACCTGTTGTAAAACTAATGGTGCATTGTGCTTTAAATAACAAACTTGGTAACAAAACCAAAAAGGTCCATCATCCAAGCCCGTAAAACAACACATTGCTTCAGTGTGGTGGCTATAGGAAGAATTTAAATTTGATTTTTAAATTTAACTAACATGCATATTATTGTATTACATAATGGTTTTCTCACCCTGTCATGCAGCAGCTGAACGTTTTCCGAGTGGGCTAGCCCCAAAGCGATCTGGGAAGTGCGGCAGGCGTGCATACTGGCCCTCACAGCTCGACCCAGAAAGGGTCGCAGCAGCTGCAGTGACCAGCCTTCAGGGAGCATTTGCAGCACACGGACTGCGTCAAACACCTCGCCATGCCGGTTTAGTAGGTCCACTGCCGCCATCTCCAGCTCTCCAGCGCCACCTCCTGCTGCTGTCTGAGCATTTGCAGGAAGGCTCCCATCTAGATACACCCCCAAGAGCAGGTGAAACAGCTGCTGCCGGAATTCAGAATCTCGACAAGAGGAGGCCCATATACAAAAGGCCTCAGCGGACGGGAAGTCTCTCAATTTGTGCACTAATATGTGCAGTGCTTTGTCATACTCCTCCAGTTTTCCATGTAGTGTTGCACGCTCTAGCAGCAGCTGTTCACAGTTCTCCATTTTACCTAATCAGAGCAGAAGAAGAAAACATTAAGGAACCTGCAATAAGAAACCTGCAAAACAACCTTTCCAACTGCACAATTATAACATTAAAATCATTATTTTAAAAAAGTGATTAAATAACATCTTAATTAAAATGTCCTAAAGGCTGGTTAATATTTATTTTTAAGCAAAAATATAAAGATCAATATTCGAAACCTTTAGATATTTTTCTCACCTAAAAGAAACTGTACACGGTAAAGGCTGGACTCCCTGAGCAGGGCTTGGAGCCTCTCTCTAGCTTTGGTCAGCTGCTCTTCATCTGTTGACGACAACAACGACAAGACCCTCTCCAGGTAGATCACAGCCAGGTGTGTGTGGAACTTCTCCTTCTGCATTCACAAACATGGAAGAAAAAACCAATAAGCTCTCTGTGAGGAAGGTGCTCAGAGAAAAAAAGTTATTGTAAAAGCATTTACCCTGAAACATTGTTTCCAAATTGCAATATTCTGATATTATCTTGATTCTCTACTCTGCATAAGAAATGTAAGAATCATTTTTTATTTACCTAATCTTAAAAGGTACTACAGTTAGTCTCATAGCTATACCACAAATTACAGTTTTTAAAAAAAACGCTGTCTGATGTTGGATACCTAAAGGAAAGAGGGGACATCATCAACCCCACCTTGACGATAAATTAAAAAAAAAAAAAAACCGTAAGAAAGGATTCTTATATCCCAACTTCTACAACTGAGTGTATTAGTAACCCGCAGATCAGCTTCTAAATGTGAAGTTGGGTTACAGAAGGCGTACATCAGGGCACTCCTGACAAAGAGGAGTGTTCTCTGTGAATACATGTTGGTTAAAATGAGCTCAAGCTACCTCAACCATCATTTTTCTTGAGTACCTAAACCTATGGTGCATGACTCCTGGAATTAAGGATTTGCATACCCTTTTAAAAACAAACGGATTCATTTGGTTCACAGGTCAGGATAGCAGGTGGAAGTCAAGGACAGTGCTACCCACTCAGCTGCTGCATCTCATGTGACTTGCTTCATCAAAACACTTTCATATTAAGAATGTGGTAAATAGTGAGACTGTTACAGTTCATGATAATAGTACAGTTTAACATTTTTGAAGAACTGATACTGCAGGGAAATTCCTCTTATGACGCTAGCTGCCCTGCAGCAAGTTTAGTGTTTGAATCAGCACCAATAAAGCATCTGATGCAAGGACAGACTTTGTCTACTGCAAGGACACTTCAACAGACACACTTGTCAACACTAAAGGTGTCTCTACACAGAACGATTTTCAGCTGTTTTTCAGTTGTCTGTCACGCAGATGTGTCTGGTAGGACAGATATGCTCCTTTTTTTAATCAATCCAGTTGCCTACAGAGCAGGGTAAAACATAGCTCTATCTGCACTTAAATGTGGTACACTTGATAATTTACGTAGTCAATTTTCTTGTGTTTTCCCCACATACCTATAGTGATTGTATGATGTACTGCAAAATTCAAAAGATTTACAACTCAGTATCGTGCCTAAATGCCTACTGTGCAGAGACACACAGAGCACAGTTTCTCACACTTCACCTTTAAGTGCTCTCTCATCGCACAGTCACTCTGTCACATTTGTCGTTCTGAGCTGATACTTTTATCCATTTGTTGTACCTGTATCCTTCTCTCCAGCACCAGATGTTCCAGATAGAGGAGCAGCGCCTGGCTGTGCTTTCCCAGGTAAGAGATGACATCATCAGGGTTCAATTCTGGCTGATCTTTCCTGGCAGGTCTTTTTGTAAAGATGTGGACACCTATCTAAAAACAAAAAAGAAGGGCAAGGTTATTACCACTATTTTTCCACCACTTCATGAAAAATGTCAAAAAGTGATACGAATGAATCTGGAATGAAGGAAAAGGTTTGCAGAAGTTAATGACAGAAAATACTCAACAACTCAGTGTTTGAAGACATTGTATCCTGTAAGTCAGACATAAACTGAGTTGTATGCCAGCATATTGTATAAGGGAGTTCAATAAGAACGCCATACCTCCTTCTTTTGTTGTTGTTATTTAATAGGAAACTGAAGAAAAAAATTGCAAGCAGTGGAAAGTGACAAAAGACATCCCTCCAAAAATCAACTTTACGTCCGTTTGACCAGAACTAATAATTTGACATCAGAGTTACAATTGTAGTAACCTACAGTGGGATCCTTCCGCAGGGCCCAGTCTGCATATTTCCATACAAGGTCCAGATTGGGGGAGGAACAGAGAAAGTCCACAATGTACTCATAAAGATCAGATCTTGTGGAATCCTGCAGATCCCCATCTACCACACGAATCCACAACTGTATAAAAAAAAATGAAAGAGGGAAAACGTTTAATTCCTCGGCATAATGTTGATGCAGATTCCTCTGAGAGAATCAATAATGGACAACATTTAGGCATACATACCTGAAGCGCTGCTGAATCCTGACCGTTATAATGATAGAGCAGTCCAAGTGCAAAATATCTACAAGAGACACAGAAAAATGCAGAGTGAGGCAAGGCCTCTCCCTCAAGATTACTTTGAACAGAGTAATTAAATTGGCTCGACTAAAGTGGACACAGTATTAAAGCTTTATCAGGGTGTTAATTAACAGCGTGGGGCAAGGAAAAGTATTTATCCAACAAAGCCCCATCTTGGTCTGTCCCTCAAGGAATTTGTGAAATCTGGAGTTATAATAATTAATGAAAACCATACTGATTCCCACAGTGATCCCACAGTGGTATTTTTTGCTAATTACCACAGTTTTAAACATTATTTATTAACAGTTTCAAAGTGTTCCAGATTAAAGTGCATGCTCAGTTAATATAGCTTCAACAGATGCCTCTTGAGGTGATAAAATCTCTGTATAGAATGCAGTGATTTATAAAATGTTATTCAAATGTAACCAATCAGGTAACTTATTTCTTTATGACTTAGAAGTAGGTAGGAGTATACACACTTGTGATATTTCTCCAGCCATGGGACGCTGTCTGCTAGCACGCAGGCATTGTCTGAAGCTAGGAGGTCTAAAAGGCTCTCATGATCCTGTTCAGCATACAGCTTCAACAGTGCTGTGTCCACGTCCTCCCTGCAGCCATTCACCACCTCTGTGCTTCGTACCTGCATTGTACAGAGGAAGAAAAACATAGAAGTTACATACTGTAGAGTACTACAAAAAACTTACTAATAAAAAAATGATTGCAAAATCATGTGTAAATCAGATTTTATTCAAGTTACCTCTCCTAAATAACTAATAAGGAATCTCTTGCATCGCAGCACTTTTTCCTGGTCACCCTGTGCCAGATGGTTGAGATCTGCAAACTCATGCAGAGGAGGGTGGCATCGAGTGAACGAGGAGGAAGCTGGCAGCAGCAACGGGTAGAGAGATATCAACTCTCGCACATCCAACTGACCCTTCCTGAAAAATTTAACAGGAAGGTCTCAAAAACTGCTAACACAGGTGGCAATAAAGAGCTAAAGGTCAAGAATTTAGTGCAGTCAGTGAGTATTGATCACATCTTATAATTTACACTTTGAAACAGGACTGGAAATATAAGCTCCTTGGCGGAAGCATTAATAAAATTATGAAGCTTTCTAGAGCTAACAAATACTAGCAACTAAAAGTTTCCCACTAAAGGTAGGACTACTTATGGTGTAGATACTTTTGAATTTGAAGGATGACTTGAACAATTTTATGTTTGCTGTAGGTTAAAAAATTGTATGAAATATTAATTCAATGTAAACGTAAACACAGTATGTTCAATACCTACAATATTTATCACTAAATAAAGCTTTAAGATTGGCATGGCTTTTCTAGGAAATTGTTGGGTCTGAATGGTTCTTGCTACACTTAAGGCACAGACACTTCAATCACTTGACAGAACAGTTAGACACAAACTGAACACACTGTCTCTTACCTGAAATGTTCTTTCGCTTCCAAAAACTGAAGTTGTCCAAACTGTATGAAACCTGCCTGCTGGAGGATTCTTTTGTGCAAAATCTGCACAAGCACAACATGACAATAAAGAATACAATTGTGTTTTTAGTTTGCAAAAATATTGTCAAGAATGCAATTCAGCTCAGATTATTAGTTTATGTTAATCTCAGTGCAAACCAAGTTATCATGTTATAACTGATTATTAGTTACACAGTGTCATTGTGAGGCTCACACAACATCATCTTTTCAGCAAACTTCAGCCTTAAAAATCAAAAGCAGTACTCAGTTACCTGGAACTTGTCTTTGGGAATATTCCTCTGTGCTCCCTCCGTTAGGATGAGCGCCTCCTCTACTCTGTGACTGGCCAATAAGTCTTGAATCTGCCTCTCCAGTGGCAGAGGAACCAAGACATACACGGCCTTAGTGGAAGCCAGAATGACCTTCCCTAAAATACACAACAGACACTGGTCAGATTAGAGGCAAAAAACTGGTAATGTATAGCAAATCAAAATCCTCTACACAGAGTTTCCTGCTTCAGCTCAGAGATGGTTCAGTTTCAAGAATAATGACGTTGTGTCATTATGCTTGTAATCTCCGTTTCTGTATCTGTCCAGAGCCTAATATTAATTGATTTTCTTATTTTTAAAGCTAAGCTGAGTAACATTTTAATTCTAACGCTGAACTGAAATATTGTCTGTAATAGGGAGGGGTTGGTAATGTTTCAGATCCCATTAGGAGCCAAGACCCCTACACAGCTTTCAGCCACTTTCTGTTAAAAGGTTTGGTTTCTCAGTCCAGCTAGCCAAAGAAATGACTTTTTTCCAGCCTCAAACTATTTACACACCAAAGCATGTATTCCCATTTCCATTTGTCAGTTAACAGTGTGCAACCAAAAAGCACTTGACAGTTCAAAACACCTCCAGAATTGTTTTTATATTAGCAGCTGGTGGGCACTAAATTGTTAACGTAATGCGAACTTCAGGTAAAACTTCATACAACAGTTCTCCTCCTTCCTCTTACATCATTTTAACTGTTTTACTCAAAGAAAACTGACTGAACCCCTGTGAACCACTTTGACATTGATTCCTTCTTTTGATTTCTTTTAGCAAATAGATGGTTTGATTTGATGCCACAGGCTGAAAGCCCTAAGGGAACCAATATGTGAAGATACCTTCAAAGTCTTGCAGAATGTGTCCATCCCTGAATGAAAGGGTCTGTTTGAGTTGTTGGTCCAACATGCTGTGGATGGTGATGAAGCTCTCATCCAAAGCCACCACGTATGGAAAACAAACAGCGGCACCAATAACACTCTCTGACCAGTTGACTGGAGCCCGCTGGGAGATTCCTTCTGCGTTGGCAAACATACCTGGAGAGGCAATTTCATAATTTACTAAACTAAAGAAATACTTGTAAATCTTTCCAAAAACATTAGATTTTCACTGATAACTCAGTTTGCAGAATAAAGACGACTTAAAAGATTTTACTGCCAAAAACAAAAACAAAATTATGTCATTAAGCATAGCCTTTAGCAAATCAATAAAGAAAACACCAAAGCATTAAAGCAAAAATGGGAAACACAGGCAATCATACAACTGTGAGGTGATATTTAGACAACAAAAGTGCAAAACAACAAGCTCTTCATTCCAGAGATGCTTTAGCTAGAAGAATGTTGTTAGATTTTTTTTTTTTAGTATTGCCCCACATAATTATCATTTAAATCAGACTGAAGCATTTTGGAGTTGTCCATCTGTGGCTCCATATTGACATAAAATTCACATCATTCTGATAACTGTCCTTCTGAGTACGCAGTTAGTCTGTTTCTGCACTGACTTACCCAGACCACCAGGTGCTGCTAAGAGAAATTCCTCCCTGCTGATCCTCTTCACAATGGGTCTCCTCTCCTCGCTGTTGTAAGGAAAGAGATCCTGGGAGGTTCCTGTGTTGTAGTTCAGGATCATGTATTGTGAAGTAAGGGCCAGGCACAAGAAGTAACCATCCAGACTGATGGCGCAGGGCTGCTCGGGAGTGGTCACCTCTTTGACCAGCTGCACTCTGTCCTCATACACCATGTAAATCTGCACTGTCCGCCGCTTGGAGGAGAGTATGCCCATTTCCACACAGAAGGGATCACCGTTCACCGGGTTCTCATTAATGCAGAATGCCGTCACACCTCTGATCTTGGCTCCACCTCCTGCTGCTGAGGGCACAGTCTCCAGTGTCACCATGTCGACGAGGAAAACTATCCCATCACAAAGCACTATCAGACGCTCCAAAGCAGAGGCAGCCCGCAGCTCTGTGACTGGTTTCTTGAGGCCTAGGTATTTGTGTAGCAGCTTCTGAGCTGAGTAACTCAGTTTCCCTTTGGAAGAAGTGACCTCGTCCAGCAGAAAGTGGTGGATGAAGCAGTCATTGGTTCCTACGTACAAGTGCTTTCCACAGCATTCAATGCAATCAATGTTGATGCGAGCTTTGTCGCCCATGAGGAGGTCTCGCTCCACAGCAGGGACAAGCTCAAAAGCCTTCACACTCATCTCAGCGAAGGCATCTACACTAGATAATACAAAACAAACATCAACAAAACTGTAGTCAAATTAAAATAATAACTAGGAAAGTATACTTCACAACATTTTCCTGTGATACATTATTTATCCATAAGCTGGGCGTGTCTCTTATTCATAACAAACTCTGGATGTAGTCTGCTTTTAGACAGCGCAGACACCTTTTTATAATGCTGGCTATGTGTAGCTAAAACACCTCGTTGGCCTTTGGAAAACTGTAAAAAATTGACATTAGAAATAACATTTCTTACTATATTTGCTCACATCATTGTATGTAATTTCATTTCAGTGTGTGCCTTTGGCCATGGAAAATGAACATTTCTATTCAGTCAGGTCCAGAGAAGGACATAAGCTCTCTGATTTTGGGTGAGGTTGTGAATGAAATGCACTCTGTATTCTTAAGGGCACTCTTGTCTTTTAGATCATTTCCTGAACATGTCTACCAGAAATTGTTGTCTTGGACAACTGATAACAGTGGATTACAGCACATGGTTGCATATTGAGCATATAATTTCGGATTGGATAGAAAATTTTATCTCTGAGGGGTTCTGACAGATACGGGTACAGAGTTAAGATTCACATGTATACACAGAAACATCTTCCTCTCTTCAACAGCTCAAATTCTCTATCATGTTGCAGCAACTAAGCTTCTTTCCTGCCATCCTATTCTCTAATTCTCTTTATAACCAAAATCTCCTGTTTTACGCCCTTAAATTAAGTTGGCCCTCTTTCTATAAGTGTTGGTGCTGGCTTGTGTTTTTTAACTATTTTGATACACATTAGCTAACAGACTCCCATGCTTAAGCAGTGATAGCTAATGACGTTAGCAGCAACTAGCTTCCCAAATCCAGATGCTAATGGTAGCAGCACACAATATTCACTGGTTAACGGTGACTGTGTGAAAGCAGGATATATTGTACGCAGGATAAGGTAAATTAAGCATGTTATAAAGTCTTGGACAGTTTTTAATTCACATGGTAGCGTCTCGGCCAGCTAGCTGAGCTAACTTTAGCTTTAACAGACCAGTGATGCTAGCTAGCTACTTAAAGCTAAGTTACGTTTTCAATGTGGCTAAAGAAGCGCTTGTTCATACTGTGATTCAACAAGTCTTACGGTCTCGTTACATCAGAGGTATCTGCTTGAAGAAAAAGCAGCTATTTTCCACTCGGCCTCCCCTCCCTTGAGATGATGCTCTGCGCACCAACTCCCTGCCCAGTTTCTCACGGAGCTGTCGGCGTTAGCCAGCGTACCTACCGCTGTAGACAGCACTCAGGACGGCAGGCCGGATTACCAACAACAGGCGAGCCTTACTGCTCTGAAAACTGCGGCCATGACATGTATTTACAGTTAAACATCATTAAAGCCATGGTGGTAGAGTCGACACGGCACCGATAGCCTGGAAAATATGGCTTTGAATGGTGAGTCTTCCTTATCCAGGATAAAACGCCGCCCATTGCATTGAACCCCTGCTGGCTGCAGGTGATACAAGGCTGCGTTCAAGACCATACAGCAAGTTGTTGTATACTATTTCTAAACGCATTTCAAACGAACTTCAAATAAATGGAATGCGTTTTTATCCAATATTAAATAGCAAACAAGTCTATTTATATATCACTTTGTCACACACGGAGTCTATTCAAATTGCTCTACAGGCAAAGGTAAAAAAAAAAAAAAGAGTAAAAACATGCAAAAGAAAAAACACATCAGGATAAAATTAAATTGATTAAATTTAATAAACCACAAACATCATGGACAGGTTAAATAAAATTCACATGTATATGACATAGGATAAGCAAAAATTTTAAATATAAGAAAAGGGTATTTAAAAAAAAAAATACAAATTTCCCATTACAAATAAATATGGCTATGTTTCTTCACATAAATAAATGAGACAATGAATGTATAAAAAAGATTAATTGAAATGTATTTAAATAGGTTTTATTTTGAAAAATGCTTTTATTTCAGGGTACTTTTGTTTCATAATGCCACTTTTATTTATTTCAGGATTAATGTCATATTATTCTATGGGAACTAAAAATCATCACATGATAAATATTTAATCCAAACTGGAATATTGAATATATTTATGTACTCTGACACTGTCATAAAAAATAAAAACAGTTAAATGTTTATTCAACCTCACTATACTCAAACTTTAGTGCAAATGATTACAAGTTTGTTACAAATGCAGCTTATTCAAAGTAAACATATACTTGACAAACATTTTGTGCATTGCAAGAGAAAATATCAAAGGTGATGAATGGCATCCACAATAGTTCTTTACAAAAGGATTTTAATGACAGACAGTTTAACATATTATTATAACAATGTAACATAACAAGGAAAGCTTAAGTGTGTTTAGTAACATTGGTTATGATTATTTTGTACTCAGAGCATGTCCTGCACTGTGTTTGCTATACTAGTACACTAATGTTATTAAACCCACCTGTGATTTTGATGCATAAATGTGTCTATGTGATTGTTCTACTTTGTAATGTTATCAGTTTTACAGACTGACAAGTTTGTCCTAGAACACTGTTTGCTAGCGTTTTGACTAGATTTTCATGGTCGGGATGTGCTTTATTTCCTTGACTTTTGACTTGATGGAGTGAACGACATAGGATGCCATTTTATTCACATTTAAGTGAATAGATAAATAAATGAATATTCTTTTAAAAAATACATTTATAAATCATTAAAAATGAATGAAGCAATAAATACTTAAATGAATGCAATAATTAATGTTTCAACTTTAAAAGGGTTACTTTTATTTATTTCAGTCACTTTTATTTTATAATACCATATTCTTTTTTTAAAAGACACATTTATTCATTTGCATTTTTTTCATTTAATATTGAAAAATATTCTATATTTAGTAAAGTACTGGTCTCAGAAAATGGGACAGACTGTAGCTAACATATAAAGTACCAACTGTTCCTGAACGCAACTCGGACGCTTTTCACCCAAGATGCACCTGTCCAACCGAACTGTCTGAGAAAAGCCATTTTGTTGTGCTAGCTAGCTTCATGGCAAAGAAAGCCACTAATAATATGGGTCTGCTATATCAACGCTAACTATGTCGCTCTTATGCTTTGGTTTACTGTCGCAAAAAACAATAACTGAACTCGTTAAAATCTGTAAGTAGTCAACACTGACATGGACTAGCCTTGAAAGCTAAAGCTAAAGTGTTGTGGAGCAGACGAAAACTGGTAGCTAAAGTGTGCTGCAGTTTCAGATAACATACTGTTAGCTAGCTATCTGTTTACTTAGCTGGCCGTAGTTATGTTTTCTTATTAATTCACGTTACGTTAGTCACTGTTTGCCTGTAAATGTGTTTTGAATAGGCTGCGAGTGGCTGTGCTGTCAACCAAAGACAACTGGTTCAACAAAGCGGCTGTGCTGCTGACAGTGAATAAACAGGCGACTCAAAAATTCAGCAGTAACTTAGCAAAACACTTGAACCATACAGCGTTAAGCCAAAGCGCTAATCTGATAATGGCAGAGGACACCCGACAGGACAAGAGGGCCAGCTTCTCTGCTATAACGGAGCACAGCACCAACGGGATGGCCAGGACCTCCACTGTGGCTTCAGGCAAAAGTGGCGCCTCAAAGAAATTAGTGATCAAAAATTTCAAAGGTACTGTCACTGAGCTTTTTCTCCTACGTTACCTAACAGTAGCAGCATCAGTTCCATTCTCTTATTTAACACTGCAAAGGGTTTAACTTTTAGATCGGACTGTTAGAAGTTATTTGTCTCTGAAGTGTTTATGTTTTGGCAATTTAAAGTTGATGATCCAACTCCTCTGATCAGATTGTTGCATAAGACTTCACGTCAGTTTTGATTAGGGCTTGTCTGTAATGCACATGCTCGAATCTGCCAGTGATGTAATTCATTTATTTTTGCTTGAGCCACTGATTTTGTGAGAACTGACGATATTGGTGATGATGGTTGCCCCATCAGAATTGCTTATATGGGGTTTTTCTTACTTAAGGTCGTAACAAAGGTATATGTGTGTATACGTTTTTTGACTTTTCAGAAAAACAGAAGTGTTTTTTCTATCAGTCCATCAATTCACATCAATTCACACCACAAATTCAAAATATATATGCTTCATTTCTTAAACTCAAGAAATGGGTTTCTGCAGATTAAACAATTCATTTTTTTTTTGGCTGATGAAGTAGTGACAAAACATGACTTGACAAACTGTGATAGGCTTTCATTTTTTTGGACTACGTTTATTCAGAGAAAAATAAAATGCACATTACTTTAATTGGTTATAAACGTAATTGCAGCTAGCAATAGAATCTATATTCCACATAGTATTTATTCAGACAAATGGCACAACCAGTTCGATGATTAATGCCGAAGATTTAAATCTTGTAATAATAATTGAACACATTTCTTTGGCTAAATGAACTAAAAATATTTTGTAAGTGTGATTTCATGGTAAACGTTCAAGCTAATCTTTCTTTGGGGCTATATTTGGGCAAACATCTGCAAAAACTGCATGTCAAAGTATTGAAGTTATAGAAACTAGAAATTGAAATGCTCAGTGAAAAGCTTAAATATAATGTTCTGTAGCTAGGTTTATTGCGTTGTGTACTTTCCTCCATGTTAAGAGTTTATTTACCAAATTTCCTGTGGGTCCAAAGTGTGGGGTGTAAGAGCTACTCCCTCCTTAGTTCATTGTCGGTTGTCCCAATAATGATTAGTGAAGTGACATTTTATCATTTACATTTTTAACAAAGAAACATACAATATTGCAGAGTACAGAAGCCGGCTTTGATTTACTCTGAAGGCATGTTACAACTGAAAATAGAAACATTTTTGTTCACTTCTTAAATGTGTCCATATGTAATCTATCCAAATTCACAACATATGTCATCTCATAGCACTTCACATATTTCAAACAAAGAATAGACAACCCAACAATCCAAAGTTACAAATGCTAATATGGTAATATGTACATTCTATAATTGAACTTTTTTTGCTTTTTTCTTGTAACAGATCGGCCAAAACTAGCAGAGAACTACACTGAGGACACGTGGCTGAAGCTGCGAGATGCAGTGGGTGCCATCCAGAACAGCACCTCTATCAAGTACAATCTGGAAGAGCTCTATCAGGTTTGCTGTCTGTCTTTGTAAGTCATTGATCAGGGTGTTGCAGTGCGGGACTGCAGAAACATGTCAGTACACAACAGTTAAACATGATAAACACAAAGGCTTTATGGTTTGTCATTTTTAATAAATGATCTCATTGGGGATCAAACACATCTGAAGTTACCATCAGATGTGGGGTTAAAACAAACTTGCAGAGACTTGTAACATGCTTTGATTTGGTTCATCTATCACACCATGAACATGAATGTTCACTTATATGTTTGTTAATTAGATGTAGATTGATGTGCATGTTGATTTGAAAAGTCTCCACCACATTTCCTCATGAAAAAGTGTTTTTTTGTATCTTGCTAATATGAATGGAAACCAGAAGTCAAATATGAAAATGTTAAATAATCTGTACAGTAAATTTAATATGTGCAATATTATCAATAACAAGCTTTCACTCTGTACACATTTTCTCTCCTGTGTTATTGTTTCCTCCCCATGCCTCTGATGCACTTTCTTACTTTCTTACTCTTGAAGGCGGTGGAGAACCTGTGCTCGTATAAAGTCTCTCCCACGCTGTATAAGCAGCTACGACAAGTCTGTGAAGATCACGTGCAGGCCCAGATTCACCAGTTTAGAGAATATCCTTTTTTGTACTCAACACTGTCAGGCACATTACTTTGTGAAACATTTACTAAGTTTGTACCAGGTGGGATGCTCGATTACAGTTTGAAGCAAGATGTTGTCAGCTTCTCATCCAGCTGTGGAGTACAATGCTGCAGATATATTTGTTTGTTTCATAGCCCATTTCAGTTTAAAAGAGCCCAGTGGGGGAACACATTAATTCAATTTTTTCAATATAACAGCTAAACACTAAAAGTAACTGAGCTCTGTGTAGAAAGTGAAAGTCTATGGCAACACACCAGTTCTTTGATATTAGGCAGCTGCAAGCAACTAACACTTAACTGTCAGCAGTTCTGTGTTATAATTTAGTCAAGGTCAAGCCTGGCTGCACACACTGCAGAAGGCAAATGCTCCATTTGGGTCATAAATCTGCAGTTTTGACAGCAAAGTCAGTTTTGCTTAGAGAGTTATGTTAGCTTTGCTCTTAATTAAATCTCTTTTGGCAGATGTCAGATGTTATTTCAGTCTTTTCTCACAAGGGGTCAATGTGTAACAAGTTTGGCAGTTATACTTAGTATTTTCAAGTCCTACACAACGGACCTTTGACGAGTGGGACATGATAAAATGATGTTTGTCACATGGTGTGATAAATCACTGGCTTTATCTCACTTGTGATTAACAAAATGTTCAAAGTTTATTGGATTTGTTAATCAGTTTAAATATCATTTGCTCTGTAGCTGATTGTAGGCTTTAGTTTTAACACAGGCCTGACTCATTTTGTGGATTGAAGTTGTGAAATTAGAGAAAGTTGAAGACTGTTCAGGTGAGATGAGAATGAAAGCCATTTGAACCAAAAAATTAGACCTGGGTGTTTATACATGATTCTTTAACACAAGAGTCCTGTTTTGTCATTCAAATTTTTTGATGTAGTGATGTGACTGTGTTAAAGAGTTTCTCCTTAACATGAAGTTCACAGAGTCATTGGACAACCTTTCCTTCCTGAAGCGAATGAATCGCTGCTGGCAGGACCACTGTAGACAAACTGTAAGTGTGATGTCTGACAGATATCAAAACAGTTCAGGATTATGTACTTTCAGAGTGTAAATCTAATCTTTCTTCTTTTACAGATAATGATCCGAAGCATCTTTCTCTTCCTGGATCGTACCTATGTGCTTCAAAACTCCCTACTTCCCTCCATCTGGTAAAATTACAGTTTATTTAAGTTATTCTGTTTGTTAAGATGTCGCTGGGAAGCTGACATTGTGTATGCACTGCAGGGATACTGGGTTGGAACTGTTTCGTACCCACATTGTGAGTGACAGTGCAGTTCAGAAGCGAACAGTAGAAGGTATATTGGAGCAGATAGAGCTAGAGCGGAATGGAGAGACCGTCGACCGTAGTCTGCTGCGAAGCCTGCTGGGCATGTTGTCAGATCTGCAGGTACGTGATCGCCTGTTGACCATATCAGCATGTACACTGTGTGTCATTGTTTTCACCTCCTGACTGTCTGTCTCATGTCAAGGTTTACAAAGACTCCTTTGAGGAGAGATTTTTGACGGAGACCAATCGCCTGTATGCAGCAGAGGGACAGCGGCTTATGCAGGAGAGAGATGTGAGTGAGACTATCAACAGATCTGTGTGTCATGTGGTCACAGATGTTCATCAGTAACCTGTTATGTACATATGTATGTGTGTTTGTATGCGCCCAGGTACCCGAGTACCTGCACCATGTGTCTCGTCGGTTGGAGGAGGAGAATGATCGAATCGTGAGCTACCTCGACCAGAGCACTCAGTAATGTTTCCTAATTATATTTTTGTCATTACAGCACATTACTGAGATGTCCATCCATTAGTTATGCCTGCTGATCCTTAACAGGGTTGAGGAGGGCTGAAGCTTTACCCTGTTGACATTGAATGAAGCCCTCCCATTCATCCTTATTTAAAAAAACATATACTTCATGTGAATACTAATGTTTAGAAAAGAAAAGTAAACATAGATAACCATAAATTACCATTTCTTTCCAACCATAAAGGCAGGATGCATTTGTTTTAGAATGCCATTAATGCCTCCATGAATTTTAAGAATTCACTTCAAATAAACACATATACGTAGATATTCTGTGTAGCACTTTGTGTGGCATTTAATTTGTATGAAAGCTGCTATACAAATAAAGTCTGACTGGTTTTTGATTGGTTTAATGATCTATAAACTTCCAAATGGTCTGTACTTTTTAAATAGTAGACAAGTGGTGCATCATGGTGTCATCTAACTGCTTACATTTCTAGTACAAAGGATTACTTTAAATAAATTTCTAGTATATTATATTTCTTAACTGTACTTGATTTTTTTTTACATTCGCCATCTTCTTGTTCTTGCACTGTTGTAATAAATTTTACTCACCCACATAACTGAAAACTTGGGAGCTGTCTTCACAGTTGATTTATACAATTTAAAGATTTATCTGAAAGGGTTAAAGTCAACACAAGGGCTAAAGTGCAAGGCCATGGCATCAGACCTAATTTAACATTTTTTTGTGGTAGTTGTTTGTCTTTAACTTTCAACAAATCGTTGAGGAACAGTCTGACTTAAACTGGAAAATTTGCTTTGCAAGAAGGTCAGGAGGTGAGATTAAAAGCATTTTCTGCATCTGTTCCAGCTTTCAGATACACTTTCTAATTTTCTTCTTTATTTTTCCCCTATTGTTTCACAGGAAACCACTCATTAGCTGTGTTGAGAAACAACTTTTAGGAGAACATATGACTGCAATACTACAAAAAGGTGAGTCAAGTGCTTGTGTGTGTATATATTTCGTTTCTGTGCCTGAGGAATATTGATTTCACAAGATGGTAACTTCTGGAGCTCTGATGTGTGGTGTTCTTAGTTTAGACCTTCTTCTAAATAAACCTTTTGTTGTTTTTTTTTTTATTGTAAATCAAGCCCATTTGCTTTATCTGTTTTGTGAGTTGCACAGTCCATGACTAAAGCGAAAAAGTCTTAACTACCCCTTCTGTTTTTCAATTTTTAATTTGTGGATTTGATTTAATCAAAAAAAAGTAATTTTGCCCTATGTGAAATCCAAGTGTACAAGCATACCATATGTCCATTAATGTCTAATATTTTGGTGCCAGGTCTGAGCACTCTGCTGGATGAGAATCGTGTGACTGAACTGGCTCTCCTCTACCAGCTCTTCAGCAAGGTGAAGGGAGGACTTCCCACCCTGCTGCAGTTCTGGAGGGATTACATCAAGGTATACCCATTAGCCAACATATAGATAAGCTGATAGCACAAGCAAAATGTGTCCCTGGTTCTTTTATTTGAGAGAAATGCAAACACACACTTTCTCTTCCTCGTTTTAGTCTTTCGGTGGAGAGATTGTATGCACTCCGGAGAAAGACAAAGACATGGTACAAGAACTGCTGGACTTCAAGGACAAGATGGACAACGTGGCACAGACCTGCTTTGCTCGAAACGAGAGTTTCATCAACGCCATGAAGGAAGCCTTTGAAACCTTTATCAACAAGAGGCCCAACAAGCCCGCTGAACTTATTGGTTGGTCACATTAATAAATAATAATTACGCTTAATTTTTTAAAACTTTGTAAAAGTAAAAACACAGTCTTTGTACTCTTTGTGGTTTTTATTAGTTCCAGTATAAAACAGATTTCTTGGTTTTCTTATCCAGCTAAATATGTGGATTCTAAGCTAAGAGCCGGGAACAAGGAGGCTACAGAGGAGGAGCTGGAGAGGATCCTGGACAAGATAATGATAATCTTCCGCTTCATTCACGGTCAGTTGTGTTTCTGTGTGATGAATGCACATGTCAGACTGTTGGCTTCTCAATCAATTAGTGAGGCTAATGACTATCAAGCTTTTTATGGTCTGGTGAGACCTCTTGAACGCTGTTTTCCTACTCCAGGCAAAGATGTGTTCGAAGCTTTTTATAAGAAGGACCTGGCTAAGCGCCTGCTGGTTGGAAAGAGTGCTTCTGTTGATGCTGAAAAGTCCATGCTCTCCAAGCTCAAACATGGTAAATCCCTTGTCTGGTCTCTTATATCTTAAATAAGCAAGTCATCATTAATCAAAATATTTGTTTCACGCACAGATATGTGCTTTATGTTTGAGAGCATTTTAGAAAATGGTCTTACTTGCAATTTAGAGGATTTTAAGAGGTTGGGATTCACCTTACCTGATGTATACAATAATATATTATGATTTAATCTAAAATTTGGATTGTGTTTTGAATACACGTTAACTCCAACTACTTCAATTTTCCTTGGCTATACATTATACCTTCCTATCTGCCCAGTATTAGAGCAGCTGAAGCATGAGAGTTAATTTTATTTGACATAGTCTGTCATGGCTGCATATGTGTTACTGAGAAAACAAGTCAGTTGTGATATATGTGGTTTTGACTTCCTGCAGAATGCGGCGCAGCATTTACCAGTAAGCTTGAGGGGATGTTCAAGGACATGGAGCTGTCCAAAGACATCATGATCCAGTTTAAACAGGTACTTGAAATCTCTTGAAGAGCACATTAACACATTTTTATCATAAAAATATAGATGTCGTTTGTCATTAAATGTATTTTTTATGAGTAATTGTAAAATTGTTATGATTTTTCTACTCTAGTATATGCAGAACCAGAGTGAGCCAAGCAACATAGAACTTACTGTCAACATCCTCACTATGGGCTACTGGCCTTCATACACACCCATGGAGGTCCACTTGCCCCCAGAGGTAAGCTTTTTTATTTTTTGTGCTACTCTTGGTGCACACTTTGATTTGCTAAACAAATACACTTGGCCTGCATGTGGGTGTCTTAGTAGTGCATTATGTTCCTGAAAGCTATATAATGCTAAATTTGTAGGTTTAAGTAGCACTTGAGCATCCAAGTATTTGTTTAAATATTTATTTGTATGTGCATATTTTCCTGGCATACAGTAAGAAGACAATTATTCTGGTGAAGTTATTGAGGAAAACAAGGTCAAAATGAGACATTACTTCACTGTATTTTCCTTATTGTGATGATAGTCATCAACTGATCCTTAACAATCTGTGATCTTTTAATGTTTTGGTAGATGGTAAAACTCCAGGAGGTGTTCAAGCTCTTCTACCTGGGAAAACACAGTGGGAGGAAGCTGCAGTGGCAGCCCACACTGGGGCACGCTGTACTAAAGGCGGAGTTTAAAGAGGTAAGAGCTTGTTACGACCTAATGAGGCATAGGGATGATGAACAAACTGAGAGAACATCTGTACTGCACTTACAGTGACTATTTTATCCTGCAGGGTAAAAAAGAGCTGCAGGTCTCCTTGTTCCAGACGCTGGTGCTGCTAATGTTTAATGAGGGAGAGGAATTCAGCATGGAGGAGATTCGCACTGCCACCGGCATAGGTTACACGTCATTTAAATATACAGCGCACCAATTCTGTTGTGGGTGATGTACCTGCTGTATCACACTGTCATTCTCTCTTGTCCTGCACAGAGGAAGGAGAGCTCAGGCGAACACTGCAGTCACTGGCCTGCGGAAAAGCACGTGTCCTCAACAAGAACCCTCGAGGGAAAGATGTGGAGGATGGAGACCGTTTCAATTTCAACAATGATTTCAAACACAAACTGTTCCGCATCAAGATCAACCAGATCCAGATGAAGGAAACGGTAAAAAATACTAACACATTTCAACGTTCCTTTATATCTCCTCCTCCTCAGCCATAGTTGCTTTACAGTTTCTTTATTCACTACTCAAAAAGATAGCTCTGGCTTATTTTTAAACAAATTCTCCGTACAGGTGGAGGAGCAGGTAAGCACCACAGAGCGAGTGTTTCAAGACAGGCAATATCAGATTGATGCAGCTGTGGTGCGCATCATGAAGATGAGGAAGACCCTCAGTCACAACTTGCTGGTCTCAGAGCTCTACAACCAGTTGAAGTTCCCTGTCAAGGTAACGTAACTTAAGTTTCTCAATATTTTTTTAATTCCACCACATACACACACCAAAAACTAATTAGTATCTGACTCACTTTCCTCTCCACAGCCGGGTGATCTGAAGAAGCGGATCGAGTCGCTCATAGACAGAGACTACATGGAACGTGACAAGGAGACTCCTAACCAGTACCACTATGTTGCCTGAGGGGGTACCGCTGTCACTGCCGTGCTATTCTCACAGCAAGCGTACAGCTGGCCTCCCAAAACAAGATTACAGCCACCCTACTCTCCTCTGGTGCCCATCTTTCCCTCCATCCACAATCCTGGACACAATGTCCAGAAGACACAGAGCTCCAGAGCGACGAGAGACTTGGCTGTGCTGTTCCCATTCTGTGATATCTTTAGTGGGACTCTGAGATTGGGCTGGAGGTGTGGCCCAGGTTGTTGATGGTTGGTTTATGTGACTTACAAATCTGCTAATGCAAAACACAACTGAAAATAACAAGCACTTTCCTCTGTTTTTATTTTCCTTCTTGGGATTGGGTTTTTTCCTCCGCTATGTCGTTCTAAAATCACTTATTTTCTACTATAGTTGGTTTGTCTTGAGTTTTAAGATTTTTTTGTGCTTTTTTTCCCTCTTTTCAAAGCGTTTTCCTTATGAATGGCTGCATAAATCTCTTGAGTGTAAACCTGATTGGTTGGTTGCTTGATTTGGCAGAGAAAACAGCTGTTAAGGACAAGAACAGAGAGAGAAAAGAGGCTTGAGAAAGGAGGAAGTGGGCAGAAGGGGCTGGGTTCATTGTTTGTAACAGATGCTAAATGACATGTAGGCAAGTCACTCGGGTATTACTTTTGGTATCTTGTATGTTTTGACCAAAATGTCCAAATGTCCAATGTCATGTGCTGACGTTTTTGTAGATCAGATTGTATTCTATGTAAGAGTGCGAAAAGTGAACCTGAATAAATGGATATTTAATGATTCAGTTGATGATTTGTAGACAAGCAGCTAGTGGTAGTCATTTTTTATTGAACACATCTGCCTTCTGTCATTCTGTCCAGTGTGAAGGATTTGCCTCGGTCTGAGCTTGCTACATAGTTCTTCATACTGACAGAGGGAAAATCGTGCTGTGTAATCTGATTTTATCAAATAAATTGTAAGGCAAAATAAGTTAATCGTAAATGAGGACAGTTTGGATAAATAACAAGGAGGACGTGTCTGATATGCAGCTGTGTGGTGTCCATTTAATTGTGTCACACATCACAACACGTTTTTTAGTGTAAACCACTAAGTCAAATTGTCCATTCTCTTTCTATACACTTGATTTTAAAGTGTGATGAAATTATTTTGGGATTTAAAGTTACCTATTTGCAATAAACAATAAACAAGCTACTAAGGATGTTCAAATCTCAAATTACTGGAAAGTGGAAGTGAAAATAAAAGGGTAGCTGCTGCTGCTTTCACTATAACAGCGTCGAGTGTACAGCTTCTGTTTGATTAAGAAATAGATCTAACATTACCGTTTCGCTTTTAGACCACAAAGGAGCATGTCTGGTCTTTAAAAGCATGGTGGAACTATGCAGCTAGAATGTAGCAGGGTCTTGATAAGACTTGGACAGCAGCATTAAAGCAGTCTCTGGATTCCTTGTAGGGTTTTGCACTCCCTCGTGAATTGATGAAGGTGTCAGCTGACTACCCACAACACATGCACTTTGCAGCCTGCACAGAACAGTGTGTGTGTGTATGTGTGTGTGGACTCTCACATGCTACCTCCCCCATACTGCAAAGTATAAGCTGCAGATCAGACACTTTATATACAGCATCACTGATCTGTTGCATGTATATTAGGGTCATTTCTTCATGAATGTTGCAAGAAAAAAGGAACAACCAATTGAAGACAGCATATAACAAGCACTTGTGTTGTTCCTCCCAGTTCATTACAAGCCAATTCATCAACCTTGTCAATGACACTCGAGTGAGAAGTCCTTTTCGTTGTAATATAATTCCTGGTAGCGCACTATTTTTCTCATTAGGTGTCTATTTACACCTTGCTGGTATCACCTACGCTACATCATTGAGTTACGCAAGTCTGTTGCACATCATATTTACTTGCAAATATGTATTTTAATCCATATACACAGGGAAAAACAGTACAAAAGTGCATATTTATACCTTTTTTTAATCATTACAATCACAGGAGAGCTGAAAGCCTTTAAGAGCTCAGTTTACAGAAGAAAGAAGAGGAGGGGCGGGCTCACGTGACTGGCTAGCTAAATGCTACCAGTTCACATGACGAGAGATGGTTGATTCAGACACAGTGGCTGTGACCGACTTCTAGCCGTGTTCACTGCTCCTTTCTACCAGCAGGACGGATATTAATTTAACGCTGTCATCTCGCTTCGGCCGCCGGAGAAACAACAACAGGAAGAGCAACAACAGCGACGCTTCGGTTTGAGCTAACGGTCCGTGAAGTCAAGTGCGCTTTGAAGACCCACCTGCGCCCGCAGCGGCGACACAGCACCGCCAGTCAGTGCGTTTATTCTGCTCTTCACGGAGGGAAAGAAATTTAAAATACCTGCGCTGCGATTTGACTTCAAGGATGAAAGTCTGTCAAGCTTTGGCCGCGCTTAGCATCGCCTGGTTTGCAGGTTTAGGTGAGTGTTTTTGCGGTTTAAAACTCCCCTTCGCCGCTGTTACCTTTGGACCGAACGACGTCACTAAACCTGCCGTTGGTCGGTAGTGATGCTAGCTGTGACCGGTTAGCCGCTAACTACTTTAGCTAAAACAAATAATCAATTAGTCGAACTGTCGATTGACAGCCACTTTGCAGCAGGGGCCCCAAGACCCAAGTGCTCCCAAAAAGCTCCAGGTTCACTCCATTTCATTTTGGTCTTCAGAATTTGATGAATTTCAAATTTTAAGTTAGGACCACAGAAGACGAATATCAGTCGTGTTGACTTCTTGTTGTGGCACTGATCTAATATATTTTAACACCTGAATCATTTTAGTCTAAGTTCACTGAGCTAATTTGTTATGTATATATATATATATATATAAATATATATATATATAGCTATACTCTAATGCTGTAAACATTTATTGGCATCGTGATTATCAATACATGTGAACGGTGTCTTGTTTGTATGATTTAGTGTCAAAACTCTAAAATGTTTAGTACACCATCATGTAAAACCCCTTAAACTAGTGCATATTCAATTTAAGCAATTGGTGTTTTGTAGGATTAGTTTTGCTTTAAAAATTATCTAAATATGTATTTAAGTATCACAACTGTTTACAGCTCATTTTTTGGCAGCCAAATAACTGACAAATCAACCTACTTCAATGAACCGTTTTCATGTCTTGCTTTATCTGACCATCACTCAAAATCCCAACAAGTTGATCATCTAATGTAATGTGCCATTACCAAAAAGTAAACTAGTTTTATGTATATAATTTAAGCAGTTGGAACCAGTGATTGCTTTGTAAATGATGTCAACATTTATGTAATTATTAAAACAGTTTCTAGTCCATTTATTGTCAGCCAGCTAACTCATAAGTCAACCTATTCAGGTTCAGAGTGCCTTCTGGGTGTATAATGTTAAATATAGGTCACAAGCAGCCTGATAACAGGTGTTTACTTCAGGGCCTTTAAGGACATTATTCTAGCCTTGATAACTGTTTAATAAAATTGTAGAGTAATTATACAGTTTTAAAATAAGTAATAAAGTTTATTATCTTTAGAAATCCAGTTATTTAAAGTTGTAACCTTGCAAACTTAAGGATAGTATAAACAAAGTTAGGGCGTCATCATTTTTTTTCATAATCAGTTAATCTACCAATGATTTTCTTTAGTACTTAGTTTGGCTACTTTTCTGTAAAATTACCATAATGCCAGGCAACATACCTGCCAACTATCATTGTTGCAACTCTAAATCAATTAATTTAATAATCCAGAAAATGTGTTATCGAAGTGCAGCTATTTGTGTAGTTGTCTTATGTAGAATAGGCAAGGGGCTTGTCCATCTTGAACCACCTGGCCAGATGTAGATGTGACTATGTTTATTCATGGCTTGACTACTAAATGCGTAAATATAAAAAGGCCCTTATATGTCCCTCCAAGTTTGACTAAAAAGTGGATCAGTGCATGTATCTCCCTTTGAAAATCTACACCAGTGTTACTCGAAAAATCTGTGGACTTTATCCTGTGTTTAATTCTCCACTATTCTAATGTAATGTGCCAGGTTTTGTTAATGTTGTAGAGCAGCAGATTGGTCTCATTGTTGTGTCATTTGAAAGCTGACTATGAGTGCCATGATGGCTTTGTGTTGAACACAGCCCTGCCGGGGCCTACTGACAGTTAGTTTATGACCAGTTTAATCACCCTCAACACACTCAGGCACCTGGCTGCTGACACAGTAAAACAGGTCAATACAATTGTAACATGAGTAATTACGATGCTTTTTAAACCACCTAATGCTCATTCTAAAATCTAGGATTATTTACTGTAGTTCCTTAAGTCAGTAAAGCAACTAGGCTTCTCTTTTTTGGTTCCCAAACCATAAAAGAGAAGTAACTCAGGATTACCCTGACTGGGATGACTGAGAATCTACACAGACACATTTTTTAAGTGCTATTCTGCAACATCATGGTGACCTCAGAGCACCAACTTGCTGGCGCCAGCATTTCCTCACAACACGGGACAGTGTGGGATACTTTTCTGTTAGATAATCTCTCCACGCCAACTGTGACATGCTGTTAGCTGCACTCTGATACTTTGTACACACAACCGCTTTCACCTCATGACCAGATTTCAGTATTGTGTAAACTGTCTGCTGCTTGTTTACAGGGTTAACAGAGAGGTGACATTGGGGTGAAGCTTCAGTAGGGCCATTAGCGGAAGGAGTGTGTGATTGACAGAGACTGACAGGACTGAAGCTTAGTGCTGTTTCCATGAGGATCAATAAATTGGGTATATTGGAGGAAGAGTGGGGAGTGAAGTGAGAAAAAATTCAAAAAAGGGCACAGTGCAGTTAGCAGGGTGTTTAATAAGTGATTTATTTAGTCACCAGTGACATGGTGGGAAACTAATTACGCCCACAGACCTACTATGAATACATCTGTCTCTCAACAATGCAAGCAGGCAAATAGCTACTATTTGGAGCATCTTTTCTATTCCAGAAATCTGTTTCACAGCATGTTTTTGATAGAGGAGTGACTTTTTTAAAAACCTGCAAGCACTAGTTGTTTGTGGACAGTATTTTTAAATCAGTGCTTTTGAATTTTATTGTTTCCACAGAGTGAAATCGTTTATGACTAGAGAGAATACCAAAAATATAACGCAATTTAACGGCATAGAGCCACGTTTGAGGTAAACTACGTCATCCTCTTTGTGTACATTCTGGGAAGTGTGAAGAAAGTGGTGAAACTCCTGTGTTGCGTTACAGAGTGAGAAAGCTTTACTAAGGATATGAGTTATGAGTTGATAAGTACATGAGTCCTGAATAGCTGCTGTAGCTTCCAAATAGTGTGTTTGAGAATTAAAGGTACTGCCACACACACATGGACACGCTACAGTGAGTGGGCAATTTACAGAGGATAGAGGTATTAATAGCCCACAATGCAAGTGTGGAAGTTACCAGGTTGGCTGAATATGGCAAATTTGGCTCCTGACTCCATCTCTTAGGACATGCTCAGTTACACCTGCTGCAAGTCTGGATCGGAGCAGCAGCTCTTACTGAGCTCTGTAAATCTACAAAAAAGGAGTCCGGTGGGGTTTGTGGCATCGGTCTCTCACTTTTAGCTGTCTGTAGACCTCTGGTGGTGGCTTGTGTGAACTGCTTTACTGTGTATGTAGGACAAGGCATCATGTAACTAGGGCTGTGTTGTAACAGTAATTTGTAACCTTTATCTAATCAGGCAAATCAAGTACAGCAAGTAAACCAAGATAATAAATGTTTGCTTAACACAGGTGTGCATTTTTATATTATTACAGCTAGTTACTCACAGTTTTACATTGTACATTAACAATTCGTACTGAGCAGCACATGAATACTTATTGCTGATAATTGTGGGATGTTTTTATCATTGTAAATTACGCTAAGCACTTTAACAGTTGGGTATAACTGGCACGTCTTACATGTGTCCAGAATATGGGAGAAAAGGCTGAGTATTTAATCCCATTTTACCTCAAGCAGTTCTTGTGTCAGTTGAATCATTTATCTTTAAATTTTAATTGTTCTAATTATTCTTAATGGTTTTATTATTGTACTAATTTTGTTTTTATGATTTTATTGTCAGTTTTATCAAAGTTCCTTTTTGGTTTGCATACATATTTTATTTTCTAACTTTGATATATTGTAAATGATGCATTCCAAGTTTAAATGAAGGTTAAATTAATGAAAGTAAGTGGTTTTTCCACTGTACTTTGTATTAAAGTAGGTTTTTATTGTAGTGTTGGAATGTTTCTTCACATTATTTAAGTATTGTGCCACCATGTCTATAATGTCTTCAGGTTGCATTCACGCTGTTACTCTGGAGGTGAAAGAGGGGAACTCCACCTGCATTAAAACTGAGCTGTCGGCATCCTTCTCCATCACATACAACACCTCCAGCAGCACAGTATGTACATTAACAACATTCTGGTGTCCATATCTGAACCTTAACATTGACATATTTCATTTTAGCGTCACATTCAGTACCGCATCTGTTTGTGAACACCGTCTCTGTTTTTTTCCTCAGAGAACAGTGCAGGTCTCTCTGCCCAACTCCACCACGGTCGATCAAGGGAGCAGCTCGTGCGGCGCAGATGGCTCCCCGTGGCTCATTGGGGTGTTTGGATCCGGCCACACACTTGGGCTGAGCTTCTCCACCAATGGAAATCTGTATAGTGTCGCTAACCTGACGCTGCAGTACAACCTGAGCGACACTTCAGTCTTCCCCGGGGCCAACAGCTCTGGTGAGAACAAATAGAACAACACGCTGCCCTGACTCAGTTTGACGCCATATGTGGTCAAATGCATGTGGTGATTGTAGAGCAGCATTCATATTCATATCATGTAGAAATAAATCAAGTTTAATAGAGAAAATTATTTCATCATACCATTTAAATCTGATATCAACAGTGTATGGTGTAAAGGAGGGTACTGCAAGCATATCAGAATAGATTATTCATGTGATATTAAAGTACAGACAGAGATGAGAACTAACATTTTGCCAAGCATAGAGAAAAACTGAAGATTCTCTAGTGAAACAAGTGTTCAAACAACATGTTCTAAAATAATGAAACAGGCTGGTTGGATTTAAACAACAGCTCCATGCAGATATCTATAGTCACCACTAACAACCAAAAACCAAAAAAGGAGGTGTGTTCCATCTCAGAATATTATTGTTTTTCAGAAATGCATTTAATTAGACGCTAACACACACAGGCTTGTATTCCACAGGTACTACTGTATGCTACAGATTTACAACCAATTTGATGTTTGTTTGATTCTATCCTAGATGTGGTCACATTGGTGTCTGCCTCAGTTGGGATCTCGGCAGCGATAAACACCACCTACCGGTGTCTGAGTCCCGTCACTATTGCAGTCGGTGGAGCATCTGTCACTTTCTCTGATATGAGACTTGAAGCGTACATGCCAGGAAATGACCTGAGTCCAGCAGGTACAACAATGACCGTGTTTTTCTTCCTGAGTGAGCAAGTTTCGGAGGGGTTTTGACCTGCTTCTTTCCTGTGTCTTAATTATTTACTTTTCACAGAAAGCGTGTGTGCGGCAGATCAAACCAGCACAACAGCTCCACCCACCACTGCCGGTACTACAACAACAACAGCTCCAGCACCAACCCCTCCAGGAACTCCTGAACGGGGCACCTACTCTTTAAAATACAGCAACGGCACTGTATGTTTCCTGGCCCAAATGGGACTGCAGCTTAACATCTCCTACTTGTCTCAGTCTCAGAATAAGGTAGTATGCAGGAACTACTCACAGATAACACATTTTCAGTTTTAAGTGTAAATTAAACTTTAAACAAGCCAACTTTTTGTGTTTTTTGCCAGACTGTCCAAGAATTATTTAATCTGACTCCTAATCTGACAAATTCATCGGGATTATGTGGCACCAGCAACGTCACCTTGGTTTTGGCACAGGAGCTTGTCACTTCACTTAGCTTCACCTTCACTCTGGTAAGATTAATTCCCATTGTTTGTTATTTTTGTGTGTGTGAATTTAGCCACACAGCGTGCTTTTGTTTGTGTGTGCATACATATATCTATCTCTTCATTTCGTCCACAGAACTCCACATCCAATAAGTACCACCTGAGCGGGATAACTCTGCTCGCTAATTGGTCTGATATGGCTGGTATGTCACCTATCAACAAGCAATGTACTTTTTTCTCAGATTTGACACTGAAACTAAAGAAATTCTGATCTTTTTTTCTCCCCAGCTCCCTTCTCAGCCAACAACACCAATCTCAACTACCTGCAGAGTACGTTGGGCCACTCTTACATGTGTAACGCAGAGCAAACTCTGGCTGTGGTACCAACCTTCTCGCTCAACACATTCAGACTGCAGGTCCAGCCCTTTGGCGTCACAACAGACCAGTTTGCTACAGGTATGGCCGGTTTTGTCTGCTCTTATATATTTAATTGCAAGTTTTCATATACTTTGTTAGGTTGTTAGCATCAGTAACTATTTAAATGAATAGTATGACATTTTGGGAAATATGCTTGCTGCAGATAAATTCAGTTTGCATAACTTCATCATCTCATCTCTTCTGTCCTTTGTTTTTTCCCCGTGTCTAGCGGAGGAGTGTCAGATGGACCAAGATCAGATGCTGATCCCCATCATAGTCGGAGCAGCTCTTGCTGGTTTGGTGCTCATCGTCCTCATTGCTTACCTAATAGGCAGGAAGAGGAGCCATGCTGGATACCAGACCATCTGAATGGACCGTTCACTTAATTTAAATTTGACAGACTGAGTAGTGGAACTGAACCCCAGCGTGTGAATGAGCAAAGAAACAGACTGTTTGGACGTGAGCATGAGTGAAGCAGTTGTTCCTCTGTGGTGAGTGCATGTGTTTGCAAAATCCTATGTGACGACTGGATGTTTTATTTTTCCTTTCATGCTCCCTGTGGATGATGATGAGAAGCAGAATCCCTGCTACCTTTAGGTCTTGGTGAAGCCTGTAAGGACTGAGACTTCAAACAATCAAAGATGGAGGAGTCACTGTCAAAAGTTTTGCTCTACTCTTGTTTCAATATATTCTAAGAATTGGATTTGCTTGAACTGCTTTTTGTTGTTTTAGCTGTGTAATTATTTATAAAGAATCAGTTAATTCAAGTGAAGAGACAGAGGGAGTCAAATGAACCATAGGAAAGTCCCATTTGTTTGACAGTTAGCAATATTTTCAGTTGGAGTAGGATTTTTGTGCCTACACGCTTACTAGTACTTTTTAAAACTTCATGGACATTTGATTATCCCACCAACTTTAAGAAAAGGGAAAGCTCTGAATGTTCGTCTTTTCCAATCATATTTCTGCGCAATGGAGACGTATTAAAGCCTGTCCCATCAGTGCAGTGCAGTTTAAATTAAAGGTTTTTTTTATTGTGATCATAAAAATGTGCTGCTTTGTTCAGTGTGCAGTGATGAGGCCATACAGAGTCCAACTCTGTAAAATTTACATAGGACGTGTTTATAAGTGCATGGGTTAATCTTCTATTCTCCCTATTTAGCACCCTCTACAGAAATGTTACATAAATTATAGTTATTTGATCTTTTATTTTTATAGAAAATGGTTCGATCTCGTTTTCTATTATGCATCTAACTTCAAATTAATAAAAATCTTTAAAGTCCAGCTTGATTTTTTTCTTTAGTATTTCACGAAGCAGTACACTGATGATTTATTTCTGTGTTAAATAAACGTGCCTGTTCACTCACAGCTGTTCAACCAGGTGTACATTACACAGAATACTCACAGCTGGGATCAACGCCAAGGATATTTTCGTCTAGTATCATCACATCCGATACTGGTACTGTGACAGTGACAGTGTAATGGGCCACAAACCCAAACAGAGAACAAACTAGACACATACCTTTGTTAGGAAAAGGAGCAGCCCTTTCAGTTGGGCTTGTATTGCTTCATGACAGTGCACTTAAATTATTTGCAAACAGGTGCAATAACCTCAACATAAAACTAGTACCTAAATGCATCAGATACTGAATTGTCTCTCTCATGAAATCATCAGAATTCACATTAGATTACCACAGCATGTTTTGCCAGCATTCGATATTGTCAGTCAACCAAATATTTACCCAGAGAAACTATTGGTCTTTATAAGGTTTATGGCTGAAACTACAATGTGAAATACAGCAGACCGGCTGTGCTTACAGTATGCAACATATTTATCTGACCTAGCTAGGCCATTCCTCCTTAGTGTCTCTGACTTTCTGAACTAAAGTGCAGAGTTCCACATTTTAACATAAGAAAATACTCACTTAAGACATCTATGTGTTAATTTCACAAGGAATCATCATCAGCTCATATAGCACAATGCTAAGAATATTCTCATATGATCATATATTTACACCTGAGCTGAATGATTGTCTCATGATATGCAAGACAAAAAGCACAGAGTATGTAGTAGTCACTGTGACTTGGATTATAAAGGTGCTGGGTGCTCTTCCCACTGGAATGTGCATTAAATGTGAGCGACAGGTAGCTGACTAGAGGTCAGGATTCTTCTGCAATGATTCGGGCTTCACATGTCGCCCGCAGCTTAGTCAAGGTTGCCATGGAGAGACTTCCTGGTTCAGTGAAGATTTTCTAAGAAAGGCAAGAAACACCAGGATTATAGGATTAAAGACAGCAAATTACAAAGGGTGACTCTCTTATACTGACTGATCTTTGCTCCAGAGAAATGACTCTCTTAATAGCAAGCAGCGATGGGATACCTTCCTTCTTTTTTTTACCTGCATAAAAGTGTGACACTCATCAACAAATGGTCCATGGGTGATCTGCTTGAAGGTTTGGCAGACATCTGGCAGGGACTGGGCCTGTTGAATCAAAGCCTGGTTGTGATGGATCAGTGTCAGAGCTACACGGAACAGGATTTTCGAGCCCTCGTAGAACAGGCAATCCCAAATTCGCAGCACTGTCTGCAGAAAAACAGCAACAAACAAATAAATCCTACCAATGAACATGTGTTAATGCACAATATGATATTTAATCTACATCTAAACTTCAAGCAACAGCAACTCAGCTGTAGTATGCAAAGCTGTTGGGGAAAATAAACTACTGTCTTTCTAATGCACCAAAAAAATGGCTTTGCATTGTAAATCTCAAGAAAATAGTACAGAGAAAGTGTATGGACGTAAAATTTTTGTTTAACAGTTAACCTGTTATTTTTCATGTATTCCTAACTTCCCTACACTTTACTTCCTACTAACAGCTGCTTTAAAATCTGTAACCTCACTGCTGTCCTCAAAAATCTGCATCAGTCTTGGCGGGAAATCAGTGAGGAGTAGCAAATAACACTGGTTGGCCACAGTGTTTGTGTGTGCAGATTAAATTTCAAGGGAACAGCACGAACATCTGCAACTGTTACACACTCCTAGAGAGAGTCCTTGTATGTTTGGTGAACAAACATGGCAGTGCACAGCCTCCCAAGGCCGAAAGAGGAAGATGGCAACTACAAGGACTGATGTGTGATGTGGGTTTGCATACAAGATTTAGAAAAGGAAAGAATAAAACAAAACTGTTCATTTGATCTGAATCCACTAAAGGCAGTGCTGGAATAAAGCACATGTACTTGGTAAATAGTGTTGGTGTAGTACACTGAATGGTGTGCTTCCATTGTTTGAGAGATAAAACCACATTTTAGCAAAAAAAGTTTTGTGACCATAAATAACTCGTTTTGATGCAGCTGTCTCTATCTGTGATCACCAATCTGCACTCTTGAGCAATGTCCCATCCAGAGCTTTATCTGATTGGTTACATGTTACAAGGAACAGCCTATCAACACTGAAGGATAAATGGTGAAAAGCCCTTTTTTAAATTGAACATATGTAAAACAAACAACAAAAAGCATTGCAATGTTTTGTGCTTGCGTTTGTGTTTTTCTAAATTTTGACATCAAGATTGACATTTTTAACGCAAATGCATATCACTTCCAAATATCTGTGATCGGTCTCCTTGATTACTAATAATCAGTATCAACCCTGAAAAAATACATTTGGTAGACCCCTACTTGTCACCAGTTGGGCTACAGTATGGACTTCCCACCTGGCTGCACAATAAAACACTGAACACAAATTAACTCACCTCTACTGGCAAAATGTCTATGTAGAGACAGATGAACCACCGGGAGACCACTAGTGTCCACATGACGTTGTGATCCACCATGATCTGCCAGACTTGAGGAATTTTAACTTTGACCAGCTCCCCTAACACCTCCTGGTCCGTCTTCAACCCCAGCATGGCTGGACTGTAGTAGTCTGTAACCACATATACAGACATCCTGATTTATACACTTCTTAATTGCAAACAGATATTGTAGATGTTCAGTCACAGGCAGATAAATAATATGTGACCCCAACAGGATTATTCTTATCCTCTACAACCAGCTATCACAAAATCACAACAATGGCAAGTGAACACACACACACACCTGGTAAAATTCTACCAAGTAGTGCATCCATCAGCCAGAATGATTTCTCTTCATCTTTTGTGACGATGAGTAAATACCCAGCTATGAAGTTCATCCCCTGAGGACAAAGAGACACACTGAGCTTACACTTGATTCTTGCAGTCCTGTCTGAGCAGGTTTTATCAGCATTTTAACAAAGCATCCAGGGCAAAGAGCAGTAAGTGTACACCGAGAGCAATTGAAAGAAACCAAAACACATCCAAAACCAAACAGGCTACCTGACTTTAAGTAGGGCTTAGTAGATTCTATCTATATTTCATAAGAGATGTGACCATCAGTGTAGCACTGCATATGCTCTGGTGAATAAAATCTGCCTTGCAAATGCTATACGGAGTTGATACAGACACAAACGGCCTTTCTCTGAACACAGACGAAAGTATTTGGTGAATATTAATAGTACTGTCAAATCTATGAGCATTTAAAACTCCTTGTGCACTCCTTTCTATCTATTCTTAAATTTTACCCAACCAGTTTTTTACAGTATGTATATGCTAACATTAGGCATATAATAGTTTGCATTGTCTGCTCCTACAAATACTTGAGGATATTTTGATTAATTTTTGTCCTGTAATCCTCCACAATAACGGACCACACTCCTTGCTGGGCATTTCAATCATACAGCACAATCCAAAATAATAAAACAACGCAAATGCTGTCATAGTTTGAACCCAAATTACCAACACTGACTCATAACACGAGGTTCTTTGCTATACAGAAAGAATCATATAAAAATGAAACTTATTAGCAAAATAACTGCACTAATTTTCCACAAATCCACTATATCCTTGGTTTTTAGGAGTCACCTGACAGTAGCCCACGGCTGGATTGTGGTGACCATAAGCCAGCAGGACATTGTACAAAGCTTTCTGCAGACATGGGTCAGATGTCTTACGGAACTGGACATTGTCTGGAAATGTTCTGTTCAAGTCTGAAAGAAAAAGACCACATGGACAGTAATCATTCTTTGTGCTGAGTATATATACAGTACATGTGTAAAAGGAAAACGGGAAACAGCGATGTGTCAGTCTTATGTTAAATTATACATTAACATTACCTTGGATGTTTGAACTTTGTGTCTTTTAAACTCAAAGGGACTCTGAGACCACAAGGAAAACATTCTCTGGTCTGATGAGACAAACACTGAACTCCATCTACTACATCTGGTAAACACCAGGCACTGTTCATCACCTCATCAATATCATCCCTATGGTGAAGCACGAAGGTAGAAGCATCATGCTATGGGGGTGCTTCTCAGCAGAAGTCAAGAGAGCAACAAGCTGAGACTGGGTGACAGTTGACCATTTAACACAACAGTGACCCAGAGCTGTATGCTTTGGGTCATTGTTGAGACTTGTTAGTCCCAACAATGACTCTGTTGAGACTTGTGAGTTTGAGAGGAGGCAAGAACAACTTCCAAAATCCAGATTTGCAAAGTTTGAGACTTAATCATGAGGACTCGAAACTCTGTTACTGAGAGTTCAAACATAATCAGATATTTTTCTCATTAAGGACACTTTCTCCTTGTTTATGGCACTGTCTTTTTTGTTTTACGGTCAAAACACCACGCAATGAAGATGGAGCAAAACAAAACTTTAAAGAGCCAATTACAACTTTTTAATCAGATATATTATTTTAAATTTTCTACTTACACTACAATGAATCTTAATTTGACTAACATTGACACAAACAAAATTTGTTAATGGTTTGCATTCATGATTTCATGATTAAGCAATTTCCCCTCGGGGATCAATAAAGTATTTCAGATTCTGATTTCTGGCAAGGAAGGGTTGCATGGAGGTTCAGGTCCAGCTTTTAACAGAAAACATTAGGTGATTATCATATGTCTTTGCTACCGTTAGGTTTGTTGTGTTAGTAGCTCTAAGGTCATCTGAGTGAGCATATGGATAATTCAGAAACTGATTAATAGCCTGACCTGTGTTGATGGTCTCTACAAGTTTAGGGTCATGCTGGTCTCCCAGCAGGGACTGGTAGTGTCCTGGGTTCTTCTCTAGCTGATCTTGAGCCCCGCTGGCTGCCATCCAAATCAGAGCCCGGTGCTCATTGGGAATCCCTTTACGTACGTAACGCTTCACTGAAGGAGACACAAATGTTTATTTCAGTTTTGCTGCATGTATTCACTCTGTGAGGATACTCACAGTTTTAACACTCACATTTTACATTCTTTTGCACCTTGCTTTTACCCTTCAGCAGTTTGGACCACTTGATGGATCGTCGGGTGAGCACAACTAGATAATGAGACATGAGCTCTTCATATGACTCATAATCAAAGTCTTTCGAGCGCTCGAAGCCATATGGATCCACACTAGGTCAAAAAGCACAAAGTTACAAACAACGCTCAAAAAACATGTGAAAGGATTGTTTTGTCAGTGTATCATCACATCATAGCATTAAATATCACCAGCTGAACAAACTGTTTAAACAAAATGATCTATCATTGTGTTGTTTTTATATGTTTTCACTTCCGTACTGTCTAGTTACTTATTTTATTTGAGCCAAGGCAAGACAATGGGAATGGATAAAGCCATTACAGCACAAAACAGACTAATAGCTTTATTTTATTCATGTAACCTTTTAGATCTATATATATATGGGAAGAGAGAGCATGTGTATCTATATTTCCTACATCTACAATCTAGTTGTGGGTGTAGTGGCTCAATGTAATGCCTTAGGTAACATGATAATCCTCATGCAGCTTAACCCTGTCACAAGAGCAAAGTCATCCCTGAAGACAAAATGCACTTGCAGCATAGTAATTCACTACATCTGTTTTGAACCCATTCATGCACAAGCAACTCTGCAGCATGAAACCACTTTACTGTAGCGCATACTACACACACATACCAAACACACACTTCAAATACTGGGTGAGAATTATCATTATGCAAAGGTTATGTTTCCTATCTGAGTGTCCTTTTTGCTAAAACAAAGCAAGGGCATACATCAGATGCAAAATGTGGCACATCATTTCAGGTGATCGCTTGTGTTATCCCTGTGTGATGGAGCTTAAAAACAGCTTTCCTTCTCACTAAAAAAACATTAGTCATATATTAGTGTATAGATTTCACACATCTACAAAAGAGCTAAAATGCTTTGGCCTTCATTTAGACCGATGGATAAACTTTTCAAAACTTTTAAACAGAGGTGTTGATTCAACTTCATTCAATACAAAAAGTCTACAGTTTGTATTATGCTGTATTACATTTAGTTATATCAAGGGACTTTCTAACAATTATTCTGCACTAGGTGGACAAAAATAACAAACACCTGGAAAATTTAAGAAATCACAAATTTCAACCTCCAAATAGTCATAACACCTTTCAAAAACAGCTTGAACAAAACATTAATATTATTATTTTCTTGAATGTGTGATTTATTATATGACTGCATTACCTTTAGAAGCATATTCCTTAAAGTGAAAAGTGTAAAATCAACTAATGGTTTTCTGTATGGACTTTTTGACCTGCAAGTAGGTTGATCAACATTTTTCCTAAAATGTTATTTTGCACTGCAGTGAAAATAATTCAGTGTTTCTGATTTAAATGTTCTACAATTAGGCACGTGTGTCTCGAAACAAGGTTAATAAGGTTGTTGAAACAGATTCTGATTTATATTTGTGTGCACTCAAAATTAGGTCGTTATTTTGGAAAAAAATCTAGAGTTAAATTTGAATGTATGTTTAGTTTATAAACAGCAAAACTACATGAGAAGGCCGGTGCAAAACTCCCAAACAAGGTAGTATTACTCTGTACAGCCTATAGAATACTGTTAAGAGTATAATCAGAGTATTAGTATTTGCATTACCTCTGTAGACTTTACTTTCAACTAACTTTTATGGGGGACAAGACTATAAAACGTATATCCAGTTATCGCAATTATTTGAAATACGACAAGACGAGAGTTGTGTGCTATCTGTGACCGTTAACATTAGCTTGTCGTAAGCTAACAGCCCCAGTAACGTAAGTCAACAGTTAGTTTGCTAACGTTACTACTTCTATTTTTCACGAAATAACGACTTATGTAAATAACTGCTTCTTGGTTTTCTTAGAATTTTAGTTACTTAGTTTCTAGTTAGCTTCCAGCATCCATAATTTGTCTTTTAAAACGTTTTAGCCGGCTAAGTTATTGCTAAGTTAACCGTTACGTTTGACACAGCGTTACCTGTCCACTCTGTCTTTAGCTCTGCCGTCGGCGGAGCGGGTCCGGTTGGTCGCCTTGTTCTTCTTCTCCATTGCCTCTTGTGCTAAGTGATATCCTGAATAAATCTCTGCTAGAGTCCCACCATGTATCCAGAAAGGCAAAAGTTTACAGCAGATACGAAACCCAAAGTTTAGGTAAGTTAGCTGCAACGCTCACTTTCTTCTCCATGTTCGCGTGCGGAGGAACGGGACGGGACGTTGCTCTTTCCTGGGATTAACGCTCTACTCTCGAAAAGGGAATACCGTGAAATGCGCATCTAAATGTAATCTACTGTATCTCCCGTTCCCCTAACCAAAATGTGGTTCTGGCTGGATTATTTTAGTATTACATTAACCCGCCGATGGTGAAACTGTGTGGAGAGACCGGAGTTTGCCTTGAGTTTTATCGCCATCCACATGCACCTGCTGCCGGTTCCTCGAAGTGCAAACTAACTAGCCCGTTGCTCCGATAGCAAAGTCCAAACATAACACCCAGATTAATGCCACCCGGTGTGTCCGGGTTGGTCCGCCAGCTACTTCCAGTCTTGTTGCTCCATGGAAGACGTTCGCTCCGGGACACACGGGTTCAATCGAAGACCTAATGCTGCATTCGAGTGATCCCGTAACATCCCACTTCAGTTCTCCTGGAAAGATGGTGCGTTCACGAAACTTTGGGAAGAAAAAAGCTTGGTTGCAATGAAGTGCATCAGTTTGATGTTTTAAATACCAGAGGTTTGGCTTTGCTTAGAATGATTTTGCATCCTCCAACTTGTAACTACTGCCTGTTTTTAAAGAAAATACTTGTTTTTTTAAGCGTTAAAGCTGTTAAACTCTGACATTATTGCTCCACTATTATTAGTACACATATTATTTTAATCAGCATATATAATGTATTATAAAAAATCTAGTTTTGCACATAGCAGCTTAAGGAAATACTAGCATTTCATAACTCTAACTTGTATTTGTCATATAACACATCACGTTAATACTAACTGTTAACAAACATACAACATATACTGACAAGTCCCACATCAGAAAATTTCCTTGTTTCCCAATTTACACTTAACAGTGTTGATGTGTCCGATAACACGTAAATGCAGCAGCAATAGAAACAGCCGCGCCCTCTTCAGCAGAGCCACGTAGCGCAGGTAATTAGAGCTGCCTTAGAAAGTCATTGGAAGTTTGCAGATACAACAAGGGGTAACTAGAAGTAAACAAACAAGGGTTAGGTGTTATGTAAATAAATGGATGGACTTTTAGAAAAGCCTTTTCTGTCGCTGCCTCGGCACAGGTGAAGGCAGATGTTTTTTTTTAATAAGCTGGTAATTTTATTTTATTTTTTTATCTTTATTGACATTGCTTGAAATACTTGCAGAAGTAAGGGTGGAAAACCTGCCTGTTACTGGAAGCATGAAAATGGCACAAACCGCAATACACCAGATGGAAATTTGATTATTTGCCGGGGATGAGAGTGTCTGCAGCATAGACACTGTGTTCTAGTGTTGCCATCAAAAACACTGTGCTGCTTTTGTATAACCAGTGTTACCTAGCTTGGAGGCAAGCTTGGAGAAACTGAACTTTTGTTTCATTTAATAATTCATTCATTTATATATGGATCTCTACAAAGAACAGCTGAAAAACAGATGCTTCACAAACAATTCAACAAGTGCAAGCATCTCTTAAAGAGAAACAAGAAGAAGGCCAACACTTGGCTGGTGAAACAGGTGGATGAAACGTTCAACTTAAAAACTCAACTGGGCAACATTCAGAGGCAATTTGAGGAGCAGAAGTGCCACTGGGAGAATAAAGGTCCCAACTCCTGGAGAAGCATCTCAAAAAGATTTTGAACACCAGGTGGAGGAGGTAAAACCTAAGAAGTCATGGTGGAAGAGGTTCCTTCAGTTTGTTAAGAGAATTGGAGGGGCCAAACAAAGGTGGCCCTCTCTTCTCCTCAGTCTCTGCCTCTCTGAACCACTGGACCCAGTAATTACATGTACATATAATGAAACATATTATTAGTTACTATAATTACATATTATTAATTTTTATAGTATATCAAAACATTTCATGTTAATTTATAGTATCATGTAATGTAAATATATATTACCATGTTATGTTAGCACATATTTGAAAATAAAAAAACTGAATAAAGAAATACATTTAACAGAATGTTCCTCACATCTTTTCTATAACTAAATTCTGAGTTTGATGAGATTAAACAAAATATTAACTACATTAAAAACAGCAAGAGAGTTGCTATTAAAGAATTTCAGTCTGTTTTGTGCAGTTGTTTCTATGTACTAGTTTCTGTTTTCATGTATTTGGGAAGCTTTTATACAAACATGTCTCACTAATCAATGGAGTTCATGTGTCTTTCTGTCACCTGTAAATTCTAACAACCTTTAATCCGATCTACGTCAAAATTGGTGGGTTTACTGCTGGGTGCTCAAGGAAGTGCCGAGTTTGAAATCATTTGCATGAGCAGAGGCCATTTTGAGTGTCATTCTTGGTCCTCAGAGGGCCTTTGGCGGCCTGTGGGTGGAGTCAAGTTTCCACCCCTCATCAGAACCAGCGGTCCTGGTTTCAGGGTTCCTTCTGCATCCATTCAAATCTGCAGTGTCACTCCTTCAATGCTCCACCACCAACAGAGCTGTACTGCTTATTCCTGTACAGCTGGTGGCACAACTACTCCTCTAAACTGAGCACACTTTAAGGTTTTCTCTCTTTTTTCTTCCCTCCTGGTTGAATTATTTTGCGTATGTGTAGTCATTCATATATTCAGTGATTCAATGGTTGAAAGGGAGAAAGCTTGTTTCTGCAGATTTCCAGTGAAATTTAAACACACAAACTTGATCTATTCATCTACCCGTGGCAGTTTAAAACATGACCTAAAGATGAACCAGCTGCTCTAACCAGGTTTCAGGTTTGAGTCCTGTTTAACCCTTAATAAATCAAATTACCTTAAATTTGATTTAGGCATTTCTGCTCTACATAAACACTCAGTAACAACGCCATATTCCTCATCACCAGTGAATGTAAGGATTATCCTCAGGATGGTCAGATGATAGATCATATAGGATTTTATCTTTTATCCTCTTGTGAAAATTCCAGAGTTAAGTCCAAGTGCATGCTCATGTTTCTGCAGTAGTGTAATCCTGCCAGTGGGCAGGGCTGTTGGATCAGCGACTTGGATGAACTTCCAGCTACCGACATGTTTGGCAAGGCTGTGTGACCATTCATCTACTTTGGACAAGCATCACTTTGTCCTTTTCAGACACAGTTTAATTCTGTGCAAGTGTGTGTGTTCGGCAGTGTTAGCCTTCTGTAGCTGGACACTCATCTTGAATCTGCACAGAAAATTTTTTATTAATCAAAGCAGTGTTTAATTATCTACACGGAAAATTGAAGCTCAACAATAGAACCTTTTTCCTCTGTATGAACAACCTTGTAACCACCCCTGAATTCACTGTGGCCTTAAAGAATAACTTTGGCAGCATAAAAAGTTTGCTAAGTTTATTTTGAAAAATTAACAAGCTGCATCCAATGAAATATAACACTGTCTTAGACAAACAAAAAGGAATATTACATTAGCGGAGTAAAGGAGTTTTGCATGTAAAATATTTAGAGATAATACAGCATATGATCAAACTTGAGAAATATGGACAACCATCAATTTTATTGGCACAGTTTCTATACATTTATACTAAATTCTGTCATAACACACCTTCAAGTGGAATGCAGAAGCATTTCAACAATAAAACTTTGATATGTTCCTGGTCAGTCAATATAAATGCTGTTGTTCATTTGGAGGTTATTGGTGCTCTTTCAAAATATTGAAACAGACTATTAATTATGTTTTTTGTTATCGCTATGCTGTAGAACCCTTTTATGAGTCCCTATAAAATACACGGAATACCTTCCAATACAAGCTGACTAAATTAAAAAATAATCTTTGTATTGACACTGTTGTGATAAATACACACAAGCAGAGTTTTGGCGATAAATTTTTACTGAGTAATATTTATTCTAGCATGTACTGGCTTGTGGATGATCACATTCTCATTCATTCATATTGCTTTGCAGTAATGCTGTATTATTGCTGATATATGAAAGTACATTTAAATCTTGATTTTATTTCCCTTCTACAGAATTGAGACAAAAAAGTCCATCTTTTCTAGCACCAGTCTAGAAAGTAAAGGTGTCAGTAAATCGTATGATTTTGGGTTTATATGTTTGCTTGACTGAAGGATCCCCATAGTTGATTGTTTTGTACTTTGGTCTCTGTTTTGTGTTGTCTTTGTCAGGTTCAATCTTTGGTATCATTACAGCAGAGATCTCACTGTCTTCAAATGCAGCCTCATTAGCAGTGTCTTCAGAAAATCTAAAACTTTTCAGCTTTGCAGTATCTTTTCTGTCCACTGGTTTTACTTCTTTTTCCTGGCCAGCCTCTGTGTCTTTTTCTTTTGTTTTACCCTCTGTTGGTTTCTTTTGTGTTATTGAATGAAGTACGCTGCCATGAAGAGGGAGTGGGTCAGTGTCAAGTGTCTTTAACCCGGTGCTAAGAGCAGTCATAGAAGTATCAGATTGTGATGGTAGAACTAAATCCAAAGGAGTTATAGTTTCTGGTTGTTGTGGTGCTAATTGAGAGGAGGAAGTATTCTCAGCACCTTGTTGATAATCAAATCTGTAAACACGTGGAATGACATACTTGGGCAAAATTCTTTGACTGTTCATAGTTATGGGGGGATTTGAGTCTCCATTTCCCATGGGGTCCCGACATATGCCCGTAGAAAATCCATTCATTTTTGGTTTTGCAGTGTCTTCAGTTATTGTATTGGAGGATTCATCTGTAGCTGACTCACTGTGAGACAACTGCAGGAGATCACAAGCACTGGCTTGGATTTTATCTGGTATCTTGTCTAGGTTTGGACTTTCTGAAAATTCTGGTTTGGTTTTCTGCAGGTATTGTTGGGGGGAGGAATCTAGACATGTGCACCACACAGGAGAGCAGGTCATGATGGTTGCTACATGCCAGTTAACTGGGACTTCTACCTGCGGAAAAAGCCTGGAAGGTTCTGGGAGTGACCACTCTGTCACTGAAGTTGAACAGAGCAGCTCTCGACATCCAGATTTTAACCTGCTGGTGATGCACTGATTGTCAGTCTTAATTTCACCAAATTCCTCTGACTCCTGTCTCTTGACATGGAAATCATGAGCTTCACAGTTCATATGTTTTAATGAAGAGTGAACCATTTGATCTAAGGGCTGGTCCTCTATTTGTTCTGCTTTGAAATGATCCCTTTCTCCCATGTCTGAGTTTAAAATGTCTTCTGCCTGAGCTGGTCTTTGTTCTTGAACATTTGTAATTAGATCTCCTTTGGACTTCGGTCCAACAGGATTACTTTTCAGTCGCTTCTGTGGGTTTTCTCTGTTCACAGATTGTTCTCCCACCTGTTGCTGCTCCCTTTCAAGATGAGCTACCCTCTCTTTTATATTAGCTGTCACCTTGATGCCTCCAGATGGTTTTTCATGTGAAAATTTCAAATCTCTTCCCTTACATACAGTGGCCACAGTCTCAAACTTCTCCATTAAGGAAGACAAGAGGACCCCTCTTCCAATGAGTCTTGGTTTGACTGGTTGTTTCATTTGCGTTTTCAGCCCATGTTCTTTCTGCTCAGCCACGGCAAACTTAGCCACCATATTCTTCACACTGCCTTCTCTCTTCAGTCCTTGTTCTCTTTTAGCTCGGCTGCTCTTGCGCATGTTTTGCTCGATGTCTTGCTTGGGGTTCACTTTACCTGGCCCTCCTCTGCTGGAGGAAAGAGTTCCTACCTCCCTCTGGTGTGTGATGGGGGGTTTGGGTGTGGACCTTGTGAATTTGGATTGAAGGAGCTGGAATGTGGTAAGGCGCCGCCATATTAGGTCTCCAGCTCTTTGATCTCCTCCAGACCTGCCTGGCAGCTTGTTTCTTTGTGGATCCAAAGAGAACTTTTCAGAGATGTTTGCATTAATCTCAGCAGTCATTCTCTGAGTTGTCTTTTCCGCCTGAGGGAGCTGAACCATTCTGCAGCTTGTCTGAAGTTGAGTCTGTCTGGTTAAGGTCTCACTTCTCTGGTCAGGACAAGCTGTGCTTCTTGTGTTTCTTTGTGCCACAGTGCCAGACCCTGGCTCCTCCAGGTGGGTGGTCAACTTGGGCAGATCCTGCGTTAGGTAATTTAGAAGACTCTCAAGAATCCCTCGAAGCACCGGACGGCATTTGGGGTCTCTAACCAACTTCTTCAACATACTGGCATCAGGGTTGATACTGGTTTTCTGAGAGTCTGGTCTACGGAGAATAGAGGTAAAATGTAAAACTTAATCCCGACAGCTATGTATGTTCCTTTTCTAGAAACTGATCATGATCAGGAATTTTGGGATAGCTCTTGCAATTGTTAAAGCATGAGCAAAAGGAAATATTCCATTAGGGGTGGTTTTAAATCTCTTTTAAGCAATGTAAATCAGCATCACTGAAGCATCACTGAATTGGAGAGAAATTAGTCTCTAGAGAGAAGTAAATTTTACTTTTCACAGTGATGATATTACTTTTACTCCTCCAATAATCTCCAGAATAGCTTTTTTTCCTTATTTGACATTACATTTACTTGTCAATCTGTCAGTAAACAATACTTCTACCTAAACTAGATATTTCAGTCCTGTTACACTGCTGTAACCAAATGGAGGAGATAAAATATTCATTCTTAAAGTGAAGTAGTGCATACTTGTTATAGGTGATTAGTTGAGGGGATTGTAGCAGAGGGTTATGTAGCAAGAAGAGGAAGTCTGGTAGAAAATTAGGTATCAGTCATCAACATACTTGCTGTAGTTAAGATAAAGAGAAACAGGCACTTGAAAAGTCCATTGAAGTCCATTTTAATTGTCTCGTCATTTTAATATTTGCCATGTTGTGTAGTGCTTTGACAATATAATACACCACTGTGTATCTGATAAGAGCATCACAGTGCAATTAATGATTCATACAGTATAAGAAAATGGAACTCAATATTTGTATTCGCAAAAGTTTAAATCATCATTACCATTATTCATTATTTTAGCCACATCTCACATGCCATAATAAACTAAAGACAGATAAGTTCAGTCTAGAAAAAAAATACTGATTTTGTCTAGCACCTTAGATTCAGATAAAAGTACTAATGTTGTGACCATAAAATAAATTTTGCTTTTTTTCTAAACCCCAATAGACAGTGTTTGCACAAAATGTAAGCACATTCCAATAAATTCGATGCTCCATAACACATCATATTGCTTCATGTTAATGCAGGTTAGCTTTACAAAAGAAATGTCAGAGAAAGAAATTGCATTCCGATTGTTAACTAGTGTACTATTCTTTGTTAACTAAATGTTATAAAGGCCGAATGTTTTTCTTCTCCCCACAGCTCTGTCATTTAATTGTAAAAGAAACATGTCCTTAAAGATGTCAGAATGTCATGAAGTGATATGTAGTGTGTCCTCTGCCATTAACAGAACATTAAATTTATGTAAAATAAAGTGATGGCAGGTGTAGTGGATGATCTCCCAGAAAGCATTCATGTCAAGTCAGTAAACTACATATTCTCCCTTTTGGTGTTCCTTGGTTCCACACCTATAATAAAAGGGGATTTTACCTTTACAGTTCATGACAGACCTGTGTATAGCAAAATTAAGGAGAACAGGGCAAGAGTGATTAAAGCACCGAATGTCTATTAATACTACTGAGATAGCAAATAGTAGTGGGGGACAGAAGAGCGAAGTTTTAGAAGCATTTGCAGTTCCTGCTGATAGCCAGTAGAGTTCAGGCCAGTGAAGATCAGGATTACTTGTCTATGCATTTCTCCACAGATGCTGCTTTGTACAGCGCCTCTCCCAGCTCTTCTAGGCGTTCTCTTTTGTCCAAATCCTGGTATAGGCTGAGCGGAACCTGGTTCAGGCCATGCATTAGACCATAGAGACAAGCTGCAATCAGGCCTGTGGCTTCACTCTCACCTAAAATTGAGTTTTCACAAAGCAACAATGAGCATAGCACTTAACTTGCATTTTAAAACATTTTACATGTCTTAAAGGCCGTACGTCTTACCTCCGTGGAACATGGCTCGTTTACACAGTTCAGCCCAGTCACTCCCTGCAGCCAGAAGGGCGTCATAGGCTATCATAGGAGCATCATGACCCCTCCGGCCTGCTCGGCCCTCTGAGCTCCAACGCTTATATGTCTATATTAACAAATAAACAGAGCGACAGATGAGTTAGGGACTCTAGTCTGTCGGCATGAAACTATGAAAGAAATGTGACTAAGGGACTTACTTTGTCAGTCTCCTCAGCATCATAGCGATCAGGGAATGAAGGTTTGTTCTGTCCCTCCTTGTCTATCTCTCGCTCTTCAAGGTAAAACTGCCACTTGGCCTCAAAATAGAACCAGCTTTCCTGATACTCTACATAGAGTGAACAATCACACTTGTTTTTTGGCATCAGCTAAATCATGCTGTCTCAGAAACTTGTGTGCATACCAAACTTATGTAAATAAACACACAATTTTTGTTAGCTTCAGTTGACTTGGATGAATCAAGCAAGTTGTAAAATGATGTTCCTTTCACACATTACCAAAGACAGACACAGTCTAACCTGCCATGTGTCGTATTGTCTTTTTGCAGTATTCCTCAGCTCGAGGGATGACCTTCATGAGCTCGCGGCCCCAAGTCACAAGAGGCTTCCCCTGGATCGCATAGGATGCAAACAGCGCAGTTGTCAGGGAGCCGAGGAAGCCTGAGGCCAAAAGTGACAGCACAAATCACTTCGCTAATTCTGTCTGCTGACAGCTCTGACTCACCAGTTGAGTAAATCATTGTTCTCACAGGTAAAATGCAACTATAAATTCTGAATGGTCGGTTAGCAGTACAATAATGAGCCCTGTCATTGCCAGATCTTATAGGGTTAGAAACTGCCAACAGTTTCACCTGTGGGGTGATTGTGGGTCATTCTGCCAGTCTCAATGCTGACCTCCACCAGGTTTTCTAGTCTCTCAGGTTGCCAGTATCTCATCCCCACACACATGGCTTTGGAAGCTGCTCCAAACCCAGACCCTGGACAACATGTACACACAACCAAGCACACATTTGAAATGTATTAGTGTGGCACTCCTAAAGTACAAAACATATATATTTCTAAGATCACCAATGACCTTTTTCGTTGAAGGGTGTGTGCCAGGCGAGCAAGAAGTTGTGAGGTTTGAGGTGAACACAGCCCTCCACTGTGGCAGGATCAGGGGCTCTGCCCTGGAGAGACACCATGGCTTCAACATAGAGACGGACCAGCTCCCGGTACAGGTCCTCCAGACACCAGTAATCTGGACATACACAGACACATACACAGTGGTTGAGAGTCATTCATGACTGGCATGTAAGGCAAGATGAGTGGTGGGCTAAGTTTAGCCTCAGTCTGCCTCACCACAGATTAGGACCAGCATGCCTGCGGACCAAGTGGAGTGACTTCCACACACTGTGAGGTCAACTGGGATCCACGAGCAGAGCCCACAGCATCGTGCTAGAATTTGTTTATGTGTGTACTGTATGTGTGACAGACAGTCTGTATTGACAAAGAAGCTTTACCTCTAAGTTAGTGATCTGGGACTTTGATGAAAGGCAAGGACTTTGCTTCACCTCTTGACTGAAATGTGGTTCAGATTCTTTTACTCAGAGGATGAAGGAGAATAAATATGAAGGTCTCCTTCTATGGACTGTCAAATTCTTCAGTGAATGTGTGTAAAGAAGGAGTTGAGAAAGTAGTAATCCTTGTCTCTGTTTTAATTGAAGGACTTTGATTTATTGCTTCACATAAGAGTGTATAAAACTTTCAATACTCCCTTTATTGACTAATAATTGGTCTACTGGAAATGTAGTCTAACAGAGGCGACCAGTTGACATACAGCATTGTTATTTGCATTTGCTTTTCCATTAGGCATTTCTATATGCTTGTAAGATGATTGACAAGGCAAACACTAATTTTAACAGCATGCATCTCACGCCATACATTGTTGTCTGGCTGGTGTGTGTGTATGCATATGTGCAGGCATGCTGAATTCCAGCTAAAAGGGGCATCCTAATCTCAAAAGATGTCATCACTATTTTTTCGTGGGACCACTGTCATTGGCTTTGAGCCGCATCTGCAGCCAAACATGATACAGGCAGATTATGGAGGAGTCTGACCTGCCATTGTTCAGTAAAGGAGAGCTGAGGATCAGCCTTTCCAAAGTAGTCTATTTTGGACTCTTTTGTCCTGGCAAGTTCTGGCCACACTGTGGGGGTGAGAGGGATTCATAGTAAGGTTTCTACCAAGATTTTGTCTTTGATACACTGTTCCAGAGATGGATTACGATATGTCAGCAGGTTCTGTCCTCCAGGTTTGGTTTGCCAGTGAGTGATTAGCAGCTCTCCACTGACTACATAGAAGAAGTTATTCTGGTCCCTCTAAATGCAGAAAAACTAGAAGCCTGGCTGAATAGGTTAAAGGCTGGGTCCGTATTTTAAGGACATATTAGGTTGTGTTTATGTATTATTCAACAACTAAAGAAAGGAAGTTTTTGTTAGACATAAAATTACGGTGATGGTAACATATGTGAAACTCAGCAAATTAGTGATCTTGAAAATTAAATCCTCTTTCTCATCCTTTCTAATATCAGTTCTAAACATACCTGTTACAAGTGCTTCTGCTGTGGTCATGTGCATCAACACTGCGTCACTCAGTGGCCAGTTATCAGGATCCAGTTTCAGGGCCCCGAGTCCCCCCAGAGAGGCCAGTTCCTCTTGGATTTTCTTCCCTGAGGTGCAGCTCTCCCACCGGCTCTTTCTGTAGCCCAAGGCATCACCAACCGCACCCAGAACCATGGCCGCCTTGAATTTCTCCATGATGCTGGGTTTTGTGCACGTTCACTAGCTAATCTAGATGTTCTCTTGAAGCCGTCACTCCTGGATCCTTTTAGGTCTTCTCTGCCACCTCAGCAGAGTCACATTAACAGATCAGCGGTGGCACAACAGACTCTTTCATCCAAAACATCCCGAAGAACAGCTTCTCCAGCTCTCACACGTTTGGCAGGACTTTCATTTCCTCTGTCTCTGCTACAGAATAGCTCATCCACCTTCACATCATCAGAGCTCTCCTCTACTTTCTCACACACAAACTCTAAGTAGCAAGAGTGGGCAAGCACACACACACAAAAGCATCATGTTATCAGCCACAGCTTCATTGTGTTGGGCGGTGATGAGTTCAGCTGTGGTCAGGTGTCTCCTAAAAAGGCAATCCCCCAAAGCCGAAAAGCTGGATGGTTGGGCATTGAGTGGTAGTGGGGGCTGGACCCACTGGAGGAGATGCTAATGTGCTTGTCAGCTGGTGCTGGACCTTGTTGACATCCCACCTGTCCCATGGGAGGAGGGTAAGAATGGAGCATCACCCAAGCAATAACCACCCACTCCATGATCCTGCCTGTTTTTTTATTAAAGCTCAACCATCTCATCCTGACTTCACTGTTTTATGCTGATGTATTAATCGTCTCCTGTCTTGACATCTGCCCTCCAGTAATGTGAATCCAAGATCTCACCTCCCTCTCAGGTTCTTAAACTCTCATCTTCATTTTACCACTTTAGAGTCACGCAGATTACTCAAATCAGTTATTCTTGACCCTTTATACACCCCTGACTTTTATTTCTATCTGCTGGTGAATAGGAATGGACTGATTATCAGAGCCAATATTCAGCATTTTTCTTTTTAGATTTCAGTTACAATTCCGATAAAAAATATTAATTTAAAATTGCGCTACTTTGGCTCAGATGCTGCCACTTCTTTCCAACTGTAGTCACCACTCTGTGATATTGAGCAATGTCCCATCTACAGCACTGTATGACTGGTTACACATTACGGGTACAAGCCTTCATTTTCACTGCAAATATTTATCTGTTCTAAATATCAGTTATTGGTCTCCTTTATTGCAAATAACCCTGAAAAACATCTATCAGTTGACCTTTACTGGTGAATGTAGTCCTAAACATACTCAGTAACAGTAGACAAAGCATTACCAGAAGAGCCAGTGATGATGACATGCAGTAGGAATGCAACCTGATAAGAGACAACTGTTACCAAGCTGACATTTTACGTATGCTCAAATATACACTGTAGGGCAGCTGGTTCTCAGCATGAATATGAATATGGGGATTGTTTTTTCTTTCATTTACTTGTGCCAATTCAGTCTGTATATCTCTGAATTCAGTAAGTGTTTGAATTGAATAAATACCAGTTGGCTCAGGCCTCCAGAGGACATAGACAACTTTTGCATAGTGCATAGTATAATAACACATTTCAGCTTTATCTTGTTCAGTCATGAAATATATTCATTTTAATTCAATGAAAAACTGTCATTCAATCAAAATTATTTTTAAAAATCTTATCAGTGATAGTTTTGAGCAATTTTGCAAACACATGCCAAGTTGTGATTCATTCTGATTTCCCAGAAACTTTACCAGAACACGAACTTAAGCAGGACACAGGCCTGCTGACCAGCATTCAATATCCCCAAGCAACTGACAACAAAGCAAACATCTGTTGTCAGAAGTAAGTGCTACACAGAAGTACATCTTTTCCAAGACGGTTAAAAACAACATGCTTTATTGACAACATTTTTCAAGAAAACAATGTATGGTATGCTTCTGCAACAAAACATATTATTCTGTAAATACCTGTTTCCTTGCCAGCAAAAATAATACTGCTTCATCAAGAACGACCTGTGTGATTACAAACAGCGGACCACACATTTGACAACTAAAAACGTACCAAATGTACCATGTTAACATACTGAATACTGAAAGATGTTTTCTTGCTCCTGAACCACACATAACGTCAGGGAAAAAACTTTCACACGTCATTGAATTGCTCATGATAGGTTTGTGCACAATTTTGACGGTATAACAGAAGAGTTGCAACACAGTCAGGAACACTTTCTATGAGCTAACTCATTGAACCAACACATGTCTAACTTGCTTAGTTACTATGGTGAACAGTGTGACACCTTAACCAGCTCCTATACTCACTGTCTTCTTTGCCACTGCACTCACTGTGGGACTGAATTCATAACAAACTTCAAATCCTATTTTGCATTGAACTTCTTAATCTACATTCATGCACACCACCATAATTTATGACATATGTTTACATAAATATGGGTATTTCAACACATTTATCAACCTAATAACTAATAAAAGGCAGTTATTTCCTCTGTAGGAAGCTGTTGACAGGACAGAGAAAATTAATGCAGTGATATTTCCATCCACATGTCAACACACGGTAAAGGTTCTATCATGGTGACAATAACAAGATCAGCGGTGCTGTTCAGAACAGAAAGCATGGCAAACACTAATGTAAGTGCAGGAAGGTGAGCGTTGCTCACTATGAGTTTGAGAACGACTGGTACCTGAGCTCTACCTTCTGTCACACTGCATTTAGCATATGCAAGGTGGTTTAGTGTTAATAATTACACGTAAAACATAACACTAAGTCTTGTAAAAAGCATTGCTGCACTGGCCTATGTTTTAAAGGCTCAAGTCTTTGATGTAGCGTCTGAATACAGTGCACTGAGAAATGCTATAACCCACAGCCACCCCTCGATGGCAGCACAAGCAGCGTTCTTGTTTGCCTCTGAAGTAGTTCTATGGTGCTTTAACATAAAAGCTGCAAACCAAAACCTCCAACAGTGTAAACAAACAGTTAAAATACTCTTGGCTGTGATGTAGATATTCATTTTAAAAAGTGTGCAAGAAAAACCTACTGTAGTAACCCGAATAGCTCTGTAGCTGTATACAGTGCTGCCTGATTTAAAAAATAAAATTCTAAATCAGAAAAAAAAGTGTAAATCAGTGCAGTTTGCGGAGGTGATGTATGATCATCACCTGGATAATAGAAAACAGTCAATGTGCCAGTCAGTTTCTCTTTGTGTACATGTTGACACACTGCAAGAGCAAGGAAACTAAAACTAAAAATAAAAGTAATGCTGTAGCATTTTAAAAATGAGGATCCTAAATGCTTCTTATGTACTAATCATGATTATAAATGTCATTACCTGTTTTCTCAGATATACATTTTTGTTCTTCTAAAATTTCATCTTCTTATTTCTATGTGAATTATTTTACAACTGTAACAATATGATTCTGCTGGTGCTGAGCTCAAAAAGCATGCTGCTCTGTCCAACTCTCAGTCTGGATACAAAATGTGGATCTGAACGTTTTCACTGTCACTCAGTAAAGGCGAATCATAATGTCCTAACTTCTTATATTAATAAAACCAACTGAAAATATTTAGCATTGTATTGTAAAATAGGCAATATGTTTAAACTCGACCAAACTCTCTCTGTCACACACACGCATGCACCCGCGCGCGCACACACACACACACACAAGCATACAATGACAAGCAAGCACGCCATTTCTCTGCTCTCAGTGTGATTGTTAGAGAGCAACACATTCGCAATCTCAGTGAAAATAATGTAGGTCACTCTGTTCCTCCACAACATCCATGGCACTGCTTCACACCAGCTGACAAAAACATGCAGATTTTAACATACTGGTCCATTCACAACTGTAAGAGGCCACATCCTACTGCATCTATAACTTAATCCTCTGCATGTGCTAAAAGCTTTCTCTGACTGTGCCAAGGGTGCTTGTTAGTGAGTCCACAGTAGCAGCTCAAAGCTACACCCATTGGTAATTTGAGTTTTAGCGTACCCATCGGTTTCCATATTGCAATTCCAAAGTCTGTCCAAGCCAGCAGACAAAAACAAACAAACACATGGTCTCTCTCTTGTTGATTCCCCTTTCTGCTCTCAATTCTGAACTGGTTTTCCAGGTTACTCCCCATCCAAGGCATCTTATGCAGTTGGAAGAACAATCTTAACGACAAGCTGCAGACAGGCTTATTGAGAAGTAGTCTCTTTTTGGCTCCTTTGTATCAAAAACCTCATTCAGAAAAAGAAAATTGGAAGAAACACAAACTCCATCCGCTGCATGAGGCTGGGACAAACATTATGTCATGTTGCGTTTGCTCCCCGTCACGATCGGCCGAGCGAACTCCACAAAGTCATCGATAAGGACAGGCCAGGCCCCTGAGAGAAGGGGGAGAAAAATTTGTTTGGGTTTCACACCATAATAAAATCCGAGGTTGTTCAACAAAAACAAAATAAGTACATACATGTGATATTAATGTTGTTTTCTTCATTTACATAAGTTTGTATCATCTAGCAAACAGTAAATTATAATTATACTAGCTCTTTTCTTTTCATAATGAAAAATAATTCAATATTTTGAAACCTTCTTCCATCTGGATTTTGGCAAGGGGAGAATAAGAGGACACAGTTTAAAATGGATCAGAGCGACAGCGGCGAAAATAAGATTTTGAGAAATTACACCCTTGTTTATGTGAATACTGAAGCAAGTTATTATGAAAAGAATTCAATGTGACAGCTTAATTTACCCGGTAAGCTACAATTCAGCTGCAACCAGCTCAGTGAATCTGATAAAAATGCTGGATAGACAGCACTTACAAATCACAAGTTATAGAACCTTACTTTGATTTATGAATCACAGACCTTCATGACATTTTATCTGGTCCAACTTAACCAGGTCAACACTGCTTTAACAGCATTCAGTGTGACTACTGATTTGCTTTCATTCTGAAACTGGGCACTCATGCTTTTCATAAACTCACCTTCCTCATCATAGTTTGACATGTCGTCTGCGATCATATTTCCAAAGTCCAGGAGGAGGTTCCATGTGTCCTTAGGAATCGATCGCTTGTGATGCTCCTGAATACAGCACGATCACAGAAAAAGCTTGATGTAATCAGAAGATTAAAACACATACACAGTTTTATAATAAATTTTAATGAAAGTTGCTGCAACTTTTAATATTCATCACTGTCAAAAGTGTGTTACTTGAACTGTGTGGTAATATTTAGGGATACAATCTGTGGATTGCATCAAATCGCTGTTGACTTGTAAGTACATGTAATTTCCATGAACAAAACCTACTTAAAATGTATTCGTACATTCACGCAAAAATGAAACTAACAGGGAGAAAATGAAACCTCCACACTCACCAACAGGAAACGGTTCCAGAGATCCAAGAACTTAAAGCGACCTGTGAGAACTAGATTCCAGTAAGCCACAGCCATCTCTAGATCTGGAAAGTAGATCAACAAATTTAAAGACTTGATATTTCAGATTATTACGAAAATTTGGGTAGATCTTTAAAAGAACTAGGATATTTATTCAGACGGTCTGTAAAAAAACATGTTTTTCCTCCATGTTCTGCTTACCTAAACCTTTCTGGCCTGGGTTCTTGGCAAAATTGAAGGTAAACTGGTAGAAATCTTTGAACTTCCCTGTGTCTTTTAGCTCCTGCTCTAGTCTGGGAAGGATGGCCTTGAGTTTTTCAGGACTGTCACAGCTGGAGGAAACAACGAAGGAGATGATGAAGATGTGAAGCCCAAGTTATGTGTCGGAAATGTAGTGAAATGATCTATTATCAGACATTTCAGAGTCAGTGGTGCTCACCCTAGTTCAGCCATGCCATCCAAGAACTCTTTCCTGCTGAACTCGCACTGTGTCGCCGCTCTGAACTTCCACGCCACCACAAGTATGCTCATGCTCGCCGGATCCAGAGTCAAGTCATCGCAGAACTGCTGGATCCCATCGATGCCTATCTTGTTCTCATCCTGAGGGTCTGCAGAGACAGGTGAGAAGAGTGAGTAAAACAAGCTGAATGTGCTGTGTGGGTTGAAAACCAAAATAATAAAATGATGGCCACTTGCCTTTGTATCTGTTGTAGAGCTGCTCCAGCTTCTTGCGGTCCACTGAGGTTTTCATGGATTCTTTGTAGTAGAGGTCTGGGTTCTGGAAGTAGTTGTCTGTGGCGACTTCTAGTTTCCAGTCATTCTGCGTCAGGCAGTACACAGCTGTCCTCTCCCCGGCTTGCGTGAAGGACATGAACTGCCGAACCTTGTCCTTCTGCGATGACTTCAACTTGTGCTGTAAAGTAAGCAGGCATACAGGTGAATTCATGTTCGTTTCAGGGCAAAAAAACATAACGTAAGAACAATACACTGTATTACAACAAGAATGAAAGCTAGATTTTGGACATTGGCCACCTTTTAAATACAGACAAAAATGTAAAACTACTGATAATTGCAGTCAATTTAATCACCGCAAAGTAATTGATCCTCACAGACACCCACTGCACTTTCAGAGACTAGAGCCACTCTGTAGGGGAGGTCATGTAAAGTATGCAAATTAACTCAAACACATCATGCTAAACTGTTTTTTTTTTTTACTGCAAACAAGACCACTTGCATGGTTCTCATTTTCCATGAATAATCTACAAGAAACGTGTCAGATATAACATGATTTTCTCTGATTTTAGGATTTGTTGGACATAGTGAGTTTTTTTTAAACTGGATGTACAGAGTTTGTTGACATGCAGACTCCACATGCACACAGCAAAATGAGCGAGAAACTGGAGAAAAACACTGGAACGGAAGATCTACTTGCAAAAACAAATGATGTTCGAGAGGACGATGTTTACTAAACTCCAACAAAATCCAGTATTTTTTTTCATATTGCAGTATATATTGCAGAAAAAATAAATATTGAATGTCAAATTTTGCCATAATCTTGCAGTCTTATCAAGGGTACCCAAGTTTCTGGGGTAATGGGAGAGGTGCCTGCTTTGCCAGGTGGAGGATTTTGAGTAAATGGGATGACGAAATATGCATATGAAGTTCAGACTGCACATGCAACACAAGTCCCAGTAGAGTACACCAGAGTACAAAGATTTGATTTCCATTCAAACCTGGACTTTTCTAAGAAGCTCGAAATGAAACTTGTTGTAACTGCATCTAAACACTTTATGCTCAGACAGACACTGTCGGCAATGCATGCATGTCATTAAAAAGTACAAGACTCAAACCAAGCCAGCAACAACCTTTATGTTAGCACAAGAACATGTGGAAGGAAAACAGTGTCACTTGCAAAACGCACCGCCACGGGGCTCCGTTAGTTCACAAAACACCACGTCCTGTTTAGTTTAATCTACACGGTCATCGGGGAGGACTGCATGTCTTTGCAGAACTGCAGACCTGACCCACCCGATGATCAAACAGCAAATTCACCGTGACAGGCCACTGCTCGGCGACCCAGTTTCTCCTGGGCAGAGAGGGAGGGGGGCGTTTGATCCTGCAGGCTTTCCTGACACCGGGGCGGCAGCACAAGGCGAGCTACCAAAAAGGGAAAGGTACGTGGAAGCAAGTGCGGGTGTCCGATCTCAAAATACCAACAACTGACCTTCCATTTCCCTCATATTCCCGACACACATCACCCTGACAATGCGACACTTGGCCGAGGACACCCCGACCCCCCGGACCGCGGTGCCTCCTTAACGGCAGTGACAACCGTTCTCGGTTGGGGCACTTGTTAAACGGGGCTAAACAACTCTCCCGGTTTCTCATTTTTAATCTTACCTACCATTTTATCACCCGCTGTTTTGGCCAACTTGATATCCAATTACCCCGGTGCGCATGCGCGAAAAGTACTGCGCTACTGTACGGCCTCTGGAATCATGGGAGATGTAGTTCTGTGGCGGTGAGATTCAACAGGGCCTGTGTTTTGGTGACAGTTAGCCCGACAGCTTTCTGCATTAGTTGACCACTGTTCCTGCTAAATGTTTACTTTAGTATTAATTAATACACCTCTCATAAGAAAAAAAAATCTAAGGAATAGATCCCAGTATTGCTTTGAATCTAAAACACATTGTTACATCACCATTGGAGTAAGTTTTCAGCAAGCACAGTCGATGAAAATTTAGCTTTGTACTACTTTAAACCGTGTCGTTGCTATTTAAAAGAAACAACATCATATTTACCAACCGTTCTGGTGTGTCAACTTTAAGTAAACCCGAGAAAAGCTGCCACAATTGCAAAAACACTTGACACAGTCGAGCGGAAAATACATAACATCTGAAAACTACAACTCCCATATCAAATCTGATAAAGATGTTTCGGAAGTAATCTGAAGATGGATCTAAATTATATCGACACGATTATATTCGGAAAGCAACGCAACAGTTGTTTAGTTTTACCTGCCGTTCATATTTCTCTGTGTTTTGAAGAGACGCTTCTAGAAAAAGTTGCTGCCTCGTCAACGTTTACATGACAGCTTTTCTCTTTGCTAATGTTAGCAAAGTTGTGTTAGCCCAGTCGTTGTGTCATGGGAGTGTGTGTGTGGACTCAGCTGGCTGGAGCTGGTCTGACAGCTCCGAGGAATTTGGAGGCTAACTTAGCTTTACTTACAGCTCGGGAATCGAGGACTTGAACTTTCACCACAATTAAAAGTGTTTACAGGCTTCGGCAGGGATTTCGCCGACAGCAGTCATACCTACCTGGCTGTTAGCTTCCCCGCTGCTAGCACTTGTACCGATGGGCTGCAGGTTGGAGTAAACATGAAGTTAGTCACCAAGTAAGACGGTGAACGCCTGCACCGACGCTGGCTTCAGCTATGTGGCAGGGGAGGAGGGGTGTCGGTGGTGGTGCTGCGGTACAACAGCATGATTGTTCCCTTCTTCTACTGCTCCTGCTCCTTCAGTCGAGGAGTTAGGAGTCAGGACAGTGCACACACGTTTAGCAGGTATTTGCAGCCTCTCTTTAATTATCTGTTTCCACTCATATGCTCAGTGAGAAGAGTTGAGGAGTCTGTGTTTAGGAACAAATGGATGATTTCACGGACCATGCTGTTTCCTGGTATGTCTTAAACATCAGTCATGTGTTGGGTGTGTGTCCAGCTTCGTTTGTAGAAAATATATCATGTTTTTTGTCTTTTAAACTACAATAACACATTTGTCATTCAACTGTGTGTGTTAAAAATGTGCATCTTACTGTGCCTGTGAACTAAAGAGTCCAAAGCTGATCACAGATCACTGATATTTTTTTTTTAAAACACCGCAATTGATTGTTGTTTGGATTTTTCTGCTTCAATTGAGTATTACTTGTAGTAAAAGCTGCTTTTCAGGTTAGGTTTTCCATACAAACCCATTTTATGATCAGCTACTGAGTTATGATGCATAGTTATAGATTAAACCACCAAACAGTGAACAAAGCACATAAAATTAGCTTCACTGGAAACAACTGCAACATTAAAATTTCATCTTAGTGCATCAGTAACAATAATAACGTATACTGCATAGTGGGTCATTTTATTTTTGATGCTATGCACTTCTCCTGAAGTAAACATTAGAATGCAGGGCTTTTACTTGTAATGGAGTATTTTTATCAGTAGGTAAATGACCTGCATACTTCTTCCATCACTTTAGTGCACAGCAGTCTATAGGTTTTTGTTGTTTATTTAATTTGTGTGTACACGCTAATCTAAAAGGGTTGAAATATACTGTATCTTATCAAATGTAGGACCCTTTAAAATTTGTAAACCTCTGCGTGTGTATGCTTGTTTTCTTTCAGCAGCACAGAACAGTGGTGCTACTGATTTCTGCCAGCAGCAGCAGGGTGGCTGCAGTCCAGTCGTAGGAAGAAGGACAGAGGAGTAGTTTGGAAACTAAAGATCACTTGGCTTGACTCATGCTCACAAAGGCGCGGACCAGCTTGGCTGTGAGTCGCATTTGGTCGATATGCTGATGTAATGAAAGATTCAAAAGTAAACCAACACCATTCTTAAACTGACACTGTTTTCCATGGTAATATAGAAATTCTAAGTCACTTTAGCTGTAGGCAAAATAGCAAGTAGCACTGGAATTTAGACACGTGAGGTGCTCAGTCTAGTTAAGGTGCTATTAGCCACTAAAAGCACCCTGTAGGACAGATCAGATGAGCACATACAGCTGTTTGGCTGTGACCACACCCTGCTTAAACATTAAAATGTCTTTTGAGACAATAGTAAGAAGCAGACTGCACAAAAGTACAGAGGAGATCACATAAAAAGAATATGAATGTCTTTCATGAAGGGAAGCATTTTGGGACAAACTGTCACAGTCTGTTCTTTAAAGGGTAATGATTGTTGTTAGCTAATCCCATTAAAAGACCAAAACAAACATTTTTTAGTCCATCTGTTAATACTTTCCACCTGCCACAGCCTCTCTGTAACTCAGCGTTAAGCCCATTTGTTTCTACTGAAAGTGAAGAACTTTAAAAACAAGGCACAAATACATATTTAAAACACAGTTAATTAAAAAGGTCTATACACAATTGTGAAACAGCTGAGCACTGTGTACTTTAGTAAATGTTACTAAATCAGGAGTAAATTGTGTGCATGTTGAAGACTATTTTCAGATGCAGATAAATACACATTGATGCCCTAGTTATTGTTTTCAACAGCAGGATGTGTGTCTGGGGCTGAAATAAATTACAGTGTTGGAAATGTTTCAATATGTGACTAAGTCATGTGGCACAGACGAACAAGCTGTTAGAGGGTCTGGCCACACAGACAAAACTTGTTTGAGTAAATATTTTAGTCTTAATTTTGGTCTTTTTATGGGGATTTCTCAACAATAGCAATAATATAAAATAAAGCCAGACTTCTTTAAATTTTTAATGACTCACTTTTATTTAGTTCCTTCCTCAAGTCACTACACTTTCTGAGTTTTTAAATCACAGTATTTGTATCTGAATGTATACTTTTGTATGAATCATCTGCAAACAATCATGGTTGAGCTGCAATAATTGTCTATTGTCTTTTGTTTTTCCACCTCCAGGTCTCGTCCTCTTCATCACACCTAACCCACTGTTGAAGACAGAAGTAGAGGTTTGGATGCAGGTTGTATGTTGGCTGCTGTGCCTTGGCATGGCTGGGGCACTTGCTGTGCTGCAGAAAGACCAGGTGGCCCAGCATGCCATCAAGCTGTATCGGGGCAAAGGGGCCACACACGGCCACAGCTGGGTGGCCAGCAACTGCAAGCGACTAGTGGGTCTCCTGCATCAGAAGAATGTGGTTGTCAAGAAACTGGCAGCTGCCGCCGATGCTGTTGGAAGAGACCGAGGCCTTTCAGAACAGGAGAAACACTTCCAGGTACCAGACTGAGAATAAACACCTGGTTGGCATCATAATACAGGGATTTGTTAGAGACTGTTTCTTTTGCAATGCACCAAGTGTGAGACAATAGATCTTCAGCTCTTCCAAGTGGTTTGTTTATCTCCATATGTTGACACGTTCTTGTTGCCACAATAGCTCATAACAATAATGCCAGTTCATATATTATACTTCAGTTCAGGTTTCCCATATACGGAGGAGATGTCTGGTTAGATTACAGCTGCAGCTAACAACCGCAACTTGCAGCTTACTTTATATATGCATTGATCTTTCATTTTTTTTAGAATAATCAGTTAATCTTGAAGCCTTAAAACATAAGGAAAGAGTGAAAAATGTACCTGTTGAAGTCTTGAAATTGTTTGCTGTTCTGTGACCAACACCAACAGATAAAGCAGCAAATTGTCATTTACTTTTTTGTAAACTACTTATCTAAAACATTCCAAGGCAAATAAAGTAGATTACATTTCTTACATTAATGTCCCTTCTTCCTATTGTAACTCATTATATGGGTCAATTTTGTCCTATTTGTCATGTCCAGTCCCTGGTGAAGACATAAAACAGTGTAAATTGCACTGCACGAAGATCCCACACATGAGCTTTAGCAAAACGGTATTCCTGGATACTTTACAGTTCACTGACTGACTGGTGTCTTTCTATCTGTGTAAAGGTTCACACACTAGAGGTTTTCCAGAAGGAGCTGAATGAAAGTGAGCACCTGGTGTTCCAGGCGGTGCATGGCCTGCAGAGGGCGCTGCAGGGAGACTACAGAGATGTGGTCAACATGAAGGAAAGCAGCAGACAGAGGCTGGAGGCCCTCAGGGAAGCAGCCATAAAGGTGAGGTTTCGTAGATACTACATCTGTATTCAGTCAGTTGAAGTGGTTGATGTTTCTGATATGAAGCTGCATACTGCAATATACAGAGTTGGCTGTGAAGATTCCCATCAACCTTTACATGACAGAGGCCTTAGAAGCAGTCTTAAACTTAAAGACAGTAAAATTTAGAAGAAAATAAAACTCATAAAAGCAGCACATTTTCACATTCCAGGAGAAGGAATCAAAAAACATTAGCCATTTTGCTTCATTAATTCAACGACTGTATTAACTGGTTGTCAGAAGTGTTGATTAATGATCTGCCAGTCAATAAATCAAATAATTGTTTCAGCTCTAGATATTTTACAAAATATTCTTGTCCAAATGGATAATGTCAAGCAAACCGTAATTAAAATAAGTTATTTTTTTATTTTGCACATCTTTGACTCGTGTCAGATATGACAAGATTTATTATAATTGTTGTCTGCCCCTACATAAAAGACAGAGTGACATCATGTGTATTTGTAAGCTGTATATCCTATGAATGTATTTAGCAGGAGTTTACTGTGTGTGTCAATTGAGTCCACACATTCATCTCTGTTAACATGCATGTTACTTCCTTTTACTTTTGGTTGTATACAAAAATGGACGACCACTCCGTGACGTCAACCATAGGTTTCCTAAGGAACGGTTTTGTAGCTCAGTGTGGTGGCTCTGGTTGTTGGCAGCTTCTGACTGCTTACAGCTAATCTAAAAATGGACAAAGAGGTGGAGTGTGAGTGAAGCTTAGGTGGATTATTCAAATGCTAGTGGGCTAGGAACTTTCCTATGACAGCATCCGCCTGTGTCTCAAAGCGGCTATGCCTCCACTTGGGCATCATTTTTAGTCATAATACAATTTAAATGGGTGCATTAGATAAAACCTTCGGCCCTGTACAGCTGTCACAAATGAGAAAATAAGCTAGAGAACCAAAAGCATTTATTGTACCAGGCTGTAACCATGTTTATTTCTGTTGTAAAGTTGGACATTTTAATATGGGGGTCTATGGGGATTGATCTGCTTTTGGAGCCAGCCTCAAGCTGCCAGTCAAGGAACTGCAATTTTTTGGCAATTCTGCCCTCTCTTCATTTTTTAGCCCCAGAAGTTGCCACTTGGCTAATGCACACCTGTGTGTTATCTTTGTTGTTCATCCTCAGGAAGAACAGGAGTATGTAGAGTTGGTAGCTGCTGAGAAACACCAGCAGGAAGCTGTTAAGAGTGCTTTGGCACAGAACAAGACTCTGTCCATGCTGGATGAGATTCTAGAGGACGTCAGGAAGGCAGCCGACCGACTGGAGGAGGAAATTGAGGAGCATGCCTTTGATAACAACAAACAGGTCAGCAAACGACCACTTTCAAAGACTTTGGTCACATCTTATGTTTCAGGAGATCTCATTCAGATTACATAGCTATGTTATTTACATCAAATTTCTCAAATCTCTTTCTGTAATCGTTGTGTAGATGAAAGGAGTGAATGTAGAGGCAGTGCTGAGAGTGGAGGAAGATGAGGACAATGGAGGGAAGAGGAAGAACAAGTCAAGGCAGAAAGAAGTGGAGGACGACCTGGGACTGAGCATGCTCATTGACTCACAGAACAATCAGTATGTTCTGACTAAACCACGAGACTCCACGATGCCAAGAGCCGACCATCACTTCATCAAGGTCTGTTCTTCCTCCCACTCAGCTTTGATCCTGTTTTATCCAGGCTACATAAGAAAGGGGAACTGTATGTATTTATTTTGAATCCTTAATAAAGCTGAGATTAGGGCAGTTTCCAATATTTAACCTTCCTCTTGTGTTAGGTTTCTGTTACCATCTCTTATGTTAATTGGTCGGTTTTGATTCATGTCTTAAATCAGCTGTAAAATACACTAAAAACAATTTTCTATCCATCCAGTTTGTTTCTCATCTTTTGATTACTTTGTTAGGCAGTTAAAATCTAAAAACAGGTCGGTGCTGACCTTAACACCGGAGGAAGGTTAACTGCATAAAAATAAGATTATAAAGCAATAATTGGAGCCAAAACTGAAATCATAAGCACACTGTCAGCCAACACACAGCCAGTTTCTTTCCCAATCGTGTGAGCTTTAGGTGACTGTCATTTTGCCTTGTTTTCCTATATACCTGCACAAAAACAAACAAAGATGGGCACGTCCAGACATGTGAGGTCAATTCAGTATAGAGTTGGTGACTTGCAGAGTGCAATGAGGGGTATATTGACAAAAAAAGGCCCAGAGGCCCACACCAAAAATATTAAAACCAATATTTTCATGGATAAGGAAACCGAATGAGGTAACCAACAGATGAGAAACAAACTGGATGATAGAAAATTGTTTTTAGTTTATTTTACAGCTGATTTAAGACTCGGGTCAAAACCAACCCATTAACATAAGAGATGGTAACAGAGAGCTAACACAAGAGGAAGGTTAAAACCTAAAAACGGGTCGGTGCTGACCCTAACACAGGAGGAAGGTTAAAACCTAAAAACGGGTCGGTGCTGACCCTAACACAGGAGGAAGGTTAATACCAGTAAACCCATACCTAATGTTTTCACATGTATGTACAGGACCTGGTGTCAGTGGTGATGCTGTCCCTGCCCTGTGGCTGGATTTGCACTCTGGTGGGTCTTCCTTCCATGTTTGGATACATCATCTGTGGGGTTCTGCTTGGTCCTTCTGGCCTCAACAGCATCAAGGTGTGTTTGAGATTGTAGAGTTGCCACATCAGATCAGATTAAAAGAACAATACCACTTATAATTTAGTAACGGTTGTTCATGTTTGCGTCTTGCAGTCCATGGTTCAGGTGGAGACTCTGGGAGAGTTGGGTGTGTTCTTCACTCTGTTTGTGGTGGGATTGGAGTTCTCACCTGAGCGCCTTCGAAAGGTAAACAAGAAATTGCCTCAGACTTCACTAAGATATGTTCATCTACACACCTAAAATTAAGCTGCCGCACCTACAGTAATTTTAACCAAAGCATAACCAAAGCGGAAGTTATTTACTTCCATAAGATATGTTGACAAGTATTAGTGTGTGCACTGTTTATTACTCACGGTGTGGGGACATAAAGCCCCATAACATCATTTAGTTTTATTTAACAGGCTTGGTTTAAGGTTAGTAGGTAACGTTAGGTTTCAGGTTAGTGTTTGGCAAGTAGCAGTTATGGTTGTAAGGAAGGAAGGAAATGAATGTCAGTCAGTGTGATGTCCTCTGAAGTGAAGGAAACCTGACTGTGTGTGTGCAGGTCTGGAAAACCTCAGTTCAAGGGTCATGCTACCTGAGTCTGCTGATGGTCGGAGCCGGTTTGTTGTGGGGACAAGTCCTGCGTATTCGACCCACCCAGACTGTCTTCATATCGACTTGTTTGTCCCTGTCCAGCACTCCACTAGTGTCCCGCTTCTTAGCAGGAGGAAGCAGAGGGGACAAGGAAGGTATGTGGATGTGCCCATCTGCTGACATTCTTTACATGCTTTTACATTATAATGTTTAGAGGAATCAGTTGAACAAGTTTTGTGTCTTTAAGGTCAAGAAGGGTCAAGGAACAGGTTTCTTTTTAAATGCTACAGATATAATTAATCTGTGTTTCCCATTCAGTACCTCAGAAGACTCTTAAAGCAACACTAAACACTGACAGAACTGTAGAAAATATTAAAACGTGCAGCAAAATATATGACCTGAGTACAGATACCTCACTTGCACACAGTTTTATTTTTATGTGCTGATGTTTTTATAATATCCATTTCTGGGATTGTTGCAGCTACACAGTGGAGGGGAATACATTTTGTTTGCAGTGCTCACAGTGCTAAAAATGACATTTATTTTAAAGTTAGCAACAACGCACCTTTCCAGTGTCTCCTTTTTCCATGCCATTACTCTAGATAGTCTACAGAGCGTACTGTAGAAACAGTTTTAATAGGGACTATCTGGTTGTAACTAGTTGAGGTCATCATACGTGGGCGGTAGTGACAGATATAACTAACTAAAGGCAGATAAAACGAAACCATGTTTGTTGCTATCAGAAGAACATCTTTTTAATTTTAGTTAACTGACCATTTATATAAAAGAGCAGCTGGTAATAATAAAAAACCTAATACCATAATGTATTTTCTTCAGGATAATTACTGCTAGTGTTTGATGAAACAGTGGTTTGTAACATGACTCTGTGTGTGTGTGTGTGTGGCAGGTGACCTGGATTACAGCAGTGTTCTCCTTGGGATGTTAGTGATGCAAGATGTTCAACTCGGCCTGTTCATTGCTGTGATGCCGACACTTATCCAGGCTCAGAGCGGGGACTTGGACAGGTTTGTTAGTTGTTCCTGCATGTGTCTTCTCCCTTTTAAAAAACACACATACACACAGCATTGTAAACCCATTGTTCCCTCTGTTCCCACCCCAGCTTTCTGTTTGGGAGTCTCCGCGTCCTGTATCTCCTGGCCCAGGTCCTGGTGTCTTTGGCTGCTGTGCTGCTGCTGTGTTTGTTACTCAGATCATTCTTGATTGGCCCCTATTACAAGAAGCTGCACGCTGAGAGCAAAGGGAACAAGGAGATCCTGGTGCTGGGGATGGCAGCTTTTGTCTTTTTCATGCTGACGGTATGCTTTTTGCTTTTAATCATTTATTCTGAGATTGAAACACTCACTTTCTGTATTTATTTATTTATGATTATTCTCCAAAGCAGTATTCTTTAACTTGTTGTGAAGAAACTACTGATTGCTCTCTCACTGGCTTACTGTTAGGTAACGGAGTTTCTGGATGTTTCTATGGAGCTGGGTTGTTTTCTGGCTGGAGCTCTGCTGTCCTCACAGGGTCACATGGTCACATCAGAGGTCATGGGATGCATCGAGCCAATCAGAGACTTCCTTGCCATCATCTTCTTTGCATCTATCGGTCAGTTCCGACATGACAACTTTTGACAGTGCACAGCTTTGTGTTACTCTTTTGTAACGTTTCCAGTGAGACTTTACTGAATCATCTTGTGTGTCTGTGTGATGCTGCAGGTCTCCACGTGTTCCCGACATTTGTGCTGTACGAACTCACCATCCTGCTGGTGTTAACGCTCACACTCGTCATTATGAAGGTGCAAAGTTTTTCTCTTTATATTTGCTATTCTTCTTCTCTAATTACAGTTTGTTCTCCACTTGACGTCTCATTTCCTTACAGTTCATGATGGCCGTACTGGTGCTGTCAGCAATCTTGCCTCCAGGCTCTCGACACATACGGTGGATCGTCTCAGCCGGTCTGGCTCAGGTCAGCGAGTTCTCCTTTGTCCTTGGCAGTCGAGCGCGTCGGGCTGGTATCATCTCCAGAGAGGTCAGTGATGACAGTTATTTTACAGACAGAGAAGAGAAGCACAGATAGTTTTGTCACCTATTTTTAATTTTTACTTTTGAAACTTGTTTTGTCTTTTATGTGTTCAGGGCCAGTCAATATATTCTATTCATTTGCATTTACTTTTTATTTTTAATTTGCTGCCTTGAGTGAAGCACCTTGTATCCTTCTTTTCAAAAAGTGCTTTCTTAATAAACTAGGGCTGCAATCAGTGCAATTAATGATTATTTTCATGATGTCATTATAGGACTTTCTCAATTATTGCTATTTATTCTGTAATCTATCTATCTGTTGATCCCTGTTACAAGCTCTAGGAGCCCAATATGACATTTTCAAATGGCCAACAATTGTTGTCCCTCCAACAATCCAAACACCAAAATACTCCCATTTAAAGTTATATACAACATATAAAATCAGTAAAACTTTACTCAGTTGAAAGTCTTAAGGATAAGAATATTTTCCGTTTTGGCTTCATTAAACAACTATAACAATTATTTGAGTAGCAAAATTGTGGTAAGTATACTTTCTGACAATGAGCAATTGAATTTCATCTGAAATAAAGATTATTGTAATTGATATAATCAGATTTTTGCTATTATAATTATAAAAACAACTATAGTGAAATAATTTTCCTCATGTCAAAGTAGAGAAATCTAGAATGAGCTGTTTATGACTTTATAAATGATCAAACAGACTAAAAAATCAGTTATTAAGGCTACAGGGACATTGCACTGCAGCTGTGCCATGCAATTTTTTTGTTTGTTTTTTAAAAATAAATCTGAATCATTTCTAGCCTACTAATAAGCAGCTGTGGGAAAACCAGTCATATGTTAAAAGCACAAAATACCTTGTTGGCAAAGGTTATATAAAAGAAAAGTGTAGAGAACTGACTGCAAGAGAATGTTTTTAAAGGGTTGGTTCTCTCAAATTATTGTTCACCTCTTGATGTGTTTAGTCATTCAGATAGTTTACATTCATGTGTCCTAATTTTGAATTTACCTCTAAGATTCTCGTCTGCAGCCCCAAAAACTTTGTGTTTCAGTGGTGTGAGCGACATAAATCATAACACATTTAAATCTCAGGGACAGATGTCTCAGTACCTGGGCCAATTAAACTTCAGCTATCTGCATGGCTAGATACCAGCTGGATGATTTCACCCTTTAAATGACTCTTTTCCTCTTTTGTTTTTCAAAATTGTCATCATTGTGGAAGTAAGTCCACAGTTCAAAAGTCTACACACAATAATGTTTTAGGACAACTGTATAATTGATTTAATGAAATATTAAAACCCCAGTAAACACAATGTTGTCAAAACAAATAGACATAACATACTGGATTTTGCTGAGTATTAGTACAATGATTGATACATTATAGAGATTGAACTCAACAGATAGACTTAAAATAACAACAACTAACAACCAGATCTTTTTCAAGTCTTTTTTTTTATGTCTGCTTAGGTGTACTTGTTGGTCCTCAGTGTCACTACTCTCAGTCTGCTGCTGGCTCCACTACTGTGGAGAGTTACCACACACAAATGGGTTCCTCGCACCGAACGCAAAACAATCACATGACCAGACCAAACTGCGGACCCGAAGTTTCCCATGTAACTTGTGCACAGCCGCCAGCAGCATCACAAGAAGTCTTACTGCAATCCTGCTGGACCAAATCTCCTTCTTGATTTAAGACTTAATTGCTGCTTTAGAGGAGAGAAAATAATCATTTGCTACGTTTTGACATGAGATTCCTGAAGAATGCCTCCGTCAGACTGTCGTAAAGGTCGTCTGCTATGTGTTATCCTTTACATTTTCTCAGTTTCAAACCAGAACCTGGACTGTCCTTGCTCTTGACCAGTGTTATATATATATATGCACAAGATACCCCATACTGTATTTGATATAAAATTCTTAATTAGTTTTAGAAGTGTTGAAGGCTTGTCAGTATCTGCAACTTAACTGAAAGGAAGCTCAGAAGCTTGACAGTGTAGACATGAAGCACAAATGACTTGAGGTCCTTCCAGTTGTGATGCCTTTAACGCATATTGAAAAAGTGCAGGAATTAAAAAGGGATAAGTTGGACCTCAAGTTTGACAGTTTTAACTCTTAGATTGTATTTAAAACATGGACATATCTACTGTGACGTCATCTCTTGGTTTGTAGTCTGCCATTTTGAAGCCTCGAGTTTGCCATTTGATTGTTACTATCTTGGTTTTGTAAAACTGAACATGAAGAGTGAGGGATGGTTCTTGTTTGGGACAATGAGCATACCCTGCTTTATCTTCTATCTCACTCTAAATGAGGCCATAATTTGCAAAATGAACACCATGCTGTATTGATGGAGACATGAAACTGGTGATTTGGACCATAAACACATGAGGAAAATGTGTACTGAGGTAATAAATCAAATTATAAGTGGGGTCATTTTCTCATAGGCTTATATAAAATCGGACTTCTTTTTGGAACCAGAAGAGTCGACCCTTGCTGGCCATTATAAGGAAAGCAAACTTAAAGTTCTTCCACACTGACTTCACTTTAAAGACACTCAGACAATGTCCATCTTTTAAATACAGTCTGTTTTCAGCTCAACTCTGTTTGAGTTTATTTGAGTCTATTTGAGGTTTCTGATTATTTTTGTTAAAATGTTTTTTTTTTGTTTAAACAGGGAAGCATTTTTGTTTAATTTAAAATCGCCTCCGTCTTTCAGATAATTTACATTCCTATTTATGACTCACCTTGCTCTGATGTAGGTTATTATAGGTGACAGATTCTGCTTCTGATTGAAGTGAAAACCTTCTATCTGCTGTATTTAATCAATGTTACTTGTAGTTTATTCGGATCATTGTCCTACTGTGAATTTAGGCGTGATAGCACACTCCAGTGTTACTGGAAAACTGCAGTAATTCTACTTACAAACCTCTCTTTCTGCACTAAAAAACTTAGAATGTTGATAATGAAATACAATGTTAGGCAGCAGAAGTCGTCAGATACTCATGAAAATGTATTCACTCATGCTACGTTTAAAGAAAAACCCTGCACTAGTTACCACTGAATGTCAAAGTTATGTGCCTGCTCAACACTCCTCTGTACTTAAAGCAAGGCTTTGAAGAGTGTAATCTAGCTGCAAGAGAGCATGTCTCATGCTCCAAACATAACTGTCTTATGATTCATAATGTGCAATGTAAATATGTGTAGCACAGACACATTTTTCTGTATATTTTAACATTGTTCTCAGTTATTTTCCTACAGTATGTTAACAGAGAGGCTGTTTCAGTTTACATGTGTGTGTGTGTCGGTGACCATGACTTATGCTCCAAGGCACAAAGAAGAGCTGTTTTCATCCAAATGTTCATGTATTTTTACATTGTCAAATTAAGTCATTTATTTATTAAAAATAAGATGACAAAGAAGTATTCACTTGGTCTTCTGTTTTTGTAAGAAAGTGCTTTCTGAAGGCACACATGAAAAGTTGTCTTACACTATCAAGATTGAAAGAAAAACTTAGAGGGACTCAGGAAGTCAGATATTTGATATTTTAGGAGATTTGTGTCACTATAAGTCCTTTAATCCAGGGGTTCTCCATCATTTGGGCCTATGACCCTTTCAAGTAAAGAAATCTTTACTTATTACTCCAGTGGATTTAGTGTGGACAGTGTTCATTCAAAGGATGTTCAAAAGCCCTGAAGAACTGAAAATATTCAATATTTCATGAGGAAAAAACAAAAAATGGAGAAAACAACGGCAAAATTAAATAAGTTTATGTATCAAACATCTTGTGCACTAAAACCAAAGAAATAGAAACAAATGAATGGACACGAGTGAATCTGTGTGATATAATATTTGTCATCTTATCATCCACCACTATTATGTTTTGCTTGGCCTCCATGATTCGAGGAAACCCCGTCTATTAATCGTAATAATCAGCTGTGGATGAGACAGACTGACGTGTGTGTGTGTGTGTGTGTGTGTGTGTGTAAGTATGTGAACACACCTGTGCTGTGTAAGCTGATAACAACCACAACCTCTGCAGTCAGCACATTTCTGACAAACCTCATCACCATCATCATCCTATTAGCAGGAATAGACAGTTGCCACTTACACTTTTCCTTACAGCCAAATACATATTTAAAAGTGCTCTACTTTTGTTTTTCATAAGTAATAGTACTGAGTTTTCTTATTGTGCTTATCAGATATATTTATGACACCAACTGAAATCAGAATTAATTTTTATTCAGAAACTTCATTATGTCATTTAGATACATTTGTCATGGACACATTTGGCGCTGAAGAATCTATTGGAGTGTTTCGGTCATAATTCGTCTTTTTATTCTTAAATCCTCCACATTTACAGTAAAATCTGTTTTTCATGGCAAAATCTAAATATCAGATGACAAAGTACTTCATGGATCACTCAGCAAATAATTTTATTGAAGGCACCACACTACACAAAGGTTGCAAGTGAGTCAGGTTTAGTTGAATACAAGTGGGTTAAAGATTGTTAAATAATAGTATAGTAATAATGACCTGCATACAACTGACAGGTTAATATCCGAATATCTTCTCATTTCACCGCTTTGAGGTAGAAGATGACTTTCCCCTCATAGGGATCGTGGATGTTTTCGTAGCTGATTTTTTCGGAGACAACTCTGCACTGGATCTTGGCCTGCTTCTCTCCGACCAGGCTGAACCGAACGGCCACCAGCGGGTTGACATAAGTTGGCTGAAGAAAGCAGAGCAAGACAATGATTGCTGTGTTAGACTGATTTTTAGTTCTATTTTTCTAGATCCTCGTGAGAAACCTCATGTATACTTCTGGGAAGTATGTGAATCTAAATTCCTGCAAAGAGTTAGTGCTTGATGCAAAGCTGCAGCCAGTTGGTTGTTAGCTTAGCTTAGCATAAAGACTGGAAGCAGGGGGAAACAGCTAGCCTAGCTCTGTCCAATGGTAGCTCCTCTACAGATGATAGATCAAGATGATTAACTTGTACATAGCCTGAAGTGTAGCTGTGGTTTTATGAACGATTTTACTATGTGCCACATTCAGCTTTGGATACGTTACCAGCGTAGTAGTTAAATTAGTAAACTTTAGAAGTAGTTTCCTCTTGTTTCATTTCTTTGTGCTAAGCATTTTCAAATATAAACCAAGTTTTTCTTGCTTACCTGTGCTAGTTTTCCATAGTAAGGGAAGTAGGAAGGATCCATAGTTCCATTGTTGGGGAAATATTCGATTTTGTCCACATTGTCCTGTCCACTCTGCAAACAAAGGATACAGAATTGCTGGAGAAGCCTTATAATAAAGACGTAAAACTTCAAATATTTTCCCTAATGCATGCAGCTGTAGCTTACCAGTACAGTGCAGTTGACATATGGGGGAGAGCTCGAGCTGTTTGTGGGCAAAAAGTCAATGATCTGCCAACAAAACACACAATTACCTTTAGTCATGGTTATTTAATGCCATTAGTTATTTATTTATTTTTACATTTTTAAGCTTTTACCCTGTTCATCTTAATAATGACACAAGGCATGGTACAGTTGTAACCGAAGGTCGGGTCCTCGATTCCTGAGCATTCTCCCAGCATGCTTTGGGTGAAAGCACAGGCCCACTTGGTGTGGTTCGGGGCAGTGAAGGATTTCTGGATGAAGTACTTCCCCACGGTGCAGTCATGGGGGTTACACTGAAGCTGCTTGGTGTCATTGTAGGCTGAGGAACAGAGGCGGAAACAAAGATGTCAGTATCGTTTTTGAAATGTGAGAATTAGATAATTCTCCAATGAATAATATATGTAAACACTAACGCTCCAGGAACTTGTGAAGGATGTTGGACATTCCCATCCAGCTGGCCTTGTCTGATGTGTTATAGGAGATCTCAACATCTTCCTCTCCGTACGTGTCCGGCCACACCATCACCCCTAAATGAGGAAACAGAGAGCTGATTTAGAGGTGCTGAGGTTTTAATTCTTATTTCATTTCTCTTCGTTGATGTTGTTTTACCTGGAGACTTTAACCGGTCTTGGTAGTCGGGAGCGTATGGATTTAAAGTGTACATGAGGACCCAGATAGCCAAAGAAAAGAGGCCCGTCATCACCACGTAGAAGGCCACATAGTACAGACTGATGTACACTGTAGAGGAAGGAAGTAGATTTTTTTGTGATATTTCTCATTTTTCTTGATTTTTATTGTGGATGTTTCACTTCCAAACATAAAAAAAAGTTTAAAAGTGTGCATTTACAGTATACAAGGCAGTTCTGCTTCATGTGAAAACACAGAGGTCAAGATGTCCTCTAGCAAAACAAGCTGAAATCAATCTGATATTGTAAGATCAAACAGGAGAACAAAGCGTACCACAACAGCTGCCTTATCTATCCGTACACATGCTGCAAACATACACCTCCTCGCCACCGTGATTTGAAAAGGGCAGAAAAGTCATAATGTCGCTGAGCTCACGTGTGTCCTTTAACAAACTCAGCTGCATGTATGTGATGAGAAGCGTGTTTAGACCCAAACAACCTCTGCAACTCTCAAATGTTTTGCAAGTTAACATGAATATTCCTCTTACTTACATGTTTGTATGTAGTGATGAGATGCAGCTAAGTACATTATTACATTTACTCTCCATTTATCAGTTCCTTTGTCGGTTTATATTTTATGCACAAAATATGCAAAGATCTTAAAACATTTAAAGCACTTTTATAATCATATAGCTCATGGTTCTTGAATCAACAACTGCCTTTATTTCAATTATTTAATGCCTGGTGCTATTGGAGGTTATTTTTATGTTTCATTTTTCAAATTATTTTTTATTTATATGTATCTTTTTTATTGCCTTGTATTTTATGTCTCATGCATAACTTGTATCATTACTTCATTGCCGAAAAGTGTTAAACACGTCTTTCTCGTTAGCAAATCTTGTTCATGTTTTTATTTAATATTTATATTTGATATTTTAGAGGCCAATATCAGTTTGGTGTGGGAAAACCTGGATATTATCACACACAATTGTCAAAAACTTGGGTCATTATATACAAAAATATTTAAAACATGGATGTGAATTCAGAAAAGTGTCAAAAATCTGGATATTAAGTTACAAAAGTATCAAAAGCCTGGATATTAACAAGAAAAGGTCTCTAAATATATTTGTAAGGGCATTTTCTTACCCTGAATATCGTCTGGCAGGCAAAGCTTCACTCCAACAACCTTAAGAGTTTAAAATGTTGTTTTGGTGTTGTTTTTAACCCTTTAATATTCACTGGCCTAAGCCGAAACTCTGCAGATATATTTTAATGAATTAAATCATATATCATTTGAAAAGCAACTATTTGAAATCTATATTTGATGAAGGTCAATGGAAGATCAATATCAGTTCGGACAAACTAATATTAGCAAATTTTAAAGAAGCTTACAAGTTTGGTCAAGTTTTTAAAAATTTAATTTTTGCTGGTGATGTATCTTTCTTGTGTTTTTAGTCAAAAAAAGTAATTCTGGGCTGTTGTTGGTTGGATAGAATTAGTTACCAGCGATTCAAAATTATGTAACATAGACAAAAAGTGAAGTTTACAACAACAACAGGCTGTATATTCATTTTTACCCCATTTCTCTGGTGTTCTCCCCATAAAAGTCCCATTCTCCGAGTTCCAGACAAAACGGCCAAAGTCTTCACATCGCTGCCCACAAGTCCTCTTTTCCTTCAGGGTGGCCATGATGAAGCTCCAACACTTTCTTACCTTCACTCAACTTTACCTTTAACTTCTTTTACTCAGACCTGACACCAAGAGTCTGATGTGTTTCTCTTCTCTCCTGTCCCTCCCCAAAGACTTTTAGGCCTTTATGTTAATTTCTAGTGCCCAATTTCATTCTCTTTTACACCTAAAGCCAAAACTCACTCTTACACGTCCCTCCACACTGTGATGTATGTGTTATTTCCTATTCGGTATTTATTAAGCCGTGATAAAGTGGACATGCAGCAGGTAGAGGAGGAGGAGGTGGGCCAACGTTGAAACAGGAAACAAACTTTCACTCCTTGGAGAAACCTCTGGGTCACCTTGAACACGTGGCAGGTTGGTTACTGACAACGTGGGTATGATTTGGTTTAAACGACTGGCACATAGTGAAACATAAACCAGAACTTTTGTCTAAATGTCTGTTGTCAAAGTCCTTGCAGCTTTTGAGACTAAATTAGTGTTTTTTTCTGGCTGAGAGAGAAGTAGAAGAAGAAAGTTTGAACAACAGAGTCTGACACCAGCACTTTGCAGCAAACTTTCTGCTGTGTTTTCTCTTTTCTCAGCTTCACAACATTCCTGTCATTACCAGCCCACTACATTCATGCCATATCTTCCCTTCCTCTCTCTCCCTCTCTCCTTTTTTTTTATTTTTTCCTCTTCTATCCATCATGTTCCCTGAGTCTCTCTTCCCTCCTCATCTTCTTCAACGTGCACATGGGTGAGCTTGGGATGAAGTATTATAGAGCTTCAGCTTGGATAAATCCCTTTGCAGGAAGGTGATGAGTCAGGCAGATCAGCATGTGTGTCTGCATGTGTACGAGAGGAGGAGAAGGTTTAGGGAGCAACATGTACGATACACTCTGCCTCTGAATTACTCCAGGGAGAGGAAATCCACATCACACCTCTGGAAATTACTATCACCTGCTTCTTTGCTCCTTTCTTCTTCGTCCCTCTGCCTCCCTCTAACACCTTTTCTTAACTTTTCCTGCATATCATACATTTCTCCTTCCCTCCTCCTCTCGTCTCCACTGTGTCACCATGGATATTGGTGGCCTGACAACAGTGGTGGCCAACTCTGCTTACATCTCGGCCCGTGGAAGCTTCGACGGCACTGCCAACCCGGCATCCAACCGAGACAAGAAGTACCACGCTCGCTTGAAGCTGCCTCACATTACAGTGTGTGAGGGTCTGCGGGAGACTTTAGATTTGGGCTTCCAGACAGTGTGTGTGGAGCAGCCCATTGGCAAACGTCTTTTCCAGGAGTTCCTGGACTCCAACAATGAGTATAAAGGCCCCTGCCGCTTGTGGAAGGATATTGAGGAATACAACAATGCCGAGGATGAAGACAGAGTCAAGAAAGCGAGCAAGATCTTGTCCCGGTACATGGAGCCTGACGCCAAGTATTACTGCCCCTTTTTACCAGAAAATGGCATTACAAAGGTCAAAGAGAAACACCAAGAGGCCGGGGACGATCTCTTCAATGAGACCATGGACAGCGTGATGGACTTTTTCAAGGAAGTGCCCTACACTTTCTTCCTGGAGAGTATGTATATGAAGAGGTTCCTGCAGTGGAAGTGGCTGGAGATGCAGCCCATGGGAGAGGACTGGTTCTTGGATTTTCGTGTTTTGGGCAAAGGAGGTTTTGGGGAAGTGTCTGCCTGTCAGACCAAGGCCACAGGGAAACTTTACGCCTGCAAGAAGCTCAACAAGAAGAGGCTGAAGAAGAGAAAAGGTTATGAGGTAAGCACAAGACTCAGGGACGTTAGACACCATACTTCTTGCAGTGGTTGTTTTCTCATTCTGCAGGTCTTTTACGTGCAGTATCTGTGTTGTCCACCTCTTTAACAGCAGACTAGATGGACGTTAGGCACATTTGGCTTATATGATTAGTCTTCTAGGCATTAGCACAGTTTGATCCCCTTATGAAGTGACTATCCTGCCATGTTTATAAATGGAGCAGGTCTGGAGTGGAGTTCCTGAAACAGAAACAAGGAAATGCAGATAGAAGAGATTTAACATTTTTTTTCACTTTGCTCTCTGTGCAATATCTTTGATACATTTCATTTTCATTTGAATAAAACTAAAAACTGAATGAAAGATACTTCCCCAATTGGATGTTAGCTCCTGAAAGCCTTTCTGTAACCTGCTCCCAAGTGTCTAACAACAGAACTTCCTGCCACAATACGCTACACTTATTATAATCTTGATGCACACAACCTGACAACATTGCTTTACAAGTCATTAGCATTAATGTAAAAATAGTTAAGAGGAAATCTAACTGCACTGTAGTCTCGTTGAACTGCTGACAACTTGCTTAGCGTCTAGTCTATTTTGATCACGGCAGCTTAGATAAAGCACAACCAAAGAAACGATGTCTCTGACCACAGCATCGCATGCTTGCAACACAACATCAACACAACATGAGTGATGTAAGCTTAAGGTAGACAGAAACTTTGTGAATTAGTTCAGATGGACAGATGATAATGTAATAACGTTTGTGATTGTTACTGTGAAAAACTCAGTACCTACAGATTATCATTCTGAAATATGGGGGAAAATATGCTCTGGCTCGTCTGCGTTGCTTTAAACCAATCACAACCATATTAGGCATTGCAAAGTCCAGGTTGTAGCAATAGTGCCCCTGCAAAATAGCGACAGGGAAACTTGTTTTGGTGGAACATTTGCAGACAGGGAAGCAAGCACTGTCATTACCATGTCTAATTCAAAAAAAGAATCAAGCAGGCCTGCCTTATTGCATAACCTAATCATTAGCAAAAGTTCCCATTTTCAGTGTGTCTGTTGCTGCTTAAAGGTTGATTTTCTTACTTCCCATAGCTAGGGTTTTTTAATGGTAACACACAGGTAGTGGAGTGCACAGCGATACTGACAGGCTTATACTTGAAGTCTACATTTAGTGAGTCAGACTAGCTACAGATGCATAGACAGGAGTGACAATAGTGATCTAGAGTTCTGTAAACATACAGTATGTACTTATATCTGCTGTCCTCTCCTGGCTTTAGGGGGCGATAGTGGAGAAAAGGATCCTGGCTCGAGTTCACAGCAGGTTCATTGTGTCTTTGGCTTATGCCTTCCAGTCGAAAACAGAGCTGTGTCTGGTCATGACCATTATGAATGGAGGAGATCTGAGGTTAGAGAACAGTGTATTTTTACATTTCTCATGTTTTGTCCCATGTCCTGTTATTCTACATTGTCTTAGACTGTGGGGAGTCTGCTGTAATGTAGACACTGCAAACCAAATATTAACAATTTATATCCTGACACATTAAATTTAGATCTGACATACATTTGATTGGGGTGTGATGTCATTTTGCATTACTGTTGACCTTGTGTTACATTCAACAGATTGTTTTAGGTTTAACATCATATATGAATGTCAACAGAGTGTTTATTTGTTGTCTATACTTATAGATGTATTCAAAATTGGAGCAGATATGGGGTCTTGCACAAGTCTGTTGAAGTATATGTTCATGAAAGAAATGTATAGATGCTAAGTGCTTCCTCAGGTGACCCTACATTGTCTCTCTAATGAAAACAGATATCACATCTATAATGTGGATGAGAACAACCCTGGCTTTGATGAGCCTCGAGCCTGTTACTACGCTGCTCAGATCATCCAGGGTATGGAGCACCTCCACCAGAAGAGGATCATCTACAGAGACCTCAAACCAGAGAATGTGCTGCTGGATAATCAAGGTCAGACGCTAATGTACAAAAACTAAACATGTAGTCTTCAGTGTTTGTTCTTGAAGTGCAGCACAGAACCTATTTTTAAGACTTGAGACTCATGTCCCCAGTTATAACTAATTTGAACATTAAAGAGGTAATACAGGGAGGTTAACAGCAAATTATAAGAAGGGTATCTGCAGGTTTAGGGATGTTGCATTTAAGACTACATTTACAAAGTGCAAAACTGTGATTCAAAAAATTACAGCAATAATAAAAAGTACAACACATTTAATTCTGGTTTGCTAGCACAATCTAATTTTGGTTTATGGAGACACAACACCAATTGTAAACTTATTTTATTGCATGTAAAGACTACAAATGATGGGTGTGGAACCTGCACATCCCCCTCTGTATTTAGAACACATGCATTGGTTCTCTCCAGTAATAACATGAGAGAAGCAAAAGACTTAAAATATCATTAATGGGCAAAGGGGCTTGTCTGTTTTTCTTCAGCAAGATTAATTTTGAACTATGAGCTCATCCATTTCTACTATCTCTATTGTGGAAAACATAAACAGATCCATACATATTCTGTTCTATTTTGAATTGTAACTCAATGTTTGAATTCTGTGTTTTTATTTACATAAATAAAAACATTTCCACTATAAATTTACACAGAAAAGTCTCTAAATTTCTAAAATTCTTTAAATTCACAAAAATATTTGTGTGCAGCACAATCACATTCAAAGTCATAGATGTTACAGCGCAGGTGTGTTTGAGTGATCACAATAAGTTTACTACCAGCAATACAATACGATTCTTAATAAAACAAAAACACAAAATAATTGCAACAGGTCATTTCCTCTAAACTTTTTTTTTATAAAGATCCAAAAAACATGGCACTTGCAAACATTACTTAATCATTATGTTTTGAAAGATATTTGTTACCAAGACACTAAAATCATGAATGTTTGTTTTTCATTAATGACAAAAAATGAAAGGAGTTTTTAAAGGCAATGACATGTTGTACCTTGCCAGCAAAAGAACTCAATTTTAAATCCTGCACATTTATTTACCAAATCAACAACAACAACAAATAGTAGTGTCCCTTCACTTTGCTGGACTAGACAGTTGTAATGAAAATACTGTGGAGAAAAAAAGTGTTTTTAGCAGATTTTTTACAAGTTGGCCCAGACTCTGGTAACAACCTGGTGTTCCATACATAAAAGAAAACATTCAAGGCAACAGAACAACAAAAGTTGAGGTTTTGTGACAACAACAACAACAAACTACATGAATAATACAAAGGAATGGACACAGTCATAAGCTGCCATGCTAAGTGACTAAAACTCTACAGCCATGACATTGCAGGTTGATTGGAGCCGTAGTCCAATCTGTGAGGGCTGGGGGCGGGATGTAGGAGGAAGAATAAATATAATTGGCCAAGCTGAGAGTCAGGCACCAATCAGAAGAAGGGACTGACACAGACAGGTTTGCATATAGAAACAGGACAAAGTTAGTAACAGAGAAAAAGAAGAATAGCAGAGGGATGTGTAAACATAGGCCTTAATTAATTTGACACTGCCTGAATGACTGTAAGACACCATGTTATTGGGAACTGTCTGTTTATAGACAGTTAAATTTCAATATTTGCTTTCTTGCTAGGAATTACATAAGATTTATAGCTCCCAGGGATTGTTAGCCAAACTAATTGTTACCATAAAGACTGCAAGCAGAAGTAAACAGCTAACCTGACTCTGTCCAAAGGTAACAAAACTCACCAACCAACACCTGAAAGTTCCCATAATTAACATGATAAATCCGGTTTGTGTAATACACACAAAATTAACATATAAAAGTTATATAGCTGTTAGCCAACACCGAGCTGACTCAGTGTTGGCTAACAGCTAGCCATACTTGAGCTTCATATCAGAGGGATGATAGTGAAGAAAATGAATCCCCATCTTTCCCAAAACTTTTTCTGAAAAAAACAACAAAGTTTCACCCCATAGATGCTTTTTGGCAACTTCATAACGACATTACAGCTCCTCACCTTGACAGTAAACCACTCACTCATGCACACACACTTCACACATTCAATACACACGGTTTTCTCACTCAAGGACATAGTTGAGTCAACTCTGGTATCTATGACGTGCACAGCTCTTGACGCTAACCGGCTGTTTGCTCTCTCAGGCAACGTCCGTATCTCTGACCTTGGCCTGGCAGTGGAGCTGGCTGACGATCAGCTCAAAACCAAGGGCTACGCTGGGACTCCAGGTACGGTCAAGAAAAGAATCCACAAATGGCACTTACCTGGTTACAGCTGAACAGGAACCGTAAGAACGGCACCCACAGAGATCACAGCTTTACTGTGTTTGTCTTTCTCACTCTCATGTGTAATACCACATACAACCAGTTTTGCCTAAATGACTGAAAATGGAACTGTCCGGACTCCTTGTAATATATTATTTATAATAATTTATCATATTAAATAAAATATTTAGTGTATTTGATAAACACAGCAGATATGCATATTTTACCATAGTTTGGAACACTTACATGAAGGATTTTATCTTTAATAAAAAGGTCAAGCTCCTCTGTAGCTTGAAGTGCATCAACTAATCCAATATCCAGTTAACTTTAGACAAACTAAGTAAAACAGCTTTAAGTGTTGGTATTTTAAGGTACTTCACAAGTAGGGTAAGGCAGTTTTTTGTGTAGCACCTTGCTTTGAACCACAAGGAAACACAATTTGCAGAACAAAGAAAATGTAAACTGTTAAAAAATAGAAATATTGCACAGTTTCGTTGGCGGTATATTAAAAAAAAAAACAACGTGATGGGGTTTTGCTTCTATAATATATTAGATACTTAACTCATTGCTGTGAATACATTTTGAGAAGTATGAACAAGTTCACAATTCCCTCCTAAAGTGGGAATTACTCCAGTATAATAGAACTGTAGTTACAGATGTGTTTAGATTTTTTGTGTCACCTGCAGGTTTCATGGCTCCAGAGCTGCTGAAAGGAGAAGAGTACGACTACTCTGTGGATTATTTCACTCTGGGCGTCACTCTGTATGAGTTTATGGCTGCCAAGGGGCCCTTCAGGACCCGAGGAGAGAAGGTAGACGTACTGTGTGTCTCTTTTCTCTGTTCTCTGAGCTGTCTTTTAGTGTATTGTTTGTTCTCTCAGCTCCATTTTCTGTTTCCTTATGATCCTGTGATGTTTCAACCTGTGTGACGATACAGATTTTAGCAGCTCAGCCTCGCCAACTTGTGGCCTGATGCTGATACTGCTGTGAAACATGAAGTCCCGACGTCTGCATGTCATATGCAGAAAAAGAGATTCATAGTGGCACTGTAGAGCACAATCAGATGACTCTGTGTGAATATTAATTTAAATTCACCTTCATGTCCTAAAAATAAATTATAAATATGAGCCACATGTGAGTTGCATATCCTCTTGAATTTGTACAATTAATGTACATTAAAGAATGAAAGGACCAAAATTAGTTTAAACTAAAGCAACAAGCAGGTTTGGTTTATCTTAGTGTTTTTTTTCTGTTCAAGGTGGAGAACAAGGTGGTGAAGAAGCGGATTTTGAACGATCCAGTATCTTATCCAGAGAAGTTCAGTGAGAACGCCCGGTCCATCTGCGAGGGTCTGCTGTTCAAAGAGGTCGACAAGAGGCTCGGCTTCAAGGACGGGTCATGTGATGAGCTGAGAGCGCATCCCTTCTTCAGCGAGATCAATTGGAGAAAACTGAATGCAGGTTAGTATCAAAAAGAAAACCACCAAGCTTCCCAGTAGATTACTGAAACTGTACTTTGCATTTTATTTTTGTTTTCACTTGTTGCTAATTTAGGTTGTTTTTTTTTTCGAGTGTTCCAACATTTTGTCCTGCCTATGTGGATTTTTAATTTTCCTACAGCACACTGACATATTTAATCATTTGTATCAATGTATGGATGTTGGTGTTGGTGCATGTTTGGTTTGTGGTTCTCTTTATTGCTGTCTAATTTTAGAAAGTTTGAAGTGAACCATGATTTTATTCCAGAAAGGCAGGAGGTGAGGGAGGGGGGTGGGAGTGTGGAATTGGGTCTGCAGGAGGAGGAATTAGGTGGGGGTGGGTGGTGGGTGCAGGACAGAGCCGTGGGGCACATCTGTGGTGACTGGGGAGGGGTCAGATGTGAAGGACTTGAGCTGAATGAACTGAGTGAGAAAGTGTTCTGCCACTGATTCACAAGTCAACAAAGTGTTCAAAAGATTTTTAAAAAATAAATGAAAAACACGTTTAAAATAATCCAAACCAATTTACTATAGGAGTCTCTGCTTTATTTAACTAATGTGCATCCAAAAGCAACAGACGACGTTTTCAGGAAAGTTGTTATAGTTATTTCGTCAATTTTTTATTACTTTTTAATCCACTTGAATAACAAATTTTAATATATTTACTTTCTTAATCAGATCCCTTTGTACAGTGACACTGCATGAATTTTGACTTTTGTTTTTGCTCTACTAATTAGTTTGAGTAAGTAAGTTGCATTCAATGAAAACGGGAAGAGTTGTATGTTTTTTGTGGATCATCAAGATTTAGTTGTTAAGGACGTTTTGATGTTGACAGGGCACTGAGAATCAAATGTATCAAAACACACAAACACAGTCATCGTAAAAAAAAGGAGTGGTCATTTTGTGAAGCATCTCTATGTATGGCCTTTTATTACTGATTTAAGATATACTCTAGTTTTTACTGGATAACTGACAACACTAATTGTAGTTTGCGTAATTGTGTAAAACACTCTGATGAAGGCCCTGTGCAGGAGCTTGTTAGTTAAAGAGAAGACTGCAGTTATTTTTCACCTCACAGTTGTTAGAGTTGAAAAACACAGATGACTCTATATCAGACTTGTGCATTCGATCATTATGGTCAGTATTGTCATGACAAATTTTCTACAAATGGGAAAAAAATGTTATGTTTTGTATTTCCTCAGGGATCCTTCCTCCCCCTTTCGTGCCAGACTCCAAGACAGTGTATGCCAAAGACATCGATGACGTCGGGGCCTTCTCCACGGTTAAAGGTGTTCAGCTGGAAGACAAGGACAAGGATTTTTTTGACGAGTTTGCTTCGGGAAACATCTCCATCCCGTGGCAGGAGGAGATGATCGAGACCGGGATCTATGGAGAGCTCACAGTCTGGGGTCCGGCCGGCACTTTGCCCAACGACCTGCGACGTGAATCCATCCTGGAGCAGCCGCCCAAGTCCTCCACCTGCACAGTGTCGTAAAAGGCTACAATGACCTCAGTGGGACACACTTGCTGCTGATGCACGATTTTACATGAACTGTTATTTGTGGAGCACTTTTCGTACAAATAGTCAGCACAGTTGGTTGGATTTCTTGGAGATTTTTATTTTTATTTATTTATTTACTTTTTTTTACCAGCGGTGCAGCTCTAAATAAGACATTTACAATATTATCTGCACTTTTTTTCCCATTTCTTTGCTGCAGTGCTAGCCAAAGCTTCACAGCTTAGTAATGTAATTTTTCATCATCTGAAAAATGCTTTAAAAGCATTTTATTGTACAAAAAAAAAAAAAATCTGTTGAGTTTATGTGTACATATACTATTTTTAGTTTAGTGAACACATTTGTCTTGCAATTGCATGTTTCTAAGATTGTGACTTTTGTTAGTTTTATAGGAATGGATGATCAGTCTGTCTGTCTGAATGAACTGCATTTATATTTCCTATCATTCAAGTTTTATTTGCCTGCCATGTAAGTGCACAGCTGCTATCTTTCTGCACTTCCAGCATACACGTTAATAAATAAATGCTGGAAACAATGCTCACACACACACGTACATGCACACACATATATACACACCTATGAATATATATGCTACACATGATTTTTTGTGTTTTCACTTTTTACTTTTCCAATGTGTTATATTAGTTTTCCAGCTTCAGAAGTGTAAATAAGGATGTGTCTACAGCTGCAGAGATGTTTGCAAATCTAAATAAATATTTTATTCCAAGTCTATGTCATTGAATTTCTTGTTTCATCCAACCTAAACTCTAAAATCCAAATAAACTTAATATAATGTAATCACACAAGACAAACTAAAACATTTCCAAAGAGGCTTCGTGCTCGTTTCTTGAAAAATGATGTACATTAATAACCAACAGTCCACTGATTTATTATTTTAAGCTTTAGTCTACTTAGATACTAAAGAAATTACACTTTGAATCACCAAAATCCCTAAAATATCTAATTCAATCCACCAAATACTGTTTAGACTACATAACTTCATTATGATAAGGGTTTTGTGTCATCTTGAAAAAGACTGAAATAATGGATAAATGTAAGTGAAATTTGAGTAAATCTGTCTTTTTTTCTGCATGTTGTGGAAATATACAACCTAACTTTCAAAACATCCCATGTGTTTTCAGGTGCCTGATGAGGTTGCAGGCTGTTAAGCTTGTTTTTTACAAGTGTTGGCAGTTGAGGGCGCTGTAGTCACATAATTATCATCAGCTCTGCAGCATCATGACCAGTCAGGGATCCAGCAGCCTCCACATTATAATAAAACTCAACAGAAACTCATCACAGCCACCGTTTTATCATATAGTGTGTAGAATTGAGCCACATTCTGTCAGTTATTTCAACAGGAATCAGATTCAAGTTGTATCAAACTTATGTAAGATAAATAATTGAATAATTTATCACTGGGGTGGATGCAGGGAGCTGATTGGTCTCTCTCTCTGCAGCTCTCTCTCTGTCAGGTTTCTAGTAAAGTTAAACCCTCCTGAGCTCAGAGAGAGTCAGCTGTGAGAAACAACTGATCATCAACCAAATGTGTGGATTATAAGGAAGAAGAAACCCGTCTTGCGGTTCTGTGGAGGATGAGGACTCTGTTTTGACTCAACTCAGAAAACACCGGTTCATCTACCTTATCTTATTTCGTCCTGACTGAGTCAACATGCAGCAGCCTGAAACTCCACAGACAGCTCAGCCAACAGCTGCAGAAGAGCTGGACCCAGCAGGTACACTTACATCCACTTCTTAAAGCATTGTTTTTCTGTGGCATGCTTTCATTCAGTGCTGCTCCTGTAATAGAAAGCATTTATTTGCATTGGCAGCAATAAATACGTGAGCAAAAAGGCTGCAAAAAGTCCCACAAAAGCAATTTTGCTCTCAGAGACAGGCTTCTTCTTTTAGAAAAACAAACTTAAAATGCTTTTCCCACAGGTGCTTATACTGTTTATACGTTTACTCGACTACCATCCAGAGGAAAATAGCAACTTCTACTCCTATATATTAATTTGGCACGTAGTTATTTGTTAGATTGACCATTAGGATGTTAAAAACTTCCTTGCAATTACAACAAAGCTCTTAAGAAAGCTGCAAAAACTACAGCGGTAAAAAGAAATTCTGCAAGCTGTTGATAACAAAACCTGTCAAAGATAGGCATGCAAATATGAAGCATTTTTTATATAATAAATCAAGCAGTATGCTTAAAACATGCTGTATTAGTAATGAAACATGGACAGAAGGCATTTTATCTTCATAATAAAGTACTTTTACCTTTGATCCATTGAGTACACGTTGTTGATAGTTACTTAATAAGATTTTAAATGCCAAACTTTTACTTTTTCACAAAAATTATTTCATTTTCTGTTTGCTGTCTTGAGAAAAGTTAGCTTTAGAAGTTTATGTTTGGATTTGCTGGTCAGAGTTGGATTCAGAGAGAAAGATGATTTAGTTGTAATGAATGTAAAAAGCCTTCCTGTCTCCCATTCAGCTCAATACCTGCGTCGGAGGAAATCCGCTCTGTGGATCACTGTGTCCCTGCTGAATCTGGGTCTGGTGATTCTAGCTCTGGGTCTGATCGCAGCCACCCGCACCGACAACGTGCCTGTTGCTGGATATTATTCTGGCATCACTGTGAGTCCCAGTCACCTCCACAGTCTTTATGTTCCTTTGTCCCAACACTGAGAATGAACTCAAACATTAACACTTTATGGCGCGTGCTCTCTTGTTTCTCTCTCTTTGCCCCTTCCAGCTCAGTTTTGGAGCATTTCTGGGCATTGTTGGCATCCACCTGGTGGAAAACCGCAGACCTATGGTGAGTCTGTGCCTCTGACATTTGACTCAAAATCACATACGAATGATGATTTTATTTATTCAGCTCATCTGAGACCATTTCTTTCTTCATTTAGAACTCCCACTTTATTGAATTAGTTCACTAGAGCTCACAAAACAGCCTCAAAGATGTGCCTGGATCCCAAAACACAGATAAAGCACTTGTGCACATCTTTTCCATACCTTCACTGTTTGTTTTTCACATCTTTCACATCCAGTGATAAACATGCTCCTTTAATTAGTCTTTCCATGCTGCGTAGTCTGTGGTTATCCAACCTGGCGTTCAGGACCTTTTCATGTGGTCGCAAGATAAGTCTAAGGGGTCGTATTAAGACTAACAGGCCAGGAAGTAGAAAAAGTATGTTTATGCTACACAAAATGATATTTATCTTTTCAAAAATAACTGGATAATTTAAATAAAGTTACCCAGTGGTTGAACTGGTCACAAACAAATTAGCCACAGTGAGCATTTAAGAGTTGATTTCATTTGTATTTTTGTAAAAATATAATGCAAAAATTCTCCAGAGGCTCGTCAGAGGGTAATGTGAATCAAGATGCACGTACTTCCATTACTGAATTTGAGTACTGAGCTAAACAACGGTGCTAATTCTGCAACGAGGTGTCATTAACTCGTTGAAGAAGAACAGAGCACAAATGAAAGCAATGTGAAAGTGCGTTACAGATATGGCATCTGGCAAAGAGGATTTGTTGGATGTATTAATTTCAGTGTGTCAGTTAACACATCTAATGTTTTGTTGAGCCTCCATTTTCCATTACGTCAGTGGAGCTGAAGCTTTACTGGATGTTAAAGTCGTGCGCATTATATAAGTCAAAGTTTGTCTTTTTCTTCTGCACTTTTGCACTTTGTGTTTTTATCAAAACACCAAATTTTCTATCTCAGGACAAACATATGTTGATTTTATTTATCATTGTTCTGATAAATAAAATTGCTGTTTGGAATTGCATTGTCCTTCAGTTAGATTTAGTTCCACAATACTGCAAGTTTGTGGCCATAATGTGCTGTCAAATGCAGAATTATGTAAATAAAACAGGAGACACTGCAAGCTATGTAAGGAATGCAAATAGTAAATGGCTTTTTAGGTATTTAATGACTTAATTTACTGTAGGGACATGATGTTTTTTTTTGTCTCCTGATGAACTAAACAATGTTTGTTGTGATAAAACTGTGTCACATTCACGATGCAGACCCTGTTTGTTCTCTGTCAAGGTGATTTCTGTCATCTTTTCAAGCATCCAAAGAGTTATCTTCTAAAAATGAGACACTGTTCCTGGAAAACGGGACATATATATATATACACCATAAATTATAGGATCATGTTACATACTTTGCAAATTCACTAAACTGTTTTGCGGGAAATTGCTCCGTTATGAGCAAGAAGCAAATCTGATTACGTCGATGGCTTCGTAATGTGTTCTTGGACCTTGTGCCCGGTCCAGTGTACGTGACTGGATTTGTGGTCGGGGGGGAAGTCAATGCATTTGTCTCTGTACTTCCATGACAACAGGGCAAATTGCATTAGTATTGGTCAGCTGCTGACAGGGATCCTTTTTTTCAGGCAGTGACACAGGTATTATATCATCAGAGTTCCTCTCTATGGGTTCAAACAATCATCATGTTAATGGCTCCAGAAAAGAGACACTTACAAGTAGACAAAGACTCGTCTGTAAGGAGTATTTCTCAGATAATCCCCGCCAATGTAGAGTGGATAAGCCCTATCTTGAGAACTGCGCACTGCTAAACTGCTAGATCAGTCTGAAGCCGATCTCAGCCAGGTTGTGATAATCAATAGTCAACCTGTGCAACTTAAAGGCAACCAGAAGCTGTGCTGTGTCATTCAAGTCGTGAAGTCAGTATCACATTCACAGCACATGAAACCCTGCATGTGTCTGAAGACTACACCAGTGACACAGAAACCTCAGCAGTCCTTTTTCTCACCTCTCAAACAGTTCTATTCTTTATATTCAACACATCGAATTTTGCTAACTAGCAGAAAAAACCCAGTGCACTGATGGTACAGTTATGTTTCTCAATCTCCTGACAAAAGTCCTCTAATTTTAAATTTTTTTTGTCCTTTATTGGGTAGTGTAAGTGGAGATACATATAGGAAATGAAGTGGAGAAAGGTGGCTAACAAGCATAGGTTTTTCATTTCAAAACAAAGACTTGATTGCCCTTGTCACGTAATATCTAACTATAAATGAAGAAATCCGTCTGTTTGTGTGTCTGCTCTTTGCTTTTCTTGACAACCACTCATCCAATCTACATCAAACTGTGCAGGTTTAGCGCTTGGAAGCTGAGAAGGTGCAGTGTCGAGTTTGAAGTCATTTTAATGAGCAGCGGCCAGTTTTGGGGTCCTTGTAAGGTCTTAATAGAGGTTTTAATTTGGCATATGGTTGCATGTGGGCACAGAGGGCAACAATAGACATGGCTATGTTCGTACCACTAAACTAATTCACCTCTTAGTATGATAAGAAAAAGTACAACAGCATCAGAATTAAAGTAAATTACAACTTGCAGGCTTGGTGCTCTACAGAAAATTATAAAAAGTGTTCCTCGTGCCTGTTGATGCGACTGTGGCACATCAGTTCCTCTGTGTGTGTGTGTGTGTGTGTGTGTGTGTGTGTGTGTGTGTTAGTGTTGTGAATTTTTCATGTGGCGTCCAGGGTGTCGTGTGCCTGCTCAGATCACATTGGCTTACTTTAAGCCACAACGTACCGTATCTAATCCAGTCTACAAAAAGATAGTCTTCCTTTTGCTGGTCACACACAAGGAGTAAGGCAGCATCTGTCTGCGCGTACGACTGACAAAGTCTAGTATAAAGCATCAGTTAACAGAGATTAAGTCAGGTTTGGTTCAGTATTTTCTGTAGTCCTCATTGTTTCACTCCTCATGTCGTGTTTGTGGCTCTGAATGTGTGAAAGACATGAACAACTACCTGCTGTCTCTGGCATCACTCCCACTTCTGTGCTTTAAACTTTAATGGTGTGGCTGCTGCCTCACAAGCGCTGGTCTGCGGTATCTTTCACGAGTCACGATGTTTCAAACAGGTGTCTTCTTTCCTCCTGCATCTGAGGCTCGCACGGTAACACGAGAGCCGACTGGCAGAGCAAAGCCACTCATTAAAGAACAACTAACCATGGCACAATACTGCGGACACCTGAGAGCTCTGGAGCTTGTCTCGCTTCCTGGATTGTCAGTCCTTTTGGTGCTTTCTCCTCATAAAGCGGGGCAATAGCGGGTTTGACGTGGTTTGAGCCTTAAACAGTCAGAGAAGTGACAAGTTCATCGGCTGCTGCCAAGCAAGGAAGGTTTCTGTTTGACCGTAATTTACTTCTTATACAGAGTTTATATACCAAAGACAATAGGAGTGTAAGTAGGAAACTGCCACAATGTTAAGCTACCTGTCTAATATTGTACATGTCCCTCTAGTGTCGCCAAAACTCTGGACTCCAGACCTCTGTGGGTGGTTTAGATCCTTTGGGTCCTGTGTTGCTGCCAGCTGGAGCCTCCATAGATCGGGCCTGGTCCAGTCCATCCCACGCGTCCTCAACTAGATTGAGATCTGGCAAATTTGGAGTGCGGGTTAATGCCTGGGGCTCTTTGTTGTGTTTCTCAAGCCAGTCCTGAGCAGTTTTTGCAGCGTGGCAGAGAGGATTGTGTGCTTGGTCTGCCACAATTGGGTTCTGTATGTCAAAGTAACATCCACATGAATGCCAGAACCCAAAGTTTTAGTTTTTTGGTTTTAATGTTGTGGCTGTAAAACAGGAAATCTAACTCTCTGAGGTGCTAAAAAAAGGCAGCAGTGGTATCTTTAATTTGTTCCATTACTCATATTATTCATGTTCCTATTAATCTACAATAATCGTAAATAAAATCCAAATCAATTGCTCTATAAATGTTGCTGTTTCTGACCATAAGAAAGTGAAAAAAGTGAGCCCTCTGAAAACCATACTGTAATTCTAACATTGCCCTGTGGAGGATTTTGTGGTTTTCTTACCCTATAACAGTGACAACAGCAGGCTGGCTGGCAGTCTGAAAGTTTTGGTGTGCAGTTAAACCTGAAGTGAAAATTATTCATAGTGAGATAAATACAAACATTGTACTTTTTGTTGGATTAAAAACTGACTGAATCACACCCTGCAGGGCATATGATGAGATCTCTATAATAATAAGTATTTATGGAAACCAAAAATTTCAACCACAGTAGAAAATTTACCAGTATAAAACAGGAATTGATGCCATTTCATTCAACGTTTCAAGACTTTTTCTACCACAAACTGATGTCGCTGTCTAGTTCTCAGTGTTTAAAGACAAATACTTCAGAGATCAGTCCTCTATGTGGTCACTGATATTGAACAAATAACTCCTAAGCTAGTACATTTCATTTCATCCTTTGAAAAGACTGTTGAGCATGAAATTCTGTCTGTACAAGAAAGAAAAACTCCCGATCTACTTGCCGCTCTGATAGCAGGCTTCACTGCCCTGATACCATGTAAGATTTCTTTATGACTAAATGCTTCATGTAGCTCATGTTCCTGGTTCCAGCAGCTCCTCTGTACTTAGTGCCTCTATCTCACAGCCTGCCGTCCTCATGGTCACCTTGCAGCTCCGAGTGCAGAGGGGTGAACCTTTAAAGGGCCGTATTTTACCCAACAGGCCGCGGGACGATCACTTCTTATTAGCAGTGTGTCCAACTGTGGTCATGATTGGACTCCGGACCACTGAGCAGGGAAGGAGACCTTGCAACGGTCAGCGACTTCAGTTACATAACACGATAGGTATCTTTACTGAAGCTATAAAACTCCTCTTTGTGTCTTTATCTCTAATGTCTTTTCTTCTTTAACACGGTTTCTTTCTCTTTTATTTGTATTTTTTTCGCTGTATTTTAGCCGTGGAAGATGCCTTCAGATTATAAACGTAGCCTGTCTGTTATAACAGTGTATCAAAATATACAATGCGAATACAATGTGGTGTGGTGGAGGAAGTACAGAGATCCTTAACACTGTTAGAAAAAACTTAATTACAAGTAAAGATTTTGGGTTTAAAATGTTACTTAAGTAAAACTATATCAAACCTGGAAAATCTACTATTATATACAATATTATTAAATGAAGAGATACACATACTTAACTATTTTCGCTATTGTTTTGGACTGCAATTAATGATTATATACTTGAGTCTTGCAGAGATCCGGCAGAGACCCCTTTATACATTTGATTATTTTGTCAATCTAAAAGTATAAACTTCAAAATATTTTTTTAAAAATAATTCAAATAGTTTAAAGGCTATTTTGGCTGTCAACAAGCAGATGTTTCTGGTTAAAAAAAAAAACACCTTAAAAACCTGTCTGTTTGGTAGCGTGATGAGGAAAGTTCATCCAACCTAACCATAGTGTCCACTGTTTAAATTTCTTGTGTTTCATACCCACTCTTTTCCCCACATTCCCTGCCTGTACCTCCACTGCCGCCATCAATAAGAAGTGTAAAAATTAAGAATATCTTTTAAAAAGCTCCAAAATCCTACTTTACACTGTCTGCTCAGCACCAAACAGCAGACAGACACAGTTGGCTGAAGAACATAGTCAAGTGTTTAGCAACTGAGGAGCCAGATATTTGCTGGTGGAGACCAAAATGGAGCTGAAAGAAGTCAAACATTGGAATTAGATTCATTATTTGACCAGAGGCATGACTCAGATTGTTAAGTAGAGGTAGTTAAAATCTTATTTTGCCTTGTTTACAGGCCAAGCCGAGCTTCAAGCCACTGAGGGAATCCAACGGGAAAACTTAAATGATGCGCTTCGTTACCTGGTCAGATGAATTAAAGTCCAAGTCTTTTTGCTTTTCAATGCAAACAGTGTATTTATTTTGTATCAAAAAATTATTTAAATTGCATATTACCAGACAAACATCTTCATGTAACTTTTGTTGTGTTGCCGCACAGCGGTCAAAAACTGGTGTCCTTGTCTGGTTGGAAACCCTGCTCGGACACAAAGGTTCCTACCTTATATAGGTAAAATTCACCATCAACACAATGAAAGTGGAATCCATTCACACCAAATAATTTACACTTCCTGATCTGCTCCTACACCTTATATTTTGTAGAATCTTTCACGTAAAATCTAAAAAGTTACCTCAAAAAGTGGCGAAGTAAATAAATTAAATTTAGTACCTTGCAAGTGTAGTACTTGAGTAAGTTACTTTCCACTATGACTATCCTTTCACTGTGTCTTTACCAACACGTCTCCCAAGAGCAGAAAACCATCTACAGTGTGTGTGTGTGTCTTCAATCTTTTACAGTATTTGACTTTTCGGTATCAGGGGGGGTTTGGGTGTCGTGGATATTTTATGTGCCGGCAGCTGGTGCTAAGGTAATGTGAAGTAATGCAGTTGTCAGGCTCTATTGTCTCTGCTGCTGGCCTCATCTCCCACTCGGAGCCCATAAAAGTGGAGTCATTTAAACCGCTAATGAAGCGGAGAGTCTGGACCAGTGGCAGATAAAACCCACCCAGAAAACGCGTATTTTCTCTAGCCTGGCTCTTATTTCACTTTGCTGGAGGGAAATTGATTTTAGAATACCATTTAGATTTCCTTGTCAAATAAATGTGATCAGTTTGTTTAAAACATTTGCAACACTTGAACAGTCACATTTGTCATGAAGAACTAAACCCTAAATTGAGTTTATTACTTCAAGGACCTGCATTTGTCTTTTATCTGCACTGTGAGAGTGTGTACATGCAGAATGAGACAACTCGCACCTTTAACTGACTGCTTAAATATCTGTTTCAAGTCTCACAAATGGTTTCAGCTGTAACTTATTAAACAATACAACCAAGAAAGGACTTCTACATGACATAATTTGGGTCACTAGTCAGAAAAGACCTAAAATTTTAAATGCCATCACAGATCAAAGAAAGCCTCTAATGGGTCAAAGAAGTTGCTCATATCACTGCATGAAAAGCTACTCTACCTTTTGTCTTTTGTTCTTGTTGCTACCAGACGAGACAGTTGGGGGGAGAGCATGTGTTTCTATGCAGGAGGTTCGGTCCAGAAGGAGTGATTGAAGCGACAGTAACCGATGCTCAGTGCTAAAGTTTATGATCAGACATCTGCGATCAGCCAGCTGGGTCTGCTACGATATCAGAACATGACTGCATCTTAGAGTAGAAACCTTAAAGAAGAAGAAGAAGAAGAAGGTGTTCAGCTTGTTTGAAAAGTTTAAAAAAAAATCTAAAGGTATTGACCAGTAATCAGAGCAGAAAACAGTGTGGATTTATGTGTGTGTGTTAGTGTGTGACAGATACGGGGAATTAGATTGACCTTGCTGGTACAAGAGGCCGTCCTTCTGTCCTGTACGTTGTTCCTCGGCTTGTAAATCAGCCACAAAGCGCCTCTGCGTTGGCAGACAAAAAGCTGTACATTTCCTTTATCGTCCTGCAGCCCAGACGCTGCAGACGACCAATCAGGACAAACACCAGCAGAGACAAAAAGCTTAGATACGCAAGTTTGTGTGTGTGTGTGTGTGTAAAGTAAAGTCAAGTAATGTGAAGTGAAGTAAAATCCCTGCATATTAATTCATTAACGGAATACTAAGCAGAAAAGAGAGAAGAAAATGAAACAGTGATACTGAATTAGAAATAGATACTGAGAAGTGATCAGTTTTTAGTATCTTCTTAATTTGTTATAGTTTTATGTTGCAGATTTCCAATTTATTTGCAATTTCCTGATGTATTTTACATTTTCTGTGCATTCATCTTTGGATACTTGAAATCTGTTTTCAATCCAAACAGTTTGTTTATAGCACGAAACATAAGCTGCACGACTTAATCTGATGGCACATTTTTTAAACTTTTAGCACAGTTTACCTCCTTTTTCCTCATTTTTAGCTTGTGGCATCAATAATCTTCATCAGCTTCGGAGTCATCGCGTCTTTCTTCTGTGCCATCGTGGACGGGATCATTGCCTCGGAGTTCATTGTAAGTATCACACGTGTTTACATGCCTGAAAAGAAAGAAGTACAAACTAATTCAGCCTGTTTTGTCTGAACAAACAGTGACACACAAACCAAATCTAATCAGACGGGCTGAGGTCAGCAGATGGGTTTTCACTCGGACACATCGGTCAAGATCAGGAAATGTGTAGATGCAGGGATACTAATCTCAGCGCTCGACCTGCTGAAGACCTGAAAAAATGTTCAGGGTGGTAGTTCTGATTAAACATGACCTTTCTCTGAGCCACAGAAAACTCTGATGCAAAGAAGTAAACTGTAAATCAACAGGGCAAACTGACATATTAAATTTATTTATATGTGAACAAACTAAAGAAGGCAAAGGTCAGATAAGGTCAGTGGTGCTGCCTTACTGGATATCGTAGATGTCGACACCTCAGTTTCCCTAATGAATGTTTAAAAGCTGGGCTGATATCGACAGCGCTATCAAACCTCTGCAGATATATAAACACTGTGCTCTCGGGACAGTAAAAGTCACATTTATTGAACATTCAAGCTTTGGATGGCAAAAATGGTTTTATTACATTCCTATTGCATAAAGTCCAGTGAGGTTTAATGCAGTAGGTTTTGCAGTCTGGTGCGGATAGACGCTGTAAAGCTTCACTGCTGCAGTGACGCATAGAAAGAAGAAGAAGAAGAAGAAGAAGAAGAGCAGGAAGGTGGACAGAATAAGACAAACCAGGATTCATTTTCACACGGGTTACTTTATAGAATACAAGAGGCAAAAGGAGCCTTGCTGACACTATGAAGTCCTCAGAAGAAATATGTTTGTATTGTGATTCTAAATGATTGCATTTCATGTATGTAGCTTATATTACAAATCTTCTTACTTGTTAAGGACATCAGGCCCCTGCAGGAGGACATGTGTGACTTTTACTCCAGTGGATCGGGCTACCTCTATGACAGCTACTATACTGAGGTGATTCTCATACATGCACCACCTCTATAAGCACAAAAAATTAGTCAGTGAGCAAATATATTTTAAAGAATTAGATTAATAATCAAAACGCTTATAGTAATGCTTGCATGTCCCCTTTAAATGGTGTTAATGATGCTTTCCAGGCAAATACTTGATTTTGGAGCCTTTTGATGCCTAATTGAACAAAGTGTGACATCTAGTGGTCAAATAATGTTAATGCACAGATTGACTAAAATGAACAACTGCATCTATTTTTTTCTTTCATCAAACCAAATTCCAATAAAACAGAAGATAAACTGACAACTTCATGTGTTGTTGTATCAGTTTTCACGAACCTCTTTTTAACTTTTTGAACCCATAACACTGCAGGTGTCGTGTCGTTCATTCGACAAGACATGCAAGCTGAAACTGAGGAGTGACACCTGCTACTGCTGCTATCTGTACAACTGCGGGAGGTAAGACCTTACCGAGAACCGAGCAACATCAAATTGCATTTCTTTATCTCTGGGAGCACAACTTGTATTGGATAAACAAGAGTCATGCAGCTGGGTTTGCATGACCACTTCAATTTTTAGGTCTTTTGCATCATATTTCAGATGAATTATCTACTTTTCAGACAATACAAGCACTATTCCCCATTCATTTCAGTAGACTAGCTTGTTTTTACGATAAAGTCACTATTTTACAAACTGCTTTTACAGGCTGTTGGAAATCACTCTTAAAGGACTCTGACAGGGATCATGTGATTTTGCACTTTGTTGCATTACAGAGGTCTCTTTTCTACAGCCACCTTTCAAGTCCTGGATGTTAATAGTTTTCTATGAGCACCAAAAGTCTCTCCCTGCATGCACCCATCAGTTATGAGCTGATAAAAGCTGCTTTGAAGACATAATAAAATAATAAAGTGAGTGTGAGTGACGGACAGTGTGAGAGAGTCTTTGATTTCTTCCTTTCTTGGAAGGTTTAAAATAAAACCACCTGTCATATGCAGTGGAAGATGGGAGCTGTACAGCAGGAATTATTAACCCATAAGGACCCACGGTGACACAGGTGTCACACACCCTTTAAGTATTCTGGAAAGTTCTTAAAAGACATTTATTCTTGAATTTACCTGATGTGGTCTCAAAGTGACATCCACTTAACATACTGGTGAAGTCATGTGACAGTATGTGAATTGCTGTCCATATGACATCACTTCCAAAATGGCGGTGTGCCAGGTAAGCACATGGGAGAAAACTTGCTAATTTAAAAAGCTTGTTTTTTGACAGCAAAAGTAAATTTCAACCCATGTACCAATTATAATCCTTCAATAACATGTCCAAGATCACATATAAGTGGCTCTGATCACATTCCTCACACAAATAGATACATATAAAATTTAGCAAAAATCACTGTGACATATATGTTACATCGGGCCTTCAGCGTAAGAAATACCATGTGACATATTTGTCACAATAAGGAAAAATAGCAATGAGTTGCTCAAATAATTAAGGTAAATCAGTAAATTTTTATCAATATATTTTTCTGTGGTTCATTTGAAACAAAAATAAACAAAGAAAAATTAAGTCATGACATGGTGTGGATAATAAAATCGTTCAGGTTCCCTTCATTATTGTGTTTTTGCACCATGTCTTATGTTTACTGTATAAATGTGTTGCTCAGTGTTCCACAGCAACAGCAATACTTGTAGTATGAGGTTGTTTTATGGGTCAGTTTGCACATTTTTTCGGCTGTAAAACAAATTAGAGTAAAATTTTTTGCTAAATCTTATTAATAAAGAAGAATTTTTGATTTATATTGTGAAAATGCAAATAAAAAGGCAACTCTGTGTTTCTAAAGAAGAAACTGTCAGGTGGATTTATTTTCATATAACACATATAATTTATATTAAATGTCCTTTTAACGCCCAATGTGACGTATATGTAACATTACAGATCTTGGACACTAGGGGGCGCTTTCCCAAAATAACATCAAAAATGTGTTCTATGTAGTCCAACTAGTCTGTTTTATATCCAGCATAATTTTCCTTTAAGGAAAAATGGGTCTGGGTTCTTATGGGTGACGCTACTGGGTTATTCATCGGGAATCATCGGAGGCCTTCAGCTCAATCTTTAAACTTTTTTTTTATCGTAAACTGTGGATATTTAAAATGATATCTGTGAATTTTTAGCTTGATGTATCAAATACTTCACAGGATAATATAAAATTAAAAACCGCCCACTGACCCACATTCAGCACATCACTGATATGTGAGGCTATGTTTGAATAACAGTGTGTCAGGAACTATTGAAAATAAAAGCCTAAAAATTTTTATTGTTCTTTCAGTCGTCATTAATTTAGAATTATTTAGAACAATATTGGACAAGAAGTTCAAATAATATCTGATAATGAGTGAACTGAAATTGGAAAAAAATGAAAGCCATCATGAAAAGTCTCATCTTTGAGCACACATTAAACACCGCATTCATTAGTTATCATATTAAATGATATTTTCTGAACCACATGTAGTTGCATGTCACAATAATACAAAACAAAACACATAGAACTCTTTTTAAATATATAATACTTGGTCACAATTTTTTTTAAAAATGTTCTTGAATGAAAATGCAGTCATCAGATGTTCAGCTTAATACTGCTTACTTACTGCTACGTAGTGGAAGAGATCTTGATGGTACACTCTTAACATCGAGTCTCAGTACAGGCGTAGGTAGTGAGCGTGTCAGTTCTCGAGCTTTCAATAACCCGTTTAGCTTAGCTATTACACATTCTATATGTTTTGTTTTGTATTGTTGTGATAGGCAACTGCTAATGTGTGCTTAAAGTTGGGACTTTTCATGAAGGCTTCAATTTTTTTCCATATTTCAACTCACCCATTTTCAGACATTGAATCTGCTTGTTCTATACTGTAGATTCTGAATCAATGACTTGATGTGAAATAAGAATAAAAGTTTCAGACTTTTATCTTTAATAGTTCCGGAGATAATGTCCTTCAAACATAGCCTCAATTTTTAAAAAATGTGCTAAATGTAAAGAAAAGAAGTAAAAATTTAATAACCAAATTGATGTGACCATGGTTTACAGTTTCCTGTGATGCCATGTAGGCCGCTTCCATTAGGACTCCCAAAATCTTTTTGGGAGTCCTAATAGACAACAAGTCCTTGTGACTTAACTTCAGTTTCATCACATAGATTTGTTTTTACAGTTTCCTGGGACGTAAAAAATATGACTCAGCAAAGTAAACACTGGTTATAACGTTAAATTACTGATTTAAATCAAATGTTGCACATACACTGATCAGGCATAACATTATGACCACCTGCCTAATATTGTGTTGGTCCCCCTTATGTGGTCAATAATGCTCTGAACCATTGGCCTTGGACAAGAGGACCTCTCAGGGTGTCCTATGGGGTCTGAAACCAGGACGTTGGCAGTGGATCCTTTGGTTACTCTGACTTGTGCAGTGGAGCCTCTGTCAATCAAACTTGTTCCACTGCATCCTGTTGATGCTTGATCAAAATGTGGTGTAGGAAGTTTGGAGGTCAAATCAACATGTTGGACCATTGTCATGTTCCTCAACATGTTCCTGATTGTTTGATAGTTTTTCCATGTGGTGGGGTGCATTTTCCTGCAGGGGCAGGCCAGTGACATTTGGGATTTCCATTTGTATGAGGGAATGTGTTTGTTGTGGGACAATGTTTATCTGGGTATCTAAGTCTCATCAACACAGATGTTAAAATCCAAGATTTTCCATCAGAACACCACATAGTACCAATATGATCAACGTTATTCACTTCACCTGTCAGTGGTCATAATGTTGCGGTTGATCAGTGTATATTCATTCCCACTTGATTAAAAAAAAAAAAAAATTTATTTTAACATTACCCCACCTGAGAAACAGTATTTTAATTGAATCTTTCTTTAAATCTGCTTTTACCTTCCTAATCTGGATTTTCTTTTCTGCAGTTAAAGCATTTGAAGGATAGCATCAAGGGGCAGTTTTGTAGGTTATGAAAATTTCAGGCAAGTTAGACATGGTTGAGAAGAAATTGGTCTAAAAATTTGATGATTAGAGATGGAATAAACCTATTGCTGGTTAACTTAAATCACAGCGAGCCTTTAGTAGTATTAATCACTCCTGTAGTGCTAACTCAGCCTGTCTGATGTGATTGTAAATGAACATACTTTGCAATTTATAGCAATAATGATAAGTCCTCCTTACCATTAGCTCACAGCTGTATTGATCTCTGCCCTCTTCCCCCTCCAGCACAGACTACCACTCACATTACTATGCATTCACCGGGGTGAGCAGCTGCTGGGACGTCATCCACCTGCACCGGCTGCTGTGGGCTTCGGTGGTGCTCAGCGTGATCGGCTTGTTCCTGGGCATCGTCACCGCCGCCATCCTCGGAGCCTACAAAGATATGGTGAGCAGGAGGGCCGAGAGGAGCTACAAAGACAGGTCTCTTTGAAGTAAAAAAAGTTCAAACAAAGTAAATTCAAAGGCTGTCTGAGCGCAAAACAAGCCTGTAATACTGCGTGGCTGACACAGATGTTCAAGCTTTTTATTATACTTGTGACTTTTTCCTTATTGCCCACAGGCCAAATGCAGTGTGTGATTTTGAACAGCGTAAACTCCCTATCTCTGTGTGTAGAGACCCTCCAGGATGTGTCTTAATACATTATTTAATGGCAGCTCCTCAGTTGGGCTTATTTTAAAATACAAATCTCCCTTGAATCTGATCAACACAGTTCCTCATCTACTGAAACTCATGAGGCTGAACTGTCGAAAAAGAAGCACAAGCTGCATAATTTGTTGTATTTTGTATTGTATTTGCTCATGTTTTCTGTCTTCTAACTTTTCCTCTGTTACACTACCACAGACACAATGCAGATTTATGTGTGTGCAGATTTGTTTCACTGCCTATAAAATGCAATTTCTCTTTTGCATGAATGTCCGTCTGGTAATCCATTTCAAGGACATGAAAATCTCTCATCTTATTTTATTTTAACTGTATTTTACGACTACGGCTTATACGGTACATTAGGCAGCAATCATACTTCATTACGTTTCATGTGATGAGCAGCCTCCTTTATCTGCCTTCATCTAAAACTTTTTTTTTAACGGTTTTCTGCAGCAGAAGCCCACTCCTCCGGTGGCTCCCAGTCCGGTGCCTCCACCTCACATCCTGTACAACCCGGCTCAGCACATGCTCACCTACCCCGGCTTCTGTCCTCCAGGCCAGACTCTGCCCGCCTACCCCAACTATCCAATACCCATGCAGGTTAACCTTACTGTTATGTTGTAAAAAAAAAAAATCTTGCCTGTTCCCCGCAAAATCCCTGCATGTTTAAAAGTCAAAGTGGAGGCTAAAAGGGGTCATAAGTGTCAAATACTATTTGTTTGTTTGCAACACGGAGACATATTTCACCCCCATCACACACACACACACACACACACACTCCCTACTCTCTTGACCACATCTGTAAAGTGTGAGAATGCAGGTGTTGTTATGACTTTTGACAGGAACCTTTTCTGTTTCCGTGGGCAAACTCCACCCACATTAAGTAGACACTCAGCAGGGGAGAGGAAAAACATATAGACATTCTCTGTCAGGGGAGTCCTGCCAACATTACACTCTGTAGCTGCATATGCTATAATCTCTGTAATAGCTTTACAAAATGAGCAGCAGAAGTAAACAGATGACAGCCCTGAACATCATCTGTTCTGGAACTCATCTTTGATCATGACAGTGAAATAGAGGAGGATGTGTCTGAAGATGAAGACCATCTTGAGGTCAATTCTGAGTCTGATGATTCTGATTCTGAACCAAATGAGGAAACTGCTATTCATAGTCCTCCAAGCAAGACATTCACATCAAAAAATGATGAAATACAATGGACTTCATCCCCAAATATACGTCAGGCAAGACTGACGTATATTTGGGAATATACATCTATTATGTTTTCTATTAGGTCTGCAGAAAACATAATAGAGACAGTGCCAGGGTCCACTTGGATGGCAGTGACTCGTGTGACAGACATCAAGTCAGCTTTTGAGCTGGTCATGCCCAACTCAATACAGAAACTCATTCTCGAAATGACTAATCTAGACAGAAGGCATGTTCTGGGGGAGAAGTGGAAGGAGCTGGATAAAATGCATCTACATGTATATCTGGGGGTCCTCATCCTGGCTGGGGTCTAAAGTCAAAGGATGAATCAATAACCAGTCTGTGGGATGCAGAGACAGTCAGGGCTATGCATCCGATTTGATAATCGAGAGACAAGGGCTGTCAGATGGGAGAGAAACAAGCTGGCAGCTATTAGGACAGTGTGGGACAAGTGGGTAGAGCAACTTCCACTGCTCTATAACCCAGGCCCTAATTTCACAGAGGATGATGTTGATGACGTGGAAGAGGTGCCCTGTGTTAATTTGTCATCACTCCATAAAAAGAAAAAAATTTAAAATGTAAAATAACATTTAAAAAAGCAGCGTCATGTAAAACTATTGTATTTTATATGTAGGTCTTTCCAATGTACATTAAAAAAAAGTTTTAACATGCATTTTTTTTTATGAAGAACTAGTAAATTATGCTCATTGAACCATGATCTGTGAGAGGTAAAGATCACCATTGCACTAAATATTAATATCACTGCTGCTCCTGAGAAACAAACGTAACAGGAGGGTTAACAAAATCAAACCTTTATGAATAAAAACATCTATTACACAGTAGTAAAAGCACAGGTGTAAAAAATGAAATTCAGGATGGCTGAATACAGCTGCTAGACACAGAGTTTTCTGTGCATTAACAGCAAAATGCTGCTGAATCTGGTGTTTTTCAGCTCAAGGACAGAAATTTCCAGAGTACAAAAAGTACAACACAAAAGGGCAATCACCTTTGACAGATGGTTATTCTCGTACTTTTTGTACTTTTATTTTTTGTACCTTTAAGAGAGGTTCCTTTGTGTCACACTTGGACATTGACTATGGCAACTCCACCCTTGGATTTATCATCTAATTAGGTCTACTGGAAAAGCTCAGATTGCTTTTATTTGATTTTCCTGTGATATACAGTATATTGTGAAATGAAATAATGATAATTTGAAAAAAGGACCAGATGACTTGAATAACTATTTGCCAAGAATTAGTCATTAGGTTGGCTGCACGGTGGTTCGGTCATTAGCACCGTCACCTCACAGCTAAAAGATCCCCGGTTCGTGTCTTGGCCTGGGCCTGGGATCTTTCTGTGTGGCGTTTGCATGTTCTCCTTGTGCAGCGTGGGTTCTCACCGGGTACTCCGGCTTCCTCTCACAGTCCAAAAACATGCTGAGGTTAATTGATTATTCTAAATTGTCCGTAGGTGTGAATGTGTGTGTGCTTGTTTGTCTCTATGTGTAGCCCTGTGGTAGACTGGCGACCTGTTCAGGGTGTCCCCTGCCTTCGCCCGAGTCGGCTCCAGCTCCCCCAACAGCCCTATGGAAGATTAGGCGGTATATAGATAATGGATGGATAGACAGTCATTCAGGGGGATTTTCTAGGGGAGTGCATCTGTGCTGAAAGTAAAAAATATTGTAAAAAAGCTGAAAGAAAGCTACCTGGAGCCTTTCTCATATAATACTGGCAAAGGCATCCAAAATAACTTGGTAGTGGTGATTTAAATGATCAAATTAGTTCTGTTGTCTGTAAGACTCTGCTGACAGATTACACGTTTTTGGCCAACATCAATATTTCTGTGGCCAAAATAATATTTCCATACAAATGATGTTGTGTTTGTTTTTGCAACCAAATATTCATTTTCAGTGTTTCTCTCCTGCTCCTTGCTGCACATGTGTGCAGTTTGCAGGTCAACAGACTCCAGGTCTTTTAGATAAGGCCACAAAAAACTCCAAGAATCCTATAATATGCTCTACACAATTGTTTAAGTCATGGAAAATAAGAAAGATGTCAGTTTTGTTTTTGAATCAGCCAGCAAAAAAGTTGTATCATAACATGTTTGAGTTAATTTGCCTTACTATACACTGCACTTCCTGTGTGTGACTGTTGCGCACATTGCAGTGATACATTGTGCAGCCCTGCATCCAGTAGATCGAAAACCCTGCTCAACCAATCATCCAATGGCAATTGTACACCAGGTTTAGGCTGAATAAATCTGTTTGCCTGGAGTCTTTGTTGATTTTGACGAAGACACAGTAGAGTTGAATTGATCGTCTGTTTGCACATCTGGCTGTGGTTTGTACTTTGGAAATGTATGGGTTCAGTCTCAGGGTCCCCTCGTTCTCTGTCACACTACCACAGCTCGTTATAACAGAGCCATCATTAACATTATTCGAAAAACCTGTGTTTTTCCTACTATGACAAGTCAAAATATGTCATGTGAAAATAACCCAGCTTCCATTCCAGTGCATTCGTATAGCAACCAGATTTTTGTCTGTACTAGCACAGCTGTTTCACTGAGGTAAAAACCTGCACAAATCGCACGTCTACTGAGGGAAATATCCTGCTTTTTAAAAAATTATAGTGCCCAATGAATACTTTTTAAAAAGATGCCATGAAGTAAATGGTGACAAATCAACCACCTAATTCTACAGATGTATTACAGTTTTTAAGAAAATCCATATTTAACTTTTTTCTGCAACCTGTATCTGTGGCTGCTAACCAAACTACAGAGAGCACGAAAATTAAAACCACACTCCACATAAAAATGTCAGAGATAATTTTCGGTATCTTTGGCTGAGCTTCCACATACCGTTGCAACCGACCACTCCCTGTCTCTCTTCCTCTCTCACAGCACAACAGCAACTACCAGCCACCCAACACTCCCCAGTTGATGCCCGATGGAGGCCCCGTGTCCACCGAGGAGAACCAGAACCAGCAGCCCTCTCAGGTTCCCCCCCAGCCTCAGCCTCAGGGAGCCACGCAGGACCCCGGAGGCTTCATGCTGACTCCCAATGCTCCTGTCCTCTACGGATCCTCCTACAGCCCCTTTGAGAAACCTCCACCTTACGCCTGCTGCAACCTCTGACAAACGCACCGGGCATGTTGAGGAATAACAATGTCTTCACCTGTCAGACTGAATGTAGCACAATACATTTCATAGGTGTAAAGAGGAAACACTCATGTGAGCTTCACAACTGAAATGCTACATTTCTTATGTGTCTAACAGCTTTAAACTGAAGACAGACAGATTTACAGCTGTGTAGTGTGATTATATAGACATGAGTAAGTCATTTCCAGCGTATTTACTAATGGAAACATGCCTATTTGCTTTCTGGTCGAGAGTTGGATGAAAAGGTTGATATCATCCTCTGACATTACCACCAGCTGCTGTTTAGCTTAGCTTAGCACAAAGACTGGAAGTAAAGGGAACAGCTAGCCTTATGGTTTTAAAGGTTTATTCCACCCTAAAATACTGTGTTATCCAAGCACCTATTGTTTTAAAGGCCTACTTCACTCAAAAATACTATAATATCCAAATAATTATCATTTTAAAGGTTCCACCCGGAATACAATGTTCAAGTCCGTATAGTTTCTAAAGGTGTATTTCCCCAAGTATACTACATTGATTAAGTTCATACAGATTTTAAAGGTTTATTCCACCTAGAATACTACAATGTCCCAAGTATATACAGTTTTTAGAGGTTTACTCCACCCAAACACTACTTTCTGTCTTGCAATTTAACTTGCTAAGAGTTGCATGTTGGCAATTTCTTGTAAGTTGTCTAAATATTTGGGTCATTACATGTACATGTACCTTCTTGTAACAAAACTCAATTTAATATGTCACTCCCTTATTTGGTGACACTGTTAAAAAAAAACAAGGGTCCTAGAAATGCAGCCTCCTCTGCTTTCATTACATGTTGCTCAGCACCTCTAAATCTGACCTGTCAACACATTATATCTCAAAAATCAAACTGTAAAGTGAATAAGCAAATTTCCCAACGTCAAACTTTCCCTTTAAGCCTCAAGCTGACCGTTGAATGCTGATGTATTTCATATAAGTGTCTCTAGTACACTCGACTGTGATCTGATAGTTGTTTCTGTCCTAACTTGTGTAGACCAGATTACGTCCTGTGTTTTGTCTCCCTGTTCTCTCCACTGTACAAGCAATTAAAAGGGCTTTCTTGAAATGTGAACTGGAGAGTAAATGATGCTCGTGTTGCCGTCACTGAATCATGTTTGTGTGAATAATTTAATGTGCACTTTACAGTCAATATACTGCTTGTATTATTGATGACGCATGTTAACTGCTGTGGGATGGGATTGTGTAGCTGCTGCTGCTGCTATTAAATACGTTACGTGTTAAACTGGCACCTCTCAGATATATATACATGTGGAATAAGGGCTTTACCAAAAGTTCGCATGTAAAGGAAGAGTTTAAAAGTGTAATGATAACAATATTGTGCTTTATAGATGAAACCAGGTGAGTAGTTTGGCTCGTTTCCACTCTGTGTGCAAGCCAGTTCTTGCAGAAGCTTCATACTGAGTGGAAACACATAGAAGTGGTATCCATCTTCTTAGCTCTTGTCAAGAAATCAAATAAGTGCATTTCCCAAAAATGTCAAACTTTTGCTTTAAAAACTTGCATTAAAAGTACCATCAGCGCTACTGTTACTGCCAGTGCCAGATGTTTTAACTTTAAAGTGAGATTATGTAACTTTTGAAAGACGAAAAAACATAATCTTGTTTAATTCATAAGCAATAAAGTCTGCTACAGCTTTACTTTGTCTGGAATGAATAGTAGCTTATGGAGGCAGAATTGTGAAGACTTAAGCAATTTTATAGCACACTTTAAACAACAGCTATTGAGCTTTCCAGTAAAGAAATAATAATACAAATTTAACTAACACCTGGAGTAATATAAGCTCAACAAATCCAAAGATTTTTTATGAACAGGCATATTTGTGACAGTGCAGCCATCTGCCTGGTTCAGTTGCTTAGTGCAGCGGATGTTTGCATTTTTAAAGTATGCACTGCTGTTTAACCTTTAAACTTGACCGTATGACCCCACCCTGCTTATGCTGCTGTTTATCTCCTCATTAAAACTTGAGGTCACACTGTCAGTTTAGCAGATGTTAAATAGGCTTGCACTGAGCAAAACTTATTTTTTAAAACGTGTGATGTAAATCATTACAAACTGAGCATGGAGATTCATTCTAGAGTCAAGATTTACTTCATCAAACGTTGATACTATATAGTACAATATTCTAGATTTATGTCTGTAGAATACTTTATGTTGTTAGTGGTGGGGTTACAAATTCCCATCCTGGAATCAAACAAAAGAAATTTACAGGAAAATTAATAATTAATGTAGTTCACTGTTGAAAAAATTACCTTTGAATATCGGCCTCACAGTTTCCTATTCACACTCTTTACTGCTAATATAAACTGATCATCGACTGCCGCCACATTGAGCTCAACTGCTTTGATCTGCAACTAATTAAGAGAAAGTTGCTTTGGTTTCTTATATTTCTAACCAAGTATTAAACATCTGCTGTCACTACCTTTAACCACATGTGTCGCCAAGCCAAACTGTCTTGACATTTACAATTTCAAATTCAGCAGTTATGACTCTTCTATTCAAAGCAGATCAAGAAGTGAGAGTTTCTAATACAACTAATGGAGCGAGGTATAAAAATCTGATCTTGAACAGAACCACACGGCATACAAATGCGTTTTTTGAAAATACAATTTTACTCTATGATGTTCATACAGCTGCTTTTATTTTTAAATAGGTTTTTTCACTGTTGAGGGAAGTAAAAACTCAAAAGGCAGACTTCTCTCAGCAATGTACTCATACTGGCAGTTAAAAGTGAAAAATAAAAACTAAAGAGAAGATACAACACATATGATAAAAAAACAAAACAATAACAGGTCAAGCTCTATATTCTAGCATTCATTCATCAGAGAACTATAAAATGATACATTACAAAGGGAAGTAAAATAACACAGGAGCCCTTTTGGCATTCTCAATCACAATGCTCCTCTGACATTCTTTGTTTTTATTGTGTTTTTGATTTGCTCAGCACCTATAAAATAAAATTAGTCCCTAAAGATTGATGCTACTTTGATCCCCGGCTATTGCTTTGTCAAGTCTCCCGATTCCCATTTTAAGAAACGAATCACACATCAAACTTGTTTTCAAGAAGCAGATGATGTTGATAGATTTTTCTTTAAGTTCCGATCAACTTAAATGTGCAGAAAAACCCCACTGAACAAAAAGTAGTGTTTGCTTTCTGTCTTTTATAAAGCATTGTACAGTCACATTATTTACATATTCAGTATAGTACAGCGCACTCTTTTATATTCTCAGTAGCTTTTGTGGTGCGATCGATGCAGTGCTCACTCTCCTTCACGGAGAGGGCCCCTTCCTGTCTCCCTGTGCTTTTGTGGCTAATCGGTCATCCTAATGTTGGTATATGGCAGGTTTTAACTGTGACTGGGTGCTTCTGAGGGAAAGAAGGGGCCTTTGTGACATATCTGGTGATTTAAGATTGAGAAGAGTGCCAGTCACCTCTTCAAAAGTAGCTCTGCAACACTCCAAAATGCACTGGTGGAAATATGCATAGTGTATTCACTGCAATATCGTTCAAGACTTCATTGGGAGGAGAGTTAGTTTTGTTTGTTGGGTTGTTACAGTACTGCACCTTAGCGAAATGATTCACCTGTTTGGAGGGAAGCTGTCGACAAGTTTGGGTTGGTTGTTCTTTTCTAGGCACACGGTTGATTTTTAAGGCTGCAGGCAGACATGGAGTGCCTTAGAGGAAATCAAGAAAATGGCTTTACATTGCAGTCCATTTCTACCTGCAACGATGTGCAAGGTTTTCTACAGAACACAAAGTTGTGCCGAATGCCACGCCTCCGTAAGAGGAGGGAATTCAGCTTTTCAGGGGCAAATAAGATTTATTAGTTCACAATCAATCCTCAAAGTATTATGCACCAAACACTCATGAAGATCTAAGCACCTGTTCACACGTTTTCTCTGAGTAGGGCAGCTGTTGTAGGATTATTTATCTGGTCCCCATTTTTCTCATTTCATTGGACTCTACATAAGCACTTGATTATTTCAAGCTTTGTGAATCTTAGATGACCTGGATGTAAGCAACATGACTACAAGGTAGTCAGTCTGCGTACAAAGTTCCAGTCAGATCTGCATTTAAGCACAGGATGCCAGGCGTAGTAGGCTGACCCAAGACCATTTACATTTGATCTGGGTAAGGCCCTGTGTGTTCTGGTGGGCTTACAAGGCTGTGATACATGGGCAGTTTTTGAGGCAATGTTGTGCAGCATGTATTCCCATATACAGGGGATGTTTCTCATTGGCTGACTAACCTACCAAGTCATAATACTGAGAATACTGTGAAAATTCCTGCAAGTGCCTCAAGGCAGCAGTGTCATCACAGTATAAGGACAGGGGGGTGGTCCTGGGCTAAGGCTCCAGCTGCACCATGATACCTGGTCCATTTTTTTTGTTACATTCCAATCTTAAACATCTCCCCACTAGTCAGAGCTTTTATAGATTTATTGGATCCCCATTGCCTCAACAAACTGCTTATGGATCAGTTTTGGCAGGCTCAAGCTCTGGTCACTGGTGAGAGTCCAGCAGGGGGCAGGAGTGTGAGCGGATGTCATTGTGTTTGTGGATGGCGTGGTCCAGGTCCAGAGACTGTCCATTTACACTGACCTCCATACAGCCACTGTAGTAGGCCGACACCGGCGTGGACACCAGGGAAACATCTGAGGGAAGAAATGACAACATGTGAGTCAGCAAACAAGCCAGACTGTGGAGGTGTCCCAACTCTTACCTGACGTTCAGCATAAAAGCAGTATTATTCAGTATGTTTCATTTGTCAGACTCGGCAAACATTACTGAATTATCCAGCATTCATGTCTTTGTTTATTAGGACACTGATGAACAATTCAAGGGATAAACTCCATATTATGTTGATACTGATCCGATCTGGGAAATTGTATTATTCACACAGTACAGAAGTAACAAGTGCAGACATTTACAGGAAACAGCCAGGTACAATGAGACACATACATATTAGTAATCACCATTCATTCACCCAACAAGATAACATTTGTTGACGAAGATGTTTTGTAGACTGTCAGTCATGCAGATAACAAAGGTGCCTGTGGTTGAGACTGCTGATAAATTGCGCAGAAAAATCCTTTATCAGCACAAGTGAATATCTAAAGGCTAAATGTGGATATAGAGTAGGGACTTCAGATGGCTCCACTGGTTTAACAGGTATAAATTAGCTCCTCAGTTGTACCTTCTAATAATTTAATACATAGTTTTCTTCTCCACAACGTATATTTCCTGTGTACTGTGCATGAATTACATCCCACATAATGTCGATGTAAAAGTACTTGTCCTCACCAGGGAGGCCTCCTAAGAAGGTGCTGGACTGTGACAGGATGTCAGTAGGAATTTCCGCCTCTTCACTTCGTCCAGCCTGCCCATCGACTAACAGGAGACTCTGGTTGCCTGAGATCGTCACCTGGATTTCATGACTCTCACCATCACACAAGGGCGCAGGCGAGCTGGCAATGATGAAATCACCTACAGATACCAGAACAAACTAAAGACACAAAGAAGGTCAATTTTATATATAACACAAAGTGAGTCACTTAAAACATATTGTGGATATGTGCACAGGCTCAGCTGTAACTGACTCACATCTCGCCACTCATCAGTCGTGGGATTGTAGTCTGCCAGGGAGATGGAGAGAGGTACCCTGTCCTGGTGAACCAATGCAAACAGCACTCCAATAGCAGAAGTTGGACGCAGGGTCAACTGGACGCTTAGGTTCTGCGTTTCTAAAGTGAGTAGAACAGGAAGAGCAAGAACAGCAGGTCATGAACTTCATCAATAAACAAAGATGAGGTAGAAGTTTATGTACAAGGCCAACTCACAGTCAACAAAACAAATTCAACACTAACTGCTTCAGGAAGCAACAATTAGACCAAGTTATGTAAACCCCAAGCATGCTATGCAGAACACATGCACGCACACACACACACACACACACACACACACACACACACACACACACACACACACACAGACTGACCATAACCGACGTTGAAGAGAGCGAAGCCTGTGCCGGGGTAATACGCCCCCGGATCTTCAGTGCTGAAACACTGCATGTTGTCATTGGAGCGAATGGTTTCTTGTATGGAGGTGTCTTCACCTGTCAGCCAGCGCCAATCTTTCATACAGCCATCCAGACGGGGGTTCACCTACATAATAAATCAAAAACAATAATTGAGAAATGTGTAAAGAACATCTACTTTTAACGCATATTCAAGAAAATACACAAGCACATACAAACAAACACCTGATTGACGAGGCCGTCCTCTCTGAAGGGGACCCCTCCCACTGTGAGGTTGAGTTCGTGCATTCCCTTCTTCAATGTAAAAAGATCTCCGTTAACTGCGATCTTCATGACAGCCTCCCTGTCAATCTTAATCACCAGACTCCGTCCCTGTTCCTCCACCGAGATCTGAGATGAAACAAGACATTTAGGAAGCATTTAAACAGGGAATCAAGAATGTATTAAAGGTCATGCAGACCCCTGAAAATAACCTCCAACCTTTCTCCATTGGCCATCATTGACAATGGGCCCGCTGCTAGTCACCCTGCTGACTGCGCCATATTTTAATTGCAGCTCCAGCTTCCCATGGTGCATTGCCAACACAATCCAGGAGCTGTTCAAGTGACCTCCGGCAAAGAAGATCACCCCCTCACGATCGTAGGTACGGAAGTCAAACTCTGCTGAAAAGCTAGAAAGCGTGGAGAAGTGATGGAGAGGATTGTATGAACGGGCGTGTGTTTTTGAAGAAGTCGGAATGACAAAGGTAAAGTAGAGATACATTTGAAATAAAAGGAATAAGGGGGGGGGGAGTAGGAGAGAAAGAGTATCACTTTAATACAAGCAAGCTCATCAAAAACCAAAATATAAACAAGAATGATTAAACCCCAGTGTTTCAAAACTGCAGTGCAAAGGGATGCATTTTTAAGTTCCCTTTTGAATGTGGGTGGAAGAAAGAGCAGACTAGGAACTCACTGCCTTTTAAAAGTGAATTATTTTTTAACTCACCCAGTATGAATCTTGCGGCGAAAACGCAGCCTCACCACTGGTACACCACTGAACATGCGTCCGAGGTAAAGAGAACGTGAGTTCCTTTTCAGGGACAGCGACATACAGGGAGTTATGGGCTGCAGGAGAAAACAGACAGAAAAAAAACTTGGAGATAAGGCATTTTGCCACCACATGAAAGTCAAACAAGCTGCAACATGAGTCATACAGAGTTTTTCAAGGTTCACCAAGTTCCATTTAAGCCCTATTAAGACCTCTTTATTACAGTGGAAAATGCAATTTAATACTTGTTTCACAGTCCTACCAGCAAAAATATGAAAGTATGATAGAAAACCAGCAGCAATTATTAGCTGAGTCAATAAAATATAATACAAATAAAATGTTAAAAATTAAATTTTATGTTTTTTTTCATGCAGGGAAAATAAATTCAATGTTTTTTTTTAGGATTTTCAAGTCCTATGTACACCTTATCCAAACATCAACAGCGTAGCTTTCAACTCACATCTAACAACAAAGGGGAAATTTAAAATTGCTGGTTATTATGCAACACCTAATGTATTTCACCTTACAGCTCCTGAGGTCCTGCCCCAGCTTCATGCCCTGACGACCATCACAGAAGCAGCGGAAACTCCCCGGAGTGTTCAAACACTCCTCTGCACACACACCTGTCTCACACTCATCCACATCTGACGAGTGACAGAGGAGGTTGGAGGAATTAATGAGAAAGAGAAAGCAAAGTGATGACAGGGTTATAAAGGATTACAGAAAAGCAGCCAGTTCATAAACTTATCAAAGTCACAAGAATGAAGGAATATTAGTCAAAGCATGAACTTTCAAGTTAAAAAAGTCAGTTCCACAAGACTGCACGTCTTTCCTGTCAACATATTGGGGAATGCAAACAACACTTGAGTCGAGTGGTCTTTGACATTGACTGGGTCTTATCTCCCTGCTAGACATATAACCTTACAAGGCCATGAGAATATTGGCTATAACGAGCGTTAATTCTCTGAGGAGGGACACTGAGGTTATGAAAAGTCTGGTTTCCACTGCAAAGCAAAACATGGCACACAGATGATTAATGGCTATGATCCTAGCCTGAAAACTTGTTTCCATGTTGTTGCCAACAGATCCAATGTTGTGGTTATTTTATCTTATTGTTTTATCTTACTAAATGTCAAGACGTATGTTTTTATGTTAAGCAGTTTTGTTATCAACTCTTGGTGCTTGTTTTGGGGAAAACGGGCCAAAACGTCTTTGACATGCAGTATGTAAGACCATACTTGTATATCTTGAGCTCTTGATTCCAGTCATTGAGCTTCAAGGTTACTTGGAAGTGTTTTTTAGTGATTCACTGATGGCTATAATGTTGCTTTGAGATCACTGCATGTACAAACCCTGACCTGATGCACTTGAGATGATTGAAACAAACACTTCTCCAACCTGTGAACTTACCATATCTTTTTGTTAATTCAAACCACTCCATTTTAGCTTTAATCCATTTATTTTGCCACATTTGGAGTCATAAAGCCTTTTGGCAATAAAATTAAACACCAAGCAAAGGTAAGTCTGAGTAATTTACTCCTGGAATTAACTTTTTCTGAAGGCATGGAGACAAATAGGACAACAGCGGACCGCGACCTGTTACCTACTTGTACAGAATTTCTCCAAATGTCTTTGCATTCCTTTCTTGACCCCAAAACACAGCTGCATCAAGTCCTGCTGAGGTTGAAGCTGCTCCTCAGTCAGTTCTCATGAAACTACGTGTGTTTGTCTCTCTTATTGTGTGTTCATTTTATTGTGTATGAATGTACACACTTACCAACACAGCTCTTGGTTTCGTTGTCGTAGACATAGCCGACATCACACAAGCAATCATAGCCTCCCTCGTTATTTTCGCATCGTGCTGTTCCACACACACCTGGGTCCTCACACTCATCCACATCTGAAAGGTACAAAATGTGTTCAGCTGCGCAGGCGGATGAAATTCAACAGAACTAAGATGCTTATGCTTGAAGGAAAAAACATCTTAAGGAGACTAAGTGCGCCTTTGCTCCTTAGTGTCTAAAAAATTTAAAAGAAACAGACAGTAGATACCTGAAGTGGGTTGATTTGAGAAACAGGAAAATAAAACCAGTCTGTTAACTCTGGTCATCATTGGTTGTCCACTTCATCAAAACAATAAAAACTAATTCAACATTTCCCCCAAAGCAACATAGAACTACATACAGTAAATACACTGATTGTTCCACACTGTTGGACAACATCGCATACAGGGTACAAACAGTATATGCTTGTTCCAGGACTTCACCGAAATTACGTCACAGTTACACGGAAATAAACATTTACACTGAAGATATTTTCTGGAGGCACTAAATCAGATGGAAATTTCAAGATGTCCTTATGATGAAACTGACTGCACAACCAGAAATGCGCTCCAAGAAAGGTTTGTTGGCACAACAGGAGCTTGTAAGGCTGGGGTTATTTTTGTTTAACTTACTGACTAAGCCAATTATTTTTTATGGACTTACAAAGGAAATCATTTTAGAACAGAACAACGCTGCGACGAATGGAAATTAATTACAAATATTTATACATTAACAAATAATGCCATTTTCACAGTTCGATTCGAAACACGCAGAAAAAAATAAAGCGTTATCCGTAGCCGCAGTACTGACATGATTCCAGTTGTTAGACTAAGTGCATCTGTGGTTTGTAGCTTACCATTACACATGTGGCGTCCTACCAACATGTAGCCTTGGTGACAGGAGCAGCGGTAACTACCCATAGTGTTGTTGCACTCGTGGTCACACCCTCCATTTCGCTTGCTGCACTCGTCGACATCTGCAAACAGGATGGTAGCACAGTCAAAACGAATGCAGGAAAAACACTGTCATGGGTTGCGTCCAGCATTAGGCTGTTTGGCTTGTGTTGAGTTTTCCTGTATTAATTCAAGATCGCATTGTGCTTTTTGTAGCTGATTTTGAACGTTTGATTTTTAAAATCTACACAGGGGTGAATAGAATGAATTTTTCGCTTGATACAATTCGCTCACTTAAAAGTCTTATGAATTTGTAGTTTGTTAACGCTTTACAAGTAACCGACACACTATGCCACTGTGGCTGAGTGTTGCAGCTGAGTGTTTAGGAGGAGTGCGGTCGTCAAGTGGAAAAGGCTCAGTCCGAGTCAAACTGAATCTGTTTTGGTTTCCTCTCGCAGTAAGGTGGCAGGATGAGTCACAGTGGAAATGTGTGGAATGGAGGCTGTGCCATAAATCAGAGAAACATGTTCCCCTCTCCCTCAAGTGCAACTTGTGTGTTTTTCAGTTCTTGCTTATGCACTTAATATTTGCTACATTTCCCATTTCACTGTTTTCAGAGCAGATGCAAACTTCCAAATATCTATACACAGTAACTTGCTTTTACTTCTACAAAGACATGGATTCCCGTTGTGTACTCTGTGACTGCAGTTCCCGTACATGCAGTTCATACTGATCTGACACACCATTCACACATCATTAATACCAGCAGCAGCAACAGGATATTAAAGATGCATGCTATCAATAACAGTTACAAGAGGAAAATTAAACAGAAACATTAGACACTGAGTTTTGCAAGGTCGAATTATTTACAGAACCACTGACATATTGTCTAAGACCGAAACGACTGAGGGAAGAGGTAGAAAGAAAGATCATTCTATCGGGACAGGAGTTGGCTGTCAGAATCAAGGTCACAGTGATGACACCTACGCAGAGATGCTGAGTATGACATTGAATGACAGTGCAAAAATTCAACCTCTGCTGAGCTCGAGCACACAGTGTCCGAATACATATTCTGTCTCTTTCTGTAGTGATGACATTACCTTTCTCACACCTGGCTCCTGTCCAACCAGTAAAACAGTGACAGAGGAAGTCGCCCTTTTTGTCCTCGCAGCGCACCGTACCTCTGGCATTACAGGGAGAGGGAGAGCACTGGTCTGGGATATCTTAAAGTGTGAGAAAGACAAAGACAGAATATTCAGCGTTATTCTTGGTTTCAAACTGAGTCTGCACGAATCGGATGCACACAGTGAGTGTAACTGTATACCATAGCAGACAGAGGAAGGGCATCTCTTATGTTCTGCACATCAGGAGTTCAATATAAATAGCCTCATGCTAGCTAAGCTCTCCTTCCAGAGATGCCATAATTCAATCCATCCCAGCGTACCTGTCCCCCCAGTTCCCAAGAGACAAGATCAAAAGAATGTTCAACTGACTTTTCAATTTCTGTTTGTTTAATCCCTCTATTGAATATTTTCACTTGAGCCCTCTCTTTCACTCCAAGCTTGTGTAAGACTGTGTAAATCTTTTCTCTCCCCATACGGTTTCCTTTTCCTAGCAGTGGAGGTTGAGTGCTCAACAAGTCTGGACATGTTAGCTGGAGTTCAGAGAGAGACAGAAAAGGACAGTGCCTGGAGAAAATGAGAGGAGCAAGACAGAGATAAGTTCACATGAAACACAAAGGCATGACTTTTAAATAAGAGCATTTCTCACAAAACTACTCACTAATGCTGCACTGTACTTTCAACTGTGAATATACTGTGTTATTTTTGTGATTGCAGTTTATATAAGCAGCTCCACATAATATTCAGGAAGGTGGGCATATCTACATGAACAGCAGACTTCCTGCAACAACAAATCTAAACTAACCATGGGTGTTTAATGTAGTAGCAATCAGTACTGATTACAAGCCCCAGATGTGTAAAGCTACTTTTATTCTCAATTTTAAGTGTCTGCAGATGCTCACAACAAGCAAACAGATGCTGACCTATCTCATTTAGAAAGAGCAAAAGATGCTGATTGTAGACAGTCAGTTGTGAAATTAGGTTGATTAGGATTAGATTAGGATAAAGACGCTGTAATGTGTAAGACATCTTAGTCTATGAGGTATTAATTAACTTAATTAAAAGTTGTTTGCACATATGTGGCAAACTCAGGTTATCTGAGTCAATTACCAGCCAGTTTTGAAAAGAAACTGGTTCATCTTAGAATGATCCGGTGGCTTTAAATAATGATGGTAAAATGTTTGAAAATATTTTACCAAAATAACTTTTAGGATAAGTAAATTCCTTGCATTTGAGTTGTAGCATGTAGCATTAATCTTCAAATCAAAAGTCTGACTGTTGAAAATGGAAAATGGAAAATATCTGATACATACACGCATCCTTGCCCACTCAATACCCAAAAAGTGTGAATCTAAAAACCCAAGTCTCTAGTCCATCAGCAAGCAAGAGCCTTCCTTTAACCCTCTGTTAAGATTTTAGCTGCCCCTAAACAGCAAGGAAAATAGTTGGACTTGGAATTGATTTATCGATATGTATATAGCACAATTCACAAAACACTACAAACAACAGACCAAGGGAATAAAATCAGAGAATTAACACTGTCTGCTGTGCTTACAATCAAATTAGATTTTGGTATATCTTTCCTTAATATGCTGTATTTGTAGCATCTCATATCTGTAATATTCCATTAATGGAATTAGTGGCAAGCCACGATCTGCTCTGATACCAGCATACCACCCATGGCTGGACTGCACTGAGGAAGGAGACAGATGGGCTAGGTACAGAGAGGCAGATACAGAGAGGAGTGGTGAGGATGAGACGGTGTGCTGACAGTTGGTGAAAAAAAGCACTGCCGTATCTTTAAGAGGCACGATGCAGCAGCTGAGTCATGGAAACCCTCCCGAGAGATCCCTCAGCCAATAGCAGTAAAGCCGGGTTGCTCCTGCTTCCCTGTATCCTGATGCAGCAGAAAGCCTCAGAACCCCTCACGTCAGACTGAGTCTTTTCACGTCACTCCACCGCTCAGCCAACTCACGAAGGAGCTGGTGCAGTCAGCCAGAGCGAGTATGTGACGACTGAAGGGGTGTGTCACTCGCTTACCAATGTGCAGCATCACCGTGGCGAAGTGCTGCAGTGTTACTCATAGACACCAGAGCTCACGCACACATGGCACACTACATAAAGTCACAGAATCAGTTAGGTGTGCTTGCTGCAAAAATGACCTGGAGGTGTTCAATAAATTTCTGTGTTACTTAAAGAGAGCCTGAGTGTGATGCAGAGCACTGATACTGCAGTGCAGCACAGGCCTGCAATACAACCAAGTGCCTGTTTCTGAATGTAGTAATATTTGCACAGTGAGAGAAAAGATGGAAAAGAAGGATGAGAAAGGGAGTTTGAGCAAAAATGAGAAAGAAGGATTCAGTCCTACAGTCAAGGCCCAATGTAAAGTCAAAAGACAGACATGTGAAGATAAAACTTACTGTGGACACAAGTGACCAGATCCTGTTTTTTCTTTTCAGAATCTCCAAAAGTCTCCATACAGGCTAGGCAGAAGCAAAAGTGAAATTAAAACAAGGATCTAACAAACATATAATCCGTCAAGCTGGCTGTAGTAAGCAGAGATTAAGGGTTTTAGACAGAATGATAACTTACCTAAATACTTGGGATAGAAGTAGTCCTAAATCAGTGAGAAGACATGGAAAAACAGAGAGCATAAAGTCATGCAGGCATATAAACAAAACTCTAAACAGGACAAGATAATCTAAATAAATGCTTTAAATTTGTTTGGGGGTTTCCCTTAATACTTGACATAATTGAGGATTTGGTTTCGTTTTATGCCTGATATCTGTGCTTATTCTCATGTGAAGGAAAATCAGTTCAAACAACCATCAAATGTGGCAGTTGTTCATGTATTTATGTGTGTTTGACTGAGATTAGGATATGATTCCTCTCTAATCTGCTCTCCTCTGTCTAATGGGTGCAGCCCTTTGCCAGGGGCTTCCTGTGAATTCTCTGCATTCCTGACAGTAGTAGCATCCCTGCTGCCTGCTGGTTGCAGTACTCCTCCACATGTAGGTCAGAATTTGAGATGTACCAATGAAGACACTGCCTCCGAGGGCACAGAGATTTTCTGCAGTAGGTGCCAGATGCAGCAGGCTTGTAAAGTGGCAGTAATTAGCCAGAAATCTGCTAAAGCTGACAAAAGTTACACAATGTAAAGCCTGATTACAGTGCTGATTTATAGTGACAGCACATTTGGTTAAGATGTAGTGAGGTCCCAGAACTAGTAAGGAGATTACTAAACTTGATGTGAACATAATAGTCAGTGGTGCCACCTTATTATTGGCTATCTGTCCCTCTTGAAAGGTCACCTAGCAAATTAGAGACTTTGTGTGATCGCGTGTGATGACAAGGATGATCATGAGTACCCAGGAACACCCAAGTCTCTCTCTCTCTGCAGAGCCAGAAAGCTGCAGCGGAAGAAAATGCAGAGTCAGAGACAGGCCCTTTCTGAATGAATAATGCAGCTATGAATGAGACTGCAGCTTTGTGTCACGGCATGGTTAGACAGCCTCAAGACTTCAATTGATATTCTATTGATGGCATGTGTCTAGTTGATTCAAATATCACCTGACTTCACCTTTTCCTCTGACCGCAGCTCAACTTGACTTTAATCCTCCTTCTGTCAGTCCTCCTTCGTCGCTCTGCTTGACTAATCTTTCAAGTAATCTCTGAGTCATTGATTTCCTCATTCACTCCTACTCTGCTACAATTCACGTCATCAAATCTTTTAGAACTATCGTGATAGTTAAAAGGCACAGCGTCGGCAGGACAATGCAATGACATTCAACCTTCGTGTACAGCTGAAACGTCAGGAAACGTCTGAATTTCAGAACAGACTGACAACATGCAAAATCAAAAACATTCAAAAGTATCAGGATACACTTGCTGATCACCTTAAAGGGGTTCGGGCATTAGCTTGCACTATTAAGGGCCCAGTATAACTAATCTTACTGAGAAAGTTTTCAATCTGAGCGCGAGTTCCATGCTTTCTGACACATCCGGTTGTTCATACCTCTGGAGCTTGTTTACATATTCAGCACACATAGTACAAATTCAAGAGGCTTATGTATTCACATGGATGGAAAGGCTGATCTGTGCATTCATGAACGCAGAACGGAAACTAATCTGCAGTAAATGTTCCGAAGCACACACGTTTCATTTGTTGTTAAATGTCAAACAGAAACAGAGGGTGGGAGCATGTAAACAGATTAGTGTGGCAATGTGCATGGTTGTGTTGAATGAAACACATTTCACACCTTAAGTTCATTCTCTAAGAGAAAACAGCTGATCTGTTCCCACAGAGGCCAATCGTGTTTGCACCATTCACATGGGTTTGTATGTAAGGTTTGCAAGCATGTGCAGACACAGATGGTGAGTGCAGAAATGGAAAAGAGATCTCCAGGTGTTTCCCACATTTGGCAACAACCTAAGCCAAGCAGATCTCAAGTCAACAGGGCCAATTTTTAGCAAATGCAAAACATACAAGTGACTGTGTCTGTTTACGTGTTCATATCAGTATGAGGGGGGAGCATTGGGATAGCAGTGTCTTCACTAAAACTGTTTTTCATAAACTAAAGCTTAGTCACGATGACTCAATGTCTGTCACAGAAACAAACAAAAGGACAAGAAAACATGCCAAGTCCCTGACATGGGAATATTATGTGTGCTGACAGCTATCAGCAGGCTGGACTTATTGGAGCATGAACACCAGCAGCCCAGACAATGAATCATTAATCTGGGGTCACTTTACCGTCATCAACTGGGAGTCAATATGAACATGATGTAAACAACCAACCTTGCAAAAGTTAGGGGACAAAACATTATGCATCTGGTAATGGGGCTTGATTGAGTTTGTGCTACTGCAGCACTCAAGGTTTTGCTGCATGAAAACTTTTTTTTTGCATTTTTAAATGCACTCACCGTCTCCGGGTCGTTTTCAAACACTTCTCTGGCCTCCTCTTTGGTGCACCTTTCCTCCACACACTCTCTCTCCAAGTGTCCTTGCTTCGTCTCCTCGAAAACTTGGTTTGCCCTCCTGTGTCTGCTCAGGAACTGGTTCGCCTCATGAGGAGACAATGAAACTACAAGGACAAAAACACGCAAAAGTTAATTAACCTACAGGAGAAGGAGAAGGTCAACCAACTCTGGCGTTTTATCTCATGAGACAAAACGGAGAAAGGAGTTGCGAAACATCCCTAGTTTACCGTCAAATAGCGCCAATAGCAAAGACATCATCCACCACAACTCAAATGTCAAAGGGGACTTAGCGAGCTAGCTAGCCGCTTAGCATGTAACTGTTTACTTACTGCTGTCGGACCAGCGGACGAGCAGCAGGATTAGCACCGATGGAAGAAGGGACTTTGCCGGGGTCAACGGCATTGTTTCACCGCTGTGTCTCCGCCAAGCTTGAGAAAAACTTTCCCCCTTGTAGTGGTCTCACTGTCCCACCTCTCTCTTCTACCTCTCGGCTGCTAACGCTGGTGCGAAAACACTGCAGGTATTCAGGTGAACTAGCAACGAGCGACCGTTGGCCGTCAATGTGACGCCGCGGAGCGTCGAGAGCTCAAACCGCCGTGTGTCTCTCCCGCAGCACCGACCTCTTTCCGCCGCTGCAGGTTCAGCTCGTCCCCATTGCGGTTCTCTCTCTCTCTCTCTCTCTTTCTCTCTCTCTCTCTCTCTCTCGGTGTGCTTTCTCTCTGTGGTGCGGAGTCCTCGGTGGACCGGCCAGTCTACGGGAGAAGCGACTGCACGCCTCTCTCTTCTGCTGCTGCTGCTTCAGGAGGGGGAGTAGCTCTGAGAAGAAGTGCGGCCAGGAGTTTGCACTGATGCGGACACCTCTTCATCCCTCCTCCCTCCCTCCCTCCTCCTCCTCAGTGAGCGTGCGTGTGTGCAATCATCACTCTAGAAAATAAATAAATAAATAAGAATAAAACTTGCACGCAATGGTACGCCTTAGCCATGCTTTAATGGTGCAGAGGTGCAGTGGTGGTAAGTAACTGAGTATTTTTACTCAAGTAAAGGTGGCAATCTTGTACTTTACATGAGTATTACCGATTTATTCACAATCACAGGTGTGCTTAACAGTTCAAATACATAAGAAAAATATTTTAAAATCTTCCCTTTTAAATCAGATTTAAGTAAAACTACTTTCTCAGCAGAATGGCCCCTGTTTAAATGACTCTTATTACTGATTATTTAGCATGTAAGGTAGCATTTTGATCCTGTTTGTGGTTTAGCCTGCACAGTTTATCATAGCAGAGAAGTGGTCTACAGGTATAAAGTCAGAAGTACCTCCTAAGTATAGCACTTGGCTAGATGCAATAAGTTACTTTTGGACAGCTACTTTGCTGATTATTCAGTAGCACTTTAATTAGGTTTTCAAGTTGTTAATAATGATTAATAAATAATGTATTATCAGTCCTAATTACAGCAATTATTATTGCTTACAAGTAGCAATATATCATCAGCTGATAAAATGTGATAATTTACAATGGATTTAACCACCCAATAGTATAAAAGGTTTTTAGATTCAACAATATGATTTTTTTACATTAAACATCCATAATACTAATTTACCATGCACACAATGAAAATGAATGATGAATGAATTTTAAAATGTGTATTTCTATGATAACATTTAATAGTATTTTACCATATTCTGCTTACTTCTGCTTGTTTATAAGAAACCAGGACTGTTTCTTGTAATTGAGCTTGTTTTCTGCATTTAGTGCTTCCCATTCCACATTAGTGATGCTATCAGTCACTATTACACAACTTAAAAACCATTCCCAGCAGTTTATTTTAAACAAATATTATTTTCCCAAGTGATTTCTGTTTCTCTTTCGTTTACCCTGAATCCTCTGCGAACCTTGTTCTCATTTTTCAACCCTTCAGTCCACATCCGTCTACTTTCTTTTTTACATGCTTCTCCTCTGCATTCCCATTTCTGTATACAGAGTGTTAAGTGCTCCTCATCCACACAGTAAAAAAATAAAGGCAAAATACTAAGTTTAACTGAAAAAAAGATATTGTGGTGTGCCTGAAAATTGACATCCTTATTTACAGTAATGTTTTAGTATTAGTAAAAAAACTACTCAGTCTTATATAGTCTATACATTAAAATTTTACGGTTTATACTAGTATATATCTTATATATGGATCTGAATTGGTTAGTTGATTTATGAATAGCCTTATTCACTCTATTGAGGGGTATTTAAAACAAATCTATACATTGAATTAAAATGAAAAATTAAATGAAAATAGGATTTTGACAACTTAAAGTGGACTGATTGTGTTTCTTTGTTGGTCCCTGCAGAAGTCTCTGAATGAAGGAGAAATCGCTTGATGCAAAAAGAAAGCACACCAGTGTCACACAATGTTTTGGAAATGACAACTATATGGATTTGTTGTTAGCAAGGACTTAAAACACAAGCAGTGCTGGAAAGCCGGTCATAAGAAAAACTAAAGAAGTGTGCTATGTATGCAGTTGTGTCCAAAACATGACAATAAACAAACAAACAAAAAAAACCTTATGTCATTCTGGTGAACTACAGAAATGTCCCTGACAAAGACACATCATTTATGAACGGTCATTATTATTTCAGATGTTAGAATATGCAGCATTATCATCATCATTGCCACATTTAAAACCATGACACTAATTCTAAATTCCTCCTCACTGTCTGAGAAATAAAATTCCTGTGTGGCCTTGTTTTTGGCGATGGCAGGAAGTCAGAAGAACACAATGTTGAAATTCAACAGTATCAAAATATGGCTGCTTTGATACAGTTTTATTAAAACAAACATAAAACAAACAAAAAAAAACTCTGAACAACTACACATATTTAAGTTATATATTAAAGATGGCTTGTTTTATGTACAAAGTGAATTCTGAACACAAGAAAACCGGAAGATGAGGACAGAAACAGGAGAACAGAAGTTGTAAATTAGGAGAGGCGAATACTTACAGTGACAACCTTGGTGTATAATACAATAGTAAAACGCGTCTCTAAGTAATACTAAACCAATGCAACATAACAGGAAGCCAGAGCTCCAGTTGTGGAAGATGAAAATGCAAGAGAATTTAATCCAAAGCCTGAAGGCTCAGCTTCCTCCTCTCTGGTTTTAACTGCCACAACCACAGTTTCAACTTGTTGTCTCCAAGTGTTGATAGTTTAGAGATAGAACCATGATTCAGCAGCAAGGACAAAGACACAGGTGGTCTCACAGCCTGGTCAACATTGACCATTTGTTTATTTTTCTACACAAATATAACCATCTTTTGCGCAACACATGGTAGGTGTGCTACAGAGCTCAGCTCTTCTTTTTGGAAAACATCTAACTTGTTGCAACAAACTGCTACAACTATGTCATCCAGCTTCCGACTAGCTCACTGGCAAGCCTGCTTTCGTTGTGACTCACAAAAAAACAAACAAAAAATGCTCCCAAAGCAGAAACAATAATACTGTATTGATAAAAAGCATTAGACAAAGCTTAAAATAAACCATCTATCTCCTCTTCTTGTCACTTCTTTTCCTCTAGACTCTCTTTCAAAAATATTCCAAGAAGTGGCCACACTGGGATGCTGCCTAATTTGAGGCCTTTTTAATGTGACATAGTTGTTAATTAAGGTCACTTTCTGTGCAACTGCGATGCGTCAGGGTGAGTCTCAGGGGCAGAGACAGGAGGGCAGGAATGGGACTTAATACTGTTGTGCTTGCTGAGAGCCTCGTCAAAGTCTAGCTGCTGGCCGTTGATAGTTATGTCCATGCAGCCGTGGTAAAAGGCTGTCACAGGGGTGGCAGGTAGCGGGATGTCATCTAAAATAGAGAGTGAAAAAACAGTTAGGATGACAGTAATAGCAGATGGTCTAGTGAACTGTTTGATGGCCTGCCTGGACATTTGGTGCAAAGTAAAAATAAATACTATAAAAAAAAAACAGTGAAAATCTGCCAGGAAGGATGGCAAGAAAAAAACTGTTTATGATGGTGGACTACTGTAAAAACTGTAAAAAAAATTTAAAAAAAATAGATAAAAACAAAAATGGTCACACATTACAAAAGAACAAATTACTATTTTTTAAAAATGTGGATTTAATGTACAGTTTGGGCCAGTTTTGTAAATTATTAGTGTTTTATTGTGACTTTACTAAATATTAACTGTAATTTAACACAAGAGGGAAATCTGGAACAAAAAAACAAACAAAGACAACTGTCAAAAATTACTTACCATTTAAAATCCTTATTATACATATTTTTTCCTTTAAATAATAGCAAATATTTGTAAAACAATGTTACTTTTTGCTGATTTAAATACAGTACAGTGATGTAATTTTACAGCTAAATGTTGTAAAAGTATGAATTACCATTTATAAAAGTGCAGATTTTTGATGTGGACATTATTTATAGTTTTGGTCCATGTTTTTACAGTTTATAAGTAAAAACTTTTTTCCTGTGATTTTATTAGCTATTTGTAATTTAAAAGAACAGAACAAGGACATTTTCTGTGGTCAGTCATGCTTCTCTCAATAATTGTTTTGGCGATCCCTTAACCTTTACTATAGAGCATTCCTCTGGTTAAAAAAAAAAAAATCTGACCAAAAATCTTGCCAACAAATGACATTGCCATGACTCTGAGCTACACTTTTGCATTGAGTCCTGTTTAACAAATGCTAAAAAGCTAAAGTAAGCTGTGATGAGTATGGCAGCATGCTGACAATAGCACTACCAGTTTAAAGCACCACTGTTCTTCAGTAAAACACAGATCCACTAACGAGAGCATCACAATCAAGAGGATAACCCTTTTAGGTTTGCTTTGAACTTACTTTACAGGATAAGAAAGTCACATTTGCTTTTCCAAGGTGGTCTTACAGAGCAACAAAATCATGCTGTAGTCATCTTGAGAGATTTAAAGTTACTTTTGTACTTGCTGCTTTTACTAACCCGGTATCCCACCAATGTATGTACTGATGGGGTTCTGCATGGTGGTGTTGAGGCGCTCCAGTGCCTCCTGCAGGGCATCTGACTTCATATAGCTGACAGTTGAGGAGTTGGCTGAGATCTGGATTTCTGTGGGAGTCACATTCAGCTGCACTGTCAGCTGGTCGGGGTAACACAACATCAGCGAGTCCAGCGTTGCCACGGAGACACCGTCCAAGAACACTTGCAAGTTCTGGAGAATTGAGAGCAATGACATTGCACGGTTTAATCATGTGCGAAGACATTCAGACCTACACATGTGCCTATTTCCAACAAAAGTAGGAAGAAACTCACAGCCTCTTCTTCATCTTTTGTTACCACAGCGACCGACAGGGGGACTGTGTTGTTGTGGACAAGAGCAACGATTACACCTGTGCTGCTGGACGGCCGTATATTCATCTTCACATCCACGTTCCAGCTCCCAGAATCACCTAATTTCACATACACAGGAAAAAACAAAAACACTTCTCTTGTCAGGCTGGAAATCTCATCATCTCCACATTTTTTTCTGAACTTGTTCTATCCATCTAATCACATGGTAATAAGTAATGTCCCTTATTAGGAGCACCTGTACACCTGCTTATTCATGCAGTTACCCACTCTGCAATTCATACATCAGCAGTGCAATACTTCCGGCCCTTTAATATGATTCAATCATGGTTTGAAAGGCCTATCTAAGTATTACAACTGACTAGGTGGCTCCCTTTACGGCCACAATTTACCATTATCTATTCTCTACTTCTAGCATCATAGTGCGCCAAGTCACAAAGTAAACTTTGTCTCAAACTACTTCCATAAACATGAAAATGAGTTCAGTGGACTTCAGCGGTCTCCCCAGTCACCAGATGTGATTCCAGTAGAACCCCTTGGGATGTGGTAGAACGGAAGAACTGAAGCATAAATGTGCAGCTGTGAAATCATGATGTGATGAAATCATGTCAACATGGAGACAAATCTCAAAGAAATCTTTTCAACATTTCGTGGAACCCATGACACCAAAAACTTAGGCTGTGTTCAGCACAAAAGCAGGTATAATAAAGTGCTCAGTAAGTGTAACTGGAACCTTTCATATATGCTTACTCTGGATCTGTGCTTGTCTGTATTGCTACATAAAACTGGTCTTTGTTACGAACCTACTGGGCCTTTTGGTGTGGAATTTTGTGCTCCTTATGTTTCCATGTGCTTCATTTTCCTGCCATCCTTAAACATGTTTGGTGGCCATCCACTAACAGCCTTTAAATCAAAGGGCTTTGCTTGGTCCAGCTGCACTATGCTGCAGCTGCTCAGCGCCCTTAAGCAGTGAGGATGGATTGAAAGCAGACGCCAAATTTTCCCATAGGGAATAATAAAGTATAACTTAACTTACTCACTGTAGTCTACGTTGAAGTGAGCCAGTCCTTCCCCTGTGAAGAAAGATCCTCGTTCCACATACACAAAGCAGTGTTTGCTCTTCTTCTCCTGGATGACCTCCTTTACCCCGGACGCTCCCTGGTTCATTAAATTCCAACCCCGGATGCAGCCATCAAGTCGAGGATTGATCTGATAAATGAACAGACCACAACAGTATCTATATCTAGTCTTTAAGTCAGTATCTTATCCAAGCAGTGTAATTTCTCACACATTTATTTAACGCTGTAATCATTTATTACTTGTCTGTGGTGACAAGAAGAAAAATCAATTGTCTCCTGTGTGTGGATGCTGTGTGTGACCAGCTTACAGGTTTGATGACGTTGTCAGTGCGGTTAGGCAGACCAGCAATGTAAACTTTTGTCTCCAGTTTGCCGTTAACCGAAGTAAAGAGACTCTCAGGGCTGTTGATGCTCATCACAGCTTCCTTACTGATCTTCACACTGATGCTGCTCTCCAGCTCATCCACAGATATCTGCAAGTTACGCATCAACAACACTGTCATAATATTTTCTCACTTTGCTTCACTACACACTCTGCAACACATTACTCAGCACAGTTAAGCACAAGAGCACATACTACCACAGCACAATGCACTTTCCATCTATTCACTTTATCGATTAGCACGTCAGCGAGCTATATATTTTCCACAAGGGAACAAACTAATTATACGTAGAGTGTTATTGGACTACAGCTCTTCCTTACCACATGCCACTGTCCATCATTGATGGCTTTTCCTCCGCTGGTAACCTTGAACGTGTGCTGGTTTTTGAACTGGACTTCAATGCGACCTCCCCTGAGCCCCAACATGAACCACGAGTCCTGGGAGGATTCTGCGTACAGAACTACTCCCTCTGGGTCAAATGTACGGAAATCAAACTCGGCTGCAAACCTATCAGAATACAGAAGTATGTGTTTAAACACTAGTCTAAATACAGCTCTGTTCAATCTAGGCAGCACACAAAGTGATGAATAATAATAATAATATATAAGATCCTTATTGTCCCATCAAGGTACCTGGTTGTCTCGTCCTCTGCATGAAAGGAGACCAGCTTTGTGACCTTGGTGTGGGTAAATTTCCGTGCATTTTCCAGACAATATTTTCTCTTATGCAGCTAACAAAAAGATTTATTTTTACATTTTGGGTGTCATCAGTGTAGACACTGATTAGAAATCATAATAATGTGACATTTAAGCAGATGGACATGTAAAACCTCTGTCAGAATAATGGAAAATGGTGTCTGCCTGCTTATAATAGTATCCACAGGTAACTTTACTGTCCATAACAATTTTGTTGTAAATTTTAGCCCAGTCACTGAAAATCATGTACACTTCACATCACATTAACATTCATTAAATCTTTCAGCTTTTTGAGCATTGAGTACAATTTTGACTTCCATCTTTGTCAGTATGGTAGAAAACCAACTTCTAGGGGTTTTAGCTTGCTTGGAAAGGAAGGTTACAGAGGAATTCAAGTACCTCTATTGCTGTTGAAGTAACATTTTTGTTTGATAGAGCTCAGACACATCTTGTGGTCTTTATCATCCATAGAAATATTCAAGAAAACTTCAGATAGGACACGTGAGGGGTTTTCTTTGTCAAATAACTGCTTCCTAAATCAGCAATCAACTTTCATACTAGATACCAGATACCAAATGTATAAATGATGTCCACTGTGATGAACTACTAACCTCAGCCTCTAATGATCTTTAAACTATACTGATAACTAACTATACTGTAGAAACCTTAGGATAGATTTTAACAAATTCAACCTCTACATTTGGTGTAATTTGCACTAAATGGAGTAAAACAAAGCACTTTTGAGATCCTTTAAAAATTCAGGTACATTACATTTGTGTGGGTGTAACGAACACCTACTTTGTGTTCTCTGGCAGGCGGAAACGCAGATAGATGACAGGAAGACCTGCAAACTGCTCCCCCAGGTAAAGCATCTCAGGGTGTTTAAAGTCATGCAGGTCTACGCAAACTGGGATTCTCTCACAGTATCGCTGATCCTGTGCCAGACGTAAACCCTGACGACCATCACAGTGGCATTCATAGCTGCCCAATGTGTTTATACAAGTCCCATGGCACACATTCACCTCGCACTCATCAACATCTGCAACAACACAAATGGATGATTTTACAGGCCGTGATCTTTAGCTCAGTGTCTATGGCAGCATTTTTTTTTTTAAAACAGTAATTACAATACGTGCAGTATGTGAATGACTTTAACACACAAACATGACTTCATCCAGGAACTGTAAATTGACGGCTCACCATTGCATGTCTTGGAAGTAAAGTTGTATTTAAATCCGGGGGGACACTGGCACTCAAACATGCCTGGTGTGTTGACACATTTAGCTGGTTCTTCACAGATACTGGGGTACAACAGGCATTCATTGATATCTGGAAAACAGTGAGTCAAAAATAATAATGTGCAAATGGCAGATAAACTTTGTGAGGTTGACTGCAAGTGTCATTTTGATACATGAAGGAAATTAATTTATGCGTTAGAATTTTTAGCACTTTTATTTTTCAAATATTTTCAAGCAGGTTTTGGTCAACTTTTGTCAATGTCATTGTGCCTTAAGTACAGTACAGTGCAGTGCAACTGCAAGCAATAAACAGACTCTTTAGACATTTTGGAGGTTCAGATAAAATATATCACTTGTAACTATATATTCCAAGAGGGTATATTGAGTCTGGTAATTATTGAATTCAAGTATTAATATTTGCTGCTGTTCTATGTGAAGTATTACTGAGAATTTAACATCTCTGGGTTTAAAAACCATTTGTCCAAAGATAGATTTAGGTAGAGGTGTCACAACATAGCAGTTTTGATGATAACCACGATATTTAACATCACGTTAACCCTCATCCTACAACATATTTAACATACAAGGACTACCGACTGCAGTCACTGAGAACCCCAAGAGTAAATTACTATAAGACATAAACATCAGAGCAAAATGACTGATTTCTTCTCAAAACATTATTAATTATGTAATTAATGTCATGTAAAAAATATTATTACTTTAGGAAAGTTACAATAAATTTGTGTAGTGTGTAAAATGAAAGAAAATGCTTTTCCTTGATGCAAATTGCTGCTTTGACTGACAGAGTGTCCCCTGTCCTCATGATACTGTGTGATGCTTTAAATTAGGACAGATGTCACACATGAACCTATAGTAAATAGTTCCATATGTTAAAACTGCATAGGCAGAATTGGGTGCTTCTGACTGGGGCTTGGAACTGCTTTTTCTTTTAAACAGTACTAATTAAAACGACAGAATGATATGAAGTCATTAGGAACAAAACAATTGACGAAGTCTTGAAAAAATTTGAATGATGGAATAAAGCACCTGTGAGATATGGGTTGAGTATAACTCTGGGGTCTGTGGGTACCTCAGTCAGTAGGATAAGGGTTAATAATATACATGTAATATTACTGTATGTAAATAATCCAGCACCAGTATCTATCAGGTTAAACATTCAATATGGGAACAATTACAATTACAGTTACAGACTTTGTCCACCTCCCTACACTCATAATTTGAGGGTAACTCATTTGCCAGAAATGAAGTAGAACACAAAATAAACAAAGGTTAAAATAATTTTGACTGATAGCATCATTATTTTTTTTTATTATTTCAATATTGTTATGTTGGATTTTTAGGCCACAATAATCAAACAATGACATTTTATGGACTAAGAATTGAAGGTTTTAACTTAAAATTGCTATTATACCTGAAAGATTATTGAAATTAATTGCTAACTGTGGCTAACTGAATGCTCCTACATCCACCTTCGGTATAATTTGGACAAAAACACCAATCATTTAACATTAATATTCACAGGCTGTGTGCAAAATTGTTTTCTAAATCTCCACAGTACATCAAAAAATGAAGAAAGCAAATTTACTGACTGAGTCCATGTTTGTGAAGACTTTGTACTCAACAAGCACTGGACATGCTCAAAGATAAACAGTAAATGAACTGACCACACGAAATAAAAGAGGAGAAAGAAATATGTACAAGATGGTAAGAATCTAAGAACTGAGCAGGTTCTAACATCTCAGAGCTATGAGACTGCTGGTCTGTTAACAGCAAAAAGAACTGACCATCTTTTCAGATGTTACAAGCTTTTCACTTTCAGTTGCATAAGGGGTCACCTCAGGTCAGCTTTAGAAAAAACAAATGGTGTGGGCCCTGAGGGCAACAGCTGGGGGAACAGAGCTTTGTTTTTAAGTGAGTAGGGTTCCACCATCTATATGAACAAATAAAAAGGAAGCTATCAGAAAAAATATGACCCTGTGTGTTTGGTCAGCTGCTATTTAAAACTGTAGGAACTGTATTTCTACCAAAGGGACAATAAAACAGCTGAATGTCTCCATATAGGGGACATATGCACATGAGACAAATAAAAAAAAATTTGGAGTAAATGAAATCAGCCTTAAATGTCTCACCCAGGCAGTTGATATTGTCACTGATGAAGTAGCCATCTTCACACATGCAGTGGAAACTTCCAGGAATGTTCTGACACTTCTGGTTACATCCTGCTGGAAATTCAGGATCTGTGCACTCATCGATGTCTGTCCAGTCAATCCATCAAATAGCAACATGTATCAGCAGCCAGATCAATCAGAAAATAATATTAGCACATGATGTTACACATAAAGCAGAGATGTTTAAAATCCCAAACAATGTATGAGAACTCACCGTCCTCACAGCGCAGCCCCCTCCATCCAGACTTACAAACACATGTAAAGGAGGCCTGGCCGTCCACGCAGCGCTCTGAACCCTCCTTGTAGCACGGAAATGGTAAGCACTGGTTACTGATCTCTGGTTTTGGACACACACGGAGAATGTTGTTGAAAGCATTACAAAGCTGTAACTAACCACCATGAAAAGCCAAGTTAAAGCCTCTCACCCGTCACACAGGTACGAAGGTCTGATGGGATGGCAGAGGCTGAGTCCTGGTTGTTGATGCCGACACGGTGTGAACCCAGACACGCTGCAACAGAGAGTGTTCTTTGAGAATATGAACAGGCTTGTACAGACAAGAATTGCAATATAATTCTTCAAACTTACCAACATATTTAGGGTAGAAGTATTCCTGGAAGAAACATAGCAGATGGTTAACAGTTGTGTAACATCAGTACGTCCTCTAACTAAAGCAATATTTATATTTACTTTTCCATATGTACTTTTTATATGTTTTGCTGCAGAAATTTAAATGTTTTAAATATCATAAATGTGTGTAATGCAAACAAGAAACAGCTACTTGATAAGTTGACTGAAAACTGATAAGGTTTATTCAGGGCTATACCAATATTGATAATTAATAATCAAGGAGACTGAATCTTGGTTTCCGAACTTGAATAACACAAGCTTTTGGACAAAACTTTGTTGGCATTCTTTTTGTTTATTTATGTGGTATGTATGTTAATTAAAACAGATCTTTTTGATTTATCCTTCAGTGACGATAGGCTGTTAGTCGTAACATGTAACCAATCAAAGTGAGGTGTTGTCAAGACATTGATAGAGTATCAGGTCTAAAAATCTGCCATCTGCTGTTAATCGGTTGACAATTTAAAACATGTTTTTAAAGATTATTTATTTTCTGGTCTTTTTTTTTACCTTTATATACAGTTGCAGTACATAAAGACAGAAAATGTGGGGAAAAGAGCAGGGAAATGACATTTAGCAACTGCTGAACCAGGGACTCTGTTGCTGCGACAGATCTAACAAATGTCTGAATTATAAGGAAATAGTTTGATCACAAAAATGCACTTTCCTGTTTTTTTATCATCATCCAAATGTCAAAGATTTGTACAAACACAAATGGCTGATCTCAGTTTCACCAATTTATTCTGGCCGTGTCACGCTAAGCCTTCAGCCCTCATCAGAGCATTACTAGACTGAAAAGTTAATAAATTGGTGAAATTTAGAAAGTAAGCTTTTCTGTGTAAAAGTAAATAATCAGCAGACTGATCAAAAAATTAAACTGACTGGTTTCAGGCCTAGTCCCTTACTTGCATTTTATTTCACTTTTGCTGCTTAATTCACCTTTAAATGTTCAGTTATTCTTCTTTAATCCCATCATTTTACATTATCTGGATTTCCCTTCATTCACTCTTTGCATTGCCACCAGGACACAGCTAACCGCTGCGCTCACCGTCTCCGGCTGGTTCTCAAAGATCTCCCTGGCCTCCTCCTTGTTGCACAGCTCCTCGATGCACTCCCTCTCAAGGTTCCCTTTCTTGCTCTCCTCAAACAGAGAGTTGGCTCTCCGGTGCCTGCTCAGGAACTGGGAGGCTGTGCTCTGGCTCAGGACTGGAACAGACACAGAAACTTATTTAAACACACTGTGTAAAGCGACAGTATCTTTTCAGTGTCAGATTTGGGTGTTTGCTATTACAACAATCACAATTAAACAAACCTATTAGTGTGCAGGTTAATACAAGTAGGGACATGCAGCTACATTATAAGAAAACATGACTGATCCCTGCAGGAATTTAACTCCTCTCTTTCCCTCATGACAGATGGCTGATGTGGCTGCTGTTGCCCATATGGACCAAGTGGACAAAACTAATTGCTCTTCTATGAATTGGCCTCAAAAAAGGGTCATTGCGAAACCGTTATTTCCCAGAAATGACCCCTAGTTGGTGTAACAAGCAGCTCATGTTGCCCAAGCATTGTTTCACGGTGTGGAAAAGAAGTCATGACCCCTCACACTTTCTGCTCATATAGGCTAAAAGAAAAAGTCCTGAAACCGTTCCCAGCTGGTTTCATCCAGGCTGCAATCTGTTCGTTTCAAACTGGGGCACTGACTTTTTCCCCCCTGGTTTAGTTACTTCACCAGTTCAACGTGTAAAACCGCAAAAACCCCAAACATACTTACATCGATAAGCATCGACGAGCGTCACAAGTAATACGAGACAAGCCAAGGGTTCCCCAAGAGCCCGCTTCGTTCTCCACATAGTCGAGCCGTTCTTCCTGCTAGGCCACGGGTTGGCTCTGAGTAAAGACTGGCTGAGCGCAGGTCCGTGCGGGGAAAAAAAACGTTATTCTTCCCGAAAGTGTTTTCGTAGAGAGACGAGGGGGGAGCAGCCAGGGGGAGCGACACGGAGGGCTGCGAGGGGAGGCAGCTAGGGAGCGCTGCTAACACACTCAGCAGCTCCGCTATTGTTTACTTTACACGCATGCTGCTGGTTTGAGCGGCCGGCTGCTGAACTCATGCAGAAAATAGGTTTACACAACACAATACAGGAGACCACAAAGCACCGAGGCTTTCTGGAAGTCCTCACACATGACACACGCACACGGTGGAAAAACAAAACTTTAGTCAAAACAAAGAGTTTGTGGTGAGCAAGTCGTTATCTATGAGGATTATCATTCTTAAAGGCAAACTAATAATTCAAAAGGACAAGAAAAGTAGTCTTACCCAAACCCAGAGGCCATTTCCAACATTAAAGTGGTGGGAAAGTCTGAAGGTTGCTTAGTAACTGACAACAAAAATGGCCGCCATCCTTTCTCTTTTACTTCTCCGAAAATAATTTGAAATTTCTTGATTCTGAAAGTTAATAGCAATTGTGCAGACATATATCTAAATATATATAACCTGTAATAGCTATTCTGGATGAACATTTAGTGTGCAGTAGGATAAAGACATTTTAGTCTTTGTTTGCTATGAAAATAGCCACTGCTGCTAGCTTAGCTTAGCTTAGCTGCTCTGGGAAAATAAATATAGAAATCAAAAGTCTTACGAATTTAAATAAAACTGAAAATTTTAATCCAAAAACATAAATACTAAATTAGCAATAATTATTTTCAAAAGTTGCAGTAGAAATAATATTTTTTTAAAAATGTTAATATTATAAGATGAACATCTGTAAATATTTTTTTAAAATATATCCAGGCATCAACAAATAACAAAAATAAAAATGGATTTCTAAAAAGCAGGATAAATAAGTCAATAATAAATTTAAATGTCATGTTTTAAAATTTGTATTTGTAAATATATATTAAAATGATTATTAATCCATCAACAAATAATTGAAATTAAAAATGGATTTCTAAAAGCAGCATAAATCATTCAGTAAGCACATTATCTGATATTACATTGATGAATTAAATGCTGTTTTAAAAATGCAGCTTTAAAGGACAAATTTTTCAATAATAAGCTTTGTTTGCTTGCTTGCTTGCAGTTGTTTTTTCTTTGTGGGGTGCCATGTTAAAAGACCTGGATTAATTGATTCATGAAAGGCGAAACCTTGACCCATTGGTAACTGTTCCACCACAGCAACAAACACAAATGTAGATTACTCGTCGGACTTATTTTAACACAAAGCTTCGTTGAAACAGTGCAGTTGTTGTCAGTCTCAATAATAAATGACACTGATGCCACATTTGCATTAATATTGGTTTCATTTAGTTATTCAGGAAAAAAACACATCACATTTTCACCATCCATTCAGCTGTTTTATGTACACATATAACAGGCTTATTTTAATACTTTTTAAAAATATTTTTACAAAATACAATGTTCTCCCTTTATAATATGTGTTTATCTGAGGAGGCATTTTACTGCAAAAAGGTCAGCAGGTGTGCATTGTTAATTTGTGATAATTTTACAGGCTTATTGAGGGCTTGTTAATATTATTGCATGCTGAAACACCATTATTGCATAAGTCATTCCTTTGTGGGCTTCGGGGTGAAGATGTCGCTATTACAGTAACTGCCATCACTGCATCGACTCGGCTCATATTTCTGGGAAGGTTTTTTCTTTTACTGAAAATGATAATAAATATGAGTTTATTCATAAACCTGAGGAGAGTTAGTAACTGGTGGAAACAAGCACTCACCAAAGTTTAGAGGTTAAAGCGACGCTGCTCTCTTAATGTTTCATCATTATTGTACATAAAATGTTTGGGGAGAATGTGTTGGCAAAGAAATAGTGGTTCTGTACAAGGGGGAAGAGGGGATACACGACATCAGGCCAGAATAGAGTAACAGCGTCTTTTGTTTCATTACAGGCAGTGATTGTTTAACAAGTGGCACTGCCTTTCCTGACCTGTAACACTGGGTAAAATCAATTGGCAATACAACCCGTCATGTCAGTCACTCGTGTTCATACGACACACGCACAAAACACACATCTCAGTCATTCAGTTCAGAAGATAGAAAACAGAGTCAAATTGTTGAAAACTTTCCTTACAGTTCGTAGATCAACACATTCGACAAAAGAAAAAAAAAACATATCATTGGAATAATTGCTCAGCTGTTTTTAAAACAGTATAGGTTTTGAGATATAAAAAAACATATCTAAACAATGATCTTTTTTTGTATGTTTTTCAAAAAAGTGAATTTTAGAAAAGTGATGACTGGCACTGTTAGGGATCCTGTGATCACGGGAAACACCCATGAGGCTACATAAATACGTACTGGAAAATACAAAATTTGCCTGTGGTTTGTAGTCGTCCGTGGAGGCTACGCTCGCTGCGACTACAACTACTCTTCACATGCACTGGTTTGGCAAGAGTGAGTGCTAAATGAATGTCAATGAGAGTGTCTGCATTTGGAAAGCATGAGGGAACACAACACAACCGGCTAACAATAATAAATCCTGTACCTTCAACGGAAACTGAGGTGCTGTCTGGTAAGATTCACACAGCAGACAGCTTCTCAGAAAGGAATGCATATAAATAGGTTTTAAACTATAGAGGGGGGCAGCTTTTTAAAAGTAAAAAAGAGCTACTCACAGAACAGAAGAACCACAATATTAGGCAGCCAACGGGGCGACACAATCAGTCACACACTATCCATTTCACAATTATAACTTGAGACAAGACTGGTTAAAATGTTAGTATATGGATTAATTAGAAGAAAAGCTAAAAAACATCCTTGGCATGTGCTAACACAGTCGCTGCTTTGTGACAGTTGAAGGTGTAGCTTGGCTTTAACTGATTTTTCTACTTACACAGAGTGAAACAAGCAGATGCTGCTGAGTGTACGCTGAATTATCATCTTAGCCTAATGCTGGATGTCAGGAAAAAGTATCAACTCCATACCTTATAAATCTACAACCTAAACGTGGTTTCTGGAACATTTAATCACTGATAATGTATGTGCACGTCAACCAAGGTGAAACTTCCAGCTGGGCTCCAGACCTCCAGGGGTCATAAGAACCTGTACGTTCAGTATGTTGCAATGAGTTTGTGGTAACACCTATGCAGTCTTATGTAATCCATACAGCTGTTCTGCAATAAAGATCTTCTTTATGTTGCCTGTGATGCAAGTTTTCAACACTGTAATGGGGGTGCTGTACTGTGCTGCGTTATATATATATATATAAAGGGTTTTTTAATGTTCTTCTCTTCTCGTAAATAAGGAAAAATAGAAGCTCCTTTAAATATAACATAATCAAGTCCACCACCAACACCTCTAACTATGACCTTATATACGAATATATAATTAAATATATGTATTTCTGACAAAGCTAACACAAACCGAACATGGTTATGTTAAATTTATGGCCAAGCTGTTGTATTAAATCACAAAAGATGGTATACATATATCTAGTAAAGTAGCCGTTGTGTGTATATTGTAAGCACATGATTATGTATTAATCCACTCCTGCAAAAAATGGCTTTGAAGTTAAACAAACTAAATTGTCTTCACAATCAAGATGGGTTCCACCAATGAGAGAGACTACACCTTGAAGTTCATAAACTCATTCGTGCAACATACCCTCAAACGGCATGCAAACACTCTGTGTAAGCAGGTAAAATAAAAAATAAAAAGCCATGCTATTCCTTTAACATTGGTACTGATTACACAAGGGCACGATATCCAACCACAACAGAACAAGGCTTCAAATGAAACATGAAAAACTTGAACCTACGCATCTGTTAGCACACTGCTGATAAGGATTAAAAATGGATAAAATTGTGCGTGGAGTGATTTTCGATCGCTAACATCAAGTTGCTCTGGGCTGTGCTTGGTCCCAACGATCCCTTCTTGAGTCCCCTCGACCTTTACAGCCTTCCTGAGGAGGTTGAGGAGGGGGGGGGCAAAGCTAAAAAGAAAAAAGGTACATGGGGACAACACCGCCCGAAGAGGGGAAAATTACAGTCCTTCCTTCCATCTAGAGTTTGGTCTGTCAAGACGTGAAATACAACAGAACATTTCAACAACCATTAAAATAACCAAATACAAATCAAAACAGATAAAAGAAGCTTTTTTTGAAAGTGTGCTGTGAGGCTTGATCATCCAGATTTGGAGGCGATTAAAGTGCGTGTTGGTCACTGTCAAAAAAACTGTCCAGTGAAAACGTTTGTTCTCTCGTCACATCACAGAGAGGAAACAGATGTATGGTGTGATGATCTCTTCATTCATATCCCTCCTTTCCCTCCACAATTGTTCCTCTTTTTTTTCTTGCTGGTCTGAGGTCTGTTTCTCCAAATTTGGAGCGATGCACTTTGAGACACTGCAAAAAAAGTCCATCTACACAGCCACCAAGCTTTGTTGAGATGGATTCTTTGCAGTAAAGAAATATTTGCTGGTTCTGGGCATCATAGAAACAGTTTACAGTTCCATGGCTAGATTGAGTAGGTGGAGCTCTCGGACTGCTGGCGGATGTAGCACTGAAAACTCTTGTCTCCAATCGGATGCTCCCTGAGGAAACAAAAAGAAATATGGTGTTCATTTGCTAGTATGATGAGCAGAGATGGAGGCCTATGTATGCACAGAAGTCCAAAGAAAAAGTTAAGTTGATTTGACTGAAGTGAAAATCCAGGAGAAAGGGCAAAGTAGTGGTTTAAGTAATGATGTTAGGGTTACTTGAAATGTTAAAATGCAACATTTATTGTGCAACATGCTCTGTAAATGTTAAATTAATAACAAGCAACTGTGGACAACTGCACCACCTGCTGGCCCAAAAGAAGTCCCTCTGTAGAGAGCTAGAGCCTACCCAGGTGCATTTATAATGACATCTGAGCTACAAGTAAACAGTGAAACACCTACTGGCTGCCTATCTTTGTCTTCTTGAACTTGTCCCGCTTGTACTTGGTGTGCTGCTGCTCCAAGGTCTGCACAGCTGAAACAATCTGCTTCAAGGTTTTGTAGGTCTCCTGGGGGTCATCGATGACAAAGCTGGAGTACTCCTCCTGTTCGGGCCCGTCATACACTGATTTACTGCCACAGGCCTCTGCGAAGGGGATGACAGGCAGCAGAGTGAGAGATAGAACGAAAGAAACTAATGTGGAAAATAGGCAATCACACGCATGCTTGCCCACAAATAAAGACACTCTCTGTGCAGACTCTGACCTTGCATCTTGATCAGTTTGGTCATGTATGTGCTGAAGAGGGAATAAATCCTCTCAGTCTCCCTGTCTCCATCTACATCCAGCTGGATATTTGCTGGGAGACCACTGAAAATAGATGCATACAGGAAATGAGAAAGAGAGTGAGTGGAAACAAGGGAAAGGAATCTGATGCTGGATAGATGTGAACAACTTTATGTACCCGGTGCAGGGCGTGCACCCTGGGGCCGCGTCTGCTGAGAGCTTGCAGCAGAGCCAGTGGCCGTTGAGGTAGGCTGAAGGGTGGTAGGTGCTCAGGCGTTTGCGGTTGCATTGGCTGACTTTGGTCAGGATGTCGATCCAGTCCCGTGCCTCGACACAGTTGTTGGCCTGGATGTAGAGCGCCCGCTCTGGCTGAATAACCTGAAACATCTGCAAGGAGGGGAAAATGGACAGTGAGGGGAGGATTGAAATGCTCGTAGGAGTGATTTGTGCCAAATGCTGAGAGCTCCAACTATTTCATAGGGGTTTGCTGTGTGTGGCCCTCACATTTTTCATCTTGAAAGACTCCTCCTCCAGCCTCTCCACAGCCAGAATGTTCTCTATGGGAATGCTGCACAAAGCTCCCTCACCTGGAGGCAATGAGAAAAACAGCAGGCAAAAATTTAAATGAATGCGTGAAATTATGATCACATTTATCAAATAGGTTTAATCACAATAGTTGCTGTGCTAGTCTGTCATTACAGTCACTAGAGTATCCCTTTTTCAAAGATTCCTGTCAATAATTACAGTAATATAAAAATCATGTTTTTAGTGCAGTCAAAACCTCAACAGATGTCATTTCTCGTGTTATTCTTTGTCCTAGTTTTATTGTGAAAACTAAGTAAGAAAACAAGATAATGTTGCCAATGATTCAGTCTGTTACTGTAGACGTGGACTTTTGTTTTCTTCTATTTTTTAGGCATTTTGGCAAATCGCCTCCATTAAAAGTATGCACAATATTAGTTATTAGATGCTCCTGTTTGAAATGTATTCAAGGAGACAGAACACTATCACTGAATTACTGTAATACTGAAGAAAACTTTAAAATACTGCGGCTCTTCAGCAAGTTTTGGAGCCTAAGTCTTTTTTTAATGATTTCTAACTGGATTTATACATGTTTATTCACAATGGACCTCAGAGGAGGTGAACTCTCTTCAAGTGCAACTGACACTGCACCTAAAAATGTGTGTACCATGTCTCTGTTTAGATTTTATTGAGTTATGACTCCAAAAAAGAGAATACACTGTGACATGTAATATATATAATATATTATATAACAAATATATATGTTAACCATGGTGGCAAATAAAACAATATTAATAATTGTAATAATACACTGTTCAACATTTTCAAGTTTATAACAACAAACATCTTTTTAAAAGAATATCATATGTTTTTACCTCTATAATTTAGTCATGCCTTCCCTCTGCTGCACTCTTAATACACCTCAAATGTGCCTATCTGGGAAAATGTAATACACATGGCGGTTCTTCTAATGTTTCTTTCTTCTTTTTATTGTTTTAAATGTTCTTCTTATTTATATATTTGTTTGTTTGTTTGTTTTATTATTATTATTTTATGTTGCCTTGGACCTTCAGCACCCTCTATACTTTCACTACCCCCTACCCGAACCAAAGTTTGTATCCCCACCCCGCTTTTCTTGGTGCAGTTGGTGAGAGGCTGGGGTAGTTGATTCTTTATGTTTTCTTTTTACTGTTCTAAATGTTCTTTTGTGCAATGTTGGGGCAGTAAAACTATATTTTTACTGTATTTTTTACTGTATTTTTAATGTTTTATATTGTTTATGTTAACATAACATTAACAATGTTTATATATAACACTGGACTGATTAGAAGACACTTATTTTTTTCCGAGTCTTGAGTGAGAACACACACCTTGAAACCGCTTGGAATTTCTATGTAAGAAAAATTTCACAACAGCCCGACTTTGTTTTGTCCTGAGCTTGTTTTGATGCATTAATGCGTTGCCTGCTCAGTAACTTAATCTCCAGCACATGCGTTGGATGATGAGTGTGCAGACTAAATGTACCATCAGCAGATTCCCTCCTGCTGATTCCAACACAAACACACACAACGACATAAACAGGCGAGGAAACAATGCGACTGTAAGAAGATCCAGAGAAGAACCCGCTGACCTCACCTTTGGTTCTGTGGTAGGTAAACTCGTGGTTGGTGAGGCGAAACCACCTCTTCTTGAAGTTCTTTATTCCAAACCGGTTCCTCCCTTGTGCTCTCTTTATCATAAATCTGTAGAGAAATGGGAAAGACAAGCAGCAGTGAAAAACTTGATAGATGAGCTCAAGTTTCACAGAACTGTTAAATTAAATGTATCAGTTTTTTTTCTCCAGCACAATGCATAACTTTAAAAGATAGAAGACAAAAAGATATAAGTATAAAGTATAAATGAGATACTTTACAACAAAATATGGGTAAACACAGTTTTATTTTGTTAAAAGGACTCCTGTGCCGTCAATAGTCTGCATTTATCATTCCATTTACATGCTGGCATTTATTAAATTAATCGCTGTCATACATATAAATAAACACTTGAGTGCATCACTCATAGATTTATCATTCTATGAGTCAAAAAGGAGATGATCAAAGGTACCAGTGTTTTTGCATATTTTACTCAGTTACCTATAAATTGTGTATAAATCACTGTACTGACTTTTTGCCAGATCATAACAGAATTGAAGACTTATTTAAAATCTTCAAGACAGCCACTGGTTTCTCTTTATTTCAGTGCATTATGAAAATAAACGTACAGAGACTTGAAACCTGAAGTAGCTGATATCTCATACCATGTTAATGTTTACATGCTAAACAGCGTTTTAAAGCTTCAAATTTTAGGAAACTGGAGCTGAAGCAAGTGGATCAAATGATTAGTTGTTCAACAGAAAGATAATATAAGATATTTTTGTATTTTTGTAAAGCAAAAATGGTTCTGCTTTCAGTTTTTCCAGTGTGAAGATTTGCTGTAAACGGAAAACTAGTTCAGCAAAACAAGACAGTAACTTGGATGAGCTTGTGTCACTATTGTGTGACACTTTATGAATCACACAAATGCCTGACTGAGAAAATAATCAGTAGTTTAACTGAAAATGAAAAAAAAAAAACTTCTCACTTCTGAAATTTTAAGTTTGATTTTTGGTCAGCATCTATGAATGCAGTGTTTTTTCTGCTTGCAAATTCTTTACAAACAAATAAATACATTTGATGATCCACTCTAACAGATTAGATGTGTGCAGGGAAGTTTCTGATCTCTGTAAGTTAATTGAAACAAAAGGAACCAATGCCTGCCTGCAACTTGAAACCAATCCATAAAAACGTTGGCCAGTGCTGTGAGCTATACACTATTTGTTGTTAAAACATGTAAAACCACTAGTATGGTCCTTTAAGGGAGAGTAAACAGCAGGATATCTTTGTTTTAGAGTTCGAGGACCTTAGGATACGAGGAATGTGAAGCACAAGGGTTATAAACGCCACAGCTCCTACTCTCCCACAGGAAGATTTGTACTCCTTTCACACTAGCGGAGTGGAGAATGTGCTGCCATAATGCCTAATGTGTGCGGTGGTGATATGGTCACGGTCTGAACAGAAAGTATAAAGGGTCAGGATATGGGCAAATATGAGATCCCACAAATGTTTGTACAGTAACCAACCCCTGCTGTCACTGTCACATCAAGCATGTCTGGCACGGCGAGGAGGAGAGGTCCCATCAGCACTAGTGACGCCTCCCAGGTAAGCACGGTTAAAGGAAAACACTTTACTTTATACCATCACACTGTAGGCCTCAGTCTGCTCCCATGTAAACGCAGAGAGACTTCAATCCATCATACAGTGGCAGACAGTGTAACAGTGTCTTAGTAGGTTGCTTAAGTTACAGGCCAGGTATGAAGTAAAGTGCAGCAGCATCTACTGTAGCGCATGTTGATGTTGGCGGGAGAGAAAAAATGGCTGGCTTGGTTTTGGGTCGGGGGGAAGTCACAGTGCACACACAGGAGGAGGGTCACAAGGGCGAAGCCTTTATATAGAGAAGTTCTTACCTGCCCTTCGTGCCTTTTGACCCCTTCCCATCAACCCTCTTTATAGTGAGTTTTACACTCCTACGCCCGGTAGCAGAAACAAGAGAGGGTAGGGATGTGGATGAGCAGCTGGAAATGCTCTTAATCTCTACAGCCTCATTAGAAATAGCATCGGAACAACAGCCCAGGTGTTGTTAGAAAGGGCTCTGTTTGGAACTGAAACCATAACTTAAAGAACTACAATTTTGGATATTTGTTGTCTGGCAGAGAGATAGGTGAGAAGATTGTTGCCGCTCTGACATCTACATGTTCAAAAAAGGTCCAATGGGGCCTATAAAGCTCACTACTCAACAATCTGTATATTGTCCATTAAATTTGCACAAAATCCTGCAAAACTATATTTAGCCATTATTCCAAGATGGCCAACTCTTGTGCTAATCTTTCAGTCCCACTAGATAAATGACCTAAATTAGCTACTTTTTGTTATGTGTGCAAAACCAGATAGAGGGTATAGAATCTTTAAAGTAAACGACTGCATTAGTGCACACATTTGATTAGTATTTTAATGCAACTGCCAGCAGAGGTGCATTTCCAGTCTTTCTGCCAACAGTTTGTCAATATGTCTGCTGTTCTTTTCACCAGGTTGGAGATACTGTCTTTTGGAAAGTCATGATTCATCTGACACTGAATTACAAGTCAGTGGCTGCTTGTAATTACGGTTTAAATGACATGCTGTGAAAGCAGCAGAGGCCAATCGGTTCTTCTCTAATCTGTGGCTTCATATTTATCATCTAGATGTGAGTGAGTGCTATCAGTCTTCTCATCTACACCTCTCTGCCGGTATTGTTAAATGCTAGAAGAAGAAGAAGAAGCTAAGACGACCTTAATGAGTTAGAAAACAGACAAACACTGAAGCTGTGTAATTAACAGTGAAAAAGAAGACTAGTGTTATGGTAACGGCCACAGAACAAAACACAGTTAAGTTCTCTTATATTACATATGAAGCATCTCTTGTAATATTACTGATAGAACTGTGTATAGTCATCCTTGCAGTTTCAATCGTTCAACTAACTGGTTAACTAGTCAGTTAAGAACCGATGAAGCCTCTTGGATGAGAGGTGAAACGTCTTCGAGAAACTCAAGCTAAGTCCAGATGCTACGATTGAAACTACAAGGATAACCATGACCTGGATGACTGAGAATCTTCACAGACATGTTCATAGTCATAAAATCTGAATTTGGGGATTTCCTTTCCATGAAAATCAGTTTAACAATGAGTCGGCTCCTTACCCTTCTTTGAGCATGATTGGTGTTTCAATGCTCTTCTGATCCCATTTTCCAGATGTGGAGATCAGATCCAGGAACTGCAGAGGGAAGCGAAGGATGTCAATATCAAAATATTGATCACTGTGGTAACTTTTCCCCAATATCTCAATTTTTCAGGCTTCACTTTTTTTTAATGCATCTCCTGACTGATCAAAGCCACGTTTCATTACTTATTAATCTGAGTTTATCTTTATACGTCTGACATACAAAACAAAAAAGAATATTTGATGGCATGTCCACAAACTCTCAAAGATTCACCACATGTAAGAAGAAAAGAAATCGGACACTCACATTCTTCACAGCGTCTGCATATTTCTGCTCATTGAAGTAGTCGTAAAACGCAGCCATGTAAGACTCTTTAAAATTGGCCTTGTCGGGAGAAAAAGAATATTGTGGAGAGAAAAGCAACAGAAAGAGAAAAAGATGTGTTTGAATTGAAGTATTTAGACTGAAATACATATGAAGTCGAGCAAAAAAAATCACTTTGAGCAGAGCAACCTACAGATTTAGACTTGGCAAGACTTCCAAGAGTCTGGATGGTTTTGGAGATGAGGGTGAGGGTTCGAGAGGTGGCGGGATCCTATGGATATAAAGACATGAGATTAAACCAAATCTTGAGGGTTCAATTATTCTGTTCAACAACATTACAGAAGGATCTTAATTGCAAGAAGACTTAATGCCTTACCAATCTGGTTAAATCATATAAACAAAAGGAATACTGTTTCCAAGGTCACGAATCAATGTCAAACTTCAGCTTTTACTTCAATATAGATGAGAAAAAAAGGAAATCTGAACATCAAAAATTTCATGACCAACTAAATAAACTGCTGAGGAGGGTCATGTGATATTACCGAGAACTACAAAGTAAAGCATGAATATTTTTAGCAGCACGCAGAGGAATAAGTACACGTGTATGTGTTAGTTGTGTTTTAAATATTCGACTCACTGGATGGTGCGGCCGTAGATGGAATAAATTTGGTGAGAGGATGGCTGGAGCGAAGAAGCGCAGGAAGATGAAACTGCTCACTGCAGTGTATCGGACGTCTTGGTCGACTAGAGAACAGAAAAAAAAAAATCAAAAACAAAGCTTATCACTCATGATACCTGCTTAAACAACTGGTAAGATATTACATATACAGTCATTATGGAATTTGTTTTCAATACAGCCTTGGTTAGTTAAAAATGGCTGCAGCTCTGGTTTGCTTTTAGCCACTTCTTAACTCTCTGAAACCTAAAACAAAGTGACAGGATTGAAAGGCATGTAATCTATTTAAAATGACCAAAATTACACCATTTATCAGAGAAAGAAACTGTAAAAAAAAAAAAAAAGATGAGATTTTCTGAACCTTCTCTCTAAGCTCATATTGGTAATATTACATCAAAATCGCTTTAACTGTGTAACTGAAAAAAATTTGCCAAAGATAAACCATTTGCACTAATCAGATTCTGTAAAAAGCAAAAAATTCTCCATTACTCGGCACAGATTTATATCCTTTAGTGACTCTGCTACAACCAACAATCAGGTAACAAAAATTCAAAGACTTTTCAATTGAACTAGGCTGAACTGCAGACAGCGTTTACACAAAGCAGAGAGGAGACAAGTATGGAGACAAATTTAAAAATGTAATCCGTTAAATATCAAGAGTTTGTAGAACCACTACTTTTTCCAGCTGGGGGGCACTTGGAAAAATGTTTTACATGTTGACTCGAGATTCTTTCCATTTTTATAAAATAAACATTCAAAGAAATTCTAATTTTGTTTTTTCTTTTGATGATTTATAGCATTATAAACATGTCATTCTCCCTACTTCTAGCCACAGTTGTACTGTTTCCATAAAAAGCAGGATATTGTGTTGCAGTGAAAAATGAGCCCACAGTGAGTTAAATATGTGACAGGAACAAAAAATGCCCAAAAACTGTTTAGGGTTCAGAGGGTTTACTTTGGCTGTGAAACGCCATATATCTGTAATCAATTAGATCCCAGTTGGTAATGTGTTCCAGAGTCGACAGCCATTTACAGAGAAAGCTGATTGTCCAAATTTAGATCTACGATGTGGTATTTACAGATGTAATCCAGCATGTTCCTGATTACTCTGTGACTGTCTTGTCTTTGGAAATATGTGGGGAAAGAGGCTCTGGTCTCAGCTTGCTGTCTGAATCACATGGGAAATAAATTCTGTTCTGTTGTGTATTGTTCCTTTTTTACTACAAACTGCAGGATGCTTTATTTAGTAAGCTCAAAACAGATACTGATTTGGTAATATAGAATAAGCTGTTCACATTTGAAACATTTCAATTTATCAGTTACTTCAAAAAAGTCTCCTTACTAAGTGCAAAGCTCCTTTTTCCACATAAATGTTATTTAAAAATACATATAATGTTATAAATGATTTTTTTTTCTTTTTTTTGGTTTCTTTACATGCATGTATATCTAGGAGATGCATATTTGGTAAAGTAACTATGTCAGATTCCAGTAACAAAACTAACTCATTTTTTTAATCACTAATAGTCAATCAGCTTGTTCTTCCTGTGACTGCAATGTCATAAGACGGCCTACAGGAGGCAGCACAGTATAAGACTCATCCTGCATATTACAGCACACACAGCCTTAAGTAGTGTGTAGAAGGCTTTATTGGTTTCAGGTTTGACACACTTACTGCAGCACAAAAAGACTTTCTGTGATCCTGAGCGAATACAAGAAAGCGTCCTTGGACATCCTGCTCTTTACTGTCCTCTGATTCTTTTTTCTTATTATTCTTCCATCTCTTGTAAGTAATTCGGGAGGTGAGTTACCTTGGAAACGAGTGGCAGCGGACTCTCTCAGAGAGAAGAAGATGTCACACATGACGGTGGGACAACGAACGCCAGAGGTTGTGATAACGTTGAAGATACGGTCTACGTAGTGACGAAGGTTTTCCTGAGGGAGAGGAGGCAGGTTGGAGGTGTCAGATAACACAGGCAGTCGACACAGACAAAAGAACAAACAAACAAACACAAACTCTTCTTCTTACCCTGTTTGTCTCCAGGTTCTCAGACTCTTTGAGCTTTACCGGGTCGATTTCACAGGGCTTGTGTTCTGTGCAGATCTGGGACAATTAAGTAAAGCATTAAAATACCCATTTGTAACTGATTTTCCAAAATACCCTGAAGGAAAGACACCATGTGTATGAGATTTGTTCAAACAAAGAGACACAAATACTGCGAGTGAAGGGAAAAACGGAATGCGGGTTCTGTGACATCATACCTCATCTATGATTGGTTTGAGTGTGACTTGCAGATAGTGCATTCCCGCCAGCTTCATGGTCTCATCAATGCACTTAGAAGTCAGCGAGTTTCCCCGGAAAATCGTGTTTGGATCCCTACGAAAGGAGGCAGGGTGTGTTTTTTTGGAGCACAAATCAAAACTACAGCTTGTGTCTCAAAATCCTGCCTGGATAAATAAACAACATAACTTCAGAGAGAAATTTAATATATTTAATTATATTACAGTTGAAATATATATTTCAAATCAAAAAGCTAAGCCAGTGACCATTTCCATACAACCTGATGACCTCATTCCTACAATCACTTTAATTAATAATGCCAGCAAAATGGTGATTCAAAAATATATATTTACCTGATTTATTAATGCATAACTTATTCAAAATCCCAAATATACAACATTTAGGTGTCTTTTGTTGAATAAATTCTCCCATAATACTGCTAACAATAATAAAGCTGGAGTATAAATCAGCAAAGCACAACAAAGCATTTTCAGTATGTATTAGTTGTTGCTCTTTTCTGGTGTAAAAGACACAAGAAAAGTCACTCACTGTGTGCGGTTGACTTCAGCGTGAGCAATGGAGCTGATGAAAGGCACTATTTTGCCGTAATGAAGAAAGAGACGCACGAGTGGAATGGCAGCTTCTTGTTTCTCTCGACACACCTCCCCCAGAGTGTGAGCTGTGGACGCCGACACAGGCTGAACAGAGAGGACAGGGAGTGAAGATTTTAACAATACAAAATGCCACAAGACGCCGAGATGCGTATGAGCAGAGCGGAGACACTTTCATGTGCACATACCTCGACATTAGCAGAGTGCAGCAGCAGATCTCTGAGGGGAGTGTAGTGTTCAGAGGGGAATACGTGGTCCTCAGTGTAAACGATGTTCAGACGCAGAGAGCCAAGCTCTTCTACCTTCACCGACTTTCCTCCGTTCTCTCTGGGCTGCAGAAAGTACCTTTAGAAGATGAAGTACAGTCGTATAAAATCTTACATGTGATGGACAGCACATTCAAAAATAGACTGATCAGCCTAAAACAATCCTACACATTTGCTTGAGGGTCACAAACCAAGACTTTCATGTTAACATGAGATGACCTGAAATGTGTGGCTATCTCTAAAGTAATATCCCTTGACTATGTGGTTTCCTTCGGCTCTATCTAGCATCCTTTAGTGTATTGGTTTGGTTTACGTTTAACACTCTAACAGAACCTCATTTTCAGTGATGAAGCTCTAAAAACTGACTACCATGGTTGCAACTTATAACAATTTTCAATGTCAACTGATGTATCATGTTATTTTTTCAATTTATCACTTACTTGTGTGGCTTATTAAATGTGTATGAGTGTTTTCCAAAGTCTGAAATGATGTTATGATGTTCTCAAAGGTCTTATTTTGTCTACACCGCAAAGATACTTAGTTTAATGTCATAGAGGAGTAAAGAAACCAGCAAATATTCAAAAAGAAAGCTGGAAAATAATGATTTTGGGTTGTTTTTTCTTTTTAAAAAATGACCCAAACCTCTCAATCAATTATCAAAATAGTATGCGATTAATTTAATATTTAACAACTAATTGATTAATCAATGAAGCACTGCAGCCCTAGAGACTACACACTGCCACCCATGAAAGTTAACATATAGCATTTAGTGGTTAAAACATTTCCTTCTGGAGTTGATACGTGAACAAGCACCACTTTGCCAATATGGTCACTGTGTCAACTTTAACTGGTATCTAGAAAGTTGTGTGGCTGAAAGTACTCTTGTAAAATGTAAGGGAATGGTTATTCCCCTCTGAATTGAACTGCACTGACTGTCCAGTTTTTATTGTCTTTGTTCTGATATTCAAAGCAGTGCTCGCAGCATTCATGGAGGTTTTTCAAAAGAAACATGTAATCCCAGAAGCCAAAACACAAACAGGCCCCGCTGGGTCGACAATGTCAGAAAAAGCATTTACGCTCAGCAAAGTCTAATTTGATTCAATAAAAACTTTAAAGAAAGTCTGTTGTCAGTGTTGATGCTCACTTTGCTGTGCCTCTGCTGTTGCTGTGGCAACACATATTCAAAAATGTCAACAGCCAACAATAATGAAACCAAACCAGGCCAGCTGCAGCAGGGGTGCAGAACAGCACTGGTTCGGTGGAAAAACCATAAAACGGACCCAGAGTGATGACTGGATCAACAGGGGAATGTGTGAGAGGAGATGATGTGTCAGTGATGTTGCTCTCACCAGGCGTCGTGGACTCCAGCCTGACCCAGGACCCGCAGAGGAACCCGAACGCCTCCCAGGAACTCATCCCCGAACTTCAGATTGCTGGCGTTCCACAGGTCGACCCTGAGCACAAACCACACGGTGCCGTTCAAGAGGAGCTTGAAGCGAGTTCAGAGTTGATCCTGGAAAAGCAAAGTGACTCACCTCAGTGCCAGTTTGTCCACATCCTCTTCTTCAACATCAAACTGTCGCTTTGTATAGCTCAAAGGCCGCGTCACCTAGAAATGGAGACAGACTTGCATCTAGTGACTGATCTGTGGACAACTACTCTGATAATTTATTTCCTCTGAACTGAACAAAACAAGCTGGACTATATCAAAGAAACAATCAAGTTGAAATTACTAGATGTCTTGGTTTGAAGCTCATTATCTGGCACATTTGGGTCTACAACTGGATCCATCAGAGATCAGAATGTAAGTCTGGAGCAACAAACTAAATACAATTTGCAATAATAAAATTAGGATAATCACATGACAGAGACATGATAGATGGTCTGTGTTTGCTGAGGATCTCCAAAACAAGAGGAAGGCAGCAGACAGAAAGCGCCACAGGGTGAGTACAGTCGTGTTCATGTGTTGGGAATAAATAAGACGGTCTTGTCGGATAGAAATCAATGGGCCAGATTGTTTGGTTTTTCGGAATCAATCATACTCTTGTCCTGCTGTCTGCTGGTGCTGCAGCGAGGAGGCCAGAGGGAGGAGCGAAAAGAAAAATGTCAGAGCAGTGGCTGCTGCGAGCAAGGGTTAACGGGTGCAGTCTGAAAGAGAGTGTGTGTGTGCGTGAAAAATATCTATAAATAAAGGGGAATATAAATAAATGTAAATGGTGGCTTGTTTTTAAAGAGGCATTAAGACTCATACTGTCGATATTTACATGATTCTGCTCGCTCACACTAATAGAACACTGAATCCTTTAAAGGTAAAAGTAAATTGTAAATTAAATTGTAGCAAGAAGAAGAGAAGAGTTTAGACTTCGAGTGAGCAAGTAGAAGATTTTAATGATGAACTCTGCCGTGCTGTGAAAGTAGGCCTGATAACTTGATGCCTGTGATAAAGATTAAACTAAAGTTCATCCTGGTTAAACGTAGCAAAAAGTTAATTTTGGAGCAGAAAATAGACCCAAGGGAGCAAAGACAAGCTAAATAGGTGGAGCCTGATCATACTCTCTGGATCCAGTTCAGCTCTACACATGAACAGCATTAATGTCAGATTCAAACTGCATTCTTTATCTTTTTACTTTAAGAGCATTTTGCAGTTGCCCTTAAAAAGCACATACCAATACACACGGTATGCATGCAATTAGGACATTTTCAAAAAACTAAAACTATAGCTTCCTTACAATTTTACTCAGTTAAAATTATGTAATTCAACCTTTAATTTGTACTTTAAAAGGACCTTATCTATATTTCAGGTACGAATTCAATAGTTCACACCAAACAATCAGACAATTAAGGGTGAGTGATGGATTTACATAGATGAACGAATCCGTAATAGGTAATTATCAATTATTAAAAAATAAATGAAGGGTTTTGAATTGATGCTTTGTGTGAAAATCATAAAAAACACGTATCTTAAAGAGAAAGTAAGGGCCTATAAAGTTAATAACACAGGGATCATTTTCGTTGTTGTGGGCAGTTTGTTTTTTCCACACTTCACCTGTGCTGGTTTAAGGGTGAATTAATGGATTTTAAATGTTAAGAAAAACCCCAAAACAAGGCATTCAGTTTCATTGTGTCTGTAGCAAACAATGACATTTGACAACTTTGTGGCGACACTATTGGGGATGGTGCTTTTTTATCATGGTAATTTCCCTGTGCACAAAGAAACAAAGAAATAAGATCCCTAAAGAAATCTGTCTGATCAAACATTGCTGATTGTGGGCCTCATACAGTTTAAACAGAAAATAAATGCCAGTGACAGTGGAACAGGGAGATCAGCAACTACATTTGGTTGTATTGTTCACATACTGCTTTAACAGATACCCAACATGAAAACACAATTTTAAATGACAAGTTAATGATAAACTACCTCGAAATAGAACACCTCCTCAAACTGCGGATTGTTGGTTTTCCTCTTCACCTTCGTCTTCTTGGCTTCAGACCTGAGGGAAGAAGGAAGGCGGACGGAGATAAAACCGCGCGCTTATCAAAAGTTAAACACGTGATAAACAAAGCTGTGTATTGTTCCTGGTGAAAACACGACCAGCCGTGGAAGAATCATTACCTTGAAGGACCTAGTAAGGAGACAGCAGCGTAGGGATCACATTGGCCGTTGACGATCGGAAGGCCTTGGCACTCCAAAACTCTGCAGACACAAACACAAACCAGACATTAATAAACACTCAACTGAACTTCAACACACAAATACACACACACACACACACACCTGTAACACATTAACATGATGCTGATTTTAATGCAGTATTTGTGAGCTCATCCAAAATATAAAATATTAGGGATCATAACGCTACAAATTGAGCACTGAAGCAATTTTAAAACCCATTTTACAAAATTTTTTTACATTATAGTCTCGTTCCTTTTTTGTTTTACTATGGCAACATACTGGGCAAAGTCATGACAAACCAGCTTGGCGCTTTTCAAACAAAGGTTAAAAAATGGCTGCTTCAAAAAAAGGAACAGGATTAAAAGATCTCCAAGCGCTCAATACCAAGAGAAGCACATCTCTCAAAGGACTCCTAAAGCCCCATTACACCCTATTAAACCACTTAATCAAATGACTAATGTGAAAGGGTCGTCAGTTTTGCAAAGACCACTGAGATTTGACACCCAATCCGACACCTCTGCAAAGCTTTTTAGCTTCATCAGCCCACGCAGACAGTCTCAGTGCTATCATCAACCCCCTTAATACGGGATCAAACAAAATGTTTCCAGGAAACTAGGAGATAACTGCATCTATGCTACCTGCCCAGCAAGAGACGGCAGACAAGGAATTTGAGCATTTACCATATAAACACTATTTTTCTCCAATCCAGTGCAGGATCTACTGTACATTAACAAGCGATGAATAGATAATTCTGCAGATGTGATGATCTGAGTTTGTTGTGGAGGCTCTCACCCCCCAGTGCTAAAAAATCCGTAATAACGATTTAAATTCAGTTCAAAATGTAGGTTTTAGTTTGAATTCTACAAAACATAAGTCAAATGAGATGTAGTTGAGGTGTGCTGTCAATCCAAACAAATCTCAACACACATTTGTATGAACACATGGAGCCATAATCCTCGAACACAAAAATTACTTTATAGGACATTTAAATCTCTTTAACTGTCATCTGGTGCAGAATTATTATTCTTATTTATTTACAGATTTTGGCTAAAGCAAACATTGTGTTTCTTTTAATTGCAGAATTTTTAAATGAGACAAGTAGCATAGTTATTTTGATGAAATATCATGTTATTATCAAGTTGACACGTCACAGATGAGTAGTTCAAGGACCGCTGATAACTATTTTCTTTCCTGTTTTTACAGTTTCTGGCTCTGATAAATGTTGTAGTTTCTGTGATTAAAAAAAAAACGAAACCTCTACCAAACACTTCTATGGGTTTTGGAGTTCAAAGGTTTACAGAAACTGAAACTGTCCCTCTCATGAAGAAAGCGAAGCTCAAGCTTGGCACAAATGTGGTTCCTCAGTAGGATCTCAAGCATCTCTGATCACTAAAAGAAGAAAACTTTTCCTAGCAATATTGAATACATGTATGCATGATTTTTGGATACTCCTGATGGCATTCTTGGCTCTTTGGCCTCATATAGTCACTCCTCCTCCATATTAAACAAATCAGCTCAGTGGTCAAGACTAACTTTTTGATTTAAAACTCCTTGTCAAAGAAAAAGACCCAGCATGATCATATACCTTCACGTTTCCTGCCTGTTTCAGGATTGATTTGAAGACTTTACCGTTTGTTTTGACAGTTTTAAATGCTTACTTAGGAAGAGTTCTTGCAACCTCGTACCTCAACTAGAGCACTAAAGTCGACCAATCAGATGCTCTTGAATGTTTCCAAGTCCAGGCACAAAAACAGAGCTGCCTTTAGTCTTTGGAACAGTTCACTATTTCATGTGAGAACTGCTCAGTTTGAAGTCACTGCTTTAGGCCCACCTTTGTTTGTTGGTAAGTAGAGCTTGGCGTTCTGACTTCCTCTCTTACTGTGTTGTATCTTTTATTCTCTATATCTTATTACTTAAATTCAGATTTGTATTTTTGTAATTGTGTTTCATGCCCTGCTGATTTAACTGTACATCCCTTTGGTGTATTTCCTGTTGTATAAAATGTAATGTAAAAAACTGATTTTGATTTGACTTTGATGTAATAAGTTACACACAGTCATAATTAATAGAAAAAAGCTACTGAAACGATAGGTAGTAAAATTTGTGAGCTTTGTATTTAATTTAACTTAACTTCGTGAATATAATGATAAGTAAAGTAAAGACACTAATTTCTGTCTATCTATCTATCTATCTATCTATCTATCTATCTATCTATCTATCTATCTATCTATCTATCTATCTATCTATCTATCTATCTATCTATCTATCTATCTATCTATCTATCTATCTATCTATCTATCTATCTATCTAACCCATGACATCATCCTGTAAGGGGATTAGCACCCAAACAGGACACCCAGCAGGACGAATCACTTCCTGTGTGTCACGGTGATGCACCACTAGTCACACCACATGATGAATTACACTGCAAATCACTGCGCTGCCTGCAACTGAACTGACACACACGTACGCACGCAGACAAACACACACATACACACACACACACACACACACACACACACACACACACACAGGTCCCTAATAAGGAATAAGGAGTGGGCTGGGTTAAGCATCACTAATGCCACAGCACTTCCTGTCCAGTAAGCTTGTTTATATAACCCCTGCTTGGCCTACAATCCAGCGCCTCTCTCCCTCTCTCTCTCCCTCTCTCTCTCCCTCTCCTCTCTCTCTCTCTCTGTCATCACTGCTGTGAGCTGACATGCCAGACAGTGGTGGTGAAGCAGACTTATTTGTTTTAGCCGCCTTTACTCATATTAGGTTAATGTGTTTCTCTTCTGCGCCCACGTTTCCTGTCAAACCCAATTTCACTCAAACAAAAGGGAAACGAATTACATCACAGCCACCCCACCGTCCTCCTCCAACCTTCCCAAAAAAAACCCCCCAAAAATCCCCACACATACATACAAAATGGATGTGATTATGTGTGAAGTTAGGACAGGGACTTAAGGACTTTGATTTTTCAAATTCTGCTCACAAGTTTCGAGTATTACTACTGAATATTTGGGGAGGGGGGAAAGTCAAGTAGGAAGCTTTTTATGGCCGCGTGAAGCCTGATCTCCCACCTTGAGGCAAGTCATTCGAGTTGGGGACATTTGCGGTTGCAAGTTTGAAACTGAATGAGGGTGTGGAGTTAGAAAGATGTGAGCTTTACAGACCGCTACTCATATCTAGAGGCTCTGGACACATTAGCCACTATACGATCATAGCACTCGAACTATGGACCCAACTATGAGGGGTCAGGTGTCAGATTTTGACAAGAAGCTACATCATTAAAAAAAAAAGTTCAACACTAAAAAAGTGGTGTACATGTTCTACATAACTAAAAGCATGCAAGTATTATCAGAAAAATGTACTTCTAAGTGCTAAAAAAGAATAAATGCACTTGAAAAGCTGGACACTATTGGTTACTATTACTGATGCAATAATGGCTACGCTTTGTTATTATGATTGGAAGTAGTGCTAATATTAAATTTATATACTGATAGACAATGAAAGCCTTAACATTCACTATCTGTTTCTACTAAAAGAGAGTAAAAATTTCAAAAAATGTGCCCCTGTAGAGAAACGAAAGATAACATTTACTTGTGTATGCATTCATACTACAAAGAAATGCCGTTCTTTGACTAAGAAATAATGTTACGTTTCTTCAAAACACTCCAACACTGTTCACAGTAAAAGTGTTTCTAGAAAATGCACTACGATTATGCCACTTTTTAAAGTGCAAATAAAGCACTACCTCCAGGGATGGTCAACTTATAGGCCACCAAAAAATCATACCAGAGTACAGAGGCATATTGTTCATTTAGATTCCATACAGAGTGGTTGATGTCATGCCACATGTGACACACTATTTGTCGTTTTCCTGCCCTCAAGGAGTGTTAACAGTAGCCTTAACTCAAAGATGTCGAATCCTTGATTTTAATGTTACGAGTTACGCACATTCAGTACGAACAGTCTCATTGGCTGCAGCAGTTTTTAATTTGATTCCATGACAAATGCATTTGAAATGGGCCTTAACCCTCTAAACAGTTCAGGATGCTGCGAGGAAACAGCTTATTTTTGCACATTTTTAAACAGGACATAAAACATCAGAATTTTGAGTTTAGATTTAGTTCATTTTTCTGATGTAATGACAGAATAGTTAAAGGATTGTTGGAAAGTTGAATAAAAAAACGCCTTTTTATAGGATGTAGAATTTAACAGCAGCAGCAGCAAAATGTTTCTTTGTTTCGGCCAGTGATTGTTTAAAGGTTAAGTCTGGAGCAGTTTCAGATATTTAAATATATGTCCAGCATGAACTGCTGCAGAGTAAGTAATAATTATCACGTCAAATGAATGCAAAATAACTATGTTTTCCAAATTCCTTAAAATATGGTGGTGCAGAAATAGCAGAAAATGGTAACACTCTGAGTACAAGGTCCTCAAAAGGTTATTTCTGTTTTCTATATTTATTTTCAGTTTCTTTGTGTAACACTGATGTATTTGAGCAGAACTAAAACTGATGCGAATAAAGCTCCGCTGTTCACATCAGCTTATTGTTGGCTAACTGGCGTGTTTGACTTCTTTGCTGTTTAGAGCTGAATGGATGCAGCCCTGTCTCGGTCTCCCTCACACACGTGTCTTTCTAGAGAAATCTGACTAGATGACCTCCTGCTCTGCGCTCTAAGCTCCTTACCAACAATGTGCTCTGGGAACGAAGCCACGCTGGCTCATCATCAGACTTTACTGCTGCCTGTTACAGAAGCTGTAAAGCCAACAAGCAAACACACACATCCACAGAATAATCCACCAATAAGCACACCATCGATCCCCATTCAAGTTTGCCCATTGCACTAGAAAACAATCAAAACAATAAAAAAAAAAAACACACAGAAACAATATTATGGGTGCTTTTATGAGTTTGTGACTCCCACAGTGTTTTGATTCACACATTCAAAAGGATACTGACTATAAACAAAAGGCTCAAGCCGTCTCACTGCCAGTCAAAAGCTGTTGCCGAGCAACAAGCCGTGAACCGTGGAGGTGGAATAAAGCGTTCTGCACCGAAGCCACCAAGATACTTCAGATATCAAGGTTACCTCCTCTGTGCTATCAGCAATACAGTTTCATAGCAACACTGAAAGTCAGAGCAGCTTCAATGTTATTATAAAACCAATTAAACAATCTGAGCTTAAATGAATTTTTGTGAGAGGGGGCTTTTTTCAGTTTGTATTATGCACATGCATGAGGACAGGCGAAGAAGTAGTACACATTTCTGCTAATTCCTTCCACTGATTTACAGTTCACATGCCAAGATTGTAGCAATGTGAAAGCAAACCCGTCTAAAACACAGTGTGTTTTAGTGAGAAACAATGAATGGGAACAGAAAATTTCTTCATTTACAAAAAAAAAACCTCCACAGTTTTTCCTTACTAGATGGAAACTGTCTTTTTGTTTATTACTGACTATTTTCATCGTTTTATACAATTCAGAATGAGTAACAGCAGCTGACAGGCTGTTATAGTGTGCCTTGACTAATCTTTTAGCAGATGTTACAGATGTAGTAGATGCATCAATATTATTATTATAAAACTGTGAAGAAGAGAGGTAAGAGAATTGTACTTTCTGCTCTTTCCAGACACTCTACTCCGTCTGTAATGCAGATATATGATAAAAGTGTAAAATAAAAGCCAAAAAAGTTAAATATAATCATAGGGCATAGTGTTGTTACAGATGCACGTGAAATAAAACCAAAAAACAATGTGTGGGTGTGTGGGGGTGTGTGTGTACCGTGTGGCCAGTTTGTGGTTGATGACTCCGCTGTCGGTGATGACTTCACTAAGACGCAGCTCCAGGTGCACTTTTCCCTGCAGGAAACACAAACACAGATACTTTTTATGCACCCATTGCTTCTCCCGTGACGGTACAAACTTAAAAAACTTCAGGCGCTGTCTGTCGAAAACCGTTTCCTGCAGAATCCGGTAAAACTGTGTAAATGAATCCATTCTAAAAACTCTTTTCGACTCATTCAAACATGTAATCCTTCACACAGTGATGCAAATGTCATATCATGCATCCAGTGGTTGAGAGAGTATTTTAGAAAAGCCCTGATTCATAGTCAGTAAATGTGAGTCAAAACACTCAGATACACACTAATTCCTCTTTGACAAATCTCCCCATGCAAAACAAAAACACATAAACATGAACAAGTGGCATTCCTGCAGCGCCGTTAAAATAGCTGCGAGCCTCGACGTCATGCTGAAGTTATTTTGCCTCTGAAGTGATTGGATTAATGACATAATGACAGTGTAGTGCTGCAGCTGTCTAGAAAAGCTCCATTAATTAACAGCATCAGTATGCAAACACACAGGCGTTGCTCTTTCTGGCCGATTCAAGCTGAGGGAACAAACACACACACTTACACACACCTACACACACACACACACACACACACACGCACACACACATACACACACACACACACATGTGCGCACAGCCCAAACAATGTGTCCTCTATTGAAAAGAGAAGAGAGACACTCTATCTTCCTACTTCATTTGATCCATCTCCTTCGCTTTCTCTCTCTATATATCTCTCTCTCTCTTCTCTCACACATCCTTCCTCTCCCCGGCTACTCGGATGAATGTGTCTCTGTTTCAGATCGCTGCTCCAGGGCTACACACACCCATCTGTCTGCAGATGTTACTGTTCGCTGTGTCTCTCACCCTGTGTGTGTCTGTGGCTGCGTGGGTGAGTGACACTGCTGAATAGTGAATAGTAGAAAATATTGCACATGTACTAAATAAGCGTGTTGGGCAAGCGCCAACTATGCACTCCACACTTGATTGCAGAAAGGTTTCGGAAATCAAAAGTGAACCACAGGAACAAAAATAAATAGAGTTAGTCAGTAATTATTACCACACTGATCACTAAGATTGTCTTTAGGATATTTTCTGAATTTAGGGTTGTGTTATTAGGGGAATTAGAACCATCAATCAGTCAGAAAAAGTTTTAAATGCTTCGATGGATTGCGCAGACATCCTCCACTTGTTACACAAGCTGTCACTGAAGTTTTTCTCTTTTATCAACACACCCTGCTGGGCAAGCGAATTCATTTTCCAGCATCTGAGCTGATTCTGCACTAATGTTTTAACGTGCATTTGATCTGCATCACTGCTAACTAATCTGCGGCAAACAGAGATGCCATCTTAAATGTGAAATCATGTAATTAAAAAAAGAACATTTCACTCTTTCATATTTTAAAGTAAAACAATGACTCAGTTTCTTCTGCTTTTATCTCCGTCGGACAAGAACCATGATATGTTGTTATTATTTTCAACAGCCCTTTACCATCTATCATAGCCAGCTGTCATTCATTCATTCACTCATGACAAATGGAAAATATTGGCCGTGTGTTCACTCTTTCACCAGCTGATGACAATCTGGGCTGTAATGGAGGTGAATTAATGTTTTTTTACAGCAGACACAGAGGGCCAGGTGACTTTGACCCTGCAGGCTCGACTGTTTTAGGTGCACACACACTGTGTTTGTTTGGGTTCTGCGCGGATTCATGCAGACGCATAAAATACATGCAAACACATTACCACACACATACATCTGTGCATATGCTGTATGAAGGGTGGGTGTGAGCGAGGGCTCGGTAATGTTTGAAATGCTTCAATATGATCACATTTACAATATCTGAATTTCAGTATCAATAATAAACCAAAGCTTTTTGAGTACTTTAATTTTTTTTTTCAAGAAGCTTGTTTTGCTTTAACAAATGCTGCTAAATTTGCAATAAAGTGAGTCCAACCCTCTGAGCCACTTGCTGTCTCTGGGCGTTTTTTTCATAAATGATTTTTGCGCAGTATGACACAGTTGTAATGTCATAAAAAGTCTATAGTGTCCACAGATGTTACCAATGCTGGAAAAAATAGTGGCTCTGCATGCTATACATATTTATCTATTTAGATTTCTGTATCAAGTATACACTGCCTGCAGTTCAAACGAGCAGTCTCTGAATTTTTGCTGCGTGACTGTTTATTGCAGTTGAGTGACTAACGGCTTCTCAGTTGTGCATAGAAATGCAGATTTTTGTTTTTTACAGAATCCTGCCAGTGCATGTTTTTAGCTAAACACATAGAATAAAGGAATGTTGAGAAAAAATCACAAGTTTTTTCCAACAGTACTGCCTACGATTTGATCAAGGATTGACGGAAAGCTGACAATCGGTTGTTTTTGTGGCTTCTGGTACAGCAAAGTCAGAAACTCAGCTTAACAGCTCAGTAAATTCAGTTACACAACATTATTCTACAGATTCCTAATGTTAGCAACAATTTCTCTCAAGTGTTTATTTATTAATTTTGGCTTTTTTACGGTTACTTCTCATATAGGAATCGATCAAAGGCTGTTTCCTAATAAGAAAGACCTATTGTGCTAGTTCAAGCTGTACACTGTGTATAACAAACTTTACTGTAGCAGTAATTCCAAGGTATGCTCAAGTTATACAAAATACTCTGATGCTCTATGGTTCTCTTCTTTGTTGTCAAAGTTAAGTACTGTAAAAATTCCCTAAATACTTTACTTACTTTTCCACTTTGAAAGGTTACCTGCAAGACTTTTATTTTGAAAGGTCTAGGTGAATAATGACATTGTTTGTAGGGCAACATGACTCTGTTGTTGTACTGTTGGATTTAGTTCTGTGACATTTTAAAAGAAAAGAAAAAAAACCCTATCCTGATCAAAGTTTCTCCCTGCCACTTAAGTAACTATCAATGATTTAGAGTAGATCTTTAAATTTGACTCAACAAAAACAGCTGTGCACAGAGTTTCAAAGTGAAGATGATGATGCCGGCTTTTGGTTTCAACCGCACACATTTTGGGTCGATACCAAAATCTATCCGGCCCCTCTGTGAGACAAAAAAACAGCAGATTCTACAAGAAGCAGAAAAGATAATGAGCGAGTGCTTTGTTGTTAAAAAAGAGTGATTGTGTGTTCTCTCTGTACTGACCTGCACCTCTGAGTCAGCGCTGACAGGCTGCAGCTGGAACCAGGTGTCTTTCCCGTGATATTTCTGCAGGTCCTCTTTCTTCACCGCCACCTTTCCTGCACACACATTTACACACAAAGACAAATGAGCTCAAAACATAACTCACTTTGTGCTCAGATGTGCACTACAGTGAGATCTTGACAGGCACCCACACACACGCTCACATGTCTGCTCATGTGCTGTAAATCCACAAGCTCTTTTTTAATGCATGTAGGCACCTGGTTGCAGAAATACTGGCAAAGTGCACTTTGGTGTTCTGTAAATGACCTTTGTTATTTCCACCCTGAAACTAACAACTGTGGGTTTTTTTGCAACACCCACAAATCTTCACACACACACACACAAACAGGAGCAGCTGAGATGCAAAGATTTTTCAGTTTGTGGTTGGCGATCAAAAACACACACACATCCAAAACCACCAGACACACCCGGTGACACTGATAAAAACATCCCGCCACACAAACAGATGCACACCTTTTCACATGTATTTTATTGGAAACATTTTTCAGTGATACAGCTGCCACACCCAAAAAGTAGAAACAACTAATTATTTCTTTCCCATTTGTACCAAGCCACTGACAGAGTAGGACCACACACTGAGAGATGCAGGTGATTCCTCTATACTAGATAAGAATAACATAGAAATTCAATTAAAAGCTTAATTAAAAGAGTTAAAAAAATCACATTAATTGTTAATTCTTGTCACCCACTGAGCAAAATTGCAGGCTTTGAAAGCAGACTGACTAATTTAAGGCAGGTAAGTGACTGTCAGCAAGAAAGTTATTGAGTTATCTCAAAGTATAGTGTAAACATAACATACTCTTTTGAGCAAAAAGTGATTTAAAAGCCACAGAATCTTGCTCTCTGTTTGTACAAGCCATTGAATTCTTTGTCAATCCCCAAAAATGGCAGTGAACTGAGATTAAGACCTGCAGACCAAATTACACAAAACAAAACACAAAAACAATCCTGCAATCTTTTGGGCTGAAAATAAACTTATGGGCATGATTTGCAGGAGAAAAAAAAGTTGGCTTGTCACATGAATCATTTGTGTTTGCAACCAACCTGCTCAGTCTGCTTTGAGTAAAATAAAAATTCACAGAAATGAGCACACAAAGAGATATTGAAAGTACACAAAATGCATTTGGTGGATGTTTGAGTCAATAAATGTATGTTTTTTTGAGACATAAATAAGTTGTCGAGCAGTCGCCTGAAAAGGTGGAGACTCTGATTCGGCTGATCATCCAGAGGTGAACCGGCTGCTGGCTGGTGCTTTTATTTTTAGTCCCATTCTACTATGGAAGACTGCTGATCCAGCATGTTGCCATGGAGACAGAGACCAGCAGCCAATCAGAGTTTGTCAGAATGTAAACATCTAAGGTCCATCAATAGTGACAGTGAATCAAATCGTAGGAAGGGGAAGCGTGGCTGAGATGTGTGTAATTAAGCCAGCGGTCGCTCTGATAGGACTGACTGGCTGAGTCATATAATCGCAGCCGACACTTGGACAGCTGTGACCACAGTTCATGTAAATGTCCAACTATTCATAAATATTTACTCTTATACAAAAATAATTTTAAAGATGCAAATAACAGTTATTTTTTGACCTCACTTTCAAATAATGAGCACAAGGTGACAAAAATCTATCGTTCTTTAAGATGCTGTGGCTCCAGCACAGCACACTAAAACAAATTGGAAATTGTTGTTTTATAGCACAGCAGGGCGCCATTGCTGTGGTGTAAAAGTAAAAAGCCACCTGACTTCTTACTTCAGCTGCTGTTAAAACTGTTAAAAGCTGTTTTCCTTCTTTTATACTCACCATGCTGCTCTTTTCGAGCTGGGTTCAGGGTGAAAAGGCGAGTTTTTAACAGATCAACAACAGCTGTTTACTCACCGATACTGGAGCCCCTTCTGAAGACCTCCCGGTCAAAGACGTAGAAGGAGAGATGTCTGAAGCTACGTGGGATCTCACAGTAGAAGTCCTCTCCGTAAAACGGACTGCAAGAGAGAAGAGAGGAGGTACGAGAAATAGTTGGATTAGACGCTTGTCTGGTGTTTTAGGACAAACACAAATGCAGCTGAACATATTAAGTTGTTGAACAATGACCAAAGGGAACATTGTGAGAGGAAAAAAGGTCGGGTAAATTCAGGAAAATTCCTTTTAGAAATGAAAGTCAGCAGTACACAGAACTGAAGATTTAAGGGAAGCACAAAAAAATTCTTGTTATTAGGACTTCCAGATTATTGTGAGAAAATCTGTCATTTTTACGAGAAATTATGAGTCACAACTACAGATACAGAAGTTACAACTACAAGATAAAGTGTCCTAGTTCTTCCCTCTTTGGTGCGTTTCTGTACAACTTTGCCTTTGAAACCTGTTCTGAAACGTACCGTTGAGGTTTGACTGCATTGTCTCCAGTCCTTAACGGGCACTGCCAATAACAGCAGGCAATAATGAAACCAACGGGCTGAGACGTCATCTGTTGATAGGTCATTTTTAATACAATACTTGCATTTTTTGTCCAAATGCCTTCCTCTTTTTTGTAATTTGATGTTAAGTGTCATTGTGAAAGAATCCTATAAAACATTAAATACAAACTGTTGTGTCTGTAAAGTAAAGAAACGTCCTGTCAACCCATCAGGCTGAAGCAGAATAATCCCACACCAACCACTGACTGATGAATTGATTGGTTAATCTGTAAACTATTCCTGGACTTGCTAAGTGTACTTTCACCTTCATGTGAAATCACAACCACAGTTCTGTCCTCTGTCTTGGTCAAAGATGACTGATTTTGTCAATTAATCACTTCAGAGACAGAAAATGAAGCCTGCAGGTATTTACATTTTGCAGTGAATCATGTGAATCCTGACAACTACGGCTTGTTTGCCTGCCACAAAAGGCCCGTTTGTGACTGCTGGCTGGACGGAACATCAACATCCGTCCAGCCAGCAGTCGTCTTACCTAAATGACGACCATGGTAATCACAGGAATGAGAATCTCGTGAGCTGAGCCCTCAAGGCTGCTGCTAATAATTACTGACTTCTTCTGTTATTCAGCCGACATTAAGACAGATGGAGGGACGAGGGGATGGGTAGGCAGAGGCGGATAAACACTCATGCAAAGATCCTTGAATACATGTGTTTCAACTTGTGTATTCAACCATCCGTCCATGATCTTTAAGTAATGCTGTGATAAAATATTTAGGATCTGCTGAGCATCTGACTCAAATATTTTAGATTTATGATCCATTGTCTCCCAAGTTTGGCTTGAAGCATGTTGCTATTTCCACTATTAATACCAAAGGGTAATTTGTTATTATGTACAAAAGTCTCTGGCTAAAAAAATCCCCACTAACGATCATTTTTAAAGAAGTTTGCTACACTTTCTTGCAGAGCTTTCCTCTTTTAATGTTCCTCCACTTTGCCACGCACGCTTCCTGCATCACCAGTCGCGTGTGAGGACCAGCAGGAATCATACTGTCAGGTTAAAAGCAGGCAAGCAGAGCAAAGTCTGCTGCCCCGTGCTGTTTTCTCTTCGATTCACCCATTTCTTTCTGCATTTTTAACACAATCCCGGTACTCCTGACGGCCAGTCTCGGCCGCTTTCAGCTTCCACCTGGTTAATTCAATGTTATATCTTTACAAAATGTGTTTTTACTCCCTTTCAGCCTTGAGTTGTGACCTATGAAAAAGCAGTTATGATTTTACTTTAATGATGGGATCATGAAAAAAGATGACAAATAAAGAGAGACAGAAAAACGACGGCGAGGACCCTGAACGTACCAAAGTGACTTCTCCACAATCTTGGTCCTGAACACCTCTTCTTGGTCCAGGTTGACGGTGCAGTAACAGTCCCTCATCTTGTTTGGCCCCGGGTACGGAGGGATGTTTTTTGCTTCTCCTGCACAAAGAAAACGAAGGAGAAGAAAAAAAGCAGGAAGGAGAGAGTGAGTGGTTATTATTTAGGAATGCTGCTGTAGCAAAAAACAACGTGTTTATTCAGGCTATAAATGATTACTTATTCAGGAACACAGACAGCACACAAAGTATATTAAAAAAGCATTTCTGTAAGCGGTTCTAGCTTTGAGTGAGTGGGTGGAGGGTCTCGGCTGAGTTGGCAATCTGCATCACTCTTTAAAGCACACTTTCATTGTCATTACATCAACAAATCCAACAGCGCGTATAATGAGATTAACTCTGCCGGGGTGACTGCTTTTAACACCGGACACAAACAAACAGCCTGACATGTGAAAACAGTGGGGGTTTTTTTGTGTGCGCTGTGATTTGTCACATCTGTGAATGAAAGAATCTGCGTGGGACATTTCCTGAATTCTGCTGAAGCTCAATCTGTTCATCAAACATGTGTGACAGACAGCACTCCCTTTCACAAGAATGCGGACCAACCACCCACCGAGACGCACACACAAACACGCACAAACCACAAAGGTGGTGCGTCAGTCCCGCAGGACTGATATATTCCCTTTTATGAAGCCGTGCATCCCTGCTACTCCCGGCTCTGTTCCTTATTTTGTTTCCCATCGCCCTGGGAACCCACAGCACTGTGTAGTCTACAGTTACACATGTGTTAACCAACATTGTCAGCGTTTGCTCCAATAACGCTCCATTATCTGCATGGGAATCTGACGCGGCTCAGCATATTTTCGCACTGTTATTTCTGGCTTTAAACGAGTGACTCCTGCCGCGAAAGCCTGAATCGATGGGTGGGTGCTGCTGTCTGCAAATTGACATTTTATCTTTAACATGCTGGTTCCTCACAATCTTGTCTTTTGTCTTAAACATGTAACATCCATCCATCCACTATCTATATACCACTTAATCCTCTGTAGAGGGCTGAAGCCTATCCCAGCCGACCCAGACACAAGCAGGGGACACCCTGGACAGGTCACCAGTCTATCACAGGGCTACACATGGAGACAGACAACCAAGCATACTCACATTCACACCTATGGACAATTTAGAATAATCAATTAACCTCAGCATGTTTTTGGACTGTGGGAGGAAGCCAGAGTACCCGGTGAGAACCCACGCTGCACAGGGAGAACATGCAAATCTCGCGACTCTGCTATCCACCCAGCCACCGTGCAGCCCCACATTAAAACATATATCATTTTTGATTCTCTTCTCTTTAATCTTCTTGTGTTTACTTGAATGTACAACAAAAAAAATCCCACTTTAAGAGCCACCACTCGAGTTAAACTGTACGTCAAATCTGTGTAACTTTAAACCTTTAAGAAAAACGTTTCTGTTGCGGCACCAGGAAACAGTTCAGATGTCCTGTGCAGCAGAAATCTTTGCTATTATAAAGACTGCTGTGTTTCCGACCCTTGCAGCTGACCCTGAAAAGGGGGGAAGGGGAGAGAGTTGACATTTGACACTGCATAACCGGCTGTGAAACTGCAAGACAGCTACCTACAGATTACGGAAGTCATCTCTCCTATCCGCATATCTGTGCCTTAATGCAGCAGTCCCACTGGACATTTCAGTCAATTTGCACTCAACACAGATAAATCATGTTTTTCTGCCACCTCGTATGAATTCAATGAATGAGAAACATTCCCCATTCCATACCCAAGAACTGCATCTTATCACAAAACCAGTTCACTCTTCAAGAAGGCAGAGCTGGTGTCGCAACAATGAAAATGCATCATGTGCCATCACTGGGAAGAGGTGAGTAATCACATTAGTCGCATAGCACAACATGCAATTAAACTGTTTAGACAAAACCTGTGATTTATTTACGCACTGGTGGGCTTTCTCTCTGGAGCCACAAGACCAACCGGTTAAGTAAGTAAAGAGTATAAAGGACACATCTGGTGATCTCCGCCATATGGGAAACAACAACAACAAACTAAACTAACAATGAGTTCATCCTCCTACCAGCTGCTTTCTTCATTCTTGCAGCCTGATCTAGTGTATTCCTTAGACATGGATGGACACAAACCCCCAGTGACCCCCTTGAATGGCATGCCATCTTTAAAAAAAATGACAAAATGACACCATTTATCAGAGCCAGAAACTGTAAAAAAATAGAACAGAACTTCAGATTTTCAACTTTCTTACAGTCTGTGAACTAATCAAGTGTGATATAGCATTCCAGTAGGAGAAACAACCAAATCTATGCTTAAAACCACTTTATTCTACACACCTCATTTCAAAACTTTGCCAAAATATACCATTTGCACTAACCGGATTGTGTCAAAAACAAAAAAATCTGTGTTACTTGGCGCAACTGTGAAGCCATTAGTGATTCAGTTGTTATGCACAATCAAGTGACAAAAATTCAGGGACTTTTGTACTGGACTAGGCTGAACTGCAGGCTGTGTATATAAATATGTACAGTATGTAAAGCCACCATTTTTTTCAGTATTGGGAACAGCTTGGGACACTTGAAAAAATGTTGTAAATGTTGATTCCGAGTTTTAGCATTTATTGAACAATGAAAAATAAAAACAAAAATCAACATTTATTTCCCTGTTTTTACGATCTATTCATGGTTGTGATGTTTCCACAGAAGTGCAGGACTTTATATGGCATTAAAAAATGCAATGACAGCAAAGGAAAAAAACACCCAGAAACTGCTTTGAGTTCAGAGGGTTAATGTGATTTGTTGACCAAACCAAATGCCTTCAAGCTTCTTCACAGTGTGCTGTTGTTATTAGAGAGTCTGTGTAAAATCCATCATTTGCTAACAGGAAACTCTCTGGTATCGCCACCTTTGATGCCACACAGAGAACGAATGTAAAACACTTGCTCAGACAAACCGAGGTGACGAAGTGCTCTTCGTGGGGTTTGTAATCCAACACAGTGTTATGACTGCTTCTCTGGAGGCTGATTCATGCAACGCGTGAATCATTACACAGCAATTCACAATAACAACACTCATTCACAAATTAAGAGGACACCTGAGCTGCACAGCGCAGCGCCCTATTCCATGCTTAGACATGTTGTTGCAGATTGCATCTCTGTCTGTGTTTACGTGGGAGATGACGCAACTCTCTCTTATCTCTGTCTTTATCCCTTCACTTCCCTCTGTTATTAGATCTCCCTCCCGTCTTCCCTTTGTCTCCTCTTCGCCTCTCTCTCTCATTTATTCTCCTATATTTATTTGATCTCCATCCCATAACCCTCCTCATTCACCCTGCGCCTCCAATCTCTGTTTTCCTCCAGCTCTCATTCATGACCTGTGAGTCCCCTGAGTGGACGTGCACCATCCAGGTCATCCTAACCAAAACATCATGGGATTACCACAGCTTTCTCAGCTTGTGTGTGTTTAATGACTCAACTTACAACGTGAAAACAAAGCCAGAGCTACTGGAGATCAGAAAGCACCTTTTTGTAAAAATTAAAAAAAAGAAAAAGATGTAACCACATGGTTTATATAATGTTCACATTCCTAACACAAGTGCATGTTTTACTCCACATAGTTTTAAATTACTGCTAACCTTAATCTAAACCTTTTTAGACTGATATGTGCATTTTCATGCATTTTTTCCAGCAGTCTGAAGTTTCAGTTTATTCAGTGGAGCACAAATATCAACCTGCAGAGACTTGAAACTTGCTCAAGATGCACAATCCATCACTGAGAACATCTAGCCAGCTTCAATTTCCTATTATTTTCAGCTGATGTGCACATATTTGCAGACATGGAGCTTTGGCACAATCATAAACCAACTGATTTACCAAAAGAAATGCCAAAGGAAATGCACACTTATACTATTATGTAGTTTGTTCACTAGTGAGCAGTTAGAAGATCATTTTTCACTTGTAAAATGTCACGCCAAGCACATATATTTATATTTGACAACGAATTAAGCAAACTCAAGACAAAAAAGACATGCACTCATGAGTAACATATTTATAAATCTGACTTTTAAAGCTAAAACAACAAAATGTACTTGTCAGATTCTCCTGAAAATTGGGTTTCAAAGTAGCAAAATTACTGATGAAAAAATTCACAATAGCCACGCAGATGTTGTGCAGCAGTGTTACGCAAGTAAGTGGGAAAGTGCAACTACTTATTACACACATTATGCACATTACTCATTTGAAAAGTAATGACACTGCTTTCCTAATAAGTAAAAGTAGCACGTGGTATTACAATACTGTTGTTCTTCAGCACAGCTCCATCAAAAATGCCTTTAAATGACTTCAAATCCTCCACAGTCTGAATCTTCTTCAAGTAAAATAGGAAACAAGACACTGTGATTTACAAGTCCAACAAATTTGAAGGGAAGCGAGCACAGTGTTGGTGTCGGCACACAGCTGCGTGGATCACACACCCTCCAACTGTGTAAGCTGACACCTGAATGTACAACTGGCAAATGTTAGCAAGATCAGAAAAGCTGAAATGACAGCAAGTTGTGTTTCTTCACTTTCCTCCACTTTTACTTCCTGCAGCAAACAAACCCGTCCCGGATCCGTCGGTCTACAGAACCATGGAATAAGTCAGCAAAGAAGCATTAGTGAGATTATTAACTGTAATGTAATTTTGAGTTGCTGGCCAGCAGTTTGTTTGAGCACATGAATGCATCATGTGGAAATGTGGAAGGCTGTTGAGCAAAAACAAAGGCAAGGTTCACGGTGTTGGAAATATCCATCTTGTGCAAATTTTTAAGTTTTTGTATGTTCATTTTTACACTAAATGACGCTGGTGGTTGTCTGCAAACGGCCAAACCAGTCTTAAATGATGAGAAAATGATCATCTGTTGGATAAAAGATGCAAAAACCACCAGTTGTTACCACAGTTACAGACACATCTTGCAGTTTCTCGTTTAGAGGAGAAGGAAGTGGTCCACAGACTATATATTTCTGGATGAGTTGATAAGCAGCAGAAGCCACCGGAGGTTTTTTCTTTTTTTTACTGTAAGGGAAGTTTGAGGGTGGAGGGGACAAGTTTCGATTTTACATATTTGCATGTTTATCTTTTTTTCTTTGCCCTAACTGTCATTTAGCAGTCCAACGAGCACAATGGTGAACGAGTCAACAAATCAAACACGCCCTCCCACCTACCCAAGGCACACAGGAAAAAAAACAAGTGTGTTTATGTTTGATGGAGAGCAAGTCTGTTACAAAAGAAAAGATAAGCCTCTCCAGTAACCTGCCGTACAACACGTTAGATTAAAGACTTTATTATAAAACCAGGGTCTGTAATCCTCTGTCTCAGCCTGCCTATCATTCTCTTTCTTTTATCCTTTTTGCTCTAAAGCCTGCTTTTTTTTCCTGCTTTTCATCCGTGCAGGACTCGTCTTGCATATCTGCTTTCTTTTTCAAAATAAACTTTAACCTGATTTCACTTTCCTGTATTTCTTCTTGCTTCCTTTTTTTGTCATCTCTCCTCATTTTGCCTTCTCCGGGTGCATTGTCTCGTCAAGATTCACAATAAGCGGAAAACAAAAACCAACAGCAGCAGCTTTTTTTTTCTGTTTCATCAAGCATCTCTGCTGCTGCTGCTGCCCCTTGGAGAATATCTTGCCCTAGTATCTGAGCAAAACAAGCAGGCGAGACGCACAGTTGGCAAATGCACACAAAAACACGGGGGCGTTGGGAGGAAGAAGTGCGGGGAAATAACCCCCGAAGAGGAGCAAGAACTGGAGACAACGTGAAGAAAAGGGGAGGCGAGAATGGAAGAAATGAGGAAATGCAGGTGACTGAAGCAGAGCAATGGACTCGGTGAATGTGCAGCTTTGTTCCTCCTTGTGTTGACCGGTCGGCCACGCTGGTGTGTACAGTTACAGACGCGCCGCTCCACTCGTTATTCTAATCTTCCCTGACATGAACACATTCGAGGATACACAGGCGTGAATGCTTTCAGCGGCCGTATGCTCGACTAGCAGGCCTGGGAAACACGGGGCTTTAAGAAAAAGGCAAGAGAGAGGAGAGGGGGGTGTTGCTGAGAAAAATACAAGCAGTGTACTCAATCAAGGGGTGAGAGAGGAGGGAAGACTGCAGAGACAGAGAGAGAGAGAGAGAGAAGTCAGCCAGATAGAAAAACTGGAGAGCGGTTAGCTTTGGAGAAAGCTACAACAGGAAATGAGATGAGGAGAAAGGAATTTCAACTGGATCCAAGACAGAGTTTAAAAGCAGCGAACAACCCAGTTACCCCTGAGAGTGTGTGAGGACGACGAGAGAGACACCGTGAGAATGGAAAGAGGGAGCGAAACCCATTTATCGTATCCCGCTGTTAATGCCCGGCTCCTTTGATGTTTTTTTGAGGTAGAGTCAGAACGAGAACTGAAACTAAAACTGGGAGGCATTACTGTCTTTCTGAAAATGACTAAACACAAAAACATCAGGCCCACACACACACACACACACACACACACACACACACACACACACACACACACACACACACACACAGGCGTTTCTCGAAGGATATTTACAGTCGAGGCTTTGATCCTGCAGTAAATTATTCCTTTGTCACCCGGACGAGGGCTGCATTTATTCTCCGTATCACTTCACTTCTTGATTATTATGTTTTTTATTATCTGATTGCTCATTTGCTCTGACAACACTGATCTGGATCTCTTTCATAAGGTCGGGGCACTTGAGAGAGACGAATTAAAACACAAAGGGATAAAAACAGTACAGCAGACAACAAGATACGCTGACTTTTAGTTCCTGCCGTGGGCCGAGCTACAACCAGCATTTTCTATAGTGTGACTCAACTACTGTCTGACCCAGCCGACCTGCAGACACCCACGTCTTTCAAACTTAAACCGAAAATCAGTAGTGGGCTGTGTTGGTACAGTTGGAATTATAGGTCAAACTTTAAAGAGCTATTCACATGAGATAATAAAAAAGAAGCACCAGTAAACCCAGTGAAGAAGCCTAAAAAATTATTAGAACACTATCCTTCCACTCAGTGCTACACACACCCAGTTTGTAACATAAGATTGCCATTAAAATTTGAAGATGAAACCCAGATAACTCCTAAAGACATTTGGCTTGTTTTCTCCGACGATGTAAAGCACACAGACAACATTATACAACCACACCCAATGATGAGTAAACCGATCTTTATGAATAAACAAGAGGGAGTGTCCCTTTAAAGTAGCTAAACACAAAATGTCCCTAAATGCAAAGAGAAGCAAATGCGTGCATCAGTGCATTAACTGCAGTAATCCAGGGTGAGACCGAGGTCAGTAAAGGCAACACCGCTAATCAGAAATAAGCCAAACCACCACCAACAGGTAGCCACATTCACCGCTGTGAACACGTTCTGTAGCTCGTGTTGAAACCCACAATCACCGAAAACCTCTTAACCTCTAAAAACCCCGATTTGACACTGAAATTTCCACTCCGCTTGTTTCTTTTCGGCATCGAAACCTCAACCTCTCAGAGGCTTCAAAGGGGGTCAGAGCCACTGCAGCATGATCCACTTCTCTGCTGTCTAAGGATAAAAATTGCAGCAAACAAGCAACCTTTCAAACCTTCATGTGGTTCAATGTTTCATTAAAAAGTTTGAAGGAGCATCACTTTAATTATATAACAGATATAACATGAAGCTTTGTTTACATCTCTGATCCTGAGCAGCACATTGAAGTCCAAATCCTACATTTTTACGGCTGCACCATCAGATTAGATGGGACTAATTACATGTGCCTTACCACTTCGATGCAAATATCAAGTGAATTTACTCTGACAGATTTAGTATCTGCAGTAGGATCTTGACAACCGTTTATAATAATATTCTCTGGATTTCAACCAATCTAGTCAGCACAAAATGCTTTTTAATGGCAGTGAGTCAGCAACTATAAAAATAAATTACACTTTTTATTAGAATAACTTCATTTTGAGTCCATCCACTGATTAACCAATGGATTGCTTCAGTGCTGTTTAAAATCCCGAAGAATATATCAAACCAAAAACAAATGACTAGAGCTGCGACAATTGATGGATGAGTTGTCAACTATTAAATTAATCGCCAGCTTTTTTTATGATTAATTAACCAGTTTGAGTAACATTTTTTTTGGGATAAAATCTAAAGTCTCCAGCCTCTTAAAAGTAAACATTTTGTATTTTCTTCTTTCCTCCTCTGTGGAAGTACACTGAATTATTTTTTGGGGAAGTGGACAAAACAAGGCATTTGAAAACATTATCTTAGACACTGATTGACTCGGTACATAATTTTCTGACATTTTAGTGACCGAAAACAATGAAATTAGCTGTAAAACATGTTTGAAAATCAGAATCTGTTTGTGTCAATGTCAAGCCTTATGATGTCTCTTCTTTAACAGCTGGTTTGGCTTATTGGCTGGTCACAACAGCAGCATCTACTGCTGTCTGTACCAGCGTCACAAGTTTAAATGTAATGCAGCTCGTCACTAATCATCCACCATGATAAACAAACCAGCCAAGATCCAACCCGAAGTTTCCACACAACAACAATATTTGCTGGAGCAGCGTGTGGACAAACAGCGTGGAAAAACAGGAGTTTATGGTTAAAGACTTTCTGTGCCGCACACAACTGTCTCTGTGATTTAAAAAAAAAACAGTGTGTGGTTACTGATCAAACTCCTTCTTTGTCCAATGCGGCCGAGAGCTAATGTTCACACAGGTCCGTTAGTCTCAATGGAAAACTTGAGCAAAACAAAAACACACAACCGCACTCATGCACACATACACACACCTTGATGTGCAGTGAAGTTACACTGTGTTGAGAAATTAAGCTTTTAAAATAAGCTCACATCGGGGTAAGAAACCTTTTCAGGATGTGGCTTCAATCTGTCACACCAGTGTGGTGACATCGTCTGAGAGGAGAGAGTTGGTTTCACAATTGCTTTTTATCCATTTACCTAGTTCTCAGAATACTCAGTTTTTTACTCTGTCGACTGCTAGAAAAACAATAAAAGATGTAGAATAACAGCTCCATACACTGACAAACGGTGTTGGTATGCACAATGCTGAGAAGATACGATATCTTTTGCAAGCACAGGAAAGGGACAGTGGGTTGGGTGGAAGTCTCTGCATGTGGCAAGTTGACATTGCTGGTGTTGCCAGAGGAGGGAAACACTGTTGCAAAACCTGATTTTATCAGCATGTGTGCAGCCACTTACAATTGTTAAACTCTCCGTCAAAGTCATTTTCAACACAGAAACAAGATGAGCGCTGCTTCTCAAACTTCTCAACACTCTCTCTCTTTTCTGCTGTACAGTTCGGTGAATGTTTCCACGTCATTGTTAGCAGGTAGAGGTCGTCCCTGCTGACTTCTCCCACGGGGCACCTGAAGGACACACTGAAGGAGCAGCACTCCGCTCCTGTATTTACCGCTGCTGACCCTGCATGCTGGGCCTACTTCCCCACTATTCCTGGTACTGTGTTCTCATGGAGGAGCACGTTACTGAGCTGCTGTACCCGACCCGGATTATTCCACCAGCCTAAAGTCGCCTGGACCGAAACACGGCCTGCGTCTAAACAGTCAACACGCGTGTTTACAGCAAACTACTTCCCAGAGAGCTCGCCTTCTAGGACAAAATGGAGAACTATATGTAAACATCTATAGGGACATAGTGTGACAAACTAAAAAAGGTGACAACCCCTACATAAGAGTGGGAGTCCTCCACAGAGATGATTCCTAACCCCTTCCTCACCCCACTGCTCCATGTCTCCTATTCAGTCTGGACAGGAGGAAGTTTGGGAACCTCTGTTGGCCAGCTGTCCAAGGAAATATGGGGGGCCTATGTCACTACAGCTTTTTCCCTCCCAGGCTCGCCCCGTCCAGTCTGAGCTGCTTGTGTTCAGCCACCCACTCATGTTTCCTGGACCCCCCAACACTTTAGCACGACATGTAATCTAGCGTTTCTCCCACCGTGGTTCGCTCAGCGCTATTTTCACTGCATCCAAAATTACACTTGCATTGTTACAACACCATTAAATAGTAACAACGCGGTGCTGTGCCAACACTATAAAGCCTATAAAAACAGTTCAGGTTGAGCAGCTTATGAGGAGGAACTGATGCCAGACAGCACCGACCTGATGACTTACCCTTGGCCACATCACCCAGAATCCCCACACCCTAGAAGGATCGAAACTTTCACTTGGAATTAAACTGCAAACTGTAAATATACAGAGACAATACTGTGGTGAAACCTCAATGTTTGTACTTACAACACATTCATATCATTGCTCCACACATGTATCTGACATGCGATCTACAATACAGAATACACTTCCTTTAATCCTTTAAAATTTGAGTTTCCTTTTTATATTTCCCCACAGGTAGCTTTAAAGCTGCTGTGATCATTATTTTCATCTCGGAAATGGATCAGAATGACTATGCGCAATGTCACAGGGGTCACTCCCTAAGCTCTATGATGCTTTGCAGTGGTTTTCAGCTACCTCTTTTGGTTTCACAGCCATCTATGGATGTTTCCAGTGAAAAAAAACTACACTGTAAAGCAAATGTACCCTGCATCAAAAAAAATACAGCCAAAGGAGTGACCAACTGGTGAGCACAGAAGTATACTTAGCAGCTTAAAAGAGAGATATTTATCAGGTAATGGACATACAGCAACAAATAAATGTTAATTATGCTACATATGTGCAGTAAAAAAGAAACTCTTTGCTAACAGGTTTCCAAATCCACTTAAATGATGTTAAATATTTGGTTTACAGCCTTTTATGTTGCCCAAAAGCAGTAATTACTACAGGTTGGTTAGTGGGTGGTTATTACATACTGTCTGACAGCCTCATACTGTATACATTCTACATCAGCTTCTTCCAAACTTGTAATTTAATCTCTACAATGTTTACACAACCCTTGTAATGTGCATTTCCTCAAAATTTGGTCTGACTTCTTGGGTTTTATGTTAATTATACATGTTCACACAGGTCTAAGTAACATGCTGAATGCATTTCAAGGCGTATAAGATGTCTGCAAATCTGATTTAAGGCATAGATGAAACCACTCCATCTTTTTCCGATGTTTGCTGGCTTGTTTGTTGGTGAATCGGTGCTTTGTTGAGGCTTTATGTGCTGACGGCAGCTTAATGTGCATGAAAAACAAAACAGGGGACCCATTGGTGCTACTAGTGGCCAAAAACTCCACAGGGCACCTTTAAAGTCTGTGAGCTTGTAATCACTGGCCTGCTGGCAGTGGCCTCCGAAGCAATTCAGTTTTATGCGTTTCTTGAAAGGGGCGCACGGTAACCTTGCACCAAGATATCGTTTCATGTGTTTTCCAGTGTTTGTCAAATGATGTTTCTAGCGGCAACGGCACAGCCAAATGCACATATGTTGTTGTTAATTAGTGCTAAGTCTCGTCTCCAGCTGTGCCACTGAGAATTCCCGTCTCTCCGAGCGCTGACAGACGAAGGCCAGCCTGCTCCTGTATGTGAGACACCACCTCTGTCCCTCGCTCTGTGATTCTCTACATCTGCTTTGTATTAGCTTGTTGCCATGCAGGAAAAAACACAATTCTTTTTGTAGTCTATTCCAGCCAATCAGGAAGTGAATTGGGGGTAGCTTCCTGTTTCCTGCGTTCCCCAGACAGTGCGGACTCGGGCCCAGTAGCCCCGTTCAGTTTCCGACATTCATGTGTTCCTCCAGGAAACTGCGAGGAGTCATCACCTGGCAGAGCGCAACAATAATAAGTCCTCTCTCTTTCTCGCTCTTGTTCAGACTTTCAGCTCTGAGTCATCAGCCAACCGCAGTCTCATGCCGAAGGACAAGACTTTGATGAAAACAATGTGATGCAAGCGTTGCATAGGCATTACTGGGAGCAGAGCACCATGGGGATCAGACTGACAGCGAGGATGACTGCTGCTAGGTAACAGTACAGTGTAAACTCAACCTGTCGTCTCTCTATGACATTACAGAAACTGAGGTGATGACTGCATGTTCTTAGTGAAGACATTACGTATTGATAAAACTCATTTTTCCAGGTAACATGATTGGCATTGTCCATGTGGAGGAATGCAACACACACTCAAGTACAAGTTTGTGCTTTATGACATTTCAGAGGCTGAGATTGTATATCTTACTTAACTTCAACACCTGCAACTAATAATTCTTTTACTTACCATTTTAATCAGTTGATTGTTTCTTAAAGTAGAGATTCGAGTCAACTTTGTTGTGCACATGTTATGATAATGAACAACAAAAATCAGTTTGACATCATGGGCAAAGTGCGAAATGCAATGAATTATATACACGCCAACATTATGGGGATTTCTTAATTAATCGATTACACATTTAATGTATAACATGAAAAAAAAACGATAAAATGTTCAGCCCCACATTTGCGGATGCCTCATTTAGTCCCAAATCTAAAGCTAATCAATTGATAAGACCGCCAAAGAAACAAATACTGAAAGTATTCATATTAGAGAGGCTTAAACTGCATTTTTGCTAGAAAAAATACTTTAAAAATGAATGGATTGAGATAATAGTTGCAGGTTTTTTTATGTTAATTTACCTAATGTTGCAGCTTTGGTTGTACTGTTGTACTGTGCTGTACAAAACATTTTATACCCAATAACAGCAAAGAAAAAATTATTCCTGTCCAACTAACAGTAAAATGCCACTTACACATTACTCTATTCACAATTTTGCCTTGCACTGACTTTTGATACTTTGTGGTCATGTTATGTAACATTTCAGTACTTCACAGAGAGTTACTGCTAGTTTTACTACAGTAAAAGGTTTCGTCCTCCATCATTGCATGTTACTGGCATGATTCGTTAGCAGCATTTAGGAAAGACGGTCCTCCAGTCATTCAGTTTTCATTCACACGAACTCAAATCCACCGCCTGACTGAACGTTCATTCAGAAAGTGCAGCAAACTAATGAGGCCTTTGTGATTCAAACATTACAACTCTCCCTGGAGTCTCAGCATATTATCTGACAGCATGAGGCTGGACTACTCGATAAACTTAATCAGGGTTTCGCCAGCGGCCAATTTCGAAAGCAGGTGAAGAGCTTGAAAAATGCAGCCTAACTTAGGAGATCAGCTCGACCGCAGTGTTTCACTGTCCAGTGCTGACTGGCATCAACACGCAGCCCCACAGCTTGTATGTTTGTTGTCATGTTTTTTTTCCCTCTGTTCATCCCTGCTGTTTGGAGTCAAAACAAACCACACAGCCCAGCCAGGATGAACTGGGTGCCAGATGTCAGTGAAAAGGAAAAGGAGACAGTTCCAATCGTGCCATATTGACCCGAGATAACAGTTGGAGCGCATGGAGGAAGTGATTGTCTGCTCAGAAAAGTTTGATGGTGATGACGAAAAAAATACAAACACGCAGTCAAACAGGTCAGACTGCAGCATTTTAGACATTTACACGGATTACACCCGAAACAATCAGTCAGAATGAAGCAGCGTTTTGGATAACCCACGATTCTCTGATTTAGACTTCTCAGATGCGATGGTTTGCAGCTTTTGTTAGTTTAATATCAACAATAACTACTCAAACATGTCATCGTGGGAACTGGGAAACTGTGATTGGTACCTATTTTCAGAGTTTAATCCACCAAATTGATTATTAGTCATGAAAAGAATCTGAAGATGAATCAAAAGAGCAAGACTGTGACTAAAAGAGTGGCGTTTTCCTTTCCTGTTTCAGATGACACTTCTCACTGTGTTCGTATAAAAACAGTTAGATGCAGTTTCCTTTATGCAGTTACTACAGTCTTACATGAATGAGTGCATTAACTTCTTTTACAGGCACACTAATATATTTCTGAACTGCATTAAAAAAAAACAATGCCCTCTCCATTACAGCCTCCTCAGGGCTCCATTCACAAGATATGCATGCACCACATGCCTCCTACAAACCAGGAGTACCCACTGGAGACTGGAGCTACACATCTAAATATAGAAATCTGGGCTAACAATCAATAGCTAGACAGTCATGCATGAAGCTTTTTTGGAGGAGGTGGGGTTGGAGGAGGGGGGGAGTAACAGAGAGAGAGAGAGAGAGAGAAAAGAGGAGGGGGGGGGGGTGCAATAAAATGCAGCAGTTAAGGTGTAATAAAGGTTTATGTAGAGAGAAAGCATCTGGATATGTGCAGCTGTGGAGCCTTTATGTCGCACAGATCAAGTCTGCATGTGTAGACCTCTAAAAACACATGATCTGGATCCGAATGCCAGCTGCCAAATTCCCACAATCTCCCACAAGGCTTTGAATCTCTCGATTTTTTTTTCCCCCTTGTACATTTTTTTTGCGGGTAATTTGCGGTCTCAGTCTGCGCGCTGAGAGGGAAGCGTGTGATTTGAATTACAATAATAAGGCACAACAACACAGACCTGGGAGCCTCCAGCCTCCTGCCCCTACACTTGCATGCCTGCTTTGCCCGTTAATATGGAGCCATCCATTGAGGCGCTCAGACTGGGGGTAGGGATTTTTCTTTCGTTCTTTTTCCTCTTACCTATTTTTATTTTAACGCTCTGGAAAACCCGGAGACCTTCCTCTTCCACCGCCATGCTCTCACTGTGGCTCTTTCCCTTTTAAACGAAGACGCTCCTCCAGTGGTGGTGGGTTCTGGCCTCTCCAGGACGCGGCTATTCCAGGGGTTTTGCACATCTAGCCTCTCCGGACGGCGATCATACTCCGGCCGCGACCACTGCTGCTGCTGCCTGGGAGAGATCAAGCGAGCGGATTCAGCTTCAGTCCCGCAGCAGCAGCAGCAGCAGCGGAGGAGGAGTGGCTTCGACAGACACCGCCCACGCCGGGGTATGGAGGGCGATCCGTGCCAGGAAGTGGTGCCATTGAGGAAACTGCACCGCTCAGACTGTAATGATAAAACAAGATAAAGTAAAAAAGAAAACAACAATAATAATATTAATACACTTAGATCTGTAAGTGTGCGTGGAAGTTAAAAGGGTAATGGAGGACTTGTGTTTTCTTTTTTCGATTCCTTGGATTTAAAATTATTTTTCAATTTATTCTCATCATGTGTTTCCTCATTGCATGCGTTAAATAAGTAAGATAGCGTTTCCTGTGTTCCCCTTTGTTTTAAAGACTTTCATTGATAACTTGACTGAGGGGGTCCGGTTCGGGGGTTGGGGTGAGGCTGGGGTAGGAGTGGGGTTGTTTGTACTGTCTTATTGCATTTTTTAAATTATCTGTAAAGCACTTTGTGTTGCATTTTTGTTTTTATGACTGCTATATAAATAAAATCTGATTGATTGATTGATTGATTGATTGATTGATTGATTGATTGAAAACTGCTGGTTAGATACGGGGCAGGGAAAAAAGAGGACATCATAATAATAATAAAAATAAAAATAATTTTAAAATAATAATAATAATAGCTATTATTTTTATTAGAATTACTATTAATAATAATATAGCTATTATTAATATTACAGTATTATTATTATCGAGCCGCTCTGACTACAGGGTAGTTTTTCTTCCTTTTACCTATTTTTATTTTAACACTATGGAAAACCCGGAGACCTTCTTCTTATAATAATAATAATAATAATAAAAATTAGTTTTTTATCATCATTATTGTTATTGTGAAATGTCACATCCAAGTAAGGGAAAGAATAAGTGGAATAACAGAAGACAGAGGGTAAAACCATAAACATAAGGGTAAAATAATAGTAATAGTAGTAACAGTAAATAAATAAAATAAACATGTAAATAAACAAAGGGTAAAAGAGAATAAAATAAAAAATAAAATAAATAGAATTTTTGGTGACGCTTTGCACTACTTTTAACAGTGCATTGTGGGATATTTTGAGTGCACTATATCAGATATAACAAATGCAACTTAACATTCAGATAGTGCTACAAAATGGCAAACACACTATATAGTGAGTAGTGACTGATTTCAGACTCAGTCCAGGGTTTGCATCCCGTTTAAGAAGTTTTGTTTTCTGTCAGTGTTTACTTTTAGGTTTCGGTACAAAATGATGCGGTCAGGTTGGTCTAGGGCAGGGGTGGCCAACCCTGGTCCTCGAGAGCCACTATCCTGCATGTTTTAGATGTTTCCCCCTTCCAACACAAATGATCAGAATCGTTATCAGGCTTCTGCAGAGCTTGATGATGAGCTGATCATTTGAATCATTTGTTTTGGAAGAGGGAAACATCTAAAACATGCTGGATAGAGGCTCTCGAGGACCAAGGTTGGCCACCCCTGGTCTAGGGTATTAGCCAGTGGCGGAACTTTCTCCCAGAAGACCAGGGTTTGCCTCCTGTCTCAGGATTAAGTGTTGTTTTCTGTCACTGTTTACTTTTGCTTCCTTTACAGTCAGGCTTAGTCACAAAAATTATGTGGTTAGGTTGACAGGGGCCTGAGGTAACGGTCGCACATTCACCCAGAAGAAGGGGATTCACATTCCTTCTCAGAATGAAGTTTTGTTTTATGTCACTGTTCCTTGTCGCTTGCTTTTCAGATAAGCTTAGTCACAGAAACTATGTTGCTAGGTTTAGCAAAATTTCCCAACTTCTGCATGTGAGAAGCTTGGTTGCACATCAAAATTACTTGGCTAGGGCTACGAAAAATGTCATGGTTTGGGTTAAAATATGATCTTTTCACTCCATGTTTGCATTGTCTCCTCCATCTTCTGGACCAAAACCCGCCCCATCTCTCCATTAAAAGGAGGAGTTTGATGTGTAAATGGAGCGATAGCGTGCCGTCTGCTTCAGTCAAGTGGAACATGTTGTTGTTGTGTAATGGAGAGCTATGTTGAATATAAACAGCTATGATGGCAGAAAGCACTGCTACTGCAAATGATGCATGAGAGAGATGCTGGTAGAAAACTGTTAATTACGTAAGTTAGTATGTTTATTTTCCTGCTCAGTCCTTGCTTAGTGCCTGCTGCTTATTTCTAACATGACAGCTGCACATAAAAGCTGTTAAACTTTAAACTTCATACATTTAAACATTGAAGAATTACATTTATGTTTGACACTATTCCATAACGAATATATGGAAATCATTATAGTTTTTTGGCCAAATCAAAGTTTAAAAACAAAAAGATATTTAATATTCTCTGTGACAAATAGCAATTGATTATAACATTTTTAAATCTGTGTTCTGCAAAAGCAGCCGTGCAAATCGGACAAAATATAAAAACATATTTATGTATTTTCTTCCTTACCAACTCAGTGCATGTACACTGATCAGGCATAACATTATGACCACCTGCCTAATATTATGTTGGTCCACCTTATGTGCTCCAAAATGCTCTGAACCATTGGGCATGGACAAGAGGACCTCTCGGGGTGTCCTATGGGGTCTGGAACCAGGACACTGGCAGTGGATCCTTTGGTTACTCTGGCTTGTGCAGTGGGGCCTCTGTCAATCAAGCTTGTTCCACTGCATCCTGTTGATGCTTGATCAGAATGGGGTGTAGGAAGTTTGGAGGTCAGATCAACATGTTGGGCCATTGTCATGTTCCTCAACATGTTCCTGATTGTTGGATGTTTTTCCATGTGGTGGGGTGCATTTTCTTGTTGGGGTAGGTCAGTGACATTTGGGATTTCCATTTACATGAGGGAGTGTGTTTGTTCTGGGAAAATGTTTATTTGGGTGTCTAAGTCTCATCAACACGGACGCCATTTTACAAGGTTTTCCAACAGAAAACCACATAGTACCAACATGATCAACGTTATTCACTTCACCTGTCAGTGGTCATAGTATTTTGGCTGATCAGTGGAGGTTACCATGGTGATGCAGAGTAGACTTTGGAAAAGAAAAAAGAGAAAAGACCTAGTAAAAAAGGGTTGTGCTTCTTGTAATTTAAATTCTTAACTAAATTTAAATGTTAAACTCTGAACAAAGCCTCCTTATCAGGAGCAGGTTAGATGTTCTGCATGTAGACATGTGCAACACTGAAAAGATGAGATCCTCCCTCTTCTTCCTGAATCAGGCCTTATCAGCCTTTAAAAATACTTTTTCATTCTCAGTGCAGATGAATTTCCCAACAAAATCACCCTGATCACTCCAGAGTCATTAATTCTTTCCTAATACAGTTGACAAAGTCATCTGGTGAAAATATTTTTTCATATCGCAATACTGCATTGCAGATAAACAAAATATTGCAATGCCCTAAAGAGCAGTGTGCTACAAGGAACTTCATATTTCATAACCACGGCAGCTGCAACTAACTCATCGGAACATGCGCCAAGTACCATCTAGTGTAAGAAACAGCGGCCGAAGAACAAATTCCCTTAAAAATAGCAGCAAAAAACAGCAGTGGCACTACTTCTCTTGCTGTGCCTTGGCATTAATCACCCCTCATACATATATTACAGCGTCACAAGAATGGCAAGACTCTGAATTGTCAATTACTAACACAAAATGATGAATGATTTAAAATATAAAATAGCAGCTGCTGGCAAAGATGGGTCACAGTACTCCTGTACATCAGTATTTTATGTCTCTCTTTTGAATTTTGTGTATGCATCATCTGAGAGAGTGAGCACTGCATGAAACAGACTGCAGATACTAGAAGCAACAAAACAGCTTTATGCTGTTTTGCATCTTTAGCTTTCAAAGTCTGAAATGAATGTTTCCTGCAGCTAAATTTGGATTGAGTCAGAGGATTTTTTTTTAACAGAATGAGCAGAAATGAACACAAAGAATGAAATAAGAAGAATGTCAGTGACTTAAATTGTTAATTTGTTTAGTCATCTGACGTGTTTCTGACAGGAGACATGAGTAAGCAATTACATAAGTCATCTTATTTTCATATTTTGCATTAATTGTTTTTTGTAATTGATGAGGGCACTTTAATTGTGCCACTACTTAAATGTTGAATCATCCTCAGACAGCATTAATATCCTTAGTTTCTGTCTTGCAGAGTTCCACATATATGATTTAAAATGCTGTTAACTTATCTGAATCACCTCTAAACTCTTGTCACTCCTAGTGACAGACAGAAAACAAAGCAAATGGAAACATAACCTCCATGGGAAGTGTAGTTACAGATCTATAGAGAGAAAAGTTTGAAAAGGCAGCCACAGCAAGCCTGGGCAGAGTAACTAAGTAGTCCCTGTTTTCCTGCTGACATTGATCCTAGGCCGAATTTAACAGATGGAAGAATAGAGGAAGTATTGGCCTGCCCAGTGGGAGGGATGTCTGGACAGGATTTACGATCCATTCAGGTGAAAGGTGCATCATCAGCTCACACTCAAGCCTATTGGGCCACGCCCCTGAGATCACTATACCCACAATCCTTAAAAATAGCCCAACTCTGACCTGGAACGTTCTACAAACCCTGCAGCCCAATGTAGCATGTGGGGCTGAAGACCAGTTGGACAGTCTCTCTACCAGGAACCGCTGCAGTGCTTCTGTGTTAGGATTAGCTGTGACTCCTTTAGAACAGCTCTAAATCTAATTAGGCTATGCGCCTCATCGCCATGTTAGTAAGTTAGACCCTCATCAAGAACAGAAATTACACAGACATGACCTCACAAAGCCACAATCCTGCCATGCACTTGGACTTTACATTTAATGCCCCAGTACATTTAAGAGGACAATACTGTACTATTTACTCAGCAGCAATATTTGACGTCTTCATTTTCTAGTCACTTTGCAGGTTTAGATCATCAGTGATGAAAATTAACTTGCTACAGTTACTGATATATTATATTTAAATGTAATATTGATTTACTTATGCTGTATGTTTTTGGTCAGTTGAGGCCTCTTCTCATGTTTCAGTCATCTATGAGTTGTTAGCTGTTCTACCACAGAGACATTTCACCTCTAAAATTCTTACAATGTAAAGAAAATCCAACAAAACTTTTTAGAAATGGAAAAATTTGACCACAGATTAGTGTAGCTTAAAAAACTTGCCACCACTGCATGCATTGTTCTTCACACATAATCACAGGCAAATTAAACACTACTGCAGTCAGTCAGACTGTTTCTGTTGGACATATGTCATTTTTAACATTAGAATGGTAAAATCCAGGATGCTTTCTCTTTGGAGGCAACATCAACAGCACTTAAGGGGCCATAAAACAGTGAACAATTAATCAAAATTTACAACTTGAGTCACAAGTGGCATGACATCAGCAACTCTGCATTAAATCGAAATGCACATAATAGAGGATCAACTACTGGACCATGTTCTACAGCACAAAAGGTGATGCTATACCCCTAAAAGTTAGTCATTGATGGAGGTAGTGCTGAACATGCTTGTAATTGAACACTCAGTCATGATCTGTGTTTCGTGCTTTGAAAGGGACATAATCAAACTGAATTTCTTGTGACCCCCCTCAGTAGTTTTCAGATGTTAAAACTGTAATAAGAGACGTAGCATTATCACTCTCATTCTTTGTGACATGCTATAACTTTGTGTTTGTTCTGTCGTCTCCAATTAATCATCTCATGGCCCCTCAGATTTATCTCGTGACCTGTCAAAGACCCCGAAATTAAGAGCTACAGAGCTAAACTACATATAAAGTTCTTAAAATGACTTCTGCTTTGACCAGCTGCAGCAACACACTTTTGCCTAAAGGATGATATATGAGTATTAACAAACTAGTAATAACAGTACAAGTAACATTTAATAATAATATAACACTCACAGGGTCCTTTTTTTTTAGCAGAACGAGTACTTTTCATACTTTACACTGATCAGTCAAGTGAATAACATTGATCATATTGGTACTATGTGGTGTTCTGCTGGAAAACCTTGGATTTTAACATCCATGTTGATGAGATTTAGACACCCAAATAAACATTGTCCCAAAACAAGTACACTCCCTCATGCAAATGGAAATCCCAAATTTCACTGGCCTACCCCTGCAGGAAAATGCACCCCACCACATGGAAAAAAAACATCAAACAATCAGGAACATGTTGAGGAACATGACAATGGCTAAAGATGTTGGTTTGACCTCCAAACTTCCTACACCCCATTCTGATCAAGCATCAACAGGATGCATTGGAACATGTTTGATTGACAGAGGCCCCACTGCACAAGCCAGAGTACCCAAAGGATCCATTGCCAACGTCCTGGTTCTAGACCCCATAGGACACCCTGAGAGGTCCTCTTGTCCCTGCTCAATGGTTCAGAGGATTTTTGAGCACATCAGGGGGACCAACACAATATTAGGCAGGTGGTCATAATGTTATGCCTGATCGGTGTAAGTACCTGATACTTCCGTACTTTACTTAAGTGGGAACATGAATGCAGGACTTTTACATGAATATTTTTACATTGTTGTATTGATATTTCTACTTAAAGGCCCTCAATATTTTACCCATCCAGATTATTACTGCAAAACATGATTAAAAACTATTTTATGATGCATTGTTGTACAAGAAACTACCCAGCAGTATCTCAAGTAGTTAGAAATGTTCCTATTTTTATTGACTGCAACTGCAAAGTGATGCTTACACATGCATCAGTAACATTTTTTGAAAATGGGCCACTTTAAAATGAGCACAATTGGTTTTTGATGGTTTTATTTCACCTAAGTCAATTTTTGACAGCATAGTTTGCAAGTTTGACTTGTATTTGACTTTCACCTAAGCAAGAGTTCTGTTTTTACCACCACAGACTGAATGTGAACGCTGTGGTTGAGGCTGCACATCAGTGACGCAGTTAACAGCATGTTTTGTGTGTGTTTGACTATCACCTCGAAAAACTATGTGGCTATTTTCATAGATAATAACCATGGTATTACCAGTGTTGTCTGAATAAACTCTCAAGACAAGTTTATGTTGAAGAAAAGCTTGCGTGCTAGCATTTATGTTGGCCACATCCTGTCAGCGGCATGTTTATGCACTTAGTAGCAAGAGGGATGAGTGATTTGGGCTCTAACTTTGTAGCACATATTTAGCATCAAGAACTCTCCTCTTCACTGTAACGTTTCATTCACAGATAAAACGTCAGTCAAATCAGCATAATATAAGACCACAATGCAAAGGTCAAAGGTTGCTGCTATCATGGCATAACAAGCAAAGTAGTATCATATCTGCAGACAAAACCAAGAGGAGGAGAATACAGTACTTTGTCACTGTATGCATGGCATCACATAGGGAAATAAAGCTTTAAAGACGCTTATAACGTGCATTTATTTCAGTTCAGCTAAAGTGGCTACGCCCTGTGGTAAACCACAAGCGTGTGTGTGAGTGCAACTGCAAGTGTGTGAGGGTCGGTTAATGGTATAACACAGAGAGACAGACAAGCCCCTCATGTTTGGCAAAAAAAGAACAAAGAAATAATAATCTGTGTCCTATTAGAGTCGCATCAAACAATCATTGTGTGAGACTGTGCTTGTGTCTGTGTATACGTGACAATGCAGAGCCATTGACAGAAAGAGGAAGAGAAGGCAGATGCTGATTATAAGCAGATTAGTGAAAGGATGCTTGCTGTTGGTTTATTACGCACAAGCCAGCCATCAGAGGGTTTGAGGGCGTTGGCACACTTAAAATAACTGTGCGCGTATGACTAACCCCTCCCTATTGTGGCTTGTGCTTTTTTCGTAGTACAAGCACACACTGTAACCTACAGTGTGGATAAGTATATGGATTTGATCTATGCAGAGGCAGAATACTGAGTTGGACAGATGGCGATTGACATGTGCAAAGTTAATCCTGGTATTATGGAGAAGACAAATAAAAACTCTATGAATAGAGAATGAAACAATTTTGAATGTATGTAATTTGTTATGTCAGAGGCAGAGCAATAAAACTTGAATTTAGAGCCTCTAGATGCAAAGTTATATAATATATCAAACTCACGTGAGCAGAACTTTGTGCTGATCTCATTTGCTATTTCTGATTTAATTGTTTCCCCTTTCCTCTGTTCTCGGCATTGCATCTGTAGAAAACAGCACAGTGGATACAAAAAAACCTAATGAGCAGCACGTGCAGGAATACTCGTTTCTCCATCCTTTCAGTTAAACCAGTGATTCAAACACTTTTGCTCAACCGCCACAGTTTCTGATTGTAAATAAGGATATTTTTATAGCCTGGAGTCAGAGGTGATCTGTAGTTTAGGTAGTAAGAGAAAAAAAGAAACAAAGAATGAGCAGGATACTTGACAAGGTATGTGTACGAGGCAAAGACGACTCGAGGGAGAAGTCAGTCGCTTTGTGATGCCAGAATAAGCTCCCCAAAAGCAAATGTCATCTGTTTAGGTGATAAATCTGTATCTGAAAAATGTAAATGATCCTGATACTGAGGAAACATCGCTGTTTATGTTTTGTTGCCTTGCTATCCAAATAGTTTACAGGGTTTTAATGGTGCTAAGTGTCTTACTCCACAAAACGATATGTAATCATTAAAATCACAAACACAAGAATCAAATATAACACACAGTGTAACTATGAAGAGCATGTTCTGCTTGTGCTGGGTGCAGGCAACTATTCCTCAAAGGATGGATGTGTGCATTAGGACTAGATTTTTTTTCAAGGTGATTTTTTTTTTTAAAACAGTATCCATTATAATGGCACACATTATTCTGCAAAACAGATTTATTTTCAGTTGCAGCAGCAGCACTGCCAAGCTCCACTGTGAATGACTTCGGCACAACTTGCAGCAGTCACACAACTATCAGTATTACAGCACCACCCAGTGTGCACTTACTAGACAGTGAAGCCGAGCTTTACAAGACAGATGTAATAGGACCTATAAACCCATACAGGTGGTGTCACTTATTCTAGCAATGAGATCTCAGCTTGGGATGAAACTGGATGCTGAGAATGAGGTGATATCACTAAACCCAAGTGTGACATTGAGTGTATTTTTCCCAACCTAAAGCTAACACTAGAGCAAAAGAGATGCAATTTAAGTACAGTTTATACGTACTGTTGCACCTCTGAGAAGTCATTGAATTACTCAAGCTGTGTGAGGGTGCGAGGTCTTCATTGTGCAGCAACAATATTGTATACTATGTCAACTAATTGCCTGACTAATGTAAATTTTCTGGTGAAATCCTACAAATATATACATGGTAAACCCAATAAATCCAAAGATTTCCTATAAGCAAATGCTTATAAAAGACCCTAAGGTGAAATAAGCAAACATCTTGGCATTGATTGTGTGATTTGCAGCGTGGATCCCAAATATTACTCATCTTTAGATGATTTCCCAAGCTGCTTTCATTCTTGAAGGTCAAAGACAGCAGGTGTCTTAAGGGACAGTAACTGATAAAACATTGTGCAAATTGTGGTCCACTCATACTTGCTAATTTCCTCTGCTGACACTTACAAATCAGATATTGACATATGATCCCACAAACTGATGAAATGCAGCAACTTTAGCCTTCTTGCAGTATTTTTGTGCTGTGTTCAGTGTTTACACGTCCTCATATTCAAACTAATTTAAGTTTGATTAAGCTTTAAATATTCAGCTGGTACATGATGTACCAGAGAATTCAAGGTCCAGTCATTCACTGTTAGACAGACCAGGTATGATCACCGAAACAATGCAGTGATTTTTAAGAGTAGTTCAAATATTATATGGATGAAAAAATTTAAAAGTCCAGTTGTTTGGCCTAAAAGTTCCAGGGAGGTTGTGGCAGGCAGACAACTGTAGGCACTGCCCCTTTAACCAGCTCTCCTCCTCGTCTCTCCCACCGTGTTGCTCTCTTCCCCATTTCGCTGCTTTGTTTTCATTGTCGCTCTTTTGATCATGGCTGCTCATTCTACCGAGGAACCGTTCCCCTTCCACGGGCTGCTCCCCAAGAAAGAAACCGGCGCCGCCTCTTACCTCACCAGGTTCCCCGAGTATGATGGCCGAGGGGTGCTCATCGCTATCCTCGACACCGGTGTGGATCCTGGGGCCCCCGGCATGCAGGTAAATCTGACCGGCTGCCTCGTGTTAGATACGACCTAGTTGGTGAAGGTAGCTAAGCTAAAGGCCCGACTCGTTCACATAAACTGAACAGTCACCCAACGGCAACAGTTAGCTAGCTAGCTAGCTTGCTAACATCCGTACATACACAATAACCCTGGCAGTTAGGTTTATAGCTTTTATGACAACCAATTTAAGACAAAGTAGTTAATAGGAAATGTTTTCTCCTGCTGTCAAATTGTGGTTGGTGCTAAACTAGCGGACAATTAATTCACTTAACGTTAGCTGGTAAGTTGGCATACATGCTAGCACGATAGCCTGTAAGCTAACAGCTGAATTTGTTTTCCTTCGCTCTCTCCAGTGTTTACAGATTGTCTTGTCAGTCAGTTAGCATTAAATACGAGTTGAATGTTGCGACCAGGTTAGTAGTAGCAAGCTAAACTGACGCGTGGTTAGCTAATTGTTAGGTAAGTATACCATAACTATACCTTAACTGCCAAGTCACACTGGAGTAAAGTTAGTTAGTGAGCTACACAGTATTACATAGATTAATGAGAAGCTATGTAATGCCCTTGTGACGGGGTTAGTTGGTACGTCTTCATACTAAATTAAGGTCAACCATTTATTTTTAATCTTATCACCTTGCTGCAGTCATGCTGTAAAGGGCAGACCCTGAATCTGACTCCTTCATTGTGAGTAAACAAATCCGTTTACAGGGAGGCATTCCTGTTACAAGGCTTTGGAAGCGCATTCATCTTTCAGGATGGTTTGTACATCACTCAGATTTAGAATGACAGTATATGATATTTTTAGTTTACAGTGCCTGCAGTCCTCCCTCTACACTAGAAGTTGCTGGATATGCACTCTGCATCTGTTCCAGTCAAAATTTGTGATTGCTTTCTGTATTCCTGCTTCTTTAGGTCACAACTGAGGGAAAGCCAAAGATTGTCGACATCATTGATACAACAGGCAGCGGTGACGTGAACATGACCACAGTGGCAGAACCTAAAGATGGGACAATTGCTGGCCTTTCTGGTAGAACGCTCAAGGTCGGAAACCTTTTGATGTTAAGACTTGTAAAAAAATAAATAAATGAATAACAACTCTCTCACTGGCAGTATTCTGTTGCAGGTATTGCCCTACATCTGAAGTCATTTTACAGTGATGTGTTATCTGCCTCACTGTGTCTTTTTATGTCTCCCAGATCCCTACTGCCTGGGTCAATCCATCAGGGAAGTATCGCATTGGAGTTAAAAATGGCTATGAGTTCTTCCCTAAGGCTCTTAAAGAAAGAATACAGGTAGGAAGACACTACAGTATTACTGTACTAGGTCTGCCATAGTTTTGATTTTGCATTGCACAGAGTTTAGTGCTATGTTGACATGTGCACACAGACTGTTAACTCAAAAACAAGCTTATCCATGATAACGACTACAAGTAAAACCTGTGTGTGGGAAGAAGTTTAAAGACTTTCTGCCACATAAATATTGAAAAGTGTGGTTGTATGTTATGTTAATGGATACTCTTCGCTAATATAGTGCTACTACCTATAGGAGATTTATTCCAGATTAGTGAAAAAAAGAATGTGCTTTGTATTGCCAGATCCCTGTAGGTAAAATGAATTAAAATCTGTTGCCAATTTCTGTTGGTTTTAAGAGATTACTTTTACTATGGTCTTCTAGAAAGAGCGAAAGGAGAAGATGTGGGACCCACCACACAGAGCAGCACTTGCGGAGGTCTGTCGCAAGACAGAAGAGTTTGACCTCACTCATCCAACACCCTCACAGGTCAGACCTACAAACTTGAGTTCTTGTTATTGTTTCCCTGCTGTGCCCAGTAATTTACTGTTTCCTGATTCCTGAGGACTTTTCTCTACACCTGTCTCACTTGTGTTCTTCACCCTGTTTGCTCTCTATAGATTGAGAAGTTGCAGAAAGAAGAGCTGCAGAGTCAGTCAGAGCTGCTGGCATCACTAGAAAAGAAGTACAGCGATCCTGGTCCTGTATATGACTGTCTGCTTTGGCATGATGGCGTCACATGGAAGTAAGCCTTGCTCTCTTCAGAGCCTCTTTAGTTTTTCCCTTTCCCCTTCACCATTTCCCACCATATCTTGTCATTATTATATTTATCATTCATATTGTCAATTGCTGTTTGTTTCCTTCAGGGCTGTAGTCGACACTTCAGAGTGTGGAGAACTGTCCCAGTGCACTGTACTGAGCTCATACAGAGAGACACAAGAGTATGCCACGTTAGGAAATGCTGAGATGCTTAACTACTCTGTTAATATTTATGATGAGGGAAACACTCTCTGCATTGTCACCAGTGGAGGTGAGGAACTGAAACATGATTTGCATCTTATCTGAAAAGAAATGTTTATATTATTTAGTCAGTTAACATGTTCGCCATAAGGGTGCGTTGTTGCAGATTTGTTAGTTAAGGCTGCATAATGTGTAGAATTCCACAATGTTTTCTCAAATATAACTTCCTTGTGTGCTTTTGAAGGTGCTCATGGCACACATGTGGCAAGCATTGCAGCAGGTTACTTCCCAGAGGAACCTGAGCGTAATGGTGTGGCCCCTGGGGCCCAAATTCTGGCTCTGAAAATTGGAGACACCCGTCTCAGCACCATGGAAACAGGCACAGGACTCATTCGCGCGGTACACTCCCCCAAGTCTCTGTCAAATATAAATTGACTAACAAGCTGCCTCTTGTTCTACATTTTTGACACCAGGCTATTTTTTTATATCTCTCTGTCACTTAAAGATGATCGAGGTAATCAATTACAAATGTGACCTGGTCAACTACAGCTATGGGGAAGCCACTCACTGGCCTAATTCGGGGTAAGTATTGTGAAGGGGTTTTTGATTATGAAGGTTCTGTCATTTTTTGTTGCATGCTGTTACGGATTGTCATTGTCTTTCTGTCTTTCAGGAGGATTTGCGAGGTGATCACAGAAGCTGTGCAGAAGCACAATGTGATTTTTGTTTCAAGTGCGGGGAACAACGGTCCCTGCCTATCCACGGTCGGCTGCCCAGGAGGAACCACCAGTAGTGTCATAGGTATGTCTTTAATTAGACACAGCTTGGCTGAATTGGGGAGAAATAAGAAATATTTATTCAGTCATTCTTTCATTTAAACTTTATTTACACTCAGGATACATTTAGACATGAAGGCCTCTTTTACAATGTAGAAGAGTAAAGCAGTAAAACATGTTTGCATGCAAATGACAACCTAAGGTAGCCATAAAATAATAAAAGGCTAAGTTAGTAAAATAATAAAACACTAATTAGAACATTTAAAAGTTTTAAAAACAAACAAGTCAACTAAAACAAGAGCAGCTGGAAGTAAGCCCAAAGGGTAACAATGAGTCAAGCTTTAGGTGGTTCTGCATGTTACTCCAGATTGTGGGAGCACAGTGAGTAAAACAGGATTTTCCAAGCTCAGGAAAACAGCCAAATAGAAACACATTAGCTTGAGGAACTTTGGTCATTGTGATGCAAAATATTGTAATTAGCATGTTTTCCTATTGAAATTCCAATGACACTGATGGTTCAAAAGTAGTACACTATGTAGTCCAATTGATGAATTAATTTTCTTTACATGCCACCTTACTTCTGCTCCCTTCACTCCATAGGTGTTGGAGCATATGTGACTCCAGACATGATGGTGGCAGAGTATTCCCTGAGGGAGAAGCTGCCTCCCAACCAATACACCTGGTCATCCAGGGGCCCTAGTACTGATGGGGCTCTAGGGGTCAGCATCAGTGCCCCTGGCGGTGCCATTGCATCTGTACCCAACTGGACCCTTCGTGGTACCCAGCTGATGAACGGCACATCCATGTCTTCACCCAATGCTTGTGGAGGCATTGCACTTGTCTTGTCAGGTGAGTCCAGGTTCATGGACTCATATCAGACTTGGGAATATTCTGCATGCATGAAAGTGTGTGTGAATGCACATCTGATGCCAATGTGTGATTTTTCTGTGGTAAAGGACTGAAGCAGAGTGGCATCAGTCCCACTGTTCCTGCTGTGAGGAGAGCACTGGAAAACACAGCTCTGAAGGTTGATGACATTGAGGTGTTTGCACAGGGCCACGGAATAATCCAGGTAACGTCAGTGCCACTGATGTCACAGATACATTTTTTTTTTTGTCCGTTGTTATCATGTTGTTTTTATTGTAACTACTTCAGTATTAGTCATATTTCAAGTGCCATCCAGTTATATGCTCCCTGTCTTCTTCTCAGGTGGACAGGGCTTTAGACTACCTCACTCAGCACGCCTCTTTACCCACGAGCCACCTGGGCTTCTCAGTAAGTGTGGGGTCACAGAGAGGCATCTACCTCAGGGATGCAGCTCAGATTCTTGCACCCTCAGATCACGGAGTAGGAATTGAACCCATCTTCCCAGAGAACACAGGTACAAGTGTGCTTTTATTTGCCTTTAAAGCATTTTATTTTAGTATGTGTTCTTTTTTTTTCTTTTACACCATCCGTTTTCTTCATCTGTCACAGGAAACTCTGAGCGAATCTCCTTGCAGCTACACTTGGCACTCACATGTGCTGCCCCGTGGGTCCAGTGCCCCTCCCATCTAGAACTGATGAACCAGTGTCGCCATGTCAATGTCCGCATCGATCCTGTGGGGCTGAGAGAGGGAGTGCACTACACAGAGGTGAGGATAAGACGGAGAAAGAGGAAAAACATGGAGCTATTTAATGTTGTTTATTAATCTTCACTGTGAATGTGTTTTTCAGGTGTGCGGGTACGATACAGCAGCACCTAGCTGTGGCCCACTATTCAGAGTCCCAATCACAGTTATTATCCCTGCCAAGTAAGTTCTCACACTATATAAGCATATTTATTTGTCTGAATAGTTTGCATGAGTGTGTTTTTTTGTGTGTGTGGTATGTGACAGCTCTTATTTTTTTCCTCCTTCTGATAGAGTGACTGATAGTCGTAATCAGGAGATGCACTTCACAGACGTCCACTTCAGACCAGGCCAGATCAGACGCCACTTCATCACTGTTCCTCAGGGAGCCTCCTGGGCAGGTCAGTTTCTCTGTGATAAATGCAGTGTGAAGGTGTGATTTTGACTGTTTTCAGGGAAGTTACTGGTGACCAGTCTCCAATAGTATCACTGATGAGGACAAGTGTTTGCTAAAGGCATAAAATGTTTGATTTTATTCATTCAGTGTCACATTAGATTTTTTTGTATGAGTCTACGGTGCTCTAAAACATGAACAAAAACATTATTATCTTCAGTATGGTAGGGTTTATTGCAGGACTGTTTTATTTGACAATGTTAGGTCTTGCTCACTGTAACTAAGAAACTATTTACTGAGTGTATCTGCTGCATGCCCCACCATGAAAAAAATCTTCTTTAGTTATCAACTGGCTCACAGATCGAAATTAAGAGAGTACTTAAATGTTAAAGTTACAATATATTTAAGGAGAAGTAGCTTGACATAATCAAAATATGACCTTTTTATTTTAATATCTCTTTTCCTTTGTCTCTTCCTCCTCCCCATTTCAATTCCCCCTCTTGGTTTTTCGCCATCTTCTACATCCTCTCTTATCCTTGTTCCTCTGTTCTTTCCTCTCTGTTCTTGTCTCTCTCCTACAGAGATTACACTGACCTCTCATTCAGGAGATGTGTCATCAAAGTTTGTTCTTCATGCGGTACATCTGGTCAAGCAGAGAGCCTACAGAGCTAATGAATTCTACAAGTTCTCCTCACTGTTGGAAAGAGGCTCACTAACTGAAGCTTTCCCTGTTCTGGTACACATATTTAACTTCATTTCACAATATATAGATTTTTAAATAACTGAGATTTCAGTGGCCACGATTTTCTTTCTCTTCCTTTGCAGTTTTTGGTGGAGTCTTACTTTGTTTTCTTCTTAAAGTTATATTGAACAGTTTGTTAGAAGATGACGGACTTCTTGTCATCTCATAATTCTTTCTTCTTTTAGGAATTAAGTGATAACTTGGTTTGGATTACAAATACAGCTTATGCTAAAAATAATAGTGACTTTTTAGCCAACTTTTTTCATGTCTTTTAGAAGATATAAATATTCAGCCACTATGATAAAATTCAGATAAAAAAAAAGATCAATTATGATGGCTTAGTAACGAATGCAGCAGGTGGTCTAATAATTATTTTCAGTGCTGTACATTTATTTGACTTGGACTTCGCACACAAGTCATTCTGAAAACATTCCAGTGTCTGTAAAACGGCTGTTTTCACCTCAGCTCTCTCCCAGATGCCATCAATAAGTGCCTGGAATGGAAACCATTAGCTGCGTACATACAAAAGTGTTGGAATGATGGATTATTCTGTGTTTCTTGTCTCCTCCAGTCAGGTAGAGTAGTAGAATTTTGCATTGCGCGCTGGTGGGCAAGCCTGGGTGATGTCACGGTGGACTACAGCATCTCATTCCATGGACTCAGCACTTCTCCTTCACCCCTGCACATAGTAAGAATGGCATAGACAAACAGATTAGCAATACCAGAAATGAGGTTACTACAACCCAGACTGTATCTGTTCTGTTCTGGTTCTGACTCTCATTTGTCTCTGCCTAGCATGCTTCAGAGGGAGTGACAAGTTTCGATGTGTCATCGCCTCTGAGATATGAGGAGGTGTCCCCAACTATCACCCTCAAGTCATGGGTTCAGCCCCTGAGGTGAATACATGTGCACATGTGATCGTACAGTAATATAACAGTGCAGTTCCTTGGTTAATCCGTGTTGTTGTTTTTGTTGTTGTTGCAGGCCCTTAAGCTCAAAAATAAAAGCTTTGGGAGCGAGAGATGTTCTGCCTAATAACAGACAACTATATGAGATTGTCCTCACATACAGCTTTCACCAGGTACAGCCAAAGTCACCTGCACAACATATGAGAAGAATAACTCTGCACATTTTTTTTCAGTTTTTATGTATGTGTAAAATCTTCTGCCCTGTCCCCAGCCTAAAACTGGAGAGGTTACACCCAGCTGTCCAATGCTGTGTGAGCTGCTGTATGAGTCTGAGTTTGACAGTCAGCTCTGGATGCTGTTTGATCAGAACAAGAGACTGCTGGGCTCAGGGGATGCCTACCCACACCAGGTATGCTTAGCCACATAAAGAAATTGCCCCTTGGATTTCATATTTTTTCACTTTAGCAGTTGGTGCTAAGTTTTAAAAAGGGGGATTGCGTATATAAAGGAAGAGAATTAGCTTGTCGTGTGCAAGCCATGAGCTAACAATCCTGCCCTGTGTTTTATTTCTCCAGTATTCTCTGAAGCTGGAAAAGGGGGACTACACTGTCCGTCTGCAGGTCCGCCACGAGCAGTCCTCTGAGCTGGAGCGCCTTAAGGACCTGCCGTTTGTGGTTTCTCACCGTCTATCCACCACCCTCAGTCTGGATGTGTATGAGACACACCGCACTGCCCTCATGGCCAAGAAGAAGGCAAACTCTGTCACCTTGTGCCCGGGTGCCACACAGCCTTTCTACGTCACATCCTTGCCTGATGACAAGTGAGTAAATCTAGCAATGTGCTGATCTTTCGTATGGCACAGCCATACAAAAGATACATACATTTAAAAGAAATGCCCTGATTACACAAAAAAAAGCAGAGAAAAAGTATTTTTAGTTTACTGCCAGACTCTTATAATCTAAAGGAAACACACTGAATTTGTTTTGAGATAAAGATTGAATCTACAGTAAACAGAAAAAAACTGTCATTGATCAGATGCAAGACAGTGGTATGTTTGGTGTTGTGCTGAGAATGAGTGATGTTTAGTCCCTCCTCAGTGTATTCTGCTGAGACACCTTTACCCCAAAATTCCACTATAGCTGCCCCACTGGAAAAGATAATCTTCATTTTTCAAAAAATCATCTTTGCAAATATGTTCTGATGATGTCAAATGTGTGATATTTGTCTTTATTTTCTATGTTTCTGTCTCTCTCCTGTTACTTCTCCCTTTGCAGGATCCCTAAGGGAACGAGTCCAGGATGCTATCTGTCTGGTTCTCTTGTTGTACCCAAGAGCGAGTACGGCAAGAAAGCTGTGAGTGCCTCTGTTCTTTGTTAATCCCTATACTTCTGAGCAGTGGTCAGTTCTACTCATCAGGACCCAAAATTGTGCTAGTTTTTACTTCTGCCAAATCAGGGACTTTTACACATTCCCAGGTTCATGCAGAACACCCTGTTTACTTTGGCCTGATTAATCATGAAAAAATGTACACTGAGTCCTTCAGTGTGTAACGCCAGAAGTACTCGTGTAGTCCTGAGGATTTGACAAGACCAGAAGTTGGCTGCTCTTAGTTTTTTTCTTTTGCAAATTCTCTGAAATGTAACGCTCACCAGCTTCAGACTGAAGCTGATCAGTCAGGTCTGTTGTTTGTTAAACTGGCTGCTGTCCTTTTAGTTAATGCATGACTTATTTTTTTGTCTCTCATTTGCCGTCTCGCCCATGCTTCTGTTTCAGTCCAGAAGAACCATCAGATTGTGGGAATTTCAGATCACACATACACCAGATCAGATTTTTAAAATTGTGTCATTAGATGAGTAACATAGAGCAATGTTGGAGAATATTTTTGGTTGTAAACGTGGTCAAGCTGAAATTTCTCTGGACCATGTTTTCACTATTGGCCTTCAAATCAAAATTGGGAAAAATATTAGTTTTTTACTTTAAATACTGAATGTTTTCTGCATAGACTGGACCTGTTACAAGCAACTAAAACAATACTGATGCTTACTTGAGGGCCAAATGGATGTTAAATGAGTGAAATATGGCAAATGTTTTATTTCCAGAACAGTACTTGATGTCTCCCTGGCCTGTAAGGGCTCACCTTTACAGCTAGAGCTGCTTCAGTGTTCACTTCTGAATATTTTTCTTGTGTGTTTGTGGCCTTACCCTGGTCCAATGTAAAGGACTTTAATTTATGTTTCAGTAACTGTTGAGAGATCAACACTGTTCACTTTCCTGAAGAGGTGTGCATTGTTTGAGCTTTTTTTTTTTATCCACAAGAATTGTATTAATCTTATGTCAAATTTTCACTCTGAATCCACTGATTATGTTCAGTTTTTCCCCACAGAAAGTGTGCTGGAAAATCAAGTAGATTACATTTGTTAGATGTGAAATCTGAGCTTGTCAGCACACAAGGATTACATCACTGTTTATCACTGTACCATATGTTTGATAGGTGACAGGTAGGTGGGTAGACTCAGAGAACCAGAAAGTGAAGAAAGAGAGAATCCTTTTTGGTGTGTTTGTGTTGTCTCTTCCTTACTGTGTGTTATTCTGACCACCAGGGGCAGGCCTCTGCAAAACGACAAGGAAAGTTTAAAAAGGTACTGGATGAGCTAGAAACACTGTACAACAGAGCGTCCACTGCTCTCCTACCATCTGGAAATGGCTTATTCTTTACCTTAAGATGGGATTTGTAACATCTGCATTAACCATGTCAAAGCATGTCGATATTTCTGTATTGAAATATGCAACAGTCTTATCATAACTATTCACTTTGATGGAGTAGTTACAGTTTTCTGGTGGTCAGTAAATTTACAAATATTTCTATAAATATCAACATCACTTGATAATGAGCTCTACTTCCAGCTTTTATAAATGGGTAACAAAGGAGTTTAGTGTCTTAGGACATGACATTGTTAGGAAGAGGGTGAGCATTTGGGATGCTGAGTAATAAAAGCGCTCATAGATTTAGTTGAATGTATCAACTATTAGATTTTCACTTAGATTATTTTGTGTGTTACTGCAGGATATTGTTCCAGTCATCTATCACTTAATTCCTGCTCCCAACAAAGCAAAAAATGGAGGGAAGGAGAAGGACAAAGAAGGAGACAAAGAGAAGGACATGAAGGAGGAGTTTGCCGAAGCCATGAGAGATTTGAAGATTCAGTGGATGACCAAGTGAGCACAGTTTCTCATCTTTCTTCAGCAGCACATTGCTTGCTTTGCCTTATTTTTCATCTCTCTGTCAACCATCTATTATTTTTTCTGTTCAGGTTGGACTCCAACTCCATCTATGATGAACTGATGGAAAATTACTCTGACTACCTTCCACTGCATGTGCAGAGACTGCATCAGCTGGACTCAGAAAAGGTAATGGTACACACCATCAGGAAAATACTGTATTGGAGGAACCTTTCTTAGTATTAAATCTTGGGAGCATTGGATTATTTTATTCCAGAAGTTGGAGTCTGAATTATGCAACCATTTTTGCTTACAGTCATTTCTCCTCATCTTGTTTGTGTTAAGGAGCGTGTTAAACGTCTCAGAGAAGTGGTGTCAGCAGCAGACATCGTCATCTCCCACATTGACCAAACAGCCTTGGCTGTTTACCTCACCATGAAGACTGACCCTCGGCCGGAAGCTGCTTCAATCAAGACGTATGTCACACTGAAAAATAATATTAGTAGCAGGAAAATATTTGTTTCTAAAGGATTCTGTATCATTTTAATGAAGCGTGAAGTCTTCAACAGAGTGACAGGGTTTCAGGAATCAGGGAATTCCATCAGATTCTGGCACATCGCCCCTCATGATCAATTTATGTCGTGTTTTACAGCGTATATGAAAGCAGCAGTCATTAGAGTGGCAAAAAGAAATAACAGACTTTGTTTTTGTACAATGGAAAATCTGAATTCATGAACACTAAACACACCTGTAGTCAGTGTCAGTCCACACAGGCATTTTGCCAGCACAGCCTAACTTGGTGTGGTATGACCCATAACATACATTTGCTGATGTTAGCAAACCCTGGTTATTGCCGTGTAACTTATGTAGTTTGCTGCAACATTTTTCTACATTTGTTACTGTTGAGCTATTACTCATTTATACATTTTATACAATTGAGCATTTTGAGTAATTGTTATTTGTGACCACAGTGGCCACTGATCAGCAAAAAGTCTTAGTCGTACTTTTAATAGATGCTATTTGATGTATGAAAAGAAGTCCCTTTTCTTTTCCTCTAAACCTTCATTTTATTTCCTCAACACGACATGGTCCAACACCACTATAAAACTACAGACTGATGAATTTCAAGCCCCTATCTCTGACTTTTCTTAACATCTGTGTTTCAGTGACATGGAGAAGCAGAAGTCATCTCTGCTGGACGCTCTGTGTAGGAAGGGCTGCGCTCTGGCTGACCAGCTCCTGCTGCCATCTGCACCACATGACGGTGCAGCCGCTGTTGCCACAGGACAAGCAGCAGCCGAGGAGGTCGTGGAGCAGGTGGCCAGCAGCTCTGATGACACCCTGCAGAACGTGGCCAAAGCATTGGCAGATGTGTTTTGGGAGGTGCAGAAGTGGGCGGAGCTAACTGACTCCAAGGTAAGGAAAGTATTTTTAGAGAAAGTACTGCTGGACACTAGATTTAAGTAAATTTTACTTTAAAGGAATAAATAGTGCATTTGTTTGGGACTATTGTGACCCATGGATTCATCCCCATTGGTTGCAGTAGAGTGGATTTACAGCCATAGGATGGTTTGCATGGGCTTTCCGTGTAATGATTTTTTCTTAATTTAATTACATTTTATAATCAATCATAAGAATCATAATTTTCTGTAGGTTGCATCTAAAACATTGTGCTCTACTCTAATTTTCTTGACAGAAAATGTGAATTTGGTAGGTGGTCTGTATGTTGTATTGAAGCTTTCTATTACTTCAGTAAAGCTAATATAAGTTTGTACTGCATCTTTTCCTTTGTTCAGGTATTGATGTTTTCATATAAACATGCTCTGGTGAACAAGATGTATGGTCGGGCCTTAAAATACGCCTCAAAGATGGTGGAGGAGAAGCCCAGCAAAGAGAACATGAAGAACTGCATCCAGGTATGAGAGCAGGGATGGCTCATATCTGTGAACATAATATGAGATTTTCCAGATATTTTGATTCCTTCATTCACTGAAATCATCTCCTGTTTCTTGTTTTTTCAGCTCATGCGTCACCTCCGATGGACTCACTGCGCTACCTTCAGTGAGAACTGGCTTCCTGTCATGTACCCCACAGACTACACACCATTCTAGACACACACACACGTGCATGCACGGGCAGCATGGCCACACATGGTCCATTACATGGTAACTTTGATATCATGTCCCTCAGGGTCACATGGTCTATGCATCTGACCAACCAGCTGCCTCCTGAGAGTTTTTTTTGTTTTTCTCAAATGTAAGTGTGGGTGAACATCAAAATAAAGGATAACACCAAGTTTAAATGGTTTAATGCACTCAACACCTTGTAAAGTGGGGGATCGTGTTCAGAAGTTACCTGTAAATGTCTTGTTGAGCGTCACAGCACTGTCTCAACTGTTCAATTGAATGCTGCCAACAGAAAAACAATAGTTAAAATGTTTAAAGCTCTAAACTCACCGAGGCTTGTTGATGCTGTAGCACAGTGGTGTCTTTGTTAGGTGTTGTCCTTTATTTTGTTGTTATCTACAAATTTGGAGGCTTTTACATCCACCCATCCTCAACTGTCCAGACTCCATATCATATAAATAACTGTAAATACTGTAAAAAGGGCCAGTGTGGACTCCAATAATGCATCCCAAGTCTTTAAAAAAAACTGTGACCCCACATAAAAAAACAACAGAAAACTTAAAGCTAGTCATTATGATATTTCAGTGAGAAGATGGGAGGACTCGCTGCTGCACGATGCTCGGACATACAAGGGCACGCTGTGTCTGCCTCTTCCCTGAATTTAAAGGGAGTCTTGGACAGAACGTAATTGCCTTTTTCTTTGTTTTTTAAAACATTTTTCCAGCCAGGCCGGGTTGATAAAGTTTAGTCTTGTCAGTCTTGTCGTCTCAGATCACAAAACAGTGTTGAGGTGCCTTTCTACATGTACCTTACATTTTCTGATGGGATGAAAAACAGTGCGACGGTTTTGATTGCAGGAAGCTACACGGTCAGTAGCGTCTGGCAACACTCAGCCACTTGCAGTCATTTCACCCATCAACCTTTGGTGTCAAATGTGGCTTCAAAGCTCATACCGGCAGCATGATGTGTCTTTGCACTGTATGCAGGCCGTCAGTGACTGTTTGGGTAATAGGAAGCCGCAACAAACACGCTTTGTTGACTCTTGCTTACCTCCAGAGGTGTTGGCCACCCGCTTCGTGCTGCAGGTATTTGAGCGGCACATTTGACGACCACCTAACAGACCTCACTAACGTAATGATGCAGTTGTGGGCAGCAGTAAAATGTTCGGGTCAGATTTCACAGTGACGTGATCACACAGTATTAGAGATGTTTCTGTGCAGCATTCAGAATGTTGCACTTGTACACAGTGTCATAAAAAATGTACATACACACGTAACAAACAGAATATTAAGATGCAATAGGTATATAATACAAATATTATTGGAATTGATGTATTTTGCATATATGCATGTCTTCTAGGATGTAAGGAAAAATAGTTTTATGTGGAAGCAGATTTTTAGTTTGTTTCAGTTTGAAAGATTTTTAATCTGAGACAAGATACTGACAATAATCCACTGTTATTTTCATGGGTGTGTGTTTGTGAATGACTTTACGTGTACTTGTGAGCATATTTTCTGTACGTGAACATTTTTCCCAACAGAAATGAAACAACCCAGTTAGACAGGGTTATTTTTCCTCAGATACCTTATTTTTTTTAAAAGGATCACACCAGTGTTTTTGTCTGTTTTAACTCTGTTACCCCAAATCACATACACCTTACGTCACAGCTATGCCTTTTGCATGTTATGATATTTTTGATATCTGATGCATTTGTGCAGGAAGCCATAATCATTTATTTCATTTATGTCCTTACAAAGTAATTCTCTCAGTTGTTTAAATTTGTAAGGATGGCAACTATTATCAGAGTGAAAACTGAGAGCCAAGTTTTGATTCAAGAATTAGGTGCGTTATGGTGGTAGCAGCTCGATCTTCAGAGAAATGGAGAGATGTGTAGAATATGTGGTGTTCACCTTTTAATAATCTTGTTTTTTGGAAATTCATGAAAGACATTGACCGTACAGAATCAATGGTAAAATGTACAGATAATACAGGATTTGTATGCGAGGAGTTAAAACTACCACAAAAACTGGTATGATCCTTTAAAATGTCTCACCTGAATCTTGTATCAAATGGGGACTACATATTCAGTTTTTATCTTTTTATATTCATGATTCTTTCCACTTTTTTCCATAAAGAAAAAAGTGTAATTTCCTGTCTCATCTGTAGTATTATCAGTTTAACCAAAGAATGATTTTCAGTGTTAAGCTGGTTTAATTGTCAGCAGAAGCCTGAGGGCAAAACTATTTTGAATAGAAGAAGGAAATACCCTCAAACGCTCAAATGAAGAGGTGTAGATGTGGCTCTGGTTATCAGTTTCATCTTGCCCTTGGTGTTGTTTTAAGCCCTCTCACCAGTGGAAGGTCCAAGCTTAAGAATGTAAAAGCAGCTGCTTTCAAACCTCCCCTCATGGGAGCAAAAAGTCTTTTCTTGGAGCGAATCAGGAGTCACAACTCCTGTTTACCCAGGGGTAAGAGCTCCATGCGTTTCTGTTTTTAGCTGCGACTTGTATCACTTTCAGCTGCGGCCTCTCCAAGTGTGCAGGGGATTGCTGGAATTAATTGAGTTTAGTTCTCAACAGAATTTGAGCACATCTTCTGTTTTTTTTCTTGCCTCTTTGTGTCCTTTTTCCTCCCTTTTCCTGTGTTTGGGTTTTTGTTCAGACAGATCTATCTCCAGTACACGTTGCCAATGACAGTCTCTCCGAAAATGGCCTTAACTTTCACCACGGGACTTTTACCGTCCACTTCTGGCACCAAACAGACGTATCATATCTGTTGCTCTCACCTCTGCTGGTGTCAGGAAAGACTTCAGAAATTGCTTCTTATGGATGTTGAGTGTTTATATTTGTAGTCATAAAATCTAGTAAATGCCAATATTTTAAAGAATTTTGCGAGAATAAGGTTGTATGCTCTTAGTATTATTTTATACCCATTGTTCCACGATGGCGTGGGAAAGACCCGAACTACTGTCACACTATTTTGTGGTCACATGGAATTAAGTCACAAACCAGAAAAAGGACACTGAATAAAAATGATTTGGAAGAATTGAAGAGCTCACGGGTCGTCACTTATACATGGGAGTCAACCCATCTGACTGCAATTTCTGTATGTTGTTGTGTCCTGTAATGTGAATTGCACATTGTATAAAGCAGTAAAGCTAGTGACGGGTCAAGAGTAGCATGTTGAGACAAAGGGTTTTCTTTAATTTTAGTATTTATACTGCTGTTAGACATAAAAATGTAAAAAAAACAAAACAAAAATACAGTTACTGATACAGACTCAGTGAGACTGAGTTACATGTTTTCCTACAGTCCAGTGTGTCTTGTACAGATGGCTTGTTTCATCCCACCAGCTATATTTTATTTTCTGTCATACACAGACAAAAAATAAAATATAGCTGGTGGGATTAAAGAAAGACTTTATTTCAACAAAGAAAGACTTTAAACATTTGAGAACCTGGAGCCACCAAATGTTTATCATCTGTGCTTTACAGAAACGGCCTACTATGAAAATCAATCAATCAGAATACTATCGCTACAGAATATAAAAAACATCTGCGACTCAGGTAGCATATTTACTTAGCAGAGTGTCGATTTAAACTGCTTCAAACATTTTCTCCTGTCTCTCACTTTCTGCACGTTGCCATGAAGATCTTCATCTCTCCATCTTCAGCCAGTACACTTGTGTGAAAGGCCTTTTTAAAGTTCTCAGTGAAAGTCAGATCAGTCACAAACCTGACCTTGTTGGCCCAGATAATAGTCGTTCCCGGTTTGCAGAAATGCTTCATGGTGGCCAGGAGCTCGTCCAGGAAGTCGTGATGGTAGACCACGTCAGCAGCCAGCACGTAGTCGTACCGGTAGACGGATGAAGGGTGGGTACGTTCCAGGTCATAGCCCCAGGACAGAGCTGCCACCTGGGGAGTGTGTCTACAGCCCTTGGTGTTCCTGCACACATTGGCCCGAAGGTTACTCAACACATCTGGTAAGTCTGTAGCTGTGACTGAAGCTCCTGAGGATGCAGAAACACAACAGTGGTCACCATCAATACAACAGTAACTGTAAGAGTTCAGGTGAACAGCAGCTCTTTTAAATGCAGGCTATAGTTTAGATTATGTTTTTTCTATATATTTCCATGCAGTTCATTGCTTTGTGGTAGCCTACTGTGGCCCATACTACAACTTTATTATCGCAAAATGACATAATGTTACTGCTGCAGCTATTGACCAGACTCTGATGTCTAACTCTCTTTCGTAGTGATTGATACGTGTGCAGATTAGGATGTGTGGTCTCCAAAACAAGATTGTCACCTACAGTCTCCTCCAGTGTTCCAAAAGAAGCTGCACCCAGACCAGTTCTCCAATCCAGTGTATGCAACTGGCAACTAGAAGGATGCAAAAAACCTGCTCAGCTCGACCTATGGAGCAGCTGTGTTTTATCGCAATCAGCTGCAGCAAACCTCTCTGTATGGTCTGGATTGATAAATTCTGTGACCTTGTTTTATTAGTCTAACTGTACTTGCTGAAATCCCGGGGCATTGGGACAGGCTTAGACACTTAACCTGATCTGCACACATATATAGGGCATTTCTTTAATTAGCACCATTAGGAGCAGGGGTGGGCTGCACGGTAGCTCGGTGGTTAGCAGCGTTGCCTCACAGCTAGAAGATCCCCGGTTCGCGCCCGGCTTAGGACACCTGGGATCTTTCTGTGTGGAGTTTACATGTTCTCCCTGTGCATGCGTGAGTTTTCACTCCGGCTTCCTCTCACAGTCCAAAAACATGCTGAGGTTAATTGATTATTCTAAATTGTCCGTAGGTGTGAATGAGCCCTGTGATAGGCTGGCGACCTGTCCAGGGTGTCCCCTGCCTTCGCCCTGAGTCGACTGGGATAGGCTCCAGTCCCCCTCGCGACCCTACAGAGGATTAAGCGGTGTACAGATGGAGGAGCAGGGGTGCTGTTTTACTGTTTCGACTGTCGTTTGGGTTTGGAGTAAGGTTGGCTTTAGCAGTGAGGTTTTATTTGAGGAGAAGCATTGAAACTCCTATACTGAGGGTCCTCTTTTGGTTATATTCATTACTTCGAATTAAATGTCCCTTATTATCCCCCTTTTCAGCAAATTAAAGAAAACCTTACATCTCCCTGGAATGTGTCTGTCAATTTTTCAGCAAAACTATCATTTAGCATGGACTAAAGGACCTCTCCGGGTGTCCTATGGGGTCTGGAACCAGGATGTTGGCAGTGGATCCTTTGGGTACTCTGGCTTGTGCAGTGGGGCCTCTGTCAATCAAACATGTTCCACTGCATCCTGTTGATGCTTGATCACAATGGGGTGTAGGAAGTTTGGAGGTCAAATCAGCATCTTGGGCCATTGTCATGTTCCTCAACATGTTCCTGATTGATGTTTTTGCCATGTGGTGGGGTGCATTTTCCTGTGGGGGTAGGCCAGTGACATTTGGGATTTCCATTTGCATGAGGGAGTGTGCTTGTTCTGGGACAATGTTTATTTGGGCAAAGGCCCTGTCATTCAAGGGCCTTTGCATATATCCAGTAAAGGCCCTGGAATGACAAACTTTCTGTGTCGTATCATAATAACTGCTCACCCAGAAGACTGGCCACGATGGTCACCAGTCCTGTTCCAGCTCCAAGCTCCAGTACTTTCCTCCCCTGCAGGTCCACCAAGTGTCTGTTCGTGTCCAGGAAGTAGCACAAAGCCAACGCCTGCAGGACAGAGAGGGGAAAAAGGCAATAAGGAGAGATTTTCATTTTGTTAATTTAAAAAAAAGTGTCTAATAATTTTCAGAAATACTCACAGCTGGCCACATCACTGCTCCATAGGAGTCTATGGATTCAGAAATTGCAATTTCCTGCCCTACATAATGATAGATGTCTCTGCCGTAGATGCTAATGGGGGTGGAGGTCCAGTTCAGCTGTACAGTAGTTTGTTTCATGGACTCCTGTCCTGTAAAGAGAAGCGGACATGAGATGTAACTCGGTCAACCACACTAAAGACCAAAAAAAACCCTAATGCAGTCACATTGCTATGACATGAATGTCAAACATAAGATAAAACGTTTAGAAACAAAATAAAACAATGGTTAAGGCTTTTGGCTACTGATTGGAAGGTCAAGCACTGATCAAGGCCTTTAACCCTACCTGCTTCATAGGTACTGTAATGTTGCTGACCCTGCACCCTGACCTCAGTTTCCTTACAAGCTGGAAAATGTTAAAAAGGCTAAATTTCCCCTTGTGGAGTCAAATAAGTGTACCTCTAAAGGCTAATAAGTTAAACATCAGTCTTTTTGCAGGTTGTTTTGTATATGGAGCAAGTAATCTCCCTGCAATGGAAAAAATATGAGTCAATGAGACATACTACACCAATAGGCGCAGATCAGCCCTCTAGTTTCGCTGAGAGTTAGCAACAGTGTTGGCTTAACCCTCTTTTGGCTTTAACATGTGTGTCTCACCTCTCACATCTCAGATTTATTCATGCCACTAATCTAGCCAGAAAGCTGTGGTTTCACTTTGGAGTCAAACCACAAGACACCACGGAAAGTGAGACTGACTGATTTAAGAAGTACAAGAAAAACAGATGCTACTATACATTTATATAACATATATTCACAATTGAGGTTTTTAAGTTTTATCTTAACTTAAATAATTGTATTTATATTGAAAACTTAGTTTCCCTAAATGTGCTTTGCTCTGGCTTAGTGGTTACTCTGCCATGCAAATAGTGTTTGAGGGTTTGCACTAGTTTTCAGACACTCGCAAAAAATTAACACAATGGAAATGAATTTTGGTGTTTCTCTGAGCTATCTATTAGTGTTAGCATGCTACATGGCCTCACTGATGATGCAAACATAATAACAAGATGCAATGTTTAGCAGGTAAAGTATTGTGCTAGCTGATTTGTTTAGCATTTGCATGCTAACCTTTGCTAACTGGTAGTGAACTACATGTTTAGCTGAAGCTGAAGGGAATCTCATTAACTTTGCAGAAATAAATCAAAGTGTTGGACAAGTTTAAAATGTTGGTCTTGGGCCACTGTATAGCTCACTGACTTAAGGCGTTACCTTGCCAGCAGCAGTCATGAGTTTGAGTCTGGCTCACAACCTTTTAGCTGCATGTCTCTCTCCCCTTTAACTCTGTCTATCAATAAACTTGAAAAATCTCCCCCTGAAAAAAATATTTTAAAAACATGTTGATCTTCTTACATCTTTGAAGCGTTTACAAAAGTGAGTAGAATTAACATTTGTAGCATATTTTATGAGAATTCATCCAACACTCGTTGATAAAGTTTACTAGGGTTCATCATCAGGGGACTCTGAATGCTTGTACAGAATTTAATGATAGCTTATCAGCAGTGGTTGTGATCTATGTACAATCCTGTGGAGGATCAACACACTGACATCCAAAGAGCCATAAAAATAAGTAAAAATTCAGCATCAATAACTTTTTTGAATTAGTTTATTAGTTTCCTTGTTTCTATGAACCTTTTTTATTAGAACTACTTTGAGTTAAAGAAGTCCCAACTCTCTTTTTATGACCTCCTGAAGTTAAAAAAGTGGGGTTTTTTTTGTGTGAATTGACCCTTTAAATAGAAGAAAACTGGAAATAATAGGCAGATGTTAATACATGTGTTGATACACAAATGTGCATCTTTGCTGTTAGATAGAGGATCACCTCTTATGTCTTCATGTCCTGAATCAGTGTCTGGTTCATCCTTCTCATCCTCTTTGTCGTCATCATTACTGAGGGCCACCATCTCCTGCATTTCTTCCTGTTCATCCCTTTTTATAGCCTCTAACATGTCAGGTTCCTGTGCCATTACATTGTCATTTTCTTCTTCTTTGACACAGTCAAGCTCAGCCTCATTGTGTTTTTGCCCCACATGCTCTTCTTCACTCTTCTCATCCTCAGCCTCCTCACTCTTTTCATCCTCTTCATCTCTCAAGAAATCCTGGATTTCTAACCCCACCTCACCCCCTCCCTCTCCTTCTCTACTCGTTGCCATGAAGATCTTCATCTCTCCATCTTCAGCCAGTAAACTTGTGTGAAAGGCCTTTTTAAAGTTCTCAGTGAAAGTCAGATCAGTCTCAAACCTGACCTTGTTGGCCCAGATAATAGTCGTTCCTGGTTTGCAGAAATGCTTCATGGTGGCCAGGAGCTCGTCCAGGAAGTCGTGATGGTAGACCACGTCAGCAGCCAGCACATAGTCGTACCGGTAGACGGATGAAGGGTAGGTGTCCTTCAGGTCATAGCCCCAGGACAGAGCTGCCACCTGGGGAGTGTGTCTGCAGTGGCTCCTGGTGTTTCTGCACAGGTTGACTCTCAGGTTGCTCAGGTACTCTGGAAGGTCTGTGGCTGTGACCCAGGCGCCTGAGGACAGTGAGAATAAACAGTTAAAGCCTTGCAGGTTTGTATGCAAGGACAGGTTCGCTTCCTCTTAGATACCGAGGAGTGATGCTACGACAGAGACCAGCCCAGTTCCTGATCCGATCTCCAGGACGGCTTTGTCCACAAGACTCAGCTGCTCACGATGAGTGTCGAGGTAGTGACAGAGGGCCGGAGCCTGAGGACAACCAAGATTAATGTTAGAGCAGTTATTGACACCCAACACTGTGGCACTGAGTCAATGCTACCTCTATGGTAGAAATTGTAAGTATTAGTTGCTTGTATTTTAGAGGCAAAGAGCTCAATAAACATAAGCAGCCATGTTCATTTACCAAATGAACATGGCTGCTGAAGTAAACATTTGTGGGGACTAAAATTATTTAAAATACATAAAGAGGACTTCCAAAAAATAAATATTCAAACTAACTACATAAAAATATGTAGTATAACCATAAAATTGTGAAATAATATAATGCATTTTAAACTGAGGCCATCATTGCATTTAATTTTTATTTGATTACACACATTCTTGTCTTTTTTCCCTAAGACTGTTTTATTTATCAATATATTTTTTCTTTTAATTTATTTCAGAATGACACTTGTCCTGATAAAGTATTTATTTCAGAATGCCTAATTTATTTCTTAGATTTTTAACACTTTGAGCCTCTATAACTTCACTCTTTAACAGGGATAATGTTATATTACTTTGTCCATGTTCCTGAGTGAAACTTTAAATTGGAAGTCAGGACATCAAAGACACTGAATAATCGGCCCACTGTAAGATTGAGTCTCCAGCTGTGACTTGTGCCAACTTTAGAATGTATAAAATGTTTTTTAAAACATCATACCACTAAAAACCAAGATAAACTGTGCAAAAGTTATGGTCACTATGATGTCAGTGTCCATTTGTTAGATGTCTGATGGCTCCCAAATTCAATCTGCAACAACCCCAAACATACATTCAGAGTCATAAATGAACTATCTTTAGCCATATAGAGAACAAGCAGTCCTGCAGCTCATGATATGATCCCCACACATGTCTGATCTCACCTACATAGTGTCAGTCTGGGATTACATTAAGAAATAGAAGACACTCAAACTAAATTCACAGAAGAACTGTGGCAAGTTCTGTAAGATCCCAGGAAAAACCTACCTGCCAAGTACCTGAAATACTGTCTGTGTAGATTCTCAGTTATACAGGTAATACAAGTAATCCTATGAACTTCCCCAAAAAAGGCAAATGGACCTCTAGTTTTGGTCCTCAATGTTTAAGATGTTCAGTATCTCATCCAAGAGGCTTCTTGAGTTCTGACCTTTTTTTTTTTGTAGAACAGTTGACTAATCCAAGTGGGTCTGTTCTGAAAAAACAACGCAACATGGAACAGGGATGAAAAGAGCAGGCAGAAACACACTGTCATCCCCTTTGTAGCTGCTCTGTCTCAGAAATATAGAAGGATTTCCCCCAAACACAACATACTAAGGCACTTTAGACCCAGCAGCACTCTGAGGCAAATCTGGTTCACCTTAAGGACAAAACAGCCAAACACAAGCTGAGCAATGTTGCATATGCAAACCTATATATAGGGGAGACTAAACAACTTCTCCACAATTGCACAAGACTCAACAGTCCACCTGAATCTAAAGGATAAAGGACACTCCTTTGAGGACAACAATGTTCACATTATGGACAGAAAGGACAGATGGTTTGAGAGTGGAGTGAAGGAAGACATCTGTGTTAGACTGGAACAGCCATGTCTAGAATGAAGAGGGGGGTCTATAACATCAATTATCAGGTACTTATAACACAGTCTTGAGATCTCTCCCTATAAAGTTTTACCACCATTAACATTGTGACTCATCCCTGACCGGCACTTTCAAAACAATTCACGCCTCATGTGAGTCTTGAGAGTCTTGGTACCCCTGAAATTTGGGGAGAACAAGATGTAGCTGGGACTCCCGGTTTGTCCGTTAGCCTCTTGAATGAAAAGTGAAATGTCTTTAAGAGCCAAAAAAACTGTTGCCTTGTACTGAAGTGCAAGTTTTCCCAGCATGAAGTTAAATGATAAACAAAAACTATTCATGGGATTATTTTTGAAAGTTTCCACACTTTACTTTCAGAGCCTAAAACCTTGGCACAGCACTGCATGTGGGATTAAGAATGGAAGTTCGTTGCTGATGTTCGAAACACTATATTTTTCCTGAGCTTTCGACCCATAGCCTTCATCAGCTGACTGGAGTTTACCGAGTTGTCATGGCATGATTCAACCCTGACTCCTCTTTTCAGACTTGTCTTGTTGGCTCATAAATTAAGTATAAATAAATAAAAATCTTGGCTTGTTTAAAATGTAGCAGCTGCTGGGCTCATATGTCAGCTAACAGGGTGATGAAGACTGTGTAATGTGGTTGAAAGTTTCAGAAAAAAGATAATTAAGTAGACCTTATTATATTTGCCAAAATATTTTAAAAGTACCAGACAAGGGTACAAGACGTACACATGTAGTGGTGCACACAGGTCCAGTGTTGAATATTATGCAAAAATGAACAGATAAAAGGTTTCAAATCTGAGAAACAGTGTTACTCACCGCCGGCCATATCATGCCAGCATATGAATCAAGACCCTCTTCAATGGTGATTTCCTGGCCGACATAGTTGTACACCTCTTTACCTACTCTGTAGAAGAAACGAGGAGCCCAGGCTGGTGTTTGTGACTTCACGACAACTGATTCCTCTGTTTCTGAAAAATCTGAAACATGTAAAAGTCAGACGCTCAGATGTTTGCAGTCAGAGTCAAACATGGAAACACAGTCGTTCATCCTACCTTTTTCCTCCTCTTCATCTTCTTCCTCTTCTTCATCCCAGTCATCCTCTTTCTCCTCTTCACCTCTCATTAAAGTTTCCTCCACAAGGCATGGGTGCAAAGTATCCATAGAAAATGCACTATAATGTTGGACAGACATATTTATCATTTAAATGTGTGAAAAGAAGAGAAAATGTGTGAAGTGCATTAGAAAGTGAATCGCATTCATGGCTTCTATTGTTTTTGATTCTATTGTGAAATCAAGAAAACTAGGAAAAGGCAAAAGACGAGGAGTTACATATGGTTATGTACATAATACTGTAAGATGTTCCATTTATATATTTTGATATTTTGTAAATTTTTACTGAAGTTTCAGCTTTTCTCTCTGCAATGTTGTTGTGTTGTATCATATCCATCTATCTATCTATCTATCTATCTATCTATCTATCTATCTATATATCTATCTATCTATCTATCTATCTATCTATCTATCTATCTATCTATCTATCTATCTATCTATCTATCTATCTATCTATCTATCTATCTATCTATCTATCTATCTATATATATATACACATATATATATACACACACAACTGATTTGCATGGATTTGTCCATAAATGAAGAACAATAAACATGCAGAAACTCACTTTAAAAAGGATTGCAGTCAGACATATTTCCAAAGCATAAAATGCTGTTAACTTGTAAAATGTTCAGTCTACAAGCCATTCCCTCCTGATTTCAGCAGATACAGTAAAAATCTCAAGTTCAGGCACACCACACATGACCTTTGACCTACCTGCTGCTGCGTTACTTTCCAGTAAAAGATCTCGACAGGGATCTGACTTCATCTGGAGACCTCCGACCGCGAGGTTATAGCAGCTCAGCATCCTGCAGGACACACCCATCATCATCATCATCATCATCACAAGGGCATGAGGGTATTTTTAGAGCTGAGCCCCTGAGAAATAAACATAGGCAAGATATGGGAGCATAACGCACGTAGATCCACGCATAACAAAGATGAGTCCAGGATGGTGCCAAAAGGAGAGAGGGAGAATGACGGGAATGTCATGATATCAACAGCCATACATCTTCGCTATCAGTTTTTGCTTCTGGACTTGTGTGCTGGTTGCTTTACAGAAGCCCCCACGGTCTGTAACCTCATGCTGGATATGATATGAAATAGTGTTTGATTAAACTGGATTGTGAGCTAATTCCAATGAAATGATCTTGGACTTTGAATGCATTAGACAAGACTGTGAGTTGAAATGAGTCCACATGTTGCACGTTATGCTGGTAATGCATCAGTTTTACTTGGTAGTCTACAAATAGTTCGGGGACGATACAGGGACATGCGGGGGCATAAGCTGTATTGAAATGCAGGCCAGAATATTATTTGTGTTTGGCTTGAAATCATCTTGGCAGAAAGCTGCTGGATGTGAGTGTTATTACCAAAACAATTAAAACCTACAAGCCTCACTGGCCTCAGTTCACCTCAGACCCTCTAGTAATAACTAGCTGCATATATGCATTTAATAAACAATTCAAGGATTTAAGTTTAAGTTGATCAACCACAGTAACTCATCTATACGAGGAGGCTGCTGTATATAGATAATAAATAGAAATATAGTAAAATGCAGTTGTAATGACATGAAATTTATCTTCATAAAATAAGTCATTTTGCAAAATCATGCATCATAAACCGTTTATTAAATTATTAAATAGGTATCACTTCTTCTGCAATTCTTAAGAGGAGATTCCATCAAAAGTCTATTTACAAATGACGCACTTTTACTGAAACGTGTCCATGTTGTGCTAACGACTTGCTCGCTTTTCCTGCAGTGACCTCAAGTGCTTCACCAGAAATGGGAGGTAACAGGATCACGCCGGCATGCAGCCTCCATGTATCAAGCCCCTGTGAAAAGAAGGGAGCTACAGTAACATAAAACTCAATTAGACCTCCCCTCAGTTACATTTCAGCAGCCTCAGACCATGAAGTATCAGCTTCCTAATTCCATGTATCGTTAATCTAAATCCACTCACATCCCAAACCTTGAAATTCATCCAGGACCTCGAGGTGTTTTGACTCGTTAATGGGGAATGTGGAGTGGTCAGGTCATGGACCAGCTCTGCTACTGATGTGAAGCAGCCTTATTTGGATAAAAGATGGGAGTTTTCAGGCCTGATGACAGGTAGCATATTAGCAGAGTCTCTCAGTGGAAAGTTATTTGTCATTAGGAAGCTGCTGAAAGAGCAACAAAGTTAGCTGATACCTCTCCAAAGCCGCAGAGAGCTTTCAGCTGTGGAGTATTTGTTTGTCTTGACAATGGCAGTGACACTCACAGCCACAGCAACACATGTCCTCCATGCTGGCAAAAAAAGATGAGGAAGGATGAGACTCAAAATGACCCTGAAAATGCTTAATCATAAATAAGATATCAGATTTAATAAGTCACATTAATAGCAAGTGACTCCATCTTGCTCCTTCCATGATAATCAAAATATCTGGTGAGGTTCCAAAACATGAGAGCTTTGTATGTGGCATCAGTGTTCATGCTACTGAGGCACTCAGGCACTTCCCAATATGGATGTGATCTTTAATTTGACCTGCTTGGAGTTTTTTTGCTCGTGAAATGTCCCTTAAGAAAGTATTAACTAAATGTACATACAAATAACAACAACAGTAAGCTGTAATGTGTTGCAAAGATGAAATGTGTTTATTGAATCTGTTGGATTGGCCAATAGCATGTTGTTAAAGTTTAAAATATGCAGTGTGACTATTGTCTTTGTGCACTGGTAAACTTGGTTTTGACTATCCTGCTGGCATTTTTGGGATCTTCATCCATGTCATATCTTGGAGGAGTCATAAACATTGACTTAAGGTCTAAAAATGAAGATTTTTTTCAAAGTTTAGCAATAATATTGTTGTGGTTTTATATTATGTTACTGTACCATCTATTAAATGTGATTATCTTTAACAAAAACAACTGAAAACCTTAACAAAGTTTCATTTTGATTTTGTTGAGTCAGAGTTAAGTTAAATCTGCAATAACTGCTTGGTTTGGCCACTTGTATCAGTGGGGAAACCACACTGATTTATCATCAATGTTTAAGTTGATATTTCTGCTTATAAACAGCCTCTTTTTTACATATCTAGCACGTGCTGAGAAACATTATCACTGAAATTAATCACGTAAACACAATATTTACTCCCTTTTTGCACCGTTTTTGGTCTCTCTCGACTCCAGAGAGAAATATACAGCCCTTTATCAGCTAAATACTTGACTATGTTCACCAGCTTACTGTGTTTTCCTGCTGTTATGTGATGGACAAGTAGTGTACAAAGGAGAATTAGAGATTTTTTTGGCTCAAAATTACATCATGAGAAAAGTCAGAGTGAACCAGAATGGCAAAGTTGCTGGAACTGAATGATCAACTGAAGCTCAGTTTAAAGATTCATTCCAGTGAGGGAAGCTGCAAATTATTCTTATTGGAGCGATAATTCTCTATAGGTGAAGATTCAGCACATTGGCAGTCACTTTGTGTTCATCTAGTTACTTGATACATCGTTATTGTTTTAAATATAATGTATAGCATTTTAATTATATGTCTGAAAAACAAAAATTACTGGATGAGTTAAAAATTGCAAAATAAGAGGAAAAATGTGGCAGCTTTTAAACCTTTACCATTGCAAAAACTGTAAAGTCTGGCCTGAGGGTCTCTGTCATCATGGTCCCAAGAGGATTCGTCATAAGAGAACCAGCCTGACCGTAACTTTATAGTTGATCCATTCCACAGAGACGGTGCTACTAACATAAATGTTTCTTCAGTACCTGTTGAAACTGGCACTTCTAGCTGTAATAAGACCTGATCATGTTGTACATGTGAAGTCACACAGCAACAAGCTTATTTAAAATCTACTAGGTCATGAGAAAACCACTGGAAAAATCCAGAGCCACATTTAACCACATTATTGTGCTGTGAGCCACTGAACCAAAAACAGCAAAGTGAGCCAAGCGATAAAGCAAGCATGTTGTTGATGGACGACCTCCAGCTAGAAAAAAAAACACTGAACATGACCCTGCAGTGGTGATTCTTGACTGTTTTACATATTTGACCTGATTCTGCAGTCACAGACACTCACACGCAACCAATATACAGAATTTCAGTGTGTTAAGTAGTTCAGGCAGCGGCCTCTCTTTGGTCTTTAGTCCTGCTGTCCTTCCTCCAGGCTCGGTACAGTTTGATACTCAGACTGGGGAGGTCATACAGCTCCTCCATGTGAAAGCGCTGCCTGAAGCGATCCACAAAGCTGTTCTCTGGGTCTAAACGGAAACGCATGGCCCAAAGGATCTGAGTGTTTTCCTGGCACAGGTGGTCAAAGGTGTCCATCAGCTCTTGCAGGTAAGGGTGAGCGTACACCACGTCAGCTGCCAGTATGTAGTCGAAACAATGTGTGGCACGTGGGAAACGCTGAGACACCTCCTGACCCCAGATGAGCTCAGTGACCTGGAAACAGAGTTGAGTATTAAAGCAATATATTACATCCAGAAGGGGTGCTTTATATGATCAGTCTTTTGTGGTAGCTGCACAGTTTTCTGTATACACTGATCAGGCATACTTTTATGACCACCTGCCTAATATTGTGTTGGTCCCCCTTATGTGCTCAAAAATGCTCTGAACCATTGGACATGGACAAAAGGACCTCTCAGGGTGTCCTATGGGATCTGGAACCAGGATGCTGGCACTGGATCCTTTGGGTACTCTGGCTTGTGCAGTGGAGCCTCTGTCAATCAAACTTATTCCACTGCATCCTGTTGATGCTTCATCAGAATGGGGTGTAGGGAGTTTGGAGGTCAAAGGTCAACATGTTGGGCCATTGTCATGTTCCTCAACATGTTCTGGTTGTTTTTCCATGTGGTGGGGTGCATTTTCCTGCAGGGGTAGGCCAGTGACATTTGGGATTTCCATTTGCATGAGGGAGTGTGTTTGTTATGGGACAATGTTTATTTGTGTGTCTAAGTCTCATCAACACGGATGTAAAAATCCAATATTTTCCATCAGAACAGCACATAGTACCAATATGATCAATGTTATTCACTTTACCTGTCAGTGGTCATGATGTTGTGGCTGATCAGTGTATATTCTGCTTATTATCAAACCTATAGCTTAAAATATAAAACCTACCAGAGGGATGTACTTGCATCGATCCTTGGTGTTGCGCATCACATTGTACTGGAGGTTCCCCAGCACATCTGGGAGGTCAGTGGAGGTCACCTTAGCCCCTGGAGGGAGACAGAGCAGCTGAGCATAAAGGAAACGAGATATAAACAGCAAAAAGAAAATAATTAAAATCAAAGTGAGTCACTGGACTGTTTTGTTTCAGTACCTAACAGACTGGATACGATGGTGACAAGCCCAGTTCCAGCTCCCAGTTCAATCACATTTTTGTCAGTCAGGTTGTGTTTGTCTCGGTTGGCCTCTAAGAAATGACACAGCACAATTGCCTGTTTGGAGGACATAAGTTTGCAGTTCAGTGACAGGGCTCAGATTTAAGAACATATACCGCAGCTCAATATTAATGAAGTTGAAGCATGAAGATGAAGTTTGGACGCACTGAAGGCCAGAGTACAGCTCCATAGACGTCTGTGGACTCTTTGATGCGGATTTCCATATCAGAGAAGATGTATCCTTCCCAGGCTTCTGTGCCGATGAGAGATGGGGAGAAACGCCGAGCCATTATGGCTTTGGCTAGCTCTGCATCCACAGGAACACAGACATTGCATTAAAAGAAAGTTTATTTAAAGTTTAGTTAAAATGTGATGCTTCATAGAGAGGGAAAAAATTTAATAACTTATAGCAGACAAATGTTTTTTTTCACAGCAGACAGATGACATTGGAGGAGAGATGCAGGAGCACATTTTTCACATTAAGAAACCTTTTCTTTTATTTCTTAAAATGTTACTCAAACTGACTAATTGATTATCAAAATAGTTAATGATTAACGTAATAGTCAGAATATCTAAAGATAAAATGATGTAGTTGCATTCCTATAAAATATAGCATCATGCTTTGTATGAAAATGATTGTAAAAATGACAGTATTGATAGCTGAAATCTGAAAAATAATATAAATGTCATTTGCAATAGTACTTCTCTGAGTCGTTTCTGCAAAAGTATCATGTGTTACATTTCATTTTCAGGTGTAATAAGTCAGCATAGAGTGCAATAGTTCATTTAATTCATTTCCCTTTTATGTTACATTACCTAAATACCTCTAACCCACCATGCGAAACTGTGGTGTCCACCATTCGATTACAATTTAAAATTCAGACGTCCACCATGCAGCCACCGGTGAAAAGAAAGATGAAATGATTAATCCAGATTAACTGTGATGTTGTCTCTTCTGAAAAGCCATTTAGTCTTTCTAAATGAAAATCTGCAATGTAGCATCAACCAAAATGTAATGTCTCTCCGTTGTGGAAGAGCAGAAGCAGAAATCTCATAAATATCTTTCTTGTAATTAGGTGAATATGTCCACAACAGGAAAATATTTCCTGACTGCTGTACAGAATTGGCAGGTGTTTCATTTATCTTGTCCACCACTGCTCATCACCTAAAAATGGCACTAAGGTCCCTTGGTCTTAAATTTACCAGATGAGTAATCGTATTGTTTTTGTTTCATATCACATTACAGGTAACATTTGATTCTCTGCGCTATAAATCAGACTCCTAATGCCTCTCTGATCCTGCTGCGTTTGTAACTCCAGCCTTGTGTCTGCGCTGACGGCTGACCGACAACTTCAGTTATGTAATGCTGGTTTGGAGAAAAGGTCAGGGGAGCCCACAGAGCGACAATACAAGGTTGAGTAAGGTCGGGAAGCTCAATTCATAGCTTTTGTATCTGTTTGTGAGATGTGTGCAGAATATAAATACTTCAAAACAGCCACGTCTTGCACGGTCAAACATTTGACTCATTCTCAGCTGATGCATCAGATTCACATTTCAATGCATGCATAGTACTTATTATTGCTAATGCCATACTGCAAACACAAGGTGATGATACTGAGTTTTCTGTTGTACTAACTCCAAATTCTCACCTTCTTCTTTGCTCTTGGAGTCCTCCATTTCCTCAGACCGCTGAGCCTCCATGTCTGAAGGAGTCCGAGCACAAAGGCAAGGTTGCCCAATCCAAGAGATTTATATCAGCCAACTGTGCTTCTTGGTTTGTGGTCCAGAATGAAGTCCTATGAATTTGGGTCACTGTGGATCCTGATCTCTGGCAAGCTGTTGATGGCAACCTTCTGTGGTTTTAAGTTACACACAAATAGAGTGTTTCCCAACTTCTTGTCCAACAATCCCCCCACCGAACCTCAACACATTTTTAGCTCTTGCTGGGGACGTCTAAAGCCCCGTCTAAAGCAGTGAGGCTGACTGACAGCAGCAGCTGCCATGCCAAGCAGCTGAGGGGGAGCTGCAGAAGGAAGAGGAGGAGTGATGGGTTTTAAATTAAAAACTTACAATTTGAGCTCAAACAGAATGTAAAGCAGATATACAAATATTATTTCAAATGTACAGAAGTTTAAATATATGTTTGTGTTCAAAGCAGAATAGGTACCAGTGAGTGCAGATGTAAAAGAAATTTAAGGTACGTGTGGTGTTAAACACTTGCACCTCTCTCTATATCGCTGTTGACAAATCACTGCAATAAATGACGACAGACAAGAAAATGTACTTTAAAGAGTTTATGAAAAATAATGCCATTTTACTACACACATATACCTCTAAACTGGAAAAAATATTTTCAATGACATCAATAGTTTACAAAATTCATCAGCCAAGTCATTTGATATTAAATATAATTTCACAGACATTTGAGAGTGTATGTTTAGCACTCAATATTACAATTCATGTTTATGTTATGTCCTCATAACTTCTTCACCCTGCCTCTTCCTCTCGTGCCTCCTCTTCCTCTCGCGTTTTTCGTTCCACGTCCTCGTCGGCTGCCCTCAAACACAGATCGGGCTGTAACCATAGCAACTTTCTGACTGCCATCGCTATCCTCACTGGAGCTGCTGCTGCTGCTGTTCCTCCTGGTCCTCTGAGGTAGAGTCTTAGTAGACTGATTTAAAGTCTTTACTGAGATGGACTCCTGGCTGCTGCTGCTGCTGCTGCTGACATCCTTGAGAGACTTAAGAGGAGATTCAACAATTACCTCCGAACCTAGAAACCCTCCTCCTGCCATGACCCTCTCATCTCCCTTATCTCCTTCCCCTTTCTTCGGAGTTCCTTTCTTAGATTTGGCTGGGGGATGCTTTTCCTCCTCGCTGTCCTCTTCCTCCTCTCCTCCTTCTCTCTCCTTTCTCTTCAGGCAGGTCACTGCTCGGCGAAGTCGCTGGCTGCGGATTGCCTGCTTTTCCTGTTGCTCCATGCGGAAGAATGAGTCGATCCGCAGCTGAGTCTAAACCAAAACACAGACAGATGTGATATAAATGATGCCAGACGACAAGGTGGTTTTATTTCCTCCTTTACTAACTTTGAAATTCACACAATCAAAGTAGAGATATACAAGAAAGTGTGACGAGAAGAAGAGACAGTGTGCTTACAGGACTGAAGATACAAGAAGATAAGACAAAACTTATATAAGATACTCTATTTTAATGAGTATCCCTTTGGACACAAGCATCCTGGTAGAGAGTCTTGCAGTTACCTGCTGGGTGTTGAGCTGCTTTATCACAGGCTGAAGTGTCTCCTCTGTTCTCCGGCTGCTCCAGCCAAAGCGACTCAGACAGAATGTAAAAGACCAGTTAAAGAAACTTCCTACATTCATGAACACACATTAATCTCACACGTATATAGGAAGGATATTCTTTGATCATATCGAGCTGTGGGCGTCCCCAGCTGAAGGAGCTGTCCGACTGGTCAACAGCAGGTTGCAGGTAAGCCTGCGCCACCGCAGGGTTGGGAAAACCTGGCTGCAGTTTCAGGTCCCTCAGTTTCCTCTTAACCTTTGTCTCCCGAGGATCAGCGACTAAACGCTTTTTCTCCTGAGCTTCTGACCACCAGTTACTACAGGGAGGAAACAAAAACCAGGCTGACACTAATAAGCCTCTGGAAAACCATCAACCCAAAGAAGTGCAATATTTCTTAAAAGTAGGTGCTGTATGTCCAAAAACATACATTAATGGTAAATGTTTAACTATGGATGTACTGTATGTTTTATAAATGAAAGAATTAAATAGGATAATACTGCATTGAGCAAGAATTTTGATCAGGATGGTGTTTATATACAAGACTACACATTAAGTCTACTAACGTTTCCTAATTCCTGTACAAATTACCCTAAAATACAAAAAACTCGCACACCTGAACTGTGTCAGTGGCTCCAGCCCAGGCCCGGGAAACTCATTTAGTAGCTCCATGCCGGTCACGTATCCGACCCCTGGCACGCCCTCAGTGTAGTCGCTACCAAGCAGGTAGGCCAGATTTATCATTTTAGTTCTGTCCAGGCCTGACAAAGAGAGAGAGGAGAGAGCACAAGAGGTGAGATTACAGGTTGTCAGGAGGTGAAATTGACAAATGAGGAGGAAAAAAACAGAGAAGTTCTTGTGCAATTTGATTTTGCTGACAGTCAGCCATCACCAGCACTGACACCTGTCTCTGATATGTGTGATATTAGTTTATAAGATTCCTGCTGTGATGTGTTATCCTAGCACTATTTCAACACTTTGCTCTCCTGTTTAAGCGGACAAGTAAACAAAATAACACCACATGCAGCTGTAACCATGTGAATGAGAATAAAACTAAATAAATACATGGCCTGTAAACACCTTTGATATATATATAAATAGATAGATGTACGTCAGTCTGCAGAGGCCAACAGATAAGATTTTTTTGCTGTAATTTAGTGTGTTTCTGTTTTAAACAGGGGATTAGTAGTTTTATTAGATTTGATTCAATTGGAATGCCTCAAAAGTAAAATAGTTTTTTTTTTAATGGCTTGTATTTTTCTACATGTATTTACTGCCAAAAAAGAGAAAATGTAATGTGTGGAAAGTACATTTTTCACTTCATTAAGCCTTCTAGAAATTCATGTAAATATAAGACCAAAATTCTAATTTTAGATTAGATAAAAGAAACCAATCGTACTCAAACATAGATGATAGCAGGTACTGACCCAGCTGGTTGTGCATGTCGCTGTACTGGTAGTGTTCGACATATTTGTTCTGGCTGAAGAAGTTCTTGTAAACGTGTCGTCCTCCGAACAGCCAGATGTCCGAGTCATCTGTGATGGTCCCATTCGTCTGGTCGGCGCGATCAAGCGCCGCACACTGAGCCTCGGCCTCCATCGGAGCCACCAGGAATGGCACGCCAAACAGCCGCAGCAGCTCCTGGTTTCAAACACTTTATTACTCAAAAAGCAAAAGAAAACAATGCACAACACCTTAAGGATCAAAGCTGATGATCTGTGTTTTGAACTGCACACAGCAGGGCTACACCGTTACTATTTTATGTTGTTTTTGAACAGATTTCTTGATGATATTTACACTATTTGCCAAGATTTTAAATAAGTTGTAAACTGTCATCGCACAATTATTACACCTTTTATCTGAACAGGCTCTGGGGATTATGTATATGTTTCTGTAGTCATCTGAGAGATTCCCTCGCTCTTAGCAGATCATTATCAAACAGCTGATGGGATTAACAAAGACTTTGTGAACCCACATTTACGGTTTTATAACAGTGGTGATTTTATGAAGCAGAAATCACTGACCGCCTTCGACTTTTTAAAGTGTGAGTGAACTGACAGACACATGCTAACACATGGCCTTAGAGACTCACAGCAAAGACTGAAGTACGAATGAGTGCACGAAATGGTTCAGGGAATGTTTGGCAGAGGCACCTCAGCGAAATGTATCCCCCAGTCAGTCTTGCACCTGCTCTGGGTTATCAGGTCCAAGTGGTGAGACATGCATGTGTGTTTACATGGTGATTTAGTTTTTTTTTTTTTTTATACCAGCTCAAACATCAACTACAGTCTCTGTGGTTTATATATGTTTGTATGTGTTGATGTGATTTTATAGTGTTGTACTCGGTTTACCTGACTTTCTAGGTGCATCTGTCCAGTGACTGTGTTCGCCATCCTCTCTTGCTGCTGTTTCTGCTCCCTCAGATTGCTCTGCTCCACTTGAAGAGAGCTCTCTAGAGCCTCTAGCTCATCCTGAAGCACAACAAAACAACAACAAAAAAACACCGCATCATCCCTGACTCAAAAATGTTAACCTGTTGAACATCTCCATCTAGAATGCAGCTGACCAGTTGAGACATGTCATTCAAAGATGTCTATGATTCCGGTTTGTCGTGTTACAGCTCCCTAAAACCTTACGTAAATGATGAATCACACATGAGTATTTTAAGCGAGCTTCTGCTTGTGTCGAGCGACACTCAAATCAGGAGGCCCATATTAACATATTGCAGGTATACTGATATTTGTATATATGACCAAACAGTAAGTAAATAACAAATGTGTCAGATATGTTGAGGTTAACTTACTATTTGTAGTTGCCATATCACCAGAAAACATTAACACATTGATTTTTTACCTGTCAAATTCTGGGCACAGTCCAGACCTCAGGCCAGCAGGTTAAACCATATATTTGTAATTTTTTGTTCACTATTCTTAAAGGCTAATTTTCCTTTTCACGAAAACCATAATTTCTCATTTTAGTGGTATTTATACTATGAGTTTTTCAATCCACTTCATTACGAAGGATAAGAACTGAATTTGGTTTGCAGTGCACACAGCAATAAAAATATTAAATTATGAGTAAAGTTTGAGAACAAAATTAGAAGTACTGTCAGAAAGTATAATTTGTTTTAAAAATCAGACATCAAAGTTAAAATCTAGAAGGTGTAAATAATATTAAACGGATACTTTATGACCATCATCATGACTATTTACATTATCAGATAATCTGACAATTACTTTGTCAGCTTCATTAATCCGTTGTTTATTGTATAAAATTTGTGAAAAAAAAAAAGACTGTAACTAATGGATAGCCAAAATAGTTGCAGATTAGCGTTCTTGATATCAACTAATCAATTCATCAACTAACAGTTTCAGCCACACAATTCTGACAGAGGTACGAACCACATCTATGTCCTCCCACTCATTGATCGCTGGAGTTTCCTCTGCTGGTCTGGATTCTGCCTCTGTCTCCTCCATCAGCTCGTCTTTCTGTCTCTTTTCGTCTTTCTCCAAATTCAGAGCAGCAGCTGGTTGGCTGGGAATCTCCGTCAAAATGTTCTCCGATCCTTCCTCCTCCTTCATTCCATCTTTGTGGACTTTATCTGTAGGTTCTTTCTCTCCAGTTATTACAATCGAATCATCTGTATCCTCCTCTTTAAATTCATCTTCTGACACCTCAATGAAGCTCTCTGAGAAAACACAAACAAGCTCATTTTTAACATCTACTAGTTTAAGAGATTATGAATATAGTGTGATGTAAAACCGACTGTTACTGTACCTTCTGACTCGCTCTCCTCACTGCGCTCTGACTTTACATCATCTCCATTCGTGTCCTTTGGAGCTTCAGTTAACTTGTTACTGCTCTGCTTTAAGAGGACAGGATGAACTTCAGTTATTGCACTGACAGTTTTTCCGCATTGCTGAGGAGAGAGATTGATGGATAATGTGTGTTGACTGGAAGCAGCTGCAGCATGCTGTGGATTGTGGTCTGATTCTCTTCTCACAAGCTCTTTGTGTTTCTCTGTTTGTCCTCTACTTCTTTCCCTTAAATCCTCCATTAGCTGTACTGTCTTTGTCTCTTCTTCTGGCTCCATCTCTGTCCTGGGAGGCTGCTGCAGCGCCGCAAATCGGAGCGCTCTATTTCTCTGTCCAATCACTTCTTCCATCTCGTCTTCAGAGCTACTAACTAACAAACTGTCTTTGACGTCTGAACTTTGTCCTGCTGGGTTGCTCTTAAAATCTGATATTCCTTTAGCAGAAGGTTCTGTCTCTTCATCTGAGCTGCTGATCACCATTTGTGGCACAGGATGATGAATATCTGCCTTTAGTTTTGTGGGTGAGGTACATATTGGAATCATATATTCAGCTGGTCCATCTTCTTCGTCATTCATAGCCTGTTGGATTGCCAGCAGTGTACGTGGAGACACTCTACCATCGTCCTTACCCCGGTCCACTTTCTCCTCATCTGAGCTATCGTTCATAGCAGCCTGGATTGCCTTGAGTGTCCGAGGCGAGGGCGGTGATGTGTCTCCCTGATCTGGCTTTGACACAGCTGGTTTGGAGTCTTCTGAAGAGGTTGTTTGCACGTCCTCGTCTTCCTCACAGATGGGACGCCATAGAGGCTTGGATTTGCCCGCCGCCCGACTTCTGCAGCCTGACAGGGAGCTCCCAGACCAGGGTGAAACTGCAGGTCGGCTCTCAGGAACAGTTTCATTCTTTTTGGAGCCTATGTAAATAAAATGTAGTGGTGTTTTATATATGAAAACGAACACATGCTTGCATTTTTGAAATTCGCACTCAAGGATATCATCTCGTCTATCGGCTCATATCATTAAATGTTTACAACAACTACTGTCTAAAACACATTTTAAGGTTATAGATTGGTTTCCTAACTTCCAGTGAGTCAACCATTGTTTTCTAATGATTTCAATGTGGCAAAAAATGCACTTAAATACAAACTATATAAGAACATTCACAAGACATCTGACTACTACAGCAGTGCAAAAATACTGTTAAACCCCATGCAAATATGACATCATAGCTGCCTCACCTTTGATAAGAATATAATGTGAATGGTCTTCTGACACCAGTCGCTGTGACTCTACGCTGTGATTCTGCTGATCTCCGTCCTCTTGGTAGAGCTGTTGAGCGCTGCTGGCACTCCGTTGGCTCATCTCTTTCTCCACACCCAACAGACGCTGGTTCAGCTGGTTTCTCTGCAGCAGGCCAGCCAACTGGTACTGGGAAAAATCTCCTGAATGCTGTGAAGAAGAGAATAGGAGTCAGTGCTGTGAGGAGGACACGAGGGAGTGTGAATAAGAGTGAACTGTACCTCTGGAGGTTTGTGAATCAAGGTCCGGCGTCTTTTGGAGAACTCTTTCATGTCGTTGAGTATCTCATGTTGTATTTCAGGAGTCAGACTTGCAAACTCCTCTGAGTTGATGTCTATTGAATTGGTTTCTCCATGCAGTTCTCCCTGAAACACAATGAACAATCTGGCTTCAATTGTCTGTCATCAAAGAGGGCAAAGCCTGACCAATAAGACCAACTAACACAAGAACATAGGAATAATCTGGTCATGTATTTTGGACATAACGTATTGTATAGGCACATTAAAAAATAGATTGAAAGAAAACATGACCAAACAACTTCCTTGTTGATTTTGTTGACTTAGAAATAAACCATATCACAATACTGTTTTACAGCGAGGACCACAGCTAGAGCCAACAACAAACCAAACCAATATTAAAACCAAAATCATACATAATATATTACCTCTTACCACCAACATTGTATTGATGCATCGCCCTTCAAAACAAACAATTGTGTGGTTGTGACGCTATATAAATGGATGCACTTGAGCATGGGATTATTGTACCTGATACATATAACAACTGTCAGCTGTCTCCTCCCCCTCACTTTCTTCCACCTCATCTGAACTGCGAGGAGAAAAAAAAATGAAATGATTGTAGTGCCACTGTTAAAGGAGAAATAGAGTTGAATACAGCAAAAAATATATCAAATAGGTGCTCTTACATCCACAGCTAACATTACCTTGTCGCTAATTCAAGAAAACAAATGTTCTGTTAATTATGTGCTTTGTTTATGCAAACTAAACAGTACTGGCAAGTATTTCAATTTATGAAAAGAAAGCCATTTACTATACAGAGGACCTGACTCTGTAATCAAACATGTGTAGAGGTGAGCAGCTTTCCAGCCTCCTCCCTGTTTAACAAAGGGGGGATGGGAAAACTCTGGTGTTATTATGACTGAATTACTCGACACTTTATTTATGATAGAAAGAAAACACCATTTTTTCCCCAGGCCACTGACCTGCTTTTGTCCTTCTCCTCTGCAGGTGGCAGGGCTGGCAAAACATACATGTCGTCCACCTCATCTCTCCTCACACTCGAGAGGCTGGGTAGAGGATCCATACTGTGGCAGGAAAGAAATACTTCAGATAAACACCTGAGAATACAGTGATTCTAGGAGAGGTGTTTTTAAGTGCTCTATTTAGACCAGAGACAGGTACAAAGCTAGATAGAACAGAAACATAAGATGAAGCTCTAGCAGAATTTGTTTTGCAAATAGTACTGGGACATCAAAGAATATCACTCAGCTGTCCCTGAGGACAAGTTTTCACCTGTCCCTTACCTTCGATCTCCAAGTGCAGCTTTGATAGCTTGTCTCTTCAGGAATGTCTTAAGAAGCTTCTCATTGGTCTGTTTGGACTCACGGGTCAACTCCTCCTTCCTCTGCCTCCTCAAAGCCTGCAGAAGAGCCCCAGAGAAAGCAACACTGAATGACAGGACAGGTGAAAATCGCACCATTGTGGTGGCAAAATCCTGATTTTGTTAATTTTGTTTACGAATAAGTATTCTGTGGTTCTTCAACAACCATTGCTGAAGAACTGAAGAAGCTTACCAGGGTTTGCTTCTTCAGCAGCGGTGCGTCCCCATCAAACACAAACACTGGCCTGATGCGGAAGAAGAGCAGCTTACAGATGCGGTGGAAGAGAGTGAGGAGGTGAGCATTCTGGACACTGTTACCTTCACGGTCCCTCATCCCCTTCACTGCCTGGTTCAGCCATATACTGATGTCTGAGGGTGTCTGGTTAAGGTTACTGCGCTGGCTTAACAGCAGTTACAACCATGAATACAATAAAACACACAGATGAAATACAAGTGGCAGGACTACACAACTATAATAACTGACAAACAGAAAGATAAACAGACCATTATCAGGTCAGGATACCAACAGCAAGGATCTTTCCCTCCAGTGTCTCAGGGTTGACGGGTTTTCCTGTGCTCTCCAGCAGCCTCCACAGTCCGTGAACTCCCATGGCAGCAGCAACAACAGTCCAAAAACTCACCGAAACATTCAAAAACTCAGATACACGAAAACAAGCTCACTTTGTTTGACTAATCTAAACATTTGCTCCTAAATCAATGGAGCAGAAAAAGAAACGGCATCACAGCTGCCTTTACCGACGTTTGTTGCAACAGTATTTTTGTCCGTAAAGCAAATACTGACTGCGCACGAAGGTTCCGCGTTATTTAAATCGTGTCTATTTGGCTGTTACACCACCGGCTTTTGCTAACATCCATTTTCTGACCCTTAATCAGCTTTCAAATTTGGTTTCTGGTGTGAGGAAATCTATAGGACAACACAGAAACTGACTGGAGATCAGCACTGAGTAGCGTAAAGGAGCCCACTTTTTTGTTAGTACTTCAGTGTAATATTTCCGGGGTTTCGTCTGTCAGGCTGCCGTGTATAACGTGCTGCTTCAACAAAATCAGTATTTTACGAATAATGTCAAAAATTATCACGCATTAAGTTAGAAAATGGGTTCTGAATTCGATTTATTAGCGGCAATTCCCTCCAGCTTGCCCGTTTTCAAGAGGGCAGCGGTGTCTTCACATGAAGTTTTGCCTGACAAGCAAATATCAGGGTAGAAATAGCTACGTTTCTATCTTGTGCGCCAACTGTGTCCGGTAGCAAAATAAACAGCCAGCTGCTTACGGCGAATTAACCGAAGAGGTTGATCGCATTCTTACACGGTATGTTATTTAATAATCAGTCTCAGTACCTGAATTTAATCCTGTTATAGTGGGAAGTCTTTGTTAACTTATCCTTATATTTACAATAACGTGGGTTGTTAAACGGCCAGTTAACTGCTCCTTTCGGTCAACGCTATTCAGAGAAACCGCTAACGTTAGCAAGTTAGCTTATCAGCTACCAGCCATTATCGCGCAACGTTATCAATACCTCGGCTTTTAACCCTGATCTTTGGCTAGCGGCCCTCTTTTATTACTGACACAAACAACATATATTACATAGATTAACGACAGAACACTTTCTCTACTGGTAAATATCACAGGACGAAGAGCCATCGAGGTTTTACTACAGACTTTCTTCTCGTCCAACACCGCCGTCACCATGTCTGCAGCTGTGAGAAGTAAGTATTGATTGTTAACTCTACGATTTACAGTTAAATCACAGTAATTTTGGTGCTGTAAACCTACGAGCAATCGTTCATAAAACGTCTACCTTGTATGAGTGATCTGACTCTGTTTATTCAAGACGTGTCCCTCAGTAATCCATTGTCATACATTGTCTTCCTTTACTTTTAAAAACTAGAATTCAGTTTGATAAGTGTAAAGATTAATAAGCAGGGAACACTGTTTACTTCTTACACTGCTTCATAGTGAATGTAAAGCATTTGAGACCGTGTGGCTGCTGGTCAACACAAATAAGTAACATCTGCATCCTTTATACTCGTAACCAAAACCATGGTTTTGTCCACACCTCACATCTGGGTATATATTCAATCTTCTTAATAAAAGAAACCAAACTTCCCCACTGTTTAATGTTGTCTAAACAAGAGCAGCAAGGATTAGTTGATTAAACCAAGTGTTGTGAACCATCCTGATAATCGATTTGAGTATTGTCTTTAAAGAAAAAAAGTCAGATTCAAGATTTCAGCTTCTTTAATAATAATAGTTTGTGGTTACTTTACTTCTCTATGAGAGTAAACTGATTATCTTAAGGTTGTGCAAGACATTTAAGGACATCATCTTGGGCTTTGGGAAACACTCATTTATATTTTTCACCATTTTCTGACATTTTATGGACCAAATAACTGATCAGTTAATGGACAATGAAAGTAAATGTTGCAGTCCTGGTCGAAATACAATTGTATAAGAAGTTGCATGAATACAAGACATTATAAAGCTGGACATTTTTGAGTGAAATCAGGAACTGCTTGATCAGAGAAATGTTAAACAAGATTTTGAGCCCTACATGCTGCTAGAGAGCGACATTGTGGACTATACCTTGGCATCTGCTTGACACCTACTAGTATATGTTGTTTAAACATTAAAGTCAACTGCTTTGTAGTGCAGTACAAACCCAGATAGCTAAATACTCATCCAGGGTTGTCAGAGACACATCAGGATTAACTACATCATTCATGACACTTCCATCTTCTCAGACTTGTACATGTTTATTCCATTCTATCATCAATATGTTATAGGAATAACCACACCTGCATTTAGGGCAGCACATTGCTGTTAGGAATAATCAGGATACTATTTGAAGGGTAAACACTGCCTTATTTATGTCTTCCAGATTCTGCCAGTGTACCTGTCAGAGGTGCTGGCGATGGCATGGAAACTGAAAAACCAGTAGCCACCCTGGAGCTTACCACAGAAACACTGCCACCGGGTCCATCTGAAATTCCCCTTCTGAAGATAGCTAGCCCAAAGCACAGCCCAAAATCTATCCATTCTGCACCCCCTGCTGCCCCCCAGCCTCTCGGGGTGCTCCACCTGGGCAAGGTAAGTCGAGAGGCCTGTACAGAGGTGGAGGCTGTGAGGATTGTTGTCCCGCGTGCTGCGATTAGCCGGAGCAGCCGCACAGGACCTGCTGAGGGCAAAGGAGAGGCCGGGCAACATACTGAGGAGCAGGGTTCCCCTCCGCTGCCTCTGGTGGAGGACTGGAGGGGACAACTGGAGAAGCTGCAGAACTCTGAACGTAGGCTGCTGCAGGACAAGGAAGGCCTCTCCAATCAGCTCCGTGTGCAGACAGAGGTAAGGCTCCAGTGGACTTTAAATGTCAGACATACAGAGGTACATACATTTGCACAGACAGGTGTTGCTGTTTCATGGATCCAAATATGCAGAAAGTACTCATAAATCCAACATTAGTTATCTGTAACATTATCGATGGATTTAAATGTTTTATGTAAAAATTCTTGAAGTCGTTATTCTGTCTGGATAAATCCAGGAAAATACAATGTAATCCTGAACACAACAAAATGTGACTTATTTGGGTATATGGTTGTTGAAATAAGTATTTTAATTTTTTTTTCAGTGATAAAGTGTTAAAATGAAGATAAAACAAACTGTTCAGTTTCTTATCCATTTCCTCAGCTGTGAATGAAGCTTTATTATTTTTATGCCAGGTGAACCGTGAGCTAAAGAAACTGCTGGTGGCATCAGTGGGGGATGACCTTCAGTACCACTTTGAGCGTTTGGCACGGGAGAAAAACCAGCTGATTTTAGAGAACGAGGCTCTGGGCCGCAGTCTGGCACACACTGCAGAGCAGCTAGAGCGAATGAGCATCCAGTGCGATGTTTGGAGGAGCAAGTTCCTGGCCAGCAGGTATGAAATGCACAAAGTAATTTAGTGTTAAATAGATTTCGCTCAATATTGCAATTTACCAATAGTTACTGTTACTGTCATCTCAATTTTAAAAGAAGAATTTATCAAGGACATTTTAGCTTAGCTGGAGGAAAACTAGTAAAATCCAAACATTATTCTGCTATAGAATAATGATTACCTTTGTCACAATGAACGAACACTTGTGTCAATGATGTATCTTCAGAGTTATGGCAGAGGAACTGACAAATGCCAGAGCAGCTCTGCAGAGACAGACCAGAGAGGCACAAGGAGCGATTCAGGACCTGTTGTTAGAGAGAGAAGAGTTCTCCAGGGACATGATGCTCACCCACAGGTAACATAACCACTGACTCATAATTATTAAATTGAGTGATGTATTTATTATATTGGCTCACAACCTGGAAATTCTGAAATCATGGCAAAGACAGAAGACTCAAACTCGACGAAACGAAAATGAACACAAAAGGTTCAAGGTTCACTGTTATGACACTGATACTAAAATATAAATACAAGAGTGATGATAAGTGTGGTGCTGCAAGCTACTTCAATGCTCATTTTAAGAAAGCTACAATGTGAGCCAGGGGTGCCAGTAAGGTACAGCTGAAAGGCCAAATGTAAAAGCTGTTCAAGTGTCTGGGCACCCATATATCACCTGTATTATTGGCTTAGATGAGGATGAGACTTGCTTATGTGTCGTCAGATCTCTGGAGCAGCTCCTGGTGTCTCTGCAGTGGGGCAGACAGCAGACATACTACCCCAGTGCACAGCCCCTCAGCACAGGAGAGCTGGCAGCAGCCAATCACAAGCTAGCAGATGCCATCAACTCCCACCTGCTGGGCAAGAGCAGCAGCATCAACAGCAGCATGGTGAAGAGCAGCAGTGCAACAGCTGAGCAGCTCTGCAGCACACCAGCTGAGAAGATGGCTGAGAAGGTACCAACTATTATCACTGTACAAATCTTACCACCTTTTAAAACACTTACTGTAATTTTGCAATATTTTTCAGAAAATCTAGGGAATAGCAAATGTGTTACCTGTTTTTTTTCTTTCCCAGGTGCTGAAGATTTTAGATCCAATATCCTGCTCAGAAAACAAGGCAGAGCCTCCGCTCAGTGAAACCACAGCTTCAAACTTTCTCAACAGCAAGAAGAGCATCGGCAGGTTCCACCCTTACACCCGCTATGAGAACATTACTTTTAATTGCTGCGAGCGCTGTACTGGAGACATCCTGGTGCTGTAGTAGTCAAAGAGAAGCAAAATCTCCTTGTCTGACACAAATGCAGCATTTGAGGTTTATTTTGGATGACCAGTGTTACTGTTTTTTGTGACTTTTTCAGCGAATGGCAAGAGTTGGTTGCTCATATATATCAACCTGCCGTTTGTTTTACTGTTGTTTGACTTGGGAAAAAAGCTAAGTGAGAAAATGGAGCTGATGCTCAGGAATCAAGATGCAAAAGTGATGAAAACTGAATGCATTTAAGAGCCACTGCAGCCTGGTTTGAACCATGGAAATTTTTATCACTGGGATGTGATATCAGGGTGAATCAGTGTTACAAGGTGAATAGACACTGTTAGGGCGTCTGCTTACTCAAACTTGAACATTAGCTAGTGTTTATTTAGTTCTATTTGCACATGCCGATATTCATAATTTACTGAGCAAGCAACAGAGCAAACAGGTTGTAATGAAAAGTGTGAGACACAAAATAGCCTCCAGTAAGTTAAACAAAGGATAATGGGCTACTTGCACTGTGACTGTACACAGAATTAAATCAGGAGGCCTCTTAAACTACGGGAGTCTCCCCGGTTTCTCTGTATGATGGTGCTATCACATTTTAAAAACATTTTCTGAATATATTTTCTAAATATATTTTATATATTCCATGCTGTAAATGCACCATAATATACATTCAGTATTTTAAAAGTGGACTGATGGTACAACAGATTATTACTGAACGGTGGTATTATTGATGTTTTTATTGAACCATTTCATGTTCATTTGGGTGATTTTTTTGCAATTCATTATTTAAAAAAACAATAGGGACTATGTTATACTTTTTTTGCCTCTGATTCCACTACTATTAAATGTCTAGTAATATATTGCCTTTCTGTGATAGAACCAAGCTGTATAATCTTTTGGTTTATTTCAGGAACTATCTGGAAAAGGTTAGCTCTGTGCAGTAATTGCAGTGGTGTCATTAACAGTAAAAGCACACCATAAAAATATTTATAATTTGTTTGATGTCAGAATAAAATAAAGACCAAAGTAGTTTCTACCTTTTTAAAATGTCTCTTGTTGTTTGTAACCCTGTATTAGAACTCACATACCATACAGCACATATTACAACATTTTATTCATCATTTCTCTCAGTTTTTGACATTTCCTCAGACACGTCTTAACATACATGTCTTTATAAACCCAAACTACAGTTTTTGTTACATTCACTCTTTCTGCCACCACATTTTGTTTTTGCCTGGGCTTTTTCTTCCTTCTATGTCTCTCTTAAATGATGTCCATTCTTTGGGTGCAGCTCGTTTGTTTTCTCTGTCACCGGCCTGTCCAGCTATTCTGTCCCTCCCAGGGAACCCAGACTCCTCATGGGATTTGTAAACACTCTGGCTTCTAAATGTCCTTCCACTGTTTCTTTCTTCAGATCTCATAAACTTGTTGCCCCCCTCGCTTTGTCCATGATTTGTGCCACTTCTGACTCTGCTTTTGGTCATTTGTGTCTGTTGTTGGTGGAAGCCATCATGCTTCCTCTTAGGCACAAATGTCAGTGCCTCCTCCCATTTCCCCGTTTCCTTGAGTGTGAGCAGGATGCGGATCATCTGGTCCAGAGTCAGATTTTTGGCTCCAATCTCCCAGTGGAGGAACTCATCCAGTGGCAAGCGGGCTGTTGCCAGCTTCAGGCGCTTGGCATTGGCTAAGGACACGCCTGCCTGGATCGATCGGTCCACCAGAGCTCCGATGATGTAAACTTTAGAGTGGTCAAAAGTGCGGAGAACATTGGGGGAGTCTGCGGTGAGGTACACGAGCTGTTCGCGGGGGAACACATCCACATGCTGGTGTTCAGTGTTGGTGATGAGCAGGCGGTCCCAGGCCTCTGCACTGTATCGTTTGACTAGCTCCTGCTTGTAGAGCCCATCTGGCTGCAGGTTGCAAAAGTGGAGGTGGAAGGGCTCGATGGCACGCCGGTTCCACCCTTCCACCTCCATCAGCTGGGACACTGTGTTCACCAGCTCCCGCCTGGACATGTTGGACTCATAGCTCATGTCAAACACCAGCGGCTGACCAAACAGCATGGCATGGGCGCTCCTCCAGCCCAGCAGGTTGTCCAGTGAGCGGTTCCAGAACTGAAGGAAGAGCGTGTTTTTCAATGTTTGTCCTCCCTCGTTGTCCTCGTCTTCTTCTCTTTTCTTCTGCAATGAGGCTTCCCTTTCAGCTGCCTTCTTCTGCTGCTTTTCCTTACGGGCCAGTTTGTGGCCTTCCCTGAGAGCCAGATACTTCAAGTACTTCTTTCTGGAGGACTTGGTGGTGAGCTTAGCCAGTGTCTCAACCTCCTCATCTGTCATCTCTTGAGGTACTAACTTCCCAGCTTGCCTCCACATGTTAACCAGATCTCTGGTTGCCTCCAGTGAAGAACCGTCCTTTAAATCGCCTTCTGTTTCTGCCAGGTCGTCACCATCACCGCTCGCTTCCACTTCATCACTGATTTGTTTTTCCTCAAATGCAGCTTGAGATCTCATGACAGACTTCCATCCGTCCAGATCTAATGTCTCTATTTCCTCGGATTTGTCTGTTTTTGTCTGGAGGGCATCTTTCCCCACAGGACTTCCTGCACTGAAGTGGCGAGCAGGGATGGTTAGTTTGTGATGTCTGACAAAACTGCTCACTGGCTTCTTGGTAACACTGACTCCTACAAAGTGACTGCATTTCCAGAGCACTTTGCAACCTTTGCTAGTGAAGAACCGTAACATCGCCATTAATTACTTCAAACTGCGGCTGCGTCAAAAGTAATACAGCTAGGAAACACAGACTGTCGCTATGTTTTGCAGAAATGGAACAAGAGACGTTACCACCGCGGTTTTCCTGGTTTTCCGGCTTCATAAAAGTACTACAGGAAACAAAAGCATCTTGTTAAAGGTCCAAAAACACTCCAGGCTGTGTTCATGTGTGTAGGTTTGTCAAACATTTAAGGGGAAGGTCACGTTGTTACACGAGTGTCACACTATAATGTGTCGTAGTGAAAAGCAACAACATGCTAACCTGTTGTTAAATGTGTAGCAAGCTGAAAATGACAACATGCTTCAAAATATAAAATGTTAAATCAGCTTTAATTTTCTTTAAAGTATCGATATAAATTATAAATAATAGTATATATACATATATATATTTTTTAAATACGTTAATTTATGTCGTCTATGTTTCAGGCGGAGTTTTTACGGTGTCGTACAGCATTAGTGACACATTTCCTCCTTGTAGTGAAACAAATCAAGCTAACTTGCTAGCCTCGAAAATGAGTTTGTTTTTGCCTAAATTAACTTGCAAAAAAGACATAGATGAAGTTATCAAAGGCGTAGCAGAAAGAGTGGTAGTTCTGAGGTTTGGCAGAGACGAAGACTCAGTTTGTTTGCATCTTGATGAGATTGTAAGTCACGCATGTTAACATCAATGCTAGCAAGCTAACAGCTGCTCAGTGAAAATGCCACTGCTCTGCTAATGCTAATTTGTCATTTCTGTTTCTTGTAGCTGTCAAAAACTGCTCACGACTTGAGTAACATGGCGTCCATCTACATCGTTGATGTGGATAAAGCTCCCATCTACACGAGATACTTTGACATCAGCTACATCCCCTCCACTGTTTTCTTTTTCAACGGGCAGCACATGAAAGTGGATTATGGGTGAGTAAACAAATGATTTGCAATGTCAAAATGCTTCAAAACAGGATTGAAAATAACAAGTTTTCATTATGCGTAATTGTTTGGTCTACTAAAGAAAGCCCACCTAATATTCAATTTAATAGCTGAAACAAACAAACCAACAAACAAAAATGACTGAAGGTATTAGAGATTATTAATTGCCAATTTGTATTCATGGACAGGTAGATTGTCAGAGTAGTGATTTAGCCTGCTGTGGTCTGTGAAGTTAAAAAGCAGTGAAAGATGTTCACCTCAATGCTATAGAGCCCATGTTGACTAACGACTTGCTTTGTCCCACCAGTAGCCCCAGAGCTATACAGCTTTAGAAAGGCAAATGTTTATATTTAAAGTTGACTTTCACTCGTTGGCTTAAAGAATAGTTTTTAAATTACACGTTTACTAACTAGCAAGCTAAACGGACTTAAGGTATTAAAAGTAAAAGTAGTCAATGCACAAGAAAGTGTGACTGTTGTTGTATGTTACTATATAATGTCATTGTATTAGTATAACCCATGCATACTGTAAAAGCATGATTTCACTGTTTCAGTTGTTTGGGATGGAGAGCATTTTACACATTTTGACATTTTAGTATCCAAAAACACATCATGGTCATTTTCATTACTGAATAATATGCTGGTTATTTTGTCCATTAATTGATTGATTACTTGGTATGTAATAAATACTTCCACAACTAATCTAACAAAATATCATCAAACTAGATGCCAGTTTTCTGTCAGTTGACTAACAAATTAATAAACTAATTTATTTCAGCTGTACATGTATAAACTGTTGGGTATTTTAATTCATAATAAAACATACAATCAAGTTCTTCATACAACTTGTGTGCAGAAATCCTAATTGGTAATCTAATTTAGACTGTCAGATAGATGCAGCCAAGTAAAACATACAATACCTCCTTCTGAGATATACTGGAGTGGAAGTACAAAGTAGCACAAAAAGAAAATATTTATGCAAAGTGAAGTAAAGGTGTCACAAATTTATACTGAAATGAAGTACTAAAATAAACGTACTTTGTTACATTTCCATTGTTTTCCAGTTCCCCAGATCACACCAAGTTTGTTGGCAGCTTCAAGACCAAGCAAGATTTCATGGATCTGATTGAGGTGATATACAGAGGAGCCATGCGGGGGAAAATGATTGTCCAGAGTCCCATAGATCCTCAGAATATTCCCAAATATGACCTCCTGTACCATGGCATTTAGAACCATCAACTTGACTGTCTGGCCTTACTATCAAAATGATTTGCATGGACCAAACCTAGTTAATTAGCAAAAGGTAACTGCTTTGACTTTTAGTCACCCAGCAACTGTTATTACTGATATTACAGCTAAAGTGTCTCAGATTGAGATACTTCAGTAAAATGCTTATTTTCATGTACCGAGCAAATTACAAACAGTGCTTTGCCCTTTATTTCTTGTCCTGCTGTTAAAGGTCCCTTGTGTTTTTGACGACTATTGCTTATACTATAGAGCTGTGTTTTTAAATCTGGGCCCCCGTTTTGCAGGCAGGTGACATTCAAACTCGTGTTTTCACACTATCCCACGAATCAGTAAGTACCATGACAACATGAAGGCACAATGAGACAGCAAGCTAGTAAACATGGAAGTGAACAAGAGAGGTTTCAGACTTTGAGCAAAATGCAGTTTTACAAATGTTTTATGAAGAAGGAAGTGCATTCAGTTAGACCTCAGGGATATGCACAATTTGTCCTGCCTGTTTACACAGACTATAAACAACCAAATGACTGGAAATCTTGTTTGTTTACAAGAAGACGCTACAGGGGACTGTTTACCAGTGTTTAACTTACATCATGCAGCAATTTGGCAAGTTGAGAAGACTGAAATGTTTTCACATTTGTGTTAACTTACGACAAATGCACATCGTATAATAGGCTCTGTGAAACACTCTGTAGTCAAATTTAATGACAGCAGGACATTTTATTTATTCAAAATCTATAATTTTTTTTTACAATTTTACTTTTTTCTCAGCCTTTCTCATCTTCTCTGTCATATGTCTGCTAAACATTGTGCTTTTATTAGACAAGGTCCTGCAACTTCATTAACATTTTATCTTTTTCTTGTGAAAATGTCTAGTGCCAATTTGATGTTTCCCATGGAAAACAACTGTAGGTCAGCAGAGACATATAACTTATTACTCCAATGTACATGCCCTGCTGTTACAATAAACTTTGAAGCATGATTTCTTTTCCTTGCTTTCTTGTAGGCTCCATTTGTTCTGCACCTCACAGCAATGGCCCTGGGTTTTAAGCCCTCGCACTAAAACCAAAAGTTAGAAACACCTCTTGGTATAACAAAATATAATTTAATGGCAGCACAACCAACAAAATGACCACAAAGTTGAATCAACACCTCTAAATTGCTAAACAAATATTTAACTTTATAATCTTCATCATGGTAAGATTTATTGCAGCAATATTTGTAGTATGGCAGTTTTAGCTTGGTGTACCGACAAAAAATATAATAAGCCTTAGTTCAGCCTTTGATTATAAAACAACAACCTGAACCCTTGGATTCTGCAGTTCATTCATTGTTTTTCGTTCTGAGTCTAAAGGCGTATTTCCACATTTACACATCCATCCACACTGTTGTTTCTCTCCTCTGATGAAGGCCTGGGTGCTGCATCTTGTGAATAGGCTGCACCAGAAACAATATCAGCTTTTAGTGCTGATGATTTGTCACTCTGCCCATTCCTGTCTTTAATCCAGATGGCATACAGAGAGTTGGACCTGAAGTCAAACTGTATTTAAAGGCAAAGACACGGGAGTCAGTTAAAGGTAATATAATGTAGTTATATTTTTTTTCTAGTTTGGTAAAGTCTCCACATCCCTTGTTAGTAATCTAAAACAGGCATAACATTAAAAAGTGATCGCTCACCTCTGATTGTTTCTCCTCTATCTTGGTTTCTTGTGTTTGCAGTATTTTCTCTAAGCAGAGATAATGTAATCATGTAAATATATACCTTTCTGTGATTTATATGACTATTTCCATTATCTTTTTTTTTAAATTTGTTTAAATTATTAAGCTTGTAATTATTAAGAATTCTTACCTTTGCATTTAAAAGCAGCTGCAACACTACCACAGACCAATACAACACTGACGACACCCAGAACAGGCCACTGCCACTGGATGCCACGGGTTATAGATTCCTCTATCAACCCTAATAATGGGAGATACCTTGTTCATATTCAGCACCATGGTACATACAAACATAAGTTACTAGTTATTTAAACTATTTTTACAACCATGTCTACCTGTAGCCTCTCTTGCTCCACTGTTCCTGGCTCCAGAGCGAGGAAGACTGTGTTCCTTGTAGCTGTACCCCAGGCTCTGGGTGTCCCTGCCCCAGTAGTAGTTGTTGGTGCGTAGAGGGAAGAAGGGGGCCATGTAGGCCTGAGCTCTCTGGGCTGGATGGACCTGGTCACTGTCAGGGTAGGTCGCCTCACTGTGGTCCTGCAGCCATGTCTCAAGGAGCCTGACAACCATTTACACATCAAAGAGGACTGACCTTAAAGAGATTACTAAAGTGATTTCAAATAGCAAGGGACACAATCCAGAGTCATGTTTATTTGTGCAAAAATGCGTTCCAAAGTGAATAGCAAGCATTAGCAGTCTGACTTTCAAAAGTGCAATTATAATATTAGTAATAGCTGCTTTGTGTTAATGTTCCTCTGCTGTACTTCAGTGAGGAAACACTGTCAGAAGAGGTTTAATACCAAGAAATTGCATCTTTGGAATATAACCACTGTGTTTGTCTAACACAGACTGCAGAAGCCACATTAAAGCTAACCCTACAAGCTAACCCTACTCCAAAAAAATGTGACTCTGTCCTTTAACATGTATTTTATGAGGTAAACTTTATAACCTACTTGTCAACAAAGCTGTGATGCAGCATGAATATGGGGTCATTGGCTGCAGTAGGAACCAGAGACATTGTGCCATTCAGGTATCTGTGGACCAGGTTGTGCATTGATGCATTCAGGTCCCGGGAATCATTGGGAAATTCAAAACCTGAAAGTACAGAGAGCACATTTAAAGTAGATTTAAAATTTATTTGACCTGTTTTTGCTTATTGTATTGCTTTATGATTTGAATATATTACCTTTACAAATGAAAAACTGTTGAATTTCTGGTGTCAGAGATTTATATATAAAAAAAAAACATGTTCTTGGTAAGGAGTATAATTTGTGTCATAGGCAATTAAGTCCACCTTCTAACTTGTTCCTGAAGCTGTTCTTAGATGTCTTGTCAAATGGTGGGGTGTCAAAAAGCGCTGTTGCCATTGTGTCTTCAACATCAGCAGTGGTTGGGAGTGTTTTGTAGACTGGATCCTTTCCAGGGTTGCGGATCAGATGTGCAGGACCAGCGGCATCGGAGTGAATGCAAATTATACCAAGACTCTCCTGAAATGGACAGATGGTCTGCATGGAGAATAATGAGAAAGACATGAGTTAGAAGAAGAGGAAGCTTAAGCATATGAAAAAGACTGAGAGGGTCATCACACCTTCCACTTTGAGAAGAGGGAAGCGCTGTCTATGCGTCCATCTTGGCCAACGCCACCAAAGTACTCATTGGTGCAGATGTTGCAGTGGTTGGTTCTGGTCCAGTCCCAATATGGGATGTAGAAATCCTGGTTCCCAGTAAGCTCCCTGATCTCTCTCTCAATAAAGAGTAGAAACACTCGGTGCCAGAAGATAAAAGCAGGGCCCCTGTGTGCAGCATTATTTTCAGAGCCAGCATAGCTCTTAGCTGAGTAATAGTGCATCCATATGTACAGATCATAGACGCTTGTGTTGTGAAATACATAGTTCCCCTCCACTGTTGTGTCATTGCTTGTAAGGATCATATAGCGGCTGCTGGGGCTATGTTTGGCCTGGTGCAAGCTTGAAATAAAGGTCTCCCTCTCAGAATCACTCAGATCTGTTATCTCTTTCCTCTCCACATGGTGCCTCTGCAGACACTGTGGTCCTGTCCAGCCCGGGAGGCACTGACTACAGTCATATCCATCGTAGTTCCCCCAGCAGGTACACACTGAATCGTAGAACACACGAGGCCAGTTCACCCGGTAGTCCACTGGTTTTGGGAGATCTTTCGCAGGATGTGGTGCACAGACTCCTCGACCTGAGCTAAACCCACAAGGAGACCCATTCCAGAGGGGACAACATGTCCGGGTTTGGAGAGCCTCAGGTGTTGTGCAGGGATGTGGAAACTGAGCCTCCACTCCTCTGAGGCTCATCACACATAAAAGAAGCCCAAACAACTGGAGGAACAGCAGCATGGTGTAGATGATGGATTACTACACCACCTAAGTCCCCATAAGACATCAGAAGGATCCGGAAAATGCACCAGTGATAGCTTCCTTTTAAAGGGCACATGTCGTAAGAGTCTGATGGTACTGCTGCAATATTTGAACAAGTGGGACATATAGGCATTTCTGTGAAAGTTCCAACTGTCTCCTACACAAGACTGAGTGTTACATAACTGTACAGTGTGACTGGTCCCTGTCTTCCACTATAGACAGTGTGTTATGGTTAATTTTTAAATTTAACTCAAAGCGAATGGCACTGTTTGTTCTAGCTGTGTCAACACAAGATCTAAAAGTTCATCTGGTTTGGTCAGAGTCCTGTGTGTTTGTGGGTGTTTGAGTGTGTAACAAAGACACAGAGAGTCTTGACCTCTGACGAAGACGGAAGTTACCGTCGAAACATGTCAGGTATGTTTTTGACAAGACGTGTCTGATCACAGAAAGATTTAAACATATCTATTTTTTATGTTATAATATATCTTGTGGAGGTATTTATCAGTCATGGAGGTGAACATCCGTCCTTTTCATAAACATGTCCTGATGTTGTCACTGAGGTCCATCAGCATATTACAGACCACAACAATTCAGAGGGCAGTTTTTCGGCAAGAAAGTAAATTTACTTAGTAAAGAAATTTTGCAATTGCAGGACAGTTATCTTGTTTTGATTGTTTTCTGCTACCAATTAAGCTTGTCAGAGTTGTGCTAGATTTTAACCCATGACTTCATTCTGTCAAACAGCACTATCAGTGGCTTGTGTGGTTACTTTTGAAGGTCAGAGTCACACAACTGCAATTCAGTGTGCTTTATAAAATGTACAAAAACAGTGTCCCTGTGTATCTCAAAGGCCACTTTATTAGGTAGATCCAGTGTTGCAGTGCTGTTAAGTGCTAAAATAGGCATTTGTTATATGAGATTATAATGGGCAACCAACTGAAACAAAATTTGACTGTTTAAATGGCCAATATCTTAGACTTGGTGGTAGTGGGTAAATTTATGCCAGTTCACAGAGATTTCACAAAATATGCTGCTTCACTACCTCAGATTTAATTCAGTCTTCATAAATGTGTTCACTGGGCCCAAAAACTAAGTTCAATAAAACATTTTGGCTCACCCTTATATACATAGTTTGTACTTTTCTCCCCATTCTGAATGGCTAATATTTAAATATTTCCCTGCTACTGGAGCAATTCAGTTATTTAGATCTCAATGCAATGAGTGAGTGGTTGGTGGTGGTCGGAGGGGCTGATGGCACAGACTGGCAGGATCGCCTCCGTCAGTCTACCCCAGGGTAGTTGTGGCTACATACGTAGCTTACCACCATCGAGTAAGGAGTGAATGAATAATGCAATGTAAAGCGTCTTTGAGTGCAGAGAAAAACACTATATAAAAACAATGCATTATTATTATAATCTGCTGAAAATATTTTTTTTCTGTGCTGTCACCAAATATTTATCACTGTGGGACTTATATATCTATAAAACTCCCAATATCTGGAGATATTCAAGCCTTAAAATGACTTCATAAAGGTTTTTGTTTGTTTGTTTGTTTTCAGGGTGAAAGTACAGAAATTCTAAGTTCTCAAAATATAGGAAATTCTCTGAATTCAGCCAAAAATATTTTCACAAGACTTAGTTTTGGGTACCAAGTAACAAATAGTAATCTCTGAAAAAAAATCTGAGATGGTGGACCAACTCTGAAATGTTATATACAAATGCCTATAGCTCTGGACAACCAGATTAGCCCTGCCTTTATATCAAGGACCACAGCGTACATAAGTATTTGACTTTTTTGTTGTTCTTGACATTTTGCAGACTGTTTTGTGACCTGGAGTCCACTTTTTCCAATGTATCAACTAAACTAAAGTGAAAATTTAAAAACAAAGATGTAGTGATTTTACTTTTTGCCTCATGACACCAATGAGAAAAACTAGCCGACATTTTTGTCTCGACTCATTTAGAAAATAAAAGAGGTTTATGTGTGATGTTGTAGCTTTGTAGAGATCGCATTTTATTTTGAAAAACCCTCCTCCAGACAGGCATCTCCTCTTCTGACAGGAAGCAGCGCAGCGATGGCAGCGACCTTGTACACAGCGTGGTGTTCATAGTAATTTACCTAGTTAGCCGGCTAAAATGCTCGTATATGGCCCACACAGTGTGACAGTTTGGTGTTTATAGCGGCTGTTTAAACGTTAGCATCATGTTTTCTCTGATGAAGGCAGCAGTCGGAGGATTGACCGGAGTCTGCAGAGTCAACGGTCACCAACAAGGTAAGTTAGCTTCAGTTAGGGTGACATTAATACCTGGTAAAGACAGTTTAGACGAAAATATACGTTTAACATGTTGTTCCAGGAGCAATGCTGCATAGTTGCTATAAAAATAATATTAAATCAAAACAATTACAGCTTAAACATCTCAAGAGCAGTGCTTTAAAAGGATTAGCCTGTGCACTAAATGATACATTTTCAATTACTAATTAAAAATGGCAACCAATACACAGAGCACGAAACAGGTTAATTAAAAAAACACACACACAACTCACTGTGGCACAAAAATGGCAGAGTCAAATAACAGACATGCAGGAACAGCGGTTTAAAAGAGGCTATATTGGTGATAAGAAAACAAGTGCAGAGAGAAACTGAAGATGGCAAGGAACACCTTATATCAAGACAAAGTTGACCGCTAATAAACCTTTTTTGTTGTTGTGTGGAGACTTACAACTTAAAAAAAAATGTCACCTGTTATTTTCTTTACAAAGTCAACACATCAAGCCTTCAACATGACTACATTTGCTTTAATATTATTTTAGTGGTGAAATAGTTACAACTTTTTCAAAAACATAAAAAGAGTCTAGTAATAATTCAATGCTTACAATAAATTATGTTTAAAATAGGATGTAATGAAACAAACAAACAAAAAAATAGATGTGATGTGAATTCTAACATAAGCTGTATACATCTGTTCAACAAATAATCCAAACTAAATTATCACTAAATGATGCATAAAAGAAGACGGTTACGAGAGAGACATCTTGGTCTTTAACGAAGAGGGACACAGCGAGAGAGCCATCACTAACCAACTTGGAATTTGCAAAACAGCTGTGAATTACAACCTTAAAAACAAACGCAGGTTGGCTCCACCACAAGCTGCAAAAGAAGAAGCAAGAAACGGTGGTCACACTGGTATAACGATGATTTTCAAAGCTGTAAAAACATCAGTCTCAGATAAGCACAGAATTAGAATTTATATTCAAACTACTGTCTCTATGAGCTTCAAAAGCACATATGATTAAGAGTTGTTTTGTTTGTGAGTGGCAGAAAATCACACTATAACTCGCACATATAAACTGAGCAGCTCTGTATTGGTAGTAACAAATGACAGTTTCGTATATGAGGGAGTCTTGCCAAACAAAAAAGATATGTCACTTGCTGTTTTTTCCCACAGGTCCTTTGCACAGCCATTTGAAAGTCCTTGTTGCTGGTCTGAAGACATATGAAATCCCTCCAGACTACAGTGGTAATAATTAATTACAATTCATATTTGTGTATTATTTGATGTAAGACATCTTTGCAATCTTTATGCTGAAAAAAAAAAATTTTCATAATGCTCCAGGTTTGCTCTTGCCTTTTCATTTTTTTGAATCTTAATTTTCAACATGTTTGACTGATTTCTTAATGTTGTTCATGATTCTTGACGCTTGTTTTTTTTTCTCTGAAGATGTGGTACTGCCAGAAAAATCCAAATTGAAGTTTATTAACAAGGTGCCCAACTTTAAAAAGCCCAAGAAGGAATCGAAGAAGCTGCGGGATATCCAAGGCCCAACTAAGGGAGCAGATACCTTCATTCAAGGACAGTATGGTATTGTGGTGAGTGTGTTAAATATCTGCAGTTTAGAAATATTTGGCAGTTGTGTGAAGCAGTAAAGTCTGTGAAGATTGTGTTGCCTGCAGTTTTATCAACTTGTCCAATCCTCCTGTCACTGTGTTACAAGACATGCAAAGCCTTATATTACATTTTTCACAAGTCTTACAGGATATAATGACAAAGCACTTAAAAATATCTTATTTTTTGTGAGGAGTTACACTGAAAAATTACAATTACACACCAAAAACGATTCAATCAAGATAAGACCTGTGATCCAGATATTAAATAACTAAGACGATATCCTTTCTTGTGCCAAGAACTGTAGCCTTTGACTGAGGTAATTAAGTGGTTAGTCAGCCCGTGACATTTGAAGTGACTTTCTCTTGTCTTTTTCTGTTGCTCAGGCCTTGGGAGGAGGCTACCTCCATTGGGGTCACATAGAGATGATCCGTTTAACCATCAACCGCAAGATGGATGCCCGGACAACGTTTGCCAGGTGGCGCATCAATGGCCCGTATAAGCCCATCACACGTAAAGGTCTGGGTAAGCGCATGGGCTGCGGCAAAGGAGCCATCGACCACTATGTGACACCTGTACGTTATGGCCGTTTAATCGTGGAGGTGGGAGGAAAGGTGGAGCTGGGGGAGGTTGAGCATATCTTGACTGAAGTGGCAAAGAAACTACCCTTCCCTACCCAGGTGAGATGTCAGATACAGCCTGAGTTCCAAATATCTGTCGCTGTCATGTCTGTGCGCTCTCTGCAGATTGAGCTTGTCTAAACTTTTGCCAGACATACAGGATGTAATAGTGCAGATTGTAGATCAGGATATGAAATCGAATGCATTTGTGGTACATTTCTACAGCCCGATTCCCATTTCTTTATTTCAGGTAATGAGCAGAGAGAGTCTAGCAGCCATGCAAAAGAAGCAGGCTGATATGGAGCAGAACAACCAGAACCCCTGGACCTTCAAGCAGATAGTACAGGGCAACATGCTGGGTGCAAGGAGGGTGCTCAGCCCCTTTGACCTGCACAACCACGGACGATTCTCAGGCAAATTTCACTTACCGGGGAGGGTGTGACAGGCCAAGGGACAAGATACAGTATCATGCTGTAGACTACATCCAGACCGCACCATTGAAGAGGCAACCAGAATATGGAAATGCTCCAACTTTCAGTAACATCTGGAAATCTTCTTTTGTTTTGGTTTTTTAAGCAACCATATTGTGACAGTTTGTCAAAGTGGTATGTTTGTTCTTTTTCTGCTTATAAAACTAATAAATTACATTATGTGTTTCAGTTTCACATTGTTCTTTGGCATGTTGAGTACATGCTGAGTTTCATAGTCATTCTGTCTAATCAGCCACAAAATGTGGAAGTAGTGAAAACTGTATACTGTGTTAGTAACAAAACATGTATCGTAACTTGCATAATACTTGAACAGCTCTCCGGGTTTAAGAGCAACAAGTCACAATAAACTAAATACATCTGTAATACGAATTGTACAAATGCTGGGTTGTCACTTGGTAAAATCTGATGATTTATTACAAAAACAAACAAACAAAAAACCCCTACACAGCAAAGACAGAAAGCAAAGGAGAAAAGTATAATTCTCATAGATTAATGTGGTTGATATTAGAAATGCTGTGCAAAGCAGTTTTTTATTCCAAAAATAATTGCCAATGTGCTGTACTCAGAAATGGTGTTGAATAAATAAGATTTTGTGCATTTTTCCCCCAACACAGTCGGGTTTATACCGGCATCTCTGCTTGAGTCTAAACTTTAACCAAAACTATAATCTCATTGTTATGATAACGTGTTTTGAAATATTTCATCCAGCACCCCAGAATCGTGTTGCATGTTTCCAGAAAGCAAGACAGAAACATAAAGAAAGAAGAAAGTAGAAGACTCACTGTCGTTTCCTAAAATGGCTACATCGGAAAGGCTGTTAAGTTAGCCCTGCGTTCTGTCACAGGTGAGGTTTTGTCCGAGCTGGTGAGCCATATCGGCTTTGTTTTTCCTTTTTTGGAAGGCAAGTATGTTCCCTGAGACACTAATGCGTTAATACTTTAATTCAGAGTTTTAATTGTGCCTTGTTGTCCGTTTCACCATAATATCATGACCGCAGTTCTCCAGTTTTCGGAGACACGGCTGCCTGACAAGCCTTACTCCGGGATAGAATTGCTGTACCACGCATGCGCGTCGTGGGCGGAACTGTTCGAAAACAGCAGCGCGAAAAACAGGTCGGCAGTCAATAACATTTTTACCTTTAGAGTTTAGGCACCAAGATGTGTATCATATTGGCGTTTAAGCGTTATAGAACGTATTTTAATTGCCTTAACTTTCACATTTAGAGAACTCATGTTTATTGTAGCTTCAGTATTGTCAGTTTATAAACGTTAGCTTAGCCAAACGTCACTGCTTGCGTTAGCTGCATTACCGTTAACTGTGTTATGTATTGACTTTGATGTTAACTAGCTAATATGAAGCCTGCTCGAGGTTCTAACCGAGCCCCATCAAACGCACCCAACGTGAAAAACAAGAAAAAAACAGACAAAAAACAGGAAACGGCAGAGAATCAGGTAACGCTGCTGTTGTCCACACTGCTCTTTAGGCTCAAGTTAACCTGTTACTTACTACAAATGCTTAATAATGTTTTTACTTTCGGACCAGAAGCCCAGTGACAGTCACAATGCCAAGAAATCAAAACCAGCACGTAAGAGAGAAGGTGAGAACACATCTTGTAGCTTTAGAGTGTTCCAGTCTTAAAGGGATAATATACAGCAAACTGTATTAGCTGTTGTTCATTGTGATGCTCCTGATAGCTGAAGACTGCTCATCTTCAGTCCCCAAGAAAGTCAAAGCTCAGGACAACTGGAAACCCATGCCGAGGTCTTCTGTCGCTGCTCTGGAGAACATAATGGACTTAGCAATACTGTGAGTATTTATAGCTAAACAGTTTTTTTTCTTCATGGAGCTGTTGTTGAGATTTTGAAAGGCAGTATGCTCTGATTTATAGGACAAAAAACATGGAGCCACTACACTTACAGTCAGTGAATAACAGTCAAAAATCACATTGTAAGAACTTTTTTTTGTTCACAGAGCAACTCTTCCTTTGAGGCGGACAGAGAAAAAAGAGAGCCAGGAACATCTGAACATAATGAAAAACAGGTGAGCAATAGGTCCAACATTATGACGAAAAATAAACCTTAACTCCCTGTATCTAATAGTAATATATACATAAAAGCATAATAACATGTCATTTTAGCTAGTCAAGAGTGATTATAGTAAGATCCAGCCTTTAAATAGTAAAGGAAGCAAGGTGAGGGATATTTGTCCATTTCACACCCAGTCAGTCTTTATATCGCAGTCCATTGCTAAGACACGGCAAAAAGCAAATTAAAAATTAGATAACATGCATATGCACATTACAAACATATATGTAATTAAATGAAATTAAGCAAAATAAAATATAAATATTAAAATATAAAACATCCAGTCTACTATTTTCAAGAACGTGTTAAAAATCTGTGTACTAGAGGATGACAGTTGGTAAAGCACTCTTGATCCTGTTGTGCATATTGCACTGTGATGAATTAAGTGTAGCTTATCAATTTACAGGGTAGATGCAATTCTCAGGAGTACTGGCCCTCCTCTGAGTCTCCTGATTTTCATCTTAAATATTGTACTACTGTCATAGAGTTGCGTCACTTCTTAGGAACTGGACTTTATCTGTTTGCACTGGAGAAGTTGGGCATGATTAAGTGTGACGATGCTGGATATTGTTGGGATAGAAGAATGTGTTCAGTTATTGTTTATTTGTGCAAATAAATTGATGTTATGCTGTAAGTAATTAAAAGGCACTAATGTACTTTACAGTTCTCATAATGTACTTTAATGTTCTTATATGGATTTAGGTTATCTCAGTGGCTTCTGTCTCTTCATGTACCTTTATGAGTCATCCCTAATGTTAAGTTAGAGCTGTTTGTGTGCAAGTGTGTGTGTGCAGTTGCATGTGTGTAAGTGTATAATACGATTCCAGTGAAAGTTAATGAACCCACATCAAAATGTTACCCAACTGTCCAAATCCTCTGTTGGATTGCTTGGTTGATTCAGACATCATTATTTCAAACATTAATGAAGAATATATTAGATTGTCAGAAAATGTCAAAGTCGTGATTTGATTTTGGATGTTTATGTTGAGTTTTTCTCTGATATATTTCCTGGACCTTTTTCAGGTTTCTTGCTGAATGTGCACTGCTCAAAGTTCCAGTGCAGAAACAGAAAAATGTGGAGTATTCATCTCAACGCCATCAGGAGGAAGCCAAGAAGTCAGTGGTTGGAAAGAAGACTCTGAGCAACTTGAAGGTGAGAGAATCTGTTGTCAGAAAATTGGGATTCGGTTGGACTGAGGCGCTTTCGCTATGAAATTTTCAAGATTTCTTCTGTTGGATCATTTTTTATGTTGAAGTTAGAGTTGAATTCAGATGCTGAAAGAACATTTTTATGTATTATATGTTGGGATTTTTTTTTATTACTTGAGTTCTTTTTTGAGCCAAAAATAAAGCCAAACATTTGTTGGTCCCTCTTTCTAAATGTTAAAGACTTGCTCTCTCTCTGCAGTTTTAACCTATATGGTTTTAATCATTGGGTGAGCATAATACAGGATGTGATATTCAATGTTTTCCTTGTCTCTAAGACTTTACAGTGTGCATTTTCTAGAAATGCACCAGTATGGAAATTAGGGGCCAATTATGATACCTGATAATTATATGTGTTTTGGATGATACAATGTCTAATAATATTAATCTTACAAATACAAGGATGGAATAAATTAAATGATTTTAGATGGGAACCTTTATGTTTTCCGCAGCAAGAATGTTCAGCAGACCTTCATAATCCCAGAAAATTAATAATGCAGTAATTTATTGTAAACATGATTTCAATAACCTTATATCTTACATATAGACTAATTAATGACCAGGCCAATAATATACAAGCCACCAACATATCATGCATTCCCAGCATTTTTACACTGTGAAGAAAAAATATGCAATAACAACAAACAGCATGGTTACCTAATAAGGAGTTACATAAATTTTGTCTGTGGATGTGTTACCAGTTAATTTTTTTGTGATTGCAGGAAGATTTGAAGGCTGTGGTCAGTGCTCTGGAGAAGACAGAGGAGCAGACTGTGTCATTACAGCACTCATGCAGTATGCTTAGAGACCAGGTGGAGGACGAGGAGGAGAAATCTAAACAGGTGCAAAACAAAACAAAAACATTGAAAAGTAAAACATGGTGTTATTTTTCTTTCTTATATCAGTCCCATATCATTATGTTGTTCTTTAATTGATTGTAATACATGTACACAAGGTTTGTTTGGATTTCTTTGTTGCAACTGCAACTATTCAACAAACACTCAGACATGATGTATGAAATTATGTTTTTTAATGTTTTTGGGTAAAAAAAATCCTATAATGAGTAGAAAAATGCAACAAAAGGCAGATGGATTTCTTACAGGTGCACTGCAATTAAGCCATTAACATCCAAACTACTCTGTAGCATGTAAAAAAAAAGCTGAGTAGGCCCAGTGTATTTTGATTTTGTATCAGGATGGAAAGAAAAAAGGCTCTAAATGAGTTTGAAAGATGGTTCATTGTTGGGACATGGATGGCAAGAGCTTCAGTGAAAAAGACTACTCAACTGGTTAGAGTTTGTTATGTGTGGACCATTTTGCTGGCAAAGTAATGCAAAGTTGTTCTGAGTGATCACCTCTGTCATATGATGAAACTTTTCTATCCTGATGTGAATGTTGTCTTCCAGAATAGCAGTGTCCTTTTTCATGCTACACAAGAGGTCACTGAATGTTTTGATGAGTGTGAAAATGATGTGGATCGCACATTGTGCCGTTAACAGTCATCAGATCACAACCAAGTTGAACACTTATATGAGATTTTGGACTGACGTATTAGACAGTCACCATCATCAAAATGCCAAATGTGGAATTATCTTTTGGAAAAATGTTGCTCCATCCTAGCAGTAGAGTTCTATAGACTTGGAGAATCAATTCAGAGGTGCATTGAGGCTGGTTTGATGGCAGGTAGTGACCCAAAAGTTTACTAGGATACTTTGTGTTGGTTTTGCTTTTAATCCATCATATACAAAGACAACACTCTAGTAGAAATTTTGATTGAAATTAGTTTTTTTGAAGATATTTTCTTAACCTGGCAACATTGTCTTTGGAATTCTGCCTCATTTAATAAGCCTTTTCACTGCTGTAGATGTCAGAATTGAGGTAACCCAAAAACAGAAGTGGTAGACTGCATTTCTCCACACAAAAATGACGTGCATAAGTCTAGACATTTCTTGCTAATTTAGTTGAACAGCATGGTGAAATGTGGCTGGCTGTGGTTGTGGCTGGCATAATGTACTCTTAAAAAAAATAAGTCAGAGCAGTGAGCACAGGAGATTGCAATTCTAAATTAGAATAACATCCTTAAGCAGATATTTGTGGTTTTTCAGTCACCTCAACTTTAAGATGGAGATAAAGATAGAAAATTACACCAATGCAGTTGTTTTCTTCCTGTGTTCACACAGATTTTACAGAGAATTGAACAAGCAGTTCTCATCCTCCCCCGTCTTCCTTCTCAGAAAGATGGTTGCTCATTAGAGGTGAGTGCTACACAAAACACAATTTCACAATATCTAGCATCTGCTGGATTTGACGTTATTGTGCAATAGCTGCTGTCACTGTTAAATGCATTCATTTCATGCCATGAGTTTTTTTATGAATTAGATGTGAAAATGTCTGAGCGAGCACTTCCTCTGTAATGCAACAGGGAAGTCTAAACATGTTCTCTGTGGTGCAACTTCTTAGTTACATTGTGAAAAAAAAAATGAAATCAGTCTTGCAAAATGCACAGAGAGAACACAACATTCATTTTCAGTGAAGTCTTGTTGACCTCATGCAACACTTCTCTTGTTTTAGTTTCAGAGAACATTTTACAAAACACTGACATAATACCCCACATTAACTATAACACTTTCTGTTTTTTTCTCAGGCTCGATTGAGAAAGATTATACCAGACAGTGACTCTGAGACCACTGCCCGGAAATTGGGTGAAATCTTGCAGAAATCGGAGGCAATTAGGGATGACCAGGTGCTGCTTCTACAGGCACACAAACATGCTGATCAACTCTTCAGCCAAACTACACTGTGATGCATTTATTTCAGAGGAGATGCAACCAAATTTCTCCTTACACAGGGTTGATTATTTAAAAAGGAAATTGACAGATGAAAGAAGTTTGCAGCTGCTCACACCCCAGTTTGGAGGTTTGATGTGTAGGGCGCTGTTTCTTGGAATTCATTTTACTTCCACTTGTGTGGTTTGTTTTTTGTGGTTTATTTCTGCCTAGAATGCACTAAACTGTTATTCATACACACACACACACCCTGTTTTTTCTTTATGTTGCCTTTAATAGCTTTAAATGTAATTTGAACAGACTGGTCCACTGTGGATGCATTTGTCTTGTCGTGAAAAAACGAAGCACCGATCTCTAACTTCCTTGTTGTCGTTTCAACACCAGGGCAATAAACTTTATTAAAAAATACTGTACATGTAAATAAAGACTCACTGCTTTTTCAAATGAATTTATACATCCTGTAAACAAGTACAAACTGAAGGATAATACATATCTTGTGTGTATCTTGATACATTTTTAACAATGAAAACTAAGCATGCTTTTATAAACAAAAACTGAACAAAGACAAGTCCTATCATGGATACTGTACATTCACAATGAGATAAACATCCTGCAACGTATTGACTTCATTCTTGTCATATTGTGAGCTTACGGGCTTGCAATACATTCGGTGGGTTAATAGGTGCAACTAGCACTAGATATGTAAGTAGTCCACACTTAAATAGCGCTTCCTGACCTCAGCAGTACTCAAAGCTCTTTACAGTGTTTTTCATTTACCTTTTCACACTCACACATTGGGAGAACCTTTGGATTCAGTATCTTACTCAAGGACACTTTGGAATGTGGTCCAACCACCAATTCTATGATTTGTGGAAAGCCTGCTCTACCACCTGAGCCACAGTCACCAGTATGCAGGAAATAAACAAGTATCAGTTACTTACTTGGGGCTGGGCCATACTAAGGAAGTGCATGCAAGCTTAATGATGCGTTATTGCAGAGGAATCCGCATAGCAAAGGTTACCCTGGAGCCAGGAAACAGGCAATAAAATGATGTTGTGTCATCTTTGGTTTATATTTTACCATCAAAGCGTTTCATGCCTATGAATCAATAGACAAGATGAATCATGAATTCATTTTGTTGCCAATTATGACCCTGCCTTTAGCATGCCCAAACAAAAGCAGCTTCTTGTTCTAGATGAAAGAAGAAACCTGGCCTGAATCACTTTTTGATGAGTTGCTTATTCTTCCTTTTGCATTTTTGTGTCCTGACAAATAATGGGATTGCTGTATTTAAATGTAATTTTTGTTGTTGTTGAGCAAAGGGTTCCCCATCGAAGGAAATTCCCATACACAAAATTTCACTGAAGAAATACCAAATGTGTGCAGTCAGAGATCCAACCAAGATCACTGTATTTTATAGGCAAATCTCTCACCAGGATCACATCTCACCTCATAAAAAATGAAGACCTCTATTTGACTGTGACTTTTAGGCCATTTGAAAAACAATGGCATTCTGTGCAACCCCCTTTCCTTGTAATAAAGTCTGTGTTTTATGTACACGGTTCACTTTTAGATGCGGTTAGGGCTTTGCATAAATGTAGAAATCGGCCATTTCAAAATAATGCTGAGTTAAAATTCCAAACCATCAAACACTGTCGACCTTTCTGCTACATCTGCGAGTTCTTCAGTGATTTCCTTCGTATGGAGTCAACGGAGTCGTCATTGAAAAGTCGTTCAATAGTGGAGACAACTGAATCTTTGATGGCACGGCTTAAGCCTCTGGCAGCAAACACATACAGAATTGGGTTCAGAGCACTCTTGATGTACACCAGGTACAGAGAGTAGTATTTGCCATAAAGTGATGGTTCGTACAGTGCAGGATGTTTGTAGGCCAGGGCCCTCAGAAACCGACAAACAAAATAGGGCACCCAGCAGGTGAGGAAGAGGAGCATGGTGATAAAGAGCATGTGGTACATCCTGGTCATCCTGCGAGTATTTGAAGGGGTGGAGGAGGTGGGTGTTGGGGGCACTGCTTGCTTAATGGTGAGCAAAACAGCCAGATTACTTCCCAGGAAAACTAGCAGGGGCAAAATGAAACCTGCTATAGTTTCTGTGACAAACAAGCCCGTGTTAAACTTCCCACTCTCCAAGCACTGCTTTGTCCCATTGACTTCTTTCAGGACAGCGAAGTGAAGGTAGGGGGCTGACAGGATGGTAGCCAGCAGCCACAAGAGACCACAGGCCACAGGAACAGCCCAGGCGGGCCGTCGCAGTCGAGCCCACACAGGCCTCAGCAGACACAAGCATCGCTCCAGAGCCACAGCACAGAGGAGGAAGGCGGAGGCGTACAATCCAAGACCTCTCAGGAACACAATCAGGTGGCAGAAGACTCGACCAAACGGCCAGCTGTAGTTGTTAATGATGTAGCCCAACATGAGGGGGCTCCTCAGGAGCAGCACCAGGTCAGCTAATGCCAGATTCAGAACGTAGATACGGAAACTGCTGGCAGCACGTGTCTCCTCGCCACTGCCTCTACGCACCAGGTGACGACGCCGCCGCAATCCAAGTGCCCAAACCACCAGTCCATTCAGAGGTACGCCTACCTTTAGGTAACAAGAGAGAAGCCAACAATTACATTCAAGGGGACAGAATTTAAAGCAATAGCTTGACATTTGGAGGAATATACTAAGCTACTTTCTTGCCAGTAGTGAAAGTGAAGATTGATACCATTCTGATGTCTGAGAAAAAATGTAAGGCTACAACTTACTTTGACTCTGGCCAAATGTGAAATCACCCACACCTCTCTAAAACTCACTAATTAATATTTTATATCTCAATTTCTTGGGCAGTCTGCAGGAAATCACTGCTTTTAGCCAAGAAATTATCTCACACATAAACACCTGTAATGCAAGGGATGAAACAAACAAGGTATAACGTCTTAAGTAGTTTCACTTTATTGCACTTTGTGACCTTTGGATGGAAAGAGGCTTGCTGTCGCTCTCTGCTTTTAGTTTTGATGATAAGCTAAGCTAACCACTATGTTGAACTCTACCTTTAAAATAGGAATAGTATGTTAATGGAATTCATTATGAAGATTATGTTGTACATTTAGAGATTTATCAGTGTTTCCAGCACTATGTGCAGTGGTAGTTTACAGTTTTTCTGGCAGAGACTGACTCTGGAGTCCTAGAGGATTTCTTACCAGGAAGATGAGCAGAGTAACTATGATTTGGACTACTCTTGAAGCTTCATCCTGCCAGGAGCTGCTGGAGCCACTTTCAAGCTGGTTTGCTGCATGTGTTCCATTTATATCAGCCATTGAGGTCATGTTAAGCTGCAGCTAAACAGAAAAACAACAGACATTGGCCTTATGTCACAGATACACAGATGCTGTGGCTATTTCGTCTATATCGTAAGTTTCACTGGAAACATCTGACGCCACAACACAATGACAATCCATTTTACAAGTGACAAAAAACGGAAGATATGTAACATGCATGATTGCATTTGAATAAGGGTTTCACATGTGTTACTTGTGAAAAATGTAGACAGGCAAGTGTCCACATCACCTACCAGCATGACACCAGACTTCCTTCCTTACACTTGTACATCTTCTCATCGACACATGTTTTTTAAAAAAAAAATCATTTAGGAAGACATTTATTTATTTATATTATTTGGTGGAGACAGAGACCTAAACCACTACATGGCTTTCTCTAAACCTTAACCATAGAAAATCTAATGGTTAGCCATGCAACAGGCAGCTTGTTGTGCCCACACAGTGTGACAATGTGATGGTGTTTTTGTCACCATAACGTGATTAGTAAATGCACACACACGTAAAAACACACAGAGCCTGGGTCAGGTGTTCTAATAACCATAATGATGAAGGAGAAAGGAATCTGTTAGGTGAACATTTATGCAGCCTCAGGGTCCTGTCTGAATGTGCATCTAGACCAGGCCTGTTTGTGGGCAGCATTAATACATTCTTGTATTAATAAACACGCCTTCTTTGGTCAGCACAGAACAGCAGCACAAACGTGCGCCAAAGCTACTGATAGCCGTTTGGGTTTAGTAATTAAAATATTAGAAACGCTCCCAGAATCTACACTAACCAAGAAATTAAGGAAGCAGGATTTACAACCTGTGTCACCAAGTCAGTGTTAAAACGTTGCTTTACATTATTTAAAAATAATTTAAAGAGTTTGCTTCTTACCTCCTGCATTTTCCCTGTGTGTGGAAGAAAAGGACCAGCAGATAAAGGCAAAGGGAGTGCCTACTGGCTGTTATGACTCTGGTATTACAATAATCTCTCTCTCTCTCTCTCTCTCTCTCTCTCTCTCTCTCTCTCTCTCTGTCTCTCTTTCCTGTGTGTGATTGCAACACACACTTCTTCCTATAAGCATATCTGCAGACATCCAACATTAGTTTCGTTCATATTATTTTCTGAACAAGTTAAATGTCACTTCCTCTGTACCCAAACTGCTTTATCAGATGCTCTATAGGCATGCATATGTGAGTCATGAAATGGAAAAGTGATCCAAGATTACATTAAACTGACATTTTGTTTCTTCTTAGTAAGCTTCTAAAAGTTTAAAATTTTAAATGATTTTTGCGTTTAGATTTCAATGATTTCGTATACAGTGATTTTCTATGCAGCCAGATACCCCATTATGAAACACATTCATGTTCTATAATTTGCTACTTTATTCCTGTTCTTGTTCATCTAGTAACACATACCTTTAGCCCAAAAAAATAAAATCATTGAAACCTTTTTTTAAAAGAAACTTTACTTTTTCAGTTATAGTGTTTTTGGTCACTTTTTGCTGTAAACAAATGACATGATGAAAGGTGTGACAGGAAATTAAGGAAAAAGGGTGACATCTAAAAATGTCTTTTTGCTCTCCTTGAACGTAGGAAGTTGCAATTGCATGTTCAGCATTTTAGATTCCTATACATTTCCTTAAGTTCTTTTTAGATAAGACTTTCCATTTATGTCAGTCTCATCATTTTGCACCATTGCAATTTGGGAAGTTAAAGGCTGAGGATGGCATAATCAGAGCGAGAAGCTGTTTAACACAAGAAAAAAAAATCCTCAAAATGCTCATAGTTTTAACTGCTGACATGCACCTGGATCACAATAACAGATACAAGCTTTAAGGGCACAGTCACCATGACAACCTGATCATGTTGAAAGCAAGTACTGACAAGTTTTATGCCAACTAACCACAAATTGGGTGTATGTGATATATAAAGTTGCGTCCTGTTTTTTTATATGCTTTGACTTCAAGCAAGAAGATTTATGTTGAGTTAAGGACCTTTAAGCTCAAATGAGCATATACATATACTAGCACAGTGTTTTAATATTTTCCCGGTGTTGCCAGTCTGCACAACTTTTTGTTCTAGTCTGTGGATGTGATGATCAGTGAGTTCTGCGTATTCACACTGATCAGCATTAATGCCAGCTGCCTAATACTGCGTAGGTTCCAGTTGTGCCACCGAAATAGCTCTGACCTGTCTGGGCCATGGACCTCCAAGTTGTCCTGCGTTACAGGGGGAACCCAGGTGCAGACACAGAAGCAGGCAGGGTTTGCAAACATAATTTATTTAATAAGGACTAGAACAAAAGTAGATACACCAAGAGGAAACCAAATAGAAGGGAAAACAGAATGGGTAACCAGATTACTAACCAAAAGGGGAGAAAACTACAAAAACCTATAACAAACACAGCAACAGCAAATGAAGGGAAACCTAAGAAACCACAGATGATTTAATTAAACTTCATTAACAAAACAGGGACATAGGAAGCAGACTAAAACCTATACAGAAAAATAAACAAAACTGAGGAAGAAGAACAGAATGGGAAAACCAGAGTCAATTTGGAAAACAGACAAAACTACAAAAACTAAAGAATAACTCAAACTGCACACAGAATAAGAAAAGGAAAACAGGTACAAATAAACTAAAGCAAGACAAACCAAATGGGGATACTCACAAGACTGAAAACTAAACTAGAGGGGCAGACAGGCTGAGGGAAGTCAGGCATGAGACAGGTAGGGGCAGGATCCAGCCAGAAATCATGTCACAGAAGTAGAGAGTTCTGGTGGAGGCGGCTCGGGAAAGGCAGGCAGATGACAGAGCAGGGACTGGCAAGAAAACAGTGTTTAATTGTCTATGGTCTGGCAAAGAGTGACTGAATGAACCAGGGCTTTTATTGAGGGAGGATGATTAGGCACAGGTGAGCCGATTCTTGCAGCTGCCTCCAATCCCAGCATCAGGGACCCTGCAGGCAGGGCTGGGCTGGGCTGATGGTGAGGGAGAGAGAGTGAGGGCAAGGTAGATAGAGAAGGAAGGAAGAGAGGGAGAGAGAAAGAAAAGAAAAGATAGAGACGGACAGGGGCTGAAACAGTGATCGTGACAGTCCTGTGGTGGAAGCAGATTCTTTGGGGCCTGTGTGGTGCAGGGTGGACCTCCATGGATCGGGATTGTTCCAGCACATTACACAGATGCTCCATCAGATTGAGACGTGAACAGTTTGGCTCGGTTAACACTTTGAGCTCATTTTCAAGATCCTCCGTGAACCATTCTGGAGCAGTTTCTGCAGTGTGGCAGGGCACATTTTCCTGCTGGGGAATGCTGCTGCTGATGTGTCTCTACTGACCTTCTCCAATCTGAGAATGAAATATACATCATGCAGGACCTTCGCAGATCCTTGTAGAAATATATGATTTGGATTTTAGTATTTCTTTTAGTCCCCCTTTTGCTGTAAAAACAGCCTCAAGATGAAAGGACTTCACAAGTTTGTGCAAAACTTGATAACCTATGGCATCCAAACATGATGTGACAGTGTTCAAAAGAACTTCTTGTAATCTCAATAATGTTTGTCTTTCTCAGTCTTCAGGTGTCCCCATAAAATATTCAATAGGGTTGAACTCAGGTTACTGTGGGAGCAAGTGCATGATGATCAGCGCTCCTTGGTCTTCAAGTCACTCTTGCAAAACCTTTAGGTGTGTTTGACATCATTATCCTGCTGCAGCATGAATCTGTCTCCGCAGAGATGCAACCTAGAGGGTGTAGCATGTGTGTGAGGAATGAAGTGTTGCTTCTGTTGGTCATGCTGGAGCTGTTTTGGTGCTGGGAAAGTTAGAACACCATGTTTCACTGTGGGCGTGATCCCCTGTCGTATCCTTCTCTTTCCTGCTTGACTCATACACTTATAGATCATTTTTCATTTGCAGTGAAATGGTGCTATATCGTAGCCTACCCCAAGTCTTTGGTCTTGGTCTCTTAGCAGTACTACTTGTCATCTAAGAACACTGTTAAACAACCTTTTTTTTTTAAAAAGATTTTATTTTTGGCCTTTTTATTAGATAGGACAGTGGATAGAATCGGAAACGGGAGAGAGTAGGGAAGGACATGCGGTAAACGCCCGAGGTCGGAGTCGAACCCGGGACAGCCACTACACCTCTGCACTTGGGTCACACGACATAACCATTAGGCTATCAGGGCACCCCAAACAACCTTTTTTTGACTGTTCTTTTTTTTTTCTTTTGCAGACTCTGTATCTGTGATAGCACAGTTGCCTCACAGCTGGAAGATCCCTGTTTCGCGTTCCGGCCTGGGATCTTTCTGTGTGGAGTTTGCATGTTTTTCCTGAGCAGCGTGGGTTTTCACCGGGTTCTCTGGCTTCCTCCTACAGTCCAAAAACATGTTGAGGTTAATTGGTGATTCTAACTTGTCTGTAGGTGTGAATATAAATGTGTGTGGTTGTCTGTCTCTCTGTGTAGCCCTTTGATAGACTGCCCTTCCTCCAGGGTGAACCCTGAGTCGACAAACATACTCTCCAGCCAGAGGATTAAGCAAAGTATAGCTGATGGATGTATGGATGTATGTATCTGTGATGAACCTGCCTTTGTTTCTGTCAGTGAACAAAGCTTGATTTATTGATCTTCCAAAAGTGGAGTCACTCTTAATACAATCAGTTCAGCTTCTGCAAATTATTTTCAAGTGCCAGTCACTGCTTCCTCAGAAACCTTCACTCTAGCCATGTTTTGAGGATATGAAAGGTCGTCTCTACTTAGATTATTAACCCTACAAATGATACTTTCAGTTGGTTCAGATTCATATCTCCCACTGTCAAAGTGCTGTTGAGTAATCAATTCTTCTTTGAACTTGAGGTGTAGTCATATTTGTAACAAGTGAACAATGGCCACAAGTTGATTTGTGTGGACAAGCCTGTGATAAGTAGACTGAGTCATTTGAATACTATTTCAATGGAAGAGATAAAAACCAAGGAAGTCAAACTTTTGTACATAATCAGTGCTTCAATTCTGCTAGAAACTGTACAAAAAATGTATTCTTGCCTTTTAGTTTCATAACTATTTGTTTTCATTTGTGTCTTTTGAACCACCGTATACATTGCTTTAAAGTGATATTGGCCTTACAATTGAAACTGGATGGTAAACTTGTGACAAATATATCTTTGTTTTTAAAAAACAGAGTTTCCTAAAAAGTATTCAAAGAAGTAGGGCCATGTATTCATTTAAAATGAATAGTTGATGAATAGTTTTGAACAGCAGTGGAACCCCTGTTTTTGATTTTTTGATGGAGTCCTTAAACAATAAGACAGCAATGTCAATATGACCAACAGGAAGCTCGAAGTGTTTTCTTCTGTGGCAACCAACTGAAGCCACATGATTGATTTAGTTTTTGTAATGCAGTAATTAGATTTTACCAGTAGATGGCAGTGCTGCTCATTCTGTAAACAGTGGGAAATCGAAAGATTCTTTCTGTCTTGATTTTTATTTATTTATTTATTTTTCAGAATTTTTAGGACCATTTTTTTCTGGCACGAACATAAGAGCAGCAAGAGTCTAGAATGTATCACATGTTTACTTCAGTCTTTGTCAGCGACTTTGTTACATTTGATTAATACTGAAATATATTTTAACATGTCTAGTTGCATTAAAGCAATTTTTATGAAGGTCAGTTACTTTATAGCTCATTCAAATTGTATGAATACAAACAGAATGTAGTTAAATGATAATAAAATTTATTATACTCATAATAATTTAAAACATTGCAGTTTCTTTTTATCACTGGAAGCAGCTTGTATGTCTTCGCTAATTAACAGTAAAAGGAAAAAGACCACAACAACTATCTTAGTCTTTATTTTGCAGTCCGCAGCAACTTTGGACAGCTATGATTACTTTAATTACAAAGTGACTAAATAAATTTGTCAGAATAGAGATCTTAGAATATTTCATAGAGGTCATGATTTCACAGAAGCAGAAAATTGATATAAAATAAATATTGTTTTAGAACTCAGGGTTGGTTTCCAATATATTTTAACATGTTTTACATACAGTCAATGAGCTGCAGTCTCTCTGAGTGCTTTTTAAAAAAAAATCAAATGCATGATACAAATCAAAAAGCTAATAAAGCCAGTTTAAACACAATTTTTGGGCAGAAAACACAACAAAACATAGATTTCTGTTAGATTAATTACACATGTATTTAGAGATACATTCCAGAACCCAAAAAGTTTTATGGTAGTGGCAGTCACTTCACGCTGTTCTTTCAGTGTTCCTTCACACTTGATTTAATTAATAAAAACACTGTGATGGTTGTTTACCAGCCAAAGGAGCAAAACAACAAAAACATTAAATGAATCAACAGACTTTCTTTACTTTGGACAGACACAAAGAAATGGATGAAATGATAAAAGGAAGTTGAAATGTTGCTGTGATAAATCCTTTCTATGATATCAGGGTGACAAAAGTCATCATTTTTTAATTAATATTAGTTCTACACGTGTTACATCATATATACTAAATCATTCATCACAACAGAGTGGAGCAAGTTTATTGTCCTAAATCTTTAAAGGTGGATGTTCCTCTGTTCAAAGACATTCACAGATCTAATGACACTAATTTGTATTATACAGAATGGAAAAGCTGGACACAGTGTGAGGTGAGAAGTTTATTTGGATAGTTCTACATTGTTTAAAAATAGTCTCTGTACTAAATCATTAAAATATACATTGCTTTAAAATGACATTTTCTTAAAATCTTTTATCATTCTTTCACAAATATAAGTTTATCTACTGACACACAATTAGAATCTAAATCTTCCAAATCTGCTTAAGTATGTAAAAAAGAAATGTTTTCTCATCTAGAATTTTTACGAATCACATTTGTATTAGTTAAGTGAAAGTAATGTTTTTAATCACTTGTTGCAAAACATAATTAGGCTTTTGGGAAAACTGTAACAATAAATTTGCTGTAGCCTTTAGCATGTACAAGACACCGCTGGCAGCTTTATAGAGTTTAATAAGTTTAAGACTCATACATGGCAGCAAACTTTCCTGGTAGTGGCAAAAAAAATGAAGCAGCACATCTCCAAGGCGAATCAGACATTTGAAAACTATAGCAGAGAAAAAATATTACTGCCAAAAATTTAAAGGAGGATTATCAATACAAACTATATGAGCATCACTGAACAAAGAAACAGCTTCATCCCTGTAAGCTTGCTGTAGTCCCTCTGACCAGAAAGCACATAACAGTGAACTGTAATGCAAGACATACATGAATAAGTCTGTAGAGTTCTGTGAGTCTGTTTAATGGACTGGTGAGATTAAACTAACTGTGTTGATCCATGAAATGAAATCAGTGTTATGTCTGCTGTAAGAAGGCCATCCCAACGCTTGAGCATGGTTTGTCCTGTTGTGTGTGTGTGTGTTGTTGGCTGTAGCTATAACACCTCTGAACACAATATGCCTGACGCTGTGAAAAGGAGGCAAGTGATGCAGCAATATAGGGCAAAAAAACCTTAATTGATGTCTAGGAGACATTACATAGAGAATATGGGATAAACTGTTCACAAGGATGGATGGATGGATGGATGGATGGATGGACGGAGGGACGGGTGGATAGATAGATAGATAGATAGATAGATAGATAGATAGATAGATAGATAGATAGATAGATAGATAGATAGATAGATAGATAGATAGATAGACAGATAGACAGATAGACAGATAGATAGCTCACACATGTTACATTCAAGAAAGATCAAGACAGGAATTGAACACATAAGCAAAACATTTGTAGCATCATGTGCTAAGCTGCAGAACAAACAGGCAGGCGATCTGACAAAACACACAGGACCAGCTTACGTTTCTTTAAAATAAAGCGACATCTGATACTCACAATGACATAACTGCCAGGAGCGTCGATTTACATTTGAAGAGAAAAAATTTACGTTGGTGCAATGGGGCCCCTTGGTGGTCACAGGGCCCTTATGCACATGCATTGTCTGCTTTTGCAAGAAATTCTTCTAGGGTGGAGGGATTTGATCAGCTGTACATCTACATATAGTGTATATACACACAGAGGAGACCTTTGCAAATACAAATATATTTACTGAAGCAATTATTTTCAAAGATTTGGAAGTTAACCACTGTAGGAACTGGGCCTTTCAGTTTTTAGAGTTTCAATCTGATGTCACATGTTGGGGAAAATTCTCTTCAGTTTCTGTTTAGTAACAATGGAGGCACTTTATAATCCTAACCTATTGTAATGTATAGTACATTGTGTAGAAGTTGCTAACAATCCCTTCTGCAACCTTCGATATAGTGACATTTATTTGCACAAGTAGTGCAAGTCTTTGTTTTATTATTCTGATCTAACGCTGGTTTTCACAGAATCAGGGGAAGTGGATTAATGGTTCCAATGAATTGAAGACTGAGAAATTGCGTATATTTAAAGTAGTTTGTGGAATTGAATCATAACCGGCGTTGGTCTTTCCACTTGTGAAGCTCACCCACGCTTCCTTTAAACCTGCTAATTTTAGACTCAGGGGTTTTGATCGGGGGAAACCAAGTATGTCACTGTTGCTCGTTCTTGATAACTGTTCTTGTCTGGATATTAACTGTATAAGACTGTTGTAAGGAAATAGCTGCTTTCGGTCTGAAACAGCTGGTCTGAAATGAAATTAAAATGCCTCTTAAAGTATAAAAAGATTTTGAAAAGCTCCATCTGTGTGATTTTGGCGACATTTTCCCCATGTGCCACACAAGTCACACATCGAGGATATACAGACAGGATGACGGCATAGAGGAGCTGGAAATGTTACTTGATCATATCAGCTGTATGTCTGTCGAGTCTCTCATGCATATCCCACATATGACAGGAAAGCAGAGTGAAGTCAGAGCCTCGGTTGCCCACGTGGAAACACTCAGCTCTGCCCTGTAGAAACATTAAAGAAAAAGAAAGTATCTTTTTCTCTAATGATCAAATATGCACACCAGGTTTTTTTCTGGTTTCCTCAATTAGTAGCTCGTAAAAGAATCAAAAGTACGTGAGGTTAAGAGTGAAGTTGATAAATATCTTGATAAAATTTTGTGCTTTATCCCGTCAGTTGAAGTTCAAGATAAGGATCCGCTGTTACTCTGAGCAACCTAAATATGGTGTTCATTTCTATGTGACGTAACAGACACACTTTCTGTCTCACAACGCAGATATTTTGACATTTGAACACAAAACATACACAAAAAGTAAAATGAAAGGGGAAACTTATAAAGGGACTCCTTTCCTAAAGTTGTAAGCCAGACAGAAGAAGTGAAGACAGATTGTGAATTTCCAGTATGCTGAAGGGGAAAGGGGGGGGTCCCCTGCTGAATCTCTGCTTCTTCCCCCACCTCCTCATGTACTTTCAACCCTTTCCCTTTAACTACTACATCATCTGTCTGTGTTGTCTTTTTCATCTTTGACACGCTCAAAGGAAGGTGATGTGCATGACAAAAAAAAAAAAAAAAAAAAAGAATCCAAAGCATGCAGCCAGCAAGTACAACCGCTGCTAATGTCAGTGCTGGAGATGGTGAGGTGGTTTGGAGGAAGGGTAGTGAGAAAGGATGGGGCGGCACCGTTCTTCTCAGAAATCGAACAGTATGACTTGGTTACTGGGTTACCACAAGCAAACACGGCAGGCAGTGAGATTCTGGGCCAGTTCAGAGGTGGCATCTGAGATATGTAACGAGGATTGTATGCAGGATCACAGTCATTTAGTGGAAGAAGGGTCTCTTTCAAAATCCCCTCTGATGACACTCCCATAACCGACAAACAGAAATCCAGATCATTTCACGACGCTGCACAGTCATAACGTTCGGCTATTGTACAGGTGCCTTCATGTGACAATAAAATGAAACTGTTTTGGCATTTATTTATATGCAATGATCACAGACATAAAATCTATTGAAAAGACATGAGAAGTCCTTAATTCAAGTTTAAAATGCTACAAAATTAATGACATGCTGAATATAGGACTTTCCTTCTCTATGAGTTCAACATTTGTGGTTTTTAACATCTTAGCTCCAAATTAAGAATCCTTACAACTACACAGTCAAAGTATAGTCCAGTGAAAAATATTAGCACGTCTTTGATGGGCTGGCGGAACATTCATACAGTTGTTAATAGTTTCCAGATGATATACCCTAATGACTTTGGTGATTTTCTGACTTTTCCTGCAGCGCCTTTGGGTTAATTTTGTAGATTTTGGCTGCAATTGTTGAACGGATTTTCATCAATTTAGCTTATGCATGTTCTCTTCAGAATGAAATGTCATCAAATCAATTTTTTAGTGCCGCTCAAGTGCCATTATTTATGTCTAATACTTTGTTTTATGATCAAATACCTTCAAAAGCAAGAACGTTTTTCCTCAGCCCCAGCCACATTTTGCTAATTAGCAACTGTTAGCATGCTAAGATAATGAACAGCAAATACCTGCTGAGCATCAGCAATGTTAGCATGTTAGCATGCATTTAGCTGAAGGATAGCTGTCTAAAGTATAGCCTCAAATAACTGCTACCATAGCTGTAAGCTAGTGCAATGTGTCCCAAATCCATAACACACAGGCCAATTAATTATAACCAACTTCTTAGTATGAAGTGTGGACAGGTGATGGAATAAAATATACTTGAACCAAACAGAAAATACAGTTGATTTCTGAGTGAGGTGTTGATGATTAATGTTCTTCCATGATGAAATATGCTAAGGAAACTGAGGAGCTGCTCACAGATGGAAAAAAAATGTAAATTTTTGTTTGCTGGTGATGAAAAAGCTCCAGAAAGATACTAGAGAGCAAAAAAATACTATTCATTCCAAAGATGGTGTTTGGTGAAGTTTAAGAGGTTAAGTCTGTTTAATTTTTTTATACACACTGCTTCAACAGTATAGCTTGACGACTGGTGTGCGGTAAATACTTTATAGAATTAATATATAGAGTGAATTTGGGTCACAGCTTCAGTCTCATTTCATCCTGCAAAGTCGAATCCTAGGTTGAGGTTAATGCTAATCGTGATAGGGGTTGTTCTTCACCAGACACCTAACATGTTAGCATTAGCTTCACTTTGGGAGATCTCACAGGGACTGAATGAACTGGAGGCTGCTGCTGGCACTGGCACAAGAAAGAAATTACCAACTGCTGCTGTGTTTAAGTTCTCTTTATCCATCAAACGTGGTTACTGAAGCAGTTAAAAAAGCTCTGGACAGTTAATAGAGTTTTGGCGTCACAGGCAGAACTCAAACTATCATTTATATCAACAGTCTCACATTCATTTATTGTGTGATTGCCTAAATTATCTACAGCTTTATTAAATCCATCTGATTCTCACATTTGAAATCCTTTAACATGAGTGTGAAGATGGAGACATGCGGCTTTTACATGTGATCAAACTTAGCTGCATCAAACGTCATATGTACGTCTTGAAATTACATATTTGAACTTTTAACTGAATTCAAAGTCATAAACTGCCATCCTCTATGTGTCAGCGTCTACTGGCATCATCATCTACGACATAACAGTAAATAACCTGGTTAAATCCTTGAAACATGTATTTATTTTCTCCCGTAGGCTGCATTTACATAAAACTTAAATGGCATTTTACTGCAAATTTGTTGCGTGATTTTCTCTTTCTTTTTAATAGTCATTCTGTTAGAAGGGGATTTTTACATGACTCACTCACAAGTATATAAAAGACATGTAAACCCACATGCTGGTTTACTGTTCGGTGGGAGAGAGAGAGAGAGAGAGGCAGACGGACGCAGACGAGCTGAGCAAAGAAGGAGAGAGGCACCGGTTGCTAAAAGAGGAAGTGTTGACGATGTGGAGACAGGTCAGTGGCTGCCTACCAACCATTATTACCAACACGCACACAGACTTACTTCCTGACAACAGCTTGACTTCGATTATTATCTTGATTCTAGACCAGCAGCACCTGTTACATCCTGTTGTTGCTCATAATGTCTCAGGGGGGATACAGCAGGCACAAAGTCCTTTTCTGTAAGTTCCAGCTGTGCCACGCCTGGACTTTTTCGATCTCTTAAAACTTGTCCAGGGAGCTGATTTAACTGCGTTCTTAATCTTTTTCAACAGACAATTTTGATTGTCACAGAGTCACACAGAGAAATATTGTGGATCTCTAATGAAACCAAACATGTCAGGCTAAGTTAAGCCTGAATTAAGCCTTGAAACCTAAGTTTTTTTAAGGGAAAACACATGAAAGGAGAGAATTGCTGTAAAAATGGCTCACTTTCTATATTTATTTTGTAATTAAAGAGACAGCTGCTTTGCTAAAGTAAGAAAAACAACAACAAATGATTCACCACAAACTGCTACCACAGTCTCTCAAAAAGGCTTTTCCAGTAAATGAAGAGCCATTTTCTTGTAATCCATCCTCCAAAATCTCTTCTGTCTCAGCTTAAACCTACTTTTCCACACAGCAGCAATGTATGCAGCTCAGTGGTGAATAAAACACTCTGTCACCCCCTGCAGGACACCATGCGCGGAGGCAAACATGTGAGTGACGGAGCAGCCTTCAAAGTCGAATCCCAGGTTGAGGTTAATGCTAATCGTGATAGGGGTTGTTCTTCACCAGACACCTAACATGTTAGCATTAGCTTCACTTTGGGAGATCTCACTTGGACTGAATGAACTGGAGGCTGCTGCTGCTGGCACTGATACGGGGAAGAATGACTCATGATGCAGCTGAGAAGTATGATGCATGAGCAGACACATAGTGAAACTTTAATGGACTAACTGTTGAGCCACATACACACTGTGTCACTGCTATTCTGTTCTCTGTTAAGATGCCTGTGTCTTTACACTCATAACATATCTTTGATTCCCATTTGGGACAACTGCTTTTTTTTTTTTTTTTAAAGTTACAGCCTTTTCATGCTTTTAAAGTCTTAAAGTCTAAGCTGGGCCTCTTCTCAGGCACCCCCTGCTTGCACTGACTTCACCTCTTTATGTTTCCACCGAGCATTGCTGAATTAAAAGAGATTTCATTTATCACACCAGCTCTTTATTTCTCCAGAGAACAAGCAACTCTCGGACATATAAGAACAATTTCCTCCGCAGTACATGCAATTACAAGGTCTGAGCCAAATTGCAGCAAAGGTCCATAAATCTGAGAAGAGGTCTGGGCACCAATAACAAACAAAGGAGTAGTTGTATTCCCATCTCATCCTATATTTAAGCCAGGTGCTGCACAGCAGGGACACTGGGGACACTTAAAACAAATCTTGCAGCTTTAATATCAGTCAAATATTTAGTTGAAGGTGATTTTTTTTTTACTATTTTTCTGTATCTAGTTTTGAATATTTCAGATTATGCAATATATCATGGGAATAAATAGTTTCCATAAGAGAAAACCTCATAAAAACTGCAGCAGTTAGAGTAAAAGGACAAAATAAGTCTCAATTACTGCTCAAGTGATCAATCCTTTTGCCAGTTCATCATCTGAAAAATTTAATTTGTATCAAATTGGCTTTATTCTGAGTTATACTGTATGCTTTTTGTTTTTACTTAATTGACGAGCTGAGGAGGGCTTCAGACAAAAAGATGGATTCACGCTGTTTTGCATGAGCTTGTGTTATGTTTGGAATCTGCCTGTAAATGTAAGTAGGAAGCTTGAATGCATGACAAGAAAATAAAATCAATCACAGACATCTGAGGCATGTGTGTCTGAAGTTTATTTAAGCAAAACCAAAAGTCAGACTTGTACAATTTTGTGTTTACACGAGAAAACATTTCTGCATCTGCGTTCTTCTGTGCGGTGCATGTCGAGGTTTAAATGAATTATAAATATGGAAAATGTTGCAGGCACTTTGAACACATCCGGCCCAGTCTGCTCCCCGACACAAACGCAGACACTTCTGTGCAGTTCAGCCGTTATTTGTGGTGCTTTAGTCTTGTGACAGAATCCCTGTGTAATCTTTTAAACCACTTTGTCATTAGTTCAGACTCCCTGAAAATGAGGGGATTACAGCCTTGGCTCCTTACATGCAGAATATACAGGAAAGAAAATCTCCCCATCCCAGTCCATCCACAACAAAGACTTTTAATGCATTGATCCATATTGACATCAAAGTCTTTACAAATAAAACATCATGCTCAGGATGTAGTGAAGAAGATTTCTAAGCTGTTTACAGTTTTAGAGAAGTAGTTTTTGTAAGAAGTGTTGGTCATCTGTATGACCTGATCTAATTACAGTCTGTGTGTCCTGGATAGAGAAGGTTCATTTAAGGAGATCTCTGAATCACAGCTTTCACTCTTTGTATTCCCCCAAAACACTTGGATTTCATTGAACAAAATTCCCTCATATTTATTGTAAAATCACACAAAAAGTGTATAGTTCTACATGTCAACCGTAAAAACAACAAGCCAAAAGTGCAAACATCCACATCAAAAATCAGTATTTTAACAAATTAACAATGATAATTAGCAATGTGTGCCTTTACAATGTCTGACCATTAAAATGATGCAACTCTTACTGTATTTATCTCATCGAAATATAGTTTCTTTACAAATGGACTGAAAATGGTAAGTATTTCTTAAACTATTATTTTACTCACCTTCCCTATTTTGTTAAATTACAAGTGATATGTAGTAAAAATCAAAGATAGAAATGTGTAAGAAATGGTAATTTGTTCTTTAACAATGTGTGACCACAAAATGACACAGTTTAACTGTTTTTAAATCAGCAAAAATATAATTATTTTGCAGATATTTGTTGCTATTTTGGCAGTTTTTACAGGTATTAAACATTCCAGTATTCCAGGACTATTTTTTGGCAACCTTGCTGCCAAATTTCCCTCTTTTTTAATTTTTTTTTTTAACGCCATATTTTCTTTCTGTCTGTCTTTTTTCATCATGCGGTTAATCCACTCAGAAGGATGAAAACTTTAATTTGGATCATTTTTGTTCTCTGAATAGGATTGGTTTTAAACTTTAACTAAGGAATGTATAAAGAAATGGTTTTTTTTTGTTTGTTTTTTGTTTTGAGTGTGGCAAGATATAAGCCATACCTTTATTTTAAAAAAGAAAAGAAATATTCTTATTGCAAGGTATAGATAAAAAAGGTATCATTAAAGGCAGTTCTGAGAAAATAATCATTATATAATCATGCACACTGAACAAGAGAAGGTTTCTAGATGCACAAAAGCTCATATTGTGCACAAAACATCTTCTAGGCTGGTGGTCAAGTCAATTTTCTTCATGTAACCCAAAATAATAAATTTTCAGAAGGGGCTTAACTGTTTGTTTATCCTTGGACCCTCATATGATAAAAATCAACAAACAAGCGAAAAATACCAAGAAAAAAAGCTGTAGATAAAACATTAGCCAACAGAGGCTGTTTTTTGGGAAAAGAAGTTAAAAAATAAGTCAGTATTCAACAGTTTCTACAGATATGATACTTTAACAGCTGCTTTTGAAAGGTTTTGAGGTGATAAAAACAATCTTTATCATTTACACACAATAAATAAATAAAGCTTTTTTTAAAAATCCTGGTGTGTATGCTGATGTGAGGAAAAAAAAACATGTACCAATCAATGTGCCAAAGAGCTCCGGTCTCTGTTACGCATGAGCCAGTAGCCTGCATGGGCGGACCGGTCAGTCAGCTGATGACTAAAATGCTCCACACAATCTCTGTCCTCAATACATGGATTTCGTCACACGGATGATTTTCTAGCCAATTACGCACAATGTGGAAGATTTCACACAAGCGCAGCAGCAGCAGGAGGACTCGCTGCTCGTTGGGATCTCGCTCAGGAATGTGTCCTCTGCGCGCACCTGGAGACATGCAGGGGCGACACGTCTCAGCCGCTTTCCGCTCTGGTTTATGATACCGAAGCCTCCTGTGATGGGGAGAAGCGCATGGAGCTGCGGTTCCGTGATCCTGCTGGCCGTCATCTGCTCGTGTCGTGCAGCCACTCTGGAGTCCGTCCACTGGAGCAGCTCCAACGCAAAGTAAGTGGATGAATCCTGATTGCGTGCAACTTTGTGCAGCTGCTGTGTGTGTGCAGGTGTCACTTCAGTGAGGAAGTTTAAAGAGAATCCAACAACCCTCTGAGTGCAAATCAAGTGCTCCAGTTTCAGCTGAAGCTTTAGTTGATTAATTGATTAATTGACAGACAACTGCTGAATGACAGTGTTGACATTCCCCATGTGTGGATTTGTTGCTGCTTTGTTGCATTATAAACTGAACAGATTATTATTTCCTCAAGTAAACAATGATTTTTGATCTACATAATGTTAGAAAATAGTTCAAATCACAATTTCCTGAAGCCCAGAGGGACTTCTTCAGATTGGTTGATATTCAGTTTGCCATGGCACAAGACAGACTAAATCCTCACAGAAGCAGGCAGGATGCTTAAAAATGGCTCAAAGGATTACTCACTCACCAAAACTAGTTGCTGAATAATTTCCTGTTGATCCACTAATCAATGAATCTTTTCAGCTTTAAAATTGAATATCTTCTGGGGTTTTTTTTGGCCTATTGCTCAGAAAAAACAAGCAATTTAAGGCGGCACCCTGGGGGATTTTTCTGAAAGTAAGAGGGGCAATTTTTGCACATTTTTTTTCTCCTGATTTCTAATCCATGATTCATCTCTAAAGATGTGAGAGAATCTACAATGAAAAGATGTTGCTGAAAAGCTCATATTCCACTGTTGAAGTGATGCTTTAGTCTGTGTTGTTTAAGTTGATTATTTCCCTGTTTTACCCACCTGTCACCCTCTTACTTACAGGTTTGCTCCAGGTCAGGGTCTGGTCCTGTATCCTCAGATAGGGGACAAGATGGACATCGTGTGTCCTCGCGCTGACGTTTCCTCCGGGGGAAAGGAGGAGTTCTACAGAGTCTACCTGGTCTCCAAAAGTCAGCTGGCGAGCTGCACCATCGACAAGACAGACACACCCCTGCTGAACTGTGACAAGCCTCACCGGGATGTAAAGTTCACGTTCAAGTTCCAAGAGTTCAGCCCCAACCTCTGGGGTTTGGAGTTCCTCAAGGGGAAGGACTATTACATCACCTGTGAGTTGGTGAAGCAAGCGTTTCAGATGTTCATATGCAGTGCGAATGAACATGTGCAGCGTCAAAAATCAGTGGGACGGACAGACGAGCTGCTGGTTGTAGCTGGTGGAGCAGCGTTTGAGCCAAAGCTAGAAACTGTTTTTTCAATTTTTCGTAGAGAGGAGGCCTGCATCCCCGGCTCCCTCTCAATTTGTCAGTTTGCGTGAGAATCAAAGAAACGTGGCCTCGTTATTGGGCTGCTGTCGGTTGAACCAGCATCTTAGTGGCAAGTGATGCATGAGATAGAGAGCAAGTCTGACCGTGTAGCCTCACCCACCTCGCCACACTCTGACAGCACACTTCGCTCTGGCAGGCCAGTGTGATTCCAAGGGCTTACATGCCCCAAATCACACAAGGCTTTTACAGCATCAGGCAGATTTGATGGGAGCTTTCATGGCAACGTGGCTTGTAGCCTGTGAGATGTTATCTGACCTAAATGCTGCTAACAAGTCTACGTGTGTGAGTGACAGGGGTGAATGAGAGGTCTAGTTGTGTGTGTGAGTTCTATATGAGTTTTTCATTAGTTAGTGCAATGCTTGTGTATTTGTGTCTTTTTTTATACCCGTGTTGCATCTAGAGCTTAAAATGGTTATTTAATTTCAGTTTCTAGTTTATTAAGTGGAACCTAGGTAAATTTAACATAGCCTAATGCAACAGTTCTGCAATTAATCCTCTCTTCATGAAGGTTATGATGTTCCGTTTTTGTCTGAACTGTTTTAGAGATTCGTCTTTGTGGTCCTTTTTGGAGGATAAAATGTGTAGTAATGTGGTCTCTGAGGTTTTTTGATGACCATTTCTACTTGTTCTCTTACTTTTTTTTAATAAAATGCAAAATCAAGTATTCTTTGCTTCGGTCCTAGTTGCATCTGTAGTGGCTTTCATGGTGCTGTGATTATGTACAGTATATGCAACATAATTTGTGCTATGCGCTGCATTTCCTCACATAAGTGATGCAACATTTAGCAACTGGCTAAACAGTCCGCAAAGAACTTATAATGAACCTATGCACTGCTTGATGATCTCAAGAAAACTTCCAGATATAATGTTTCCTTCTTCTCTCTCTGTTCACCAGCCACCTCTACAGGCTCTCTGCAAGGTCTGGATAATAACAGCGGAGGGGTGTGCAGGACCAAATCCATGAAGCTGGTGCTGAGAGTCGGCCAGAGTAAGCGTTTTGTGTTTATGTGTGTGTGTGTGCCAGCAAGTGTATAAAGCCAGGAGTCTGGATAACGGTGAGACGGACACAGCTGTATCTGACAAACAACGTTGAAAGAATTGTTTTATTCATGATATTATACATTTAATGCAATAATATCTCCTTCTCTCTTGAGTTAGTGAGTAGTTGGATAATCTCAATCATCCACTCATTCTCTTGAAGAGAGGTCGCCGTCATGAATTATTTCAAATCCCTAATTCAAATCACTGGCAGCTTAAGGCCACCAGTATTATCTTGCATGCGATCATTTAAAACAGCTGTGGCAGTCAATACTCTTTTATTCGTATTAACATCAGAATAGCCAATGGTCCATTTTTATCATTTTTTGCTCTTATTACATGCATTAAATTTTAATAAAGCAGGCCTACATGTTCTCTCCTTCCTTACTCCAAATGCCCTGAGGACAAATCACTGTGTAATACAATATTCACAGGGAAACATATCATTATGTTACTCCTATCAATACCACTTTCTAATGGTGAGATGAATCATTCCACTTGCACCCTTATACGAGAAGAAACGAGAAGTTACTGCATGTTTGTTTAGAAATGTGTTGTATCAGAGTGAGTTTCTGTGTTTCTGCATGTTTTGCTGAAAACCCTTCAACTCTGAATCTATTTAAAGGCCCAAAATGTAATTTTTTGACCTTAGAAATGTGAAATATTATTTCTATAAATTATTCAAGAGCTTGAGAGGAAGGAGCAGCATTTCGTGTGCTTCTCAACTGATCATAACTGAAAATATTGGGCTGTTTTCCAGCTGTGCTTACAAACAGCAGTGGTGTAAACAAGCCTTTCGCAGCAACGGAAAACATTAATAACTCAGATTTAGTTGTAATCTTGTTTTAATCTCTACATATATTAAAAATCCTGTCAGTTGTGTCAGATTTGGATTCACACATTTTGAAACTGAAATCACGCCAGAAGTGATGTGAGTAAAGTCAAATGAAGGCCGGTTTTAGGTGAATGATGGTGCGCTGAAGCCAAACTTAAAAGGTTGCAGTTTAAAGTGAGCTGTCTGGATGGAGACTGGAACATGTTGATTAATGTGTGTTGTCCTCATGGATCAATAACTGAAAGGAACATTTTGTTTAGTTTATTTGCTGCTTTCTCAAAGGCCACAGCATGTGCATCTATTGCAAAAGATTTCTTGGTCGCATTTGGATGGGAAACTGCTCGGTGCCACTTAAAACGTGTTAAATGCAGTTGTTCTGTGATTTGTGTTGTTCTTGATCCTTTTTTGGAAGCTTGTTTATTGTCCCTTCAACTCCCATCTCACTCCACTTAAAGAGGCACTGCAGCAATTTAGACTGAACTTTTACAAAGCTGATGCTTAAAATAATAGAGGTAGAAGAACAATTCTGATCCTTTAATCAAGTAAAAGTACCAATAAAGCAATATTAGAGTTTTATTATAATGGGTCCATCAGTGTATAAACAATGGTTTACTGTTGTAGCTGGTAGAGCCAGATTTATCTAAGTTATGTACAGTTAAGTATTTGTCCAGTGGTTTCTAAGAGTCACAAGACAAACTTGATGAATCCTGAGATCATCAATGGAGATATGAGGAAAATGATCTATTACACAACTCTGCTTTAAGTTTTCAGACTTTGAATTTTTGAATCAAATTTTAGCTTTTTTGTGAACACTATCGAATTATTTGACCTCTCTGAGCCTCTTTAGCTTAAACCATATTTGAGGTTTAGTGTAGAAATCTGTAGCATGAAACGTGTCCCAACTGCACACAGGTTTAAAGGGTCAGAAGCCAAAAAGGCTGGAAACTAATCTTAAACAACACAGTGTATTTCATAAGCTTGTTCTTCTTTATGGAAAGTCTTAATGGGATGAGTAACGGCAGCGATTAGAAATACACGTTTCCTTCTTAAAGGTGGTGAACTTTCTTCAAATTTCTGTGACACTTACTTTGAAAGAATGTGCTCACTTCCTTACTTTCTACCACATTTGGTAACATACAGAGAAAAAAGCCCATCAAAATCAAAGCACAGGCTGCTTTGATTACTTAAATGCCCTCATTTGATGTATTTTTTCTCTGACTTAACAACACTCCTTCCAGAGTCACAGAGGAAACTATACATCTGTAAAACTTCTCATGTGGATTTTGAAAAATTCCTTTTAAGAAAAAAAAATCAGGTAAAAAAAAAAATCTGAAATGGCTGCATTCGGTTTTGCGTTTTACCCCTGTAGGTAGAGAAAGCGAAAGCATGAGATTTTCCAGACAAGAACCGAAATGAGAGTCCCAGTAATGACTCATAACCTAACTTTTTGTGGTCTGATTTGGTTAGAAAATGCTTTCTCTCTCCTTTTCCTGTGATGCATTTCCCCCAGAATGACTGTTGCAAATGAATAATTAATCCAAAAAAAGAAAAGAAGCTTTGATTGTGAGCGACTGACATCAAGCACTAATGATTTACTAAACATCGTTATAGTTTCAGTAGGAACATTTTCACATAACCCCACCCACACAGTGAAACTGAAGAGGATGCATGGTGCTTATATCCATATGTTTATATTCCAGACTCCTCAGATCCACCTTCAACACTTCAGGAGTCCCCCACCAGATTCCCACCCACACGACCGAAGTCCAAGGCCAAGGACGCCTCCACCAAAGAAAAGGATATAAAAAGTAAAGCCGGTACGGACACCAACCAAAAATACTGCCTGCAGATTTGTGAACAATAGTACCCGGTGGCATTTGACACGGATTTTGCAACCTTTAGAATTAAAGGACGATAATTTAGCTGCACAGTCAGCCCTGGAATAAATCTAACCTTCAAGAAAGTGCAGGAGTGTTTGCAGCCTTGTTAAATTTTATTTTGCTAAACTGCTAAGTTCCTGTTTTGTCCACTACATTTCTGAGTGGGGTCAGGAAGGCACCCAGCTTAGAATTATTTTATGAGTTTCAAACCACATAAAAAGTCAATAAAATACATTTTTTATTTTTTTAATCACATTTACCTTCCCTCATTGAAATAATGTGTAAATTTGTGAATATATTTAGTTAAAAATAAATCTGCTGGACACAAGATATGTATTTGAGTGTCTTGAAAAGCGCCTTATTGTTATTATTATTATTATTATTATTATTATTGTACTGTTAACTTGCATACTGGACTATAACTGATGTCCAAACTAGTTGTGATGTGAGAAAATCATTCTGTAGAGGGGATTTAAACTTTATTGCTGTGCACAGTTGTAATAAATTAATTTGTGATTTTAACTTTCTTTACAGAATAATACATTAAAGGGGTATTTTAAAATGCTTCAAAAATGGCTGCTAGTCTGCTTGATTTGAGCTAAATGGGCTAAAACATCCAAAACACTAATATAATCCTTTGAAGAAGGAGCTATCTGGATTTCAACTCGTACATGTTACCATTTTGCTCCTTTAACCTCCTGTTCTTTAGCGGTGTATTAATCTACAGACAGAATGACCTTGAAAAGCATCAAACATGAGCACAAAGTGTATCCAAGTCGAAATTACAGTGGATCAGGAAAACTTCTGATTTGTTCTCAAACCTCCCGTGATTATGACTCCCGGTCATCTGCCAGAAAAAGGCACCAGGCTGTTTACCAGTATGACACTAAAGATTACAACATATTCTCTGGTGTCCGGCTTTGAAAGCATTTTTTTCATGTTAACGCACACTGATCAGGCTGTAGCAAGGCATGAACTGAGTGAAATTGTTTTTAAATCTCTGTGTCACATGTCTCCCGATTTCCTTCCTCATCTCTTTTTTCCTTTTCTTTTTTTTGCTGTCTCTCCCACATGACAGATGCAGGACAAACCAACCCCAGCTCTGAGTCGGGACCTTTGGTGTGGGTCGTCTCCGGGTGTGCAGTCCTCCTTCTGGTCATTGCGGTCGTTCTGGTCGTGCTGTGGAGGTACCATCAGCGCCACTGCGTCCCAGATAGACAGCAGTCTGCCTCGGTGTCCCTCAACACTTTGGCCGTGCCGAAGCGGGACAGCATCAGCAGCGACAACAACGGCTCAGATCGCAGCGATGTCGTCTTTCCTCTGCGGCCTTCTGACAGCATGATCTGCCGTCACTATGAGCGTGTGAGCGGCGACTATGGGCCGCCTGTGTACATAGTTCAGGAGATAATGCCCCAGAGCCCCACCAACATCTACTACAAAGTCTAACGTTTGCTGCTTTGTTGACAGACAACATGGTGGTGATCATAAATTTCTGCAACTGTGGACACACTCAGTCTCCAACACAATACTTCCACGGATGTCAAGTACGAAGAAACATGTGGAGCTTATCTGAGAACTGTGCTGCCCTGATCATATGCTTTACACATATGTCGTACTACTTTGTTTACCGAAGAGACAATCAAAGAGAAAACTGGTGACATCTCATTTAGTGATTGTGTTCTGTTTGTTTCATGAGATATGTTTGAAAGAAAATTTGTTTATAAGAAAAACAATAATTTCTCACTGCCGCTGACACGTGGCAGCTTCAGATGTACAGTAAATATGTGTATTTTATTTAATTTATTGATAAATGGGGAGAAAAGATTGATAGTAGCACTCCAAGACACTAAAATTTAGTGGCACCTAAAGAAAATTCACAGTTTGAATTGTGTAAACTTTGGTTGAAAATGCTGCGAAGTGAAATGAAAATCGTGATTTTGTGGCTTTTATTAAAGAAAAACTGTTTCAAGGGATTCCACATTCATTCTTCTGTTACTAGTTTTGAACAAGCATCAGTTTTCTTAAAAAATGTCCTTGACTCAAAGATAAGTAAGATGTTAATACTGTCTTCATGAAAACAGTGAGACAGACGGGGAAAAAGAACAGAACGCAATGATTAAATGAAAGTTTGAATCAGAATAGTTGTTGATAAATCCCCAGACGCTCCCTCAGTGTTACACATGGTTACAAATTACTATGCAGAACAGTTTAGAATGACTTTAAACAATGGTGAGTCACAGCTGCACAACTTTTTTGCATACTTTGTATCGTTGAGACCATTACAATACTGCTGAACAATTACAGCCACCACATTAAATTAAAAAAACACTTTGAGACATTTGTTTTGGTGTGTGCTCTATCTGTGCTTTATGATGTTCTTGTTCTAAAGTCAGAGCTTTTGGAGTGTTTTTTTTTTAGTTGTTGGATGCATTAAAATTAGGCATTGAGCAAGTCTCGTCATTACGCTTCTAATGGTTCTCCTGGGATAGTGACTGTCATTCTGCATTTAACACCGTGATGAGTTTTAAACCGCATCTTGTACGGTTGAGTGGAAACAAAACTGACATGAAGCAAGCTACTGTTTCATACAGTTTATCGGTAAATGAAGAGTTACCTTGAATATTTTGTTACCAGTCCAAAAAAAGCAGAATTTAGAGTAATCTTGTTTATGTAAGGACAAAAAAGAAAAAAGAATCTATATGTGCAAAGAAACATGACAAAAAAAAATCTCCTTTCTGATTCAACCTGAACTTCTCACTCATGGAAGCATCAGCAACAGTTGAAGACCATCCTTGCAGGTCAATAAATATGAGTATAAAACTATCCGTAAAGGTGAAGAAAATCTATCTCCGTAAAAACACTCGGCGTTTAATTGTTCCTCGGTCTCTCCTGTGGCTCAGAGCGAGGCATCCGTGGGTGAACATGTTTCATGCTCCTTCAGCCACATCATGCTGCACATTTTCAACCTGTCAGCTTCCATGAGCTTCCTCTCCACCAGGGACACTGTTGCCTCTGAAAGCAAGATGCCAGACCGGAGGATTTTCAGGACATGTGCTCCGTGTGTCAAACAAGGAAACTACTCAGCTAAAATTAAACAGGTTCTATGCTTTTTAAAAAAAAGAATAAAAATTTGCAGCCTTACTGGTCGCCACTTTTACATCATGTTTTTCTTTTAGGTTCATATATGAACTCCAGTAACAGAGCTGCAGATGATGGACGGCCTCATTTTTTTTTTGTCCTGCAGCGAAATGTAATTTCCCCTCTGGCAAAAGATGTATTTAAAATATCGGAGGGAGAATTAATAGAAAATGTGTCAAAGACAACTTCATTACTACTTTCTATAATGGACTTCTTTAATAAAGCCGACCAGCCTAAACCACTCCTTTTTTGTTCAGTTGGGATGCACGTTATATCCTGACCTATACTCCAAGAAGCCACATTGCATCTGAGCCACACTTTGAAGGACTCGCACACGGCTCCAGTGTCTTTCTACATTGTGAAAAAAAACCCAATATAACGCAAATTAGCTTCTGACTCTGGAACACTGCGGATCGCGTCCGTTTGTCTGTGCTCATGTCTTCCCACCCCCTTGCTTGGAGTGATCCCTGCTCTTGTGAGATGTTTTTTGTCCTATGTAAAGCGTCACAGCTGAATGGACCGTGGTCGGGCGAGGTGAGTTCAGTTGACCTCGGGGTCACGCTCAGACAATGGTGGCCAGGCTTCTAAAGGAAGAACAAAACAGAGACCCCCGTGCTCATGGCCCCTGTTGTGGGAGGGGCTTGAATATGGTAGGCCATTTTAGGAAAAAAAAGGGGGGTAGAAGTGGTGCTGCAACGGAAGGGATGTTTTGAGTCTTAAGTACGAGTTTGTAGAAGCCAAGTGCTGCCAATGTGATGTTAGGAAGGTGTTTGTTCATTTTATGGCGCAGAACAAACAAAAATGGTACTTTCCCTTCATCTATACCCCAAATATCACCAAGCACAATATGAAAAGTGTCCCTAAAATGCTTCTGGAGCTGATACCTGCTTTTGGTGGAGAAGTCTTTTGCCATCATTTGTGCACAGGGCTGCAAGCGAAGGGGGGAGGTCCAATAAGGAGAGGAGAGCCTTAAGCTTTTATCTGACCCCATGGGACGATGTGAAGTCTACAACCTCCCTGTGTCCTCCACCCCCCACCTCACTTCCATATGCAGAGGAACTACTGGCTTTGTGTGGGGGGTTGGGGGTCACGACGGAGCGTTCCCACTCCCACAGTGTGCCCGGGGAAGTGGAGAGGAACAACTATTCTGGTTTGCAGGGTTTTTCCAGTCATTGGTCAGTCAGAAGAGGGAGAATTAAGGCTGGAATAAAACACACACGTCTCTGTCTAAGGAAGTAGAGTTTAGTGAAGCATCACACTGAGTTTTTACAGTAAATGTTAAACTTTTTCTAAACGGCTAGTCACAAGTGTCTTTTCTCTGGATCACTGCAGGATGTGAAAGAAGATTTTTTTGGGGTGTTTTTTTCTTGCAAACCAGCTCCAGAAACTCCAGTGATAGGGAAGTGGCCAGTGCTTCCTCTTACAGTTGAAAAGCAATCATGTCTTTATAGTACAGTATTCAGTTTGCTAGTTCCCTCTGCTGGCAGGCTCCTATACTGTCTCACGCTCATATGTTAGTGTTGCACAGGATCCAATATATTTCATCAGATCATAAGAAACCTGCATCAGAAGAGAGTATGTTCTTCAAAATGTATGCCGCTTTCTGCACATGTGCCATGAAGCAATTAAAACACAAAAGAATCAGTCAGCAGAGTCAGTCAAAAACGTCACGCTGAAATCTGAGAGGTAAAAACTTTTTTCATGCATATCATCAAACCCCCACTAGATTCTTATATGGTTCAGTTTAAAGGGGGGAAAAGGCGGCAATGAATTTGGAAGCTTCCAAAGTTAAGGTGATCATCCCTTATCTGTTGTTTCTTAGTTACCAAATCCATTGTGTTGCGTGATCCAGAAAAGCACCTCTGTAGCATTGTTTTAACTGTATTTACATGTTTCTATTGCGAACAAAGATGACATTTGAATATTTTTTGAATTTCTTTACTTTTTTTTCGATCTTAAAGCTGCAGTGGAAACTTGTACCTGTAGTTTTTAGTGCTCAAAGGAGGAATTAAAACCTTTTCTCTAGAAGAACAGTGGAAAAAGAGAATGATTTTACTTACTTTTGATTTTAAAACTTTGTGTAAAGTTAAGAGGGCAAATGTCTCTTTAATGGGACTGCGAACACCTATAAAATGTGTTGTTCTTTGTCATAATTTTATTATATTTTTGATATTTTTTTTTACTATAAGCAATTACTGACCCCAGCTAATGCAGTGGAGCAAAAAGAATCACAGTTTCCCTTTGCAAAATAATGCAATTAGTTTAAAATGAAAATATTCATAAAGGCTCACAACTGCACCCAACACTGCTGAAGAAATTCTACGTAATTATTCTACTCTTGAAGCAGCTTTAAACTACTTCCAGCTGAACATGATGCAACAACAAAGGTGGTGCAACTTGAGTTAGAAAATTGGATTCTTCAGTAAAAAGAAAAGGATGTAAATCATGTAAACAAGTGAAATTATCTTTACGATTTTGTCCGATGCATGTGCAAATTCAAAGTCCTCATCTTTCGGGTCATAAACATATGAGAAAAGACTGAACATTAAGAGTTTGCGAGCTTCTGTTCAATAAAACCCACTTGAAATGAATTGTGCACAAATTATGGGGATTTCTGTGAAAGCAGAAAAGCAGGTCAACCTTTTTTAAATTTCATACATTCAAATGGATCCAATTTTTAGGCATTCAGAGAGATCAAACTTTTAACTAGAGGCAGAGAAGCTGTGGAGTGCTGGGTCTGGCTCCTACATCCTGTCTGAGGGCCCCGAAATTGTTGCAGCACTCGGCTGCTCTTCTGGTGTGGTTTGATGCCTTCGGTTGTGAAGTCGCTCCGACATCCAGACGTTTTTGTTTTTAAATCTGAGAGGAAAGCAGGACCAGGGGAACGAGCTCTGTGTGAGAAGTGACGTTTTACGAACCTCAGTGACTTAAAATGAATTTTGAAATCGAAGATCTGCACTTTTCATCATTTGGAGTTTTGTAATTAAAGAACTGCTATATTTTGTCTTGAACTATTTTGAAGGCAAACAGCGAAAAACATTACTCTCACACACAAATGTAAAATAGTTTTCTTAAGACATTTATTTAATTACTAATTTGTCTGTTTCATTTTGAAACTTCATTTATTGTCTGTTTTAACTATCAAAACATTAAATTCTTATTTGAGTAGTTTAGAATCATTTTCTTGGAGATTGTTTTTAGTAAAAACTGCACTAACAATTTTTGTGGACAGTCTAGTTGTAGAGTTAGTTCAAACTAATTAAGTGAAGTTAACCATGGGCAGATAGTTTAGATTTAAACTTAGAACTTGTTGTTTTGTCACAATAAATTCATTTAAAATATGAAGAAAACTAACTTTTTCATAAAAGTTTGTCTTCTTAAAAGTTCAATAAACTAATCTGGCATTACTGTTAGCCTGTTTTTACTTAATGAACTAAATAAAGTTGTTTTTGAAATCATAATTCTTTCTGTCCTTGAAATTAAAAACAACTTTATTTTTATCCTTCTGCTTACAACTCAGAGAGTCTGGAATGGATCTTTTATGTAGTTACACATATATTCTTTGTTGCTGGTTTATAAATTGCTTGTAGTTATTATTGTTTCTTTGTAGAACACATTGAACCAAGTAAACTGAATTTTGTGTGTGTCTTTAAAGGTGGTTCCAATTTATAAAGCTACTGCACTGTAAAATGTTTAATTTCCAAATGATCTTTTTTTTTTTTAAAAGATGCATTTTTCTGTTTTTCCTCGCTGACAAAAAGTTAATTCGTTTATTTACACGAGCTACAAGTCAAAAATGGGAAAAAACACAGTGTAGGCTAATTTTAATGGGGCAGCAACAGGTTAATTAGTCGCTTTGTTTTTGGATTTAATTCATGCAAAACACATAAAGAATCAAATGTGGGCACTAGGAATTAGCTCTGCAATTTGGCGCTATTTTTTTAATTTAAAATAAATAAATCAGTGGTGTGACATTACATATATGTTCGTTGTGGTGTACAACTTGCATTAAATGCTGCTGTTCCCCGTAATGCGTGTGTTTAAATGAGTATTAATGGTGCTGAGAGCCGCAGAGATCCTGCTTGTTTCCCTCTCCTTCCCCGGGAGAGGTGGAGGCTGTTTGGTTGGAGATGTGGGTCGGAAGTACCGTAGTTTATGTATGCTAATAGGGGAGTTGGGGGTTGTAGCTAGATATTTACGTTCAGTGGGAGCCGCCCTTCATTCACCCACATGGTTACCAACTGGTCGCCTTCGCGCCACTTTCCTAACCCCGCAATCATTTTTAAGCAGCGTATCTGGGCCATAAATTGACTCCCGATCGGCTCGGATTTCACTTTACGTTCCGTTTTTGTCCGCCGGTAGAAAGTTTTCGGGATAGTTACGTATTTATTTGTCTCTTTTGTCGGTAAGAGACTACACGGCAGCCCAAGCAAGTGAGCGAAGATGGTGGATTTCGGCTGGTGAGTGTCTACCGAGCGCATGTTTATCGGCAAGGAAGTCAGGTTTTGGGTTATTTTTTAATCTCTGTTTTGGTGAATGAAACCCCAAACGGTGTGTATTCCGACTGTTTTTACGTGTCTTCGTGTGATGCCGGCGGAGGGGATACGCGAAAATAAACGCATAAATGATATGTTGGCGATGAAAACAGTGTAACGTGAGGCGCATGGCAGCCCCCTCGGCTCCACCATTGAGGGAATGAGGGAGATTTGAAAAGCTGCTCGGAGGTTTCTCCGCTGCGCTTTAGCAACTAGTTGGAAAATATCCGGCCTTTCGGCAACAAACCCCGAGTTGGTACAAACATACCGGGCAGATATTTGAAAAGTTAGTTTGTAAATCTGGTCAATTTGCTGCTCGGTCTCGAGTGCAGTGGTGTGTGAGTTAAAGTGCCCCCCAGAACAAAGCAGCAGCACATGGGGCAGTTTTAGGCCGCGCGTTTTAGCTTAGCTAGCTTAGCCTAGCCGCATAAACTTAAGAGTTGTTTCACCAAGTGGCCCCAAACATAACATTATTAAGGCGGGAGAGTTAGAAAGATTGGGGTTAGACGGCCAAGCTAGCGGGACAGATGTGCCGTTCGTGTATTTTTTTCAACGTGTGCTCGTTTGTTGTTGGCTAATGGCTAATCAGTGTCGTCAAACTCAATCCCAGTTTTATTAGCTTGCGAAGCGGATACAAGAACGAGCCAAGTGTTTTCACAGAAAGCACCGCTCCTGTGCCGTTTCCACTGGTCGTTTTGGGGAAACAGAAGCCGCTGTTTTGCCATGTTTTCGTGAGGCTAGCAGCAACAGCAGCTAAGCTACCTGCTCGGGCAGCGCTGCGCTCGGCTGCTGTTTGCTGCTAGCCTCCGCTCCCACACGGACGGTAGCCTTGTTTTCTAGGACGTCCGAAGCCGCGAGCCGTGGCTTCCCCTGTGGACAAACGACACGCAGCGGCGGATTTTGTTGATGTGCAACGCCACATTTGCGTTTAGCTCTGTAGATTTTTTAAAGTCGTTTATGCTAAGGTTGGCGCACTTCGAGGCGCCATGTTAAAAAGGTGGGGGAGGGGTGAACAACAGTGGTCGGTGCGCAGGCGCTGCCGTGTCGCAGAGAACGCGGGCCGCAGGTTGTGTACTCATTCATGTTTTCACTGACCTCGTGCTGCTCAAATGCACCAAAACATGTTGTGCCGTAACAAAAATCGTGTGGTTATCGATTAACCAGCGGTGGTGATGCACAGCTCTGATGGAGGGAAAAGCCAAAACCACGTTTTAGATTTAATTGCAAGAAATCCGTTACACGTGCGCACACATCAACCTGCATGTTTAACTTGTTGCAAAGTCTTACTCATTGCTTAATCATCAATCCTGTGTGTCGTTTTTCCTCCCCTTCCCGGTTCCAGATCCACCATGAGGAGCAAGTCCACCACACGGTCACGGAGCAGTGTGACCATCTTCCCCCGTGGAGCTGGAGGGGCACTGATGCTGTAATCCGTCCGTGTATTGTCAAAGTGCTTACAGTGCAGGTAGTACTATGTAATACCTACTGCAGTGGAGGCACTTACAGCAATACCCCGACACTGATGTGCATATGTTTTGATCATACATGTCATTTTTGAAGTACTGTCTTTGTGCTAAGGTGCATCTAGTGCAGATAGTGAAATAGACTAGCACCTACTGCCCTAAGTGCTCCTTCTGGCATAAGGGGCTGTGATATGCGCCACCAGACCATTTTTAATCTCTAATTGGGCCCAAATATCTTGCAGTTCTCTGCTAGTTTTGCATAGTTGCACTACAAGAATAGATGAGTTGTGCAAATCTATGCAAAACTGTTGGTGGCCTGCTTGCTCTCCACCTGTTTAGATTTTTGGTTTTGGGGGTGTCACATCCACATCGATATTTGATTGCATAATACATCAATAACACTGTTTACAAACCAGGAGTATTTGCCAGTTCTCATCCAGTGACCTCAGTTTCAGCAGTACTAAAGTGCTTATAGTGCAGGTAGTGTTTTTTTCCTATCTACTGCAATGTAAGCACTTGAAGTTCTTCTAACTGCATCTTTCTGAAGCCGGACTTGTTTAATCATCGAGGACGGATCTGTTAATCATCGCCTGGTCAGTTTTGCTGGTTTGCATTCAGCTTTAACGGATGTTCGCTGTGCAAATCCATGCAAAACTGACTAGGTTGATGAGCTATGTTCCCATTTCTTCTCATAAAGGTATGTTTTTTCCACTTCATGTTGGGTATTTGCACCTCTTCTGGATGTTTGGAGATGTCCCTTCCTGTGTAGGTGGGGATTAGTAGCAATGCTGTGTACCTGGAGGTATTGCACTTGTCCCGGCCTGTGGAGGAACGAGGAGATGGAGCTGACCTGGATCTTGACCTGAATATGTTGATTGGAAAGCCGTTTCACAATGTTTTGGTCTGAGATTTATGATTGCTGATGGGTATTTGTTTACATTGTTTACATGTAATGTTGCTTGAAATCTATTAAATCTTTTATACACTTTTCCTTCTGCGTGATTTATTATTTTAATAAATTAATTGGACGCCAGTTTCATGTGTTAATGTTCATGTTGTGAGTTGTTGCTGCCTAGCTGGATTTTAAGTAGAGGGCTTTAAATCATGGTATTCCTCTACAGTGCCACCTTTTATGCAATTAAATATGTGACTACATTATGGATGACATGAACTACCAATTTTACAGCCAATAAATTTACATCCCCTCTACACTGCAATCTGATTAAACAATTTACCAATGTTATACTAAGTGGTGTCATGCTGGCTGCTTTTTGCCACAAGATAGAATTGTATTACATTTTCCAACTGGGTTTACATTCTTCACATTTTAATCTTGTAGTAAACTGAGTTTTCTGTGCAAACCTTTCAGACGTTTTAGAGCACAGCAGTGGTGTTGGTTTCATCAAACTTAAGAGTGGTGTTACAAATGGGACCTTAAATGGTGAAGTTTTGCACTTATTTTGCATTTGAAATAGGCATTTAAAGAAATAGAGTGAACTTAAAACATGACTGCCACATGAAATAAATTTGGGTTATGTTTTTGGTTATAAGTCAGCATGTAGGCCACAGGTTATGCTCACACTTAAGGTAGATAAATCTTACATTTACTTTCTTCATTTAAACTTGAACAAAAAATTGTGATGTATTTAAATGGGTACATTCAGTTAAAACTGGCACATGTAAACAAACCTTTTCACCTTCAACTTTAATAAAAATTTAAGTCAGCTTGTGGAAATGCCTTAAAAATCACAACATCATACTTGGCCTTTTAGCCTGTAAGCTAAAATGTAGCTGAAAAAATAATTTCAAACTGAATAACCTACTATTTGAGGTAGCTAGATGTAATTTTGGCTGCAAAAAAGCCCCCCAAAACAAACCAACGTTCCCTAAAAAACATACAATCTCTTAGTCTGCTAATATTGACTTAAATGATTTCAAAACTAAGTTAGGTACTTTTTAAGGTAGTCAGATGTAATTCTGGCTGCATTAAGTTAAATCTTCCTTTTTAGCTGCTATTATTGATAAAAGTTTTTTTTTTTTTTTAAAAACTATTCACAAGTGCATTAAGCACAAAACCTCCAAACTTCCATAAAAAATCAAGATACAACCTTCTTTTCAGTTAATGCCAACGATAAAGTAAAAAAAAAACTAAAACAATTTGATTTCAAAACTGAGTGGGCTACCATTTAATTAGATGTAATTTTAGATGCATTATGCACAAAATTTCTAAAAAAAAAATCCACATACAACCTCCTTTTCAGCTGGTTCTAATAATAAAAGTAATAATAAAAAAAAATTTGATTTTAAAACTGACTGAGCCACTGTTTAATTAGATGTAATTCTGGATGCATTCCGCACAAAAATATAAAAAAATAAATAAAATAAAACTTCCTTTGAAAAATCCACTTACAACTTCCTTTTCAGCTGGATCTAATGATAACAAATATATTTTTTATAACCTATTACTGAGTATGCTACTGTTAAAAGTAGTTGTAATTCTGGCTGCATTAAGCCAAACACAAACAAACAACAACAAAAAAGTCAAACTTCCCCAAGAAATTTGTAGTCAGTTGATATCAATGATAAAAGTAAAACAATAAGAAAAACAGAAAGGGTTACTATTTAATTACATGTAGGCTAATTCTGGATGCATTACACACAAAAAAAAATCCAAACTTTGTTTAAAAATCCACATACAACCTCCTTTTCTGCTGATTTTAATGATACGTTTTGTATAACGTCTTTAGCACACGTGGTATTTAATTTTTCAGGACCAATCTTAAGCGTAAACCCAGAGCGGAGTCCTGCCCACTAGATGGCGCTGCGTGGCTGCTCTTGCGCACCGGATCCAGCGGCGGAGTGCAGGTAACATTACGGTACCGCCTCTGCCGTCGGTCCAACCAACTTGGACAACATGCCGCTCTCAAACAGACAAGTCACACCGCCGCAACTTTCCATCTGCGTCTGGATTTAAAGCTTCATCCGGAGCGTTTTTTTCTCTTTATCGACAAAACGCCGCATGGTCGACGCCGAACCCTGAAATGTGGACTCACCTGACACCTGGCATCAAGGTTTAGGAGGAACTTCCGAACAAGCTTAATTTTGTTTGTGTTTGGGGATCATTAACCTGGGATTTTGTGAAGATGGGTCTGCTGTGGACGTGCTGCGTTTTGCTCCTGGCGTGCTGCTTTGGATCAGGGCTTGGAAGCGCAAACAAATGCGACGAAGTCCGCAAAGTTTTCCAACTCAGGCAAATCGGACCAAATCAGTTACTGCCCTTAAGTCCAAGACCAGGTACGTGGGGCAGTTTTAACTTTTTTGAACCGAGCAAATGAATCCGCACAAAACCAAGCAAGTGTTTATTCATTCACATCTTCATAGCAACCAATCAACAGCCCCTTTGATTGGGAGAAATCCAGCAGAGCTCCTTATCTGCTTTGATGCCTTTAACCTGTCATTTTCCAGATTCTGTAAGTGCTCTTTGGAGTCACAAAACACACCTTTTAGAGACATTTCAAGGGCGTGTTTGTGAGCAGTTATGATAATAGTACAGGCAGTGGAACGAAAGAACTTAAAACAAACCAGTGCATCTTTAAATCAGTATTTTTTTTTCTTTTTCACAGGAAATTGTGCATGTTTTTACAGTTTTTGCAAGAATAAAACTAACGAATTCTTCTGTTATACTCTAATTTACGTGCAGGGTCATAATAAATGCTGATGCCCTGGTATATATGTATTTTTGTGAGCCTATAAAGCATAGCCTTCATTGTCTACTGCCCTGTATCCCCAGCAGTTCACAGGCTCCTATAAATCATGTTGTTTTTAATCCTATGAAACCAGGAACTAAAGCGGCTGAGATTACTTGTTGGTTGTGATGAAAAAGCAACTCTCCTCCCTCCTTTGGGTGTTTACTGCAGATAAGTGGCTTGCTGGGATAAACAGGAATTATTTTGTGTAAAGTTAGGTAAACTAGGCCTCACTTAACTTTGCGAACACCACCCATGGTAATTCTGTACAAGATTTGAGCAAGGGAATTATGGGTGTGGATATTTCATGCAGGCTGTCATTGACTGGATGGCTTTCTGCTGCCGCTCTCTGTGCTCTTTTTTGGAAAAGTAAATCTTAATGGTGTTGACTGCCATCCTGCCACAAACTGCTCCCTATAAACTTCATCGCCCTGTTCTCCCTGCTGCTGTGAAGAAATGGACAGAAAACCCTTAAATACCTCCCAAACCTCTAAATAACCCTTATAATGCCATCACCATCTCCTGCCCCCTTTAAACCAGCCTGCTTAGCTGTTTGGAATTCAAGTCTCTGCACTGTTTCACTGCAGATTTGCAATCTGAGAGGTACTTTCTCTGAGATAAATTGTGTGCATTGGGAGGCCTCCTTTAGTTTAAGCGATGATAAGCCCCTGATTGAGTGGCTACTAACCCTGTAAAAACACTTGCTACTGTTTGAATGTGCACCGCTGCTGACCTTTTTGGCACAGCTGAAGGGTTTCCCAAGTCCAAGTGCATCCTGAAAGATGTAAATCATTTCCTTGATGGATTCAGATACATCAGATAGCATAATGGGAGATAGCGAGAGGTGTAGTCGATTGCTTGAGTGTGATTTTCTTTTTGCAAGTTATCTATAATTGAGTCTAGGTTTGTGAAAAATAGCCCCCAGAAATTCCAGGAATCTGAGGAAGAGATAGCTGTTTCCACGTTTGCCTGTCTGATAAGAAGAGCCAGGCGGCTTTCAGTTTAGGTCAGAACACAGCGAGTTAGAGGTCTATCGCCTCGGCTGCAAAACGCTGCAGTCTGTTGTGTTGGAAGTGGAAATAGTTCTGGGAAGCATTTAGGTTAAAAAAGCAAGACCTGGGGCATTTTCATGTTGTCTTATCTGGGAGGCCTTTGAATTTCCTCCATCGCCTGCTCTGCTCCCTCCTCAGTCTTGAAGCCTCACAGGGAGCTGATAGCGTCTCTGGCAAGAGCCCCTGAACATTGCCTAGGCATGTCAGGAAGGGCTTTTTCTGCAGAGTTTTGGGTCGCTTTTAAGATGTTTTGATTGTCCTGCATGTGTGCAGACAGCTTACATTTGTTCATAGTGGAAAATTCAGGACACCAGTTGAGTGGGGGTGATAACGCTTCCACTCAGATCTTCCCTCAGGACTGAGATGTTTTGGTTTTCTCGCCTCACTCAAGCATTTTTTTTTTCAAAAAAAGCTTGTGCCCCAACTGATGGTTTAGAAAATGTCTACCACCATTTACGTTTTTTGAAATAATTATCAAAATCACCTGCTAAATGAATGAACGTTTCATTGCAATTGTGGGCATATTTGCATTCCAATGTTCCACCCTCACAGAGCTGTTGGTATCTTGTTCCCTTGTTGATTAAGTTTCTAAAGTTAGGAAAGCTCCTTGTCAGTTTTTGAGAGTCTGTCATGCAGATAATGCTGAAGATATTTAGACGAGACACGTTTTCATGCCTTCGGGCCATCTAGGGTGTCAGATGCACCTGATTTGCTTTTTCTTAGGAATGCATAAAGGAAAATAGAGCACCCTAAAGACAACATGCAAATCTCTGTGCTCACTTTATGCCTTTTTGTGTTTTAGATTCAAGTCACAATTCAAGTGTTTGTTCCTCTGAAAGATAAATACCTGGTGGTTATTTTAGAAGAGCAAAAAATGCACCTGAGAGTATTTTCGAAACCCCACAGATGTTTTATGCAGATGAGAAAATAGTCTGCATGATGAAAAGATTTGTAAATCATAATGCAATCTGTTTCCTCTCCAATGCACATGGCAGCTGTGAATGACGTTAGTCTTCATGCAAGGCACATCCAAATACTGAAACATTATTTCCTACACCAATCAGACATAACATTATGACCACCTGCCTAATATTGTGTTGGTCCCCCTTATGTGCCCAAAAATGCTCTGAACCATTGGGCATGGACAAGAGGACCTCTCTGGGTGTCCTATGGGGTCTGGCAGCAGGATGTTGGCAGTGGATCCTTTAGGTACTCTGGTTTGTGCAGTGGGGCCTCTGTCAATCAAACTTGTTCCACTGAATCCTGTTGATGTTTGATCAGAATGGGGTGTAGGAAGTTTGGAGGTCAAATCAACATGTTGGGCCATTGTCATGTTCCTCAACATGTTTCTGATTGCTTGATGTTTTTTCCATGTGGTGGGCTGCATTTTCCTGCAGGGGTAGGCCAGTGACATTTGTGACTTCCACTTGCATGAGGGAGTGTGCTTGTTGTGGGACAATATTTATTTGGGTGTCTAAGTCTCATCAACACAGATGCCAAAATCCAAGTTTTTCCAGCAGAACAGCACATAGTACCAACATGATCTTTGTTATTCACTTCACCTGTCAGTGGTCTGGTCAGTTTTATGCCATTCTAATCCTGACTGCCGCTGTCCAAGATGCTTTAAAATCACAATATTTCATCTCGATGACTCTTAGGTTCAGACCTCCAGATTTGCACGTCCAAAAACCTGACGTGCTGCACCAAAAAAATGGAGGAGAAGTACCAAGTGGCGGCCCGGAGAGACATCCAGAACCTCCTCCAGACGTCCAGCTCCAGCCTCAAGTTTCTCATATCACGCAATGTGGCCGCTTTTCAAGGTAAGATTGAACTGATTTCTGTCTCCCATCGCTGCTGTGACTTCAGAAGTGCGTGCTGAGCGCAAATGTTTATCGTGATAATAACACGTGTGTGGATGCCTGTGCGTATTTCCGAGCCGGAGTGCACTTTGAGGACTTTGGGGTTTGTGTGGGTGCTGTAAAAACAGTGGAAGAATCTGTGAGTGTGTAATAAGGCTCCACTTCAGAGCAAACAGAGCAGGGTCTGTCCTCCTTCCACATCTACCACTAGCATCTGATCTTCAGATTAGATAAGTTGCCTGTTCCTGTTAGAGGCTCGGGAGGCCATCTGTAGGGGTAAACGTCTGTCAGGGATATGTACTGGGGCTTTTACTAATAACCTCTTTTCCTGTGCAAGATGTCCTGCTTCACTGTATTCCTGAGAATGACACTTAAAAACCTCAGATTTAGACAACTGGATAACAGTTATCCCATCACAGGCACATCTTTAAACGAGCCAAAGTGGGCATCTGTCTGTGCATATGTGTTGTTTTCCATTCCTCTCCATCCTTTCACTCAACAATGACTTACAGGTAGCAACTTGCCTCGGTCTTGAGAGCTCTCCCAGCTCAGTGTGGGGATGTTTCTCCCACTGTGGCTGATATCCGTCATATGATGGCCAGAAATAGGTGGGCAACAAATCCAGAGCTTATGACTTTAATGTACAGTCTCAGACATATCATTAAGCCAATTCAGTTTAACGATGCCTCTCAGTTTAAAAGATGTGCTGTTATCCTCCTCCTCAGCTTGAATGATTTATAGGAGAGTCCCGCGTGATCACAGTGTTTTAGTTTTGCGGTTTGCAGGGAGCAATGCCCTGTATTTGCTGTCAGATGTCTGATGTGTCTGTTCAGGCTTAAATAAAATTCTGTTTTGATGTTCATGAATAATCGAAAAGGACAGTTACATCAAAGTTGCAAACATCCTGAAGGTTTGAAGCTTCTTTAACCTTCCTGTAGCTCTCATTTCTAAACCAGTTAGTTGTCGCTGAAGGTGTGAGTTCACACATGTATAATTACACTTAACTATATCAAACTTCATCACTCATAGAGGAGTAAAATGTGCATCAGTGGTAAAATGCACACTTGGTGATCAGCAGGAAGGTGAATCCAGGATCAAACTAAAAATAAGCCACATTTACTTATAGGAAGGACGATGGAGCCCTGGGGCACAGAGGAATAATCTGCACTATATTAGACTTTTATACTTGTTGGCAGAATGAAAACATAAAGCATAGCCACCTTTCATCCATTTAATGTGCATTTGGACTCCCGTTTAAATTTCTCAAGGTGTATTTTTCCTTTCACCCCTTAAATGGGGCAGCTGTGGCTCAGGTGGTAGAGCGGGTTGTCCACTGATCGCAAGGTTGGCGGTTTGATCCCGGCCCCTCCGCATGCCGAAGTGTCCTTGGGCAAGACACTGAACCCCAAGTTTGCATGGCAGCTCTGTCGCCATTGGAGTGTGAATGTGTTTGTGAATGGGTGAATGAGAAACACATTGTAAAGCGCTTTGGATACCACTAAGGTAGAGAAAAGCGCTATATAAGGGCAGACCATTTACCATTTTGAACTTCTCCTAACAGTTTAGGCCGAGAGTTTCGGTCACACAGGGCAGCAAGTCAAACAAGGCTGCAGGAGCTGGTAGCTGTTTGAAAAACACACACCAAATGAGCAGCATTCTGTGGAATGGCAGCCAGTGTGCGCCACTGCCAAACCAAACAGAGTTCCCTGTCAACATCGGCTCCCATCAGTCAACAAACATTGGCTGCCGCTTCCAACATCCAGGCAGCAAGCATAATGCGAGTGGCAACAGACGTTCAGTCATTTAAGTCGCATTTTTTCAAGAGTCACAGCTGTAGCGTAATTGCTCTGAATATTATATTTATTCAGTCATTATGTGGTGTTGCAAAGCTGTGATTTCTTTTATTTTTTTTTTGAAATTGCAAATCAAATCAGGACTGCAACTAACACATACTTTATCATTTGATAATGTGATCATTAGTTTCTTGATTTTTAAATCTAGCAAATTGTGAAAAATTCTGCATATATTCACATTTGAGAAATAATTTAAAATGGTTACTCTTGTTATATGTCAAAAGGGCTCCCAATTTTAAGTTTACATTCAGTGTTTCTTAGGGATATAACAAGATGTTGACCATATTGACTTCCTCATAAAACATTTGCAAAGCTGATTTTTAGTATTTGAAGTGTTTTCTTACTTCTTTACTTCTTTTTTTGCGTTTGTTGTCGTATTACTGCCCCCAAGGGTCATCTGGGGAATAGCGTGAAACCGACAGCAAAACTGTGCAGCATCAAATTGGAGACCCACTCATTGCTTCATAACACTAATTGAAAACTTGAACATTTCTACGTATGGCTCTAAGTTGTAAGCCAAACACATCTTCTCCTGTTATTGCTTAGATTACGTCATCGAGAGATAGCATAGCATCAGTCGATAAACACCAAATGTGACGTATTTGGTATCGCAACCAAATTACACGTGAAAATAATGTTTACTACAAGGCCAAGTATTCCTCTCCACCTGTTGAATGTTGTTTGCTCTGCTCTTGAGGTAAATCTGCGCAGATGAAAGCTGATGCTTGTTCAAATGTTGATGCAGACTTTTTGGCTCACAGTCTTCAGTGTCTGTTTACACCCACACAAAGACACACACACACACACACACACACACACCAGAGCCACCCACGTGGCATTGTTCTATTTGCCTGTAGATGTTTTCACAGTCTTTGTCACATGGAGAAGACTCACTGTAGCACAATATGTATGGGAAGCACGGAGGGACAGAAATCTCTGGCAGGTTCTTAGATCTTAACAGGGTGGAAAAAAGGACTGTTTTGCTCTTCATGTGCAGACATAAAAGAATCACAAGTCAAGCATTTAATCCGTCATTCCTATCTAGGGAGTGTTCAATGATGCTGAATTAATATGAGCGAACTTTCCTTATTTGTCTTGTGTGACTGTGGGTTTTGTTTTGGGTGTTTTTGAGATTATAATGGAGGCGGAAAAAGGGCCAACAACTTCATGGATCGTCTCTGAAATAAGATCAAATTTGACTGGCTGCCCTCAACGTTTTGGGTACTGATGTTCTGCCTCACCATCACGTTTGTGATGTGCAAGAGGAAAACAGACAGGAAATATTTATCTTCTAGTGGGTGGGTGGGAGCGAGCAGGAAAACAAGTCCCATAGATTTAGTCTCAAAGTGATTGGCAGCCTGCACTGTAATCTGAGAGACAACTGACAACAAGCAGAGTGTATAATGCATTTCAACCACAGACAGGAAGAGGGACGAGTTAAAAGGGGGTAGGCTAATGTGGTCATTTGTTTTGTGCAAAGCCTTCAATTAGGCATCTTTATATGATGCAGCTGAAGGGAGAGGGGGATGAAGAAATTAGAGGAAAGAAGCTGGATAACAGTCTGAAACACTCAGGAGACACCGAGGAATAAAAAGAACCCATAAAATGCTATTTAGAATGTTTTCTCCTGAGGGACTTGATGCTCCTGGTTTTGTGCTTGTAATGGGCCACAGTTAAAAAAAAAAAACATCTTCAAGGGCATCTTTTATGTAGCAAAACCGCTCAATACTTTAACATAATCAGTAATGCAAATAAGTGAAAACAAGCGCTTGAGCTGTTAATTATGAGGAGAGCTTCAAAGCACAGCAGTGGTTTATCACATTTTTCTCTTTCCTTGGGAGAAATGTGGTGCACAATTTCTATATTTTATCCTTAAATGAACCTAACCGCTGCCTTTCTGGCTATTTCACAGCCGAAAGATAGCCAGGCAACCGTGATGGAAAAAAAATAGAAAGAAAAAAGACTGGGTTGATCGCGTACTGTCAGCAGACGGCCTTTGAGCTTTCCAGCACATCACTTTATTCCCTCCAGCTCCTGGTCTGTCAGTGAGTCTCTCAGGACTGTATGTTTTCATTCACTAGTTGTGAGGTTTCTGCACTTTGTCCACACAACACACAAATATGCGGCCTGCTGAGCAGCGCTTCAGGGGAGATCTTTCTTTTTCTTCCCCCCATCCTGTGCAGGTTTGTCTTACATCCATGGCAACCAACCTGTGCAATCCCAGAACCCCGTGAGGCAGGAGTCAAATAAAACTCAAATAGAACTCGGTGTGAATCAGCTGTTGAGATGCCTGAGAGAGTGTCTGAGGATAGCTGCTCAAATCATAGCAAAAACGGTTTGAGATCACCATATCAAAGACATGCCCTCCGCTGGGAGAAGCACTGATTTGGGGGAAAAGCAGAGCATTGTATTGTGCTGACTACGGAACCAAAAGATGCACCAGTTTGTGGAAATAATACAATCAGAAATCTGAACTAACTCCGTGCTGATGTGGCACAGTGTCAGTAATAGTTCAACTGAATCTGAACTTAGGAACAGCTTTAACTGGATTCTTGTCTATGCACATTTATCTACAGATTCCAGTTATATCACATGTGACATGAGGAGTCTTTGAAAGGTTGCCAGGGAACCGGCTGCTGTCATCTTTACGTTTGTTTGTATATGGATTAAACACACAAGATACAATGAGTTAAGTAGTGAGCTTTACAGCTGCTGATAGGAGGATTGGAACCTGGCCAGTGGTTCCTCTCTGCTCTCAGTCCTTATGCTAAGCTAAGCTAATCATCTCCTGCATCCATGCATGCACAGAAATTAAATGGTTTTGACCTTTTCTTCTATCTCCAAAAGAAACCCCGAAAACGAGTATATAAACTATTCCTTTAAAAGAAGCAACGCCTATTTGTGCTGTTTATGAGCAATCATTTCACAGCCAGCCTGTCAGCAGTATTTCATAGGAACAAAGCCAGAAACATCAACAACATGAGAACATAAAAAAAAATGGACAGGGGTTAGTAAAAATGTGTTTTTTAAAATATATTACAGTACTACATGACCACTTGATGAGACAGGCTGTTATAAATTTAATGTTTCTGTTACTTGAATGTCTGTGGCATGAAGCTGTTGTGACCATTAACACTCTGTGGCTTGCGGCCGTCTTTCCAGTCAGTGTGTCATTTTGGTTTCTAGCTTGGGAAGGGAAAAAAGAAGTTCTAGTCAACATGAGACACACTGAGGAATCCAGCAGACACAATCAGCCAGCCTTTGCTTTTCTTATTTGCGTCGCCTTTAATTGCGAGCAACTGTTTTGTCGGGAGCCCGAGTGGTGCCGATGAATGCAAGATTAAACCGGCAGGAATGACTGCTGCCATCACTGAAGTGGAAAGCTAGCCCGTTGTTCTCGGGGCTTGCAATTTCTGCTCATAAATGCTAATTGTGTTTCTGTTTACCAGCTTTTAAAGGATCCACTGCCCATCTATTGCTCTTTGAATTGAAAAAAGAACATGGTTGAATGGCAGTGGCCCCACAGCTTGACTGAGAGGACACCATAATCAGCTGTCAAATTAGTAGAAAACATTCTGCGCCCAACAAGGAGCTCTCAGTCAGGGGGAAGTAAAGTTGTTTTGATTGCTGCTGATTAGATAGATGATGTAAGTTTTTCTTTATTGTTTTGGAGCTGAGTTTCTATTTCAGTGCATAAATAATGGTTAAGTCCAGTAAAGTCGTAACTCAGTTGGCTAACGCCCATGTAAACCTCCACTTCCTGAGTTTGAATCTTATAAAAAGAATATTTTAAATTTGATTGAAAAACAGTCAAAAGGAACATGTAACGGTCAGTCTGTGCTTCGACTAGACCTCAACTTTGGCCTCTGAACTTGCTGACTTGTGAAGTACATCAAGTGGCATTTAGACAATGAGAAAAGTAGTTTTTACTGCAAATATGAAATGAAAGTTTATTTTTGTGTCACCAGAACAGCTTTAATGTGCCTTGGCATTGATTCTTAAAGTCTCTGGAATTCTGCTGGAGGGATGAGCACCAAGACATTCCCCAGTTTGGTGTTTTGATGATGCAGGTGGAAATTGCTGTCACACATCATCTATCAGATCATTCATTGACCCATCATGCCCTGGGGATGGGAGAATTGTGATCATGGAAGAGATGAAGAGATAGAAATGTTTCATCATTGAACCCGTACAGCTTCAATGATGCTCTAGGGGTTCAAATGTTAATGTTTGAGGTGAAATATTAAGTCTTTTCCTTTAATTTTCTTTTAATTTTTCACCAATCTGTGTAATTGTATACTGTGATTGTGCCACAACTTATAAGTCAGGAGTAAATATGAAAGGATGTTGATGCCAAGTTAGGTAGATAGTTCCCTATGGCAGCCATGTTTCTGCAAGTTTTTAAAACAACCTTTTCTTGGCTTTGTGATTGTGTATTTAGTGTGCTTTTAAATGCTTCATTTAGCTCAAGAAGGAGGAGAGTTTTACCTAGCCATTTAATTCAGCACTTTATGATGAAAAAAGTTTTCTTTTGACTGCAACATATCTATAGTTTACATAGTCCACGGTCAGATCTGAAATAATCTCAGCTGCCTCTAGCTTTTAAGAAAGCCTTAATTTGGCTCATTATTCATCTCACTATTTATTCTATTCAGATTATTTACAAAGTGTGACTTTCTCATGTAATGTGCTTTGAGTTGTTGAAAGCCTGGTAAGAATCAATAAGCTCCGCTATAGCTCCTAGAGGCGAGGTTGGATTATCAATTGGGCAACTTCCCCAGGGTTTTTAGGCCCCTTGTTAGCTTCCAAGCTGCATATTCATCAAGCTTGTTTGGGCGTTGATGGCAGGTTCTGCATTATTCTTATCTGTCTAGTAGAGAGACCTTGTTAAAAATTACATGGTGTTGGACACTGCCATCTTTAGAGCCCCAGGCTAGTAGTGAAAAACAGGGAAAAACAAAACATACATGTATTATCAAAGGGTACATGTAGGCTGAAATCCATAGCAGTGTTTGCTTATATCCTTACTTTGCTAATGTAATTTGTCTTGTAGGTGAAACCAGTGGACAAAAGGTTAATAACATTGCACTTACTGTGGCTGCCAGTTCTCTCCATAATTAGTTTATAGTCTGTCAGGTTGCACCCATTTTCTTTATGCTCCTATTTTTTTAGTGCATGACTTCAGTAAACAAAACAGTTGTATCAACCTTGCCTTGTTAGTTGATGACATTTTCTCATATTTTACTACTGAAACAAAAGCAAACCTACCAAAAAAACTTCATTTTAAGTGGTTCTTTGTTAAATGTGCATAGTGCAAACTCTGGGATGTTTGCTAATAACTCACATGACTAATTCCCACTGTTGACTAACTGCTCCAGAAGTCTGCATTTTGGATAAACACCCTTCTTTTGCACTTTAATATTCCTGTGTGATTACCAGGCAGCTCTCTGAGGGACATTGTGTAAAAAAGGTGTTCTAAAAGCAGTGCTGCAGCAGCAACCACACTTAACTGCTCCTCTGCAAATCCGCGTTTCTCCAAGAATTTCAAGTTTCAACACAGTAATTTCTTCCCAAGGCCAGATATTGTGCTGTGACCAACCCTGAGCAGCGCTGCATCACTGACTACAGTAACACAGTGTTTGCTTCCAGTAAAATTTCTATGTTGGTCACAAATTGGCTGCTAGCCTCCGTCAGGGAAAATATGCTACTTTTTATAGGACTATGCATTTTAGGATCTTTTGTCTTTGAAATGAACATTCCTCTTGCTACTCTGAAAAACAGCAGGCAGCCTCACACTGAAGCTGTCTTTTGCTTTATGATGTCCAGAATAATGTTACTAGTTATGAAAGAACACCCGATAGTATAATATAAGAGGTAAGACACCACAAAACATCATCATAGTGACATTTTTGTAGGTCTTTTTTAGGCACTCTAGCTGAAATGTCATGTCTGCTCCACTACTTTGGTTCAGACTGAAATATCTCAACAACTGCTGCAAATATTGACCTGAAGTTTTATTAATGTTCCACTCTGGATGAATCCTAATGTCTGTGGTGATCCCCTGACTGATCAGTTTTCACTCATCCTGAGAAATATCTTAAAATCTACTGGATGGATTGGCATGGAATTTTTGCACGTTTGCAGTTTTGCATATTTCTGCTCCCTGACGATGAATGACTTTGTTGATGCTTTGACCTTTCCTGTAGCGCCACCATAAGGTTGACATTTGTGTTGCTAAGTGAGTGTCTGCAAAATTGGGATGAGTTGCTGTGAAATTTGGTGGAGACGGTCCCTCTCTAGGGTGAACTGAAATGACTTTGATGATCCCTTTAACTTCTCATCTGGTGCCATCTCCAGGTCAAAGCCTCAGTTTGTTCTTTACTTTGGTTTATGACAAAATTCCAGCAAAATGAATGGTATTCCCCTAAGCCACAGCTGAGCATGCTAATATGCTAAATTGAGATGACTGTGGTGAACATTACACCTGCTTAACATCATCATTTTTATTTTGAGCATGTTACCATGCAGATGTTTTGAATTTACCTCTAATCTCGCTGGGCCTCTAGCATCACTTTAGACTCTGAGTCTTGTTTTTCTAACAAACCATGAGTTCCCACATGATGAATACTCTCAGGTCTTTTTGTCAGACATAAAAAACAATGAGCATCTCTTTTTATGAGGGGAATAAAAGATAGGAAGGCTTAAATTTTAGAAAAAAAGACCTGTTCCAGTGGTAAACAGCCTTGCATGCCTTGCCTAGATGAATGCTTGATGAATGCTCGCATAGATTGAATATCTCAAGTGGTGGTTGGGGTTTGTTTGAAGATTTCATAGGTTAATTCTCACAACTGGCCTTCAAATCTTTTCCAACCTGCTCTCTGCTTCTTTGTGTGGGACCTTTCATTTAGCAGACTCTTTGTCCAGCAGGTCTACAGCCGTTCCGTCTTTGTTGTCAGTCTTACAAGGGGAGCACTAGTGTGTGTTTGTGTGTGTGTGTGTGTGTGTGTGTGTGGTGGGTGTGTGTATATGTCAGCCATCGCAGGGGCCTCTCCTCGAGATTCCCACAGAATTTGAGCTTGGCTTTGTGATTCCAGGCTGGACAGTTGATCCAGGGGAGGACAGAGGGTGAAAAAGAATGCGAAGAAGAAGAATGACCGACTGAAGGAGAGAAAGTTGGGAGGATGCCAGATTCTATTGAAAGTCTTTGCACAGTGTTTGAAGTCAGAGGATGAGGATTTAGAGGGAAGTAGGATTATTCAGAGTCAATACCCTTCAACAATCCAGGCGTTTGGGCTGCTGCGAAGAAACAATGTAGTCAGACTAACTGTGGCTGTTTTTCCCCCTGTCATCCATTGCAGCTCTTGTGTCAGACATGTCGGTTAGCGTAGCGCTTTTCTAATCTTGTTGCCGTTTTCCGTACTTGAATTGTTTGACATTTTACAGAATGCACTTATGCATTTTCTGTCAGAGTTGGACGAGAAGATTGACACCAATCTTGTATCTGTCAGTTAAATATAGAGCTACAACCAGCTGCTGAGGGTAAAAACTGGAAACGGAGAAACAGCTAGTCTGTTTCTGTCAAGAGTAACAAAATCTGCCCTGCAGAACTTCTAAAGCTCATAAACCAGTATGTCACATCTCATTTGTCTACTCCATCCAAGAAAAGAAGTGCAAAGATGACATATTTCTGGGGGTTGTGTGCTCAACCTCTTCTGGTCTGGAAAAAGTGTTTTACTGGAGTCTCGGCTTGTTGTTCACAGCCAAGAAATGGCATGACGCATAACCTCCCATAAAACTCCAAATTGTCGACTGTATAATGCGAGTGTTAAAAAAAAATCAAGTTATAACGTGTTAATTTGAGAGTTTTCAAGCCAGATGAGCTGTTTGTGTCTGCTTCCAGTCTTTGTCACAAATGAAGCTGCGGGAGGGCCAGCAACCACCGGCAAATATAGATATGAGAGTGACATCAGTCTTTTCATTAAACTCTCAGCAAGAAAGTGAATAGGTATTGATTTAATGTCTGTCTATTCAGATTCTCAGTCATCTAGGTCATGGTAATCCTTGGAGCTTCAGTAAAAAAACCACTTGAACTTCTCGTTAAAGTTCTTGACGACGTTTCACCTCATCTCTTCCAAGAGGCTTCTTCAGTTTGAACGGACTGATGGGGAGTTTCTCTGCAGGATCATGTATTGTAGCTGTATTCCCTCTTGTTCAGATTGGTATTTTAGTTAGGTTTTAGCGTCTTGAACCACAGAAATCTAAAGCATGTCTTTTTCAAAATCCCTTTTTAATACCCTGCACCCTCATCTGACATTCCAGTAGAAATTGAGATTGTTATGTTAAGTTGATTGGACTTTTTTTGATAAATCTGACGGCACACTTGGCCCCTTGACCTCATACAGTCGCTCCTCTGTGAAAACCTTTGGAGTGATCTTTGACAACGCCTTTCACATTTGACAGACAGATTCAGCTGCGTGTTCAAAACAAGCTTTTTTCCAGATTAGACTTGCCCATGTGAAGGTCTGTCTGGGTCCCAAAGACTTAAAGTCCAGAAGTTATTACCATGCAGTTAGACTGTTGTAATTCTTTGTATATGTCAGTCATCATTTCAGTTTCTGCAGCTGCTACAAAATGCAGCTGATCATCTTTTAACAGGAAAAAGAAGGTGTGATCACATAACACCAATATTGGCCTCCCTCCAGTTGCTGCTTGGCCATTTCAGGATTGGTTTTAGGATTATATTGTTTGTTTTTAAGGGTTTAAATGGGTTTGTTTCACCTCATTTACCATCTTCATACCTCAGTCAGAGCACTTAGGTAGACCAACTAGATGCTTCTGACTTCTCCGAAATTCAGGCACAAAAATAGAGGCGACCGAGCCTTCTCAGTAGCTGCTTCTAATCTCTGAGAACTGCTCAGACTCTAGAGAGACCCACCTCTTCAGATTAGTCTTTAAATCTCACTGTTTTATTTCATCTTCCTGCTTTTAATTGTGCAACACTTTGGTTTAACTCTTGAATGTACTTTCTAAATATATTTGACCTAACCCGACTAGAAATCCACTGAGTGCTGTTAGAGTGTCAGACAAGAAGCTAATTGCCGACTCTCCATCGTTGTGCGACTGTGTGTTTGCGTGTTCAGTTTACTGCTGCTGCTGCTACTGACATCAATTTCAGTTGGCACACTTCTTCAGAATCTCGGACAATTACCGCTTCCCGGAAGTGGACACCAGCAGACACACTTGCTTGCCAACCTAAATACACAGTGAGGCTGACTTTCTCCGTCTCACATTTTGTCAAACACGCGTGCATTTTCCCCACACACTGCACCGCAGCCACTCACTGCATAGAGATGAGCCCTAAAAATACACACACTTGTCAGCACTTTACATTGTCTCCTGTGTGCTCGTTTGAAATGGAGATTTATGGCTGCTGGCTGTTGTCTTAAGGCCATTTTCTAGATGAGATGATGCAGCATGCTGCTAAACAGGAACTCTTTATGACGGATTTACACAAGGTATTTTTTTTTTTACCTTTTGGAGATTTACACAGTGTTGAGCGGTGTGGAGATCAGCAGGGTAATATTCCAGTGTGATGTTTGTGCAGGAGAGCTGACTGTGCAGCTAGAATAACTCACAACAGTTAACAGCGTACAGCAAAGTCTGAGCTCGCTGGCTTTCCACCCACACCATGTTACTGTGATTTGATGGTATGTTAAGTGACTGGTTTGGGCCATAATAGGCTCTTTTTCTTGAAGTAGCCCTCATGTTAAAAATCGGAAATCTTTATATAATTAATGGGTAAACCAGACACAAATTAGGGCTGTACTTGAGAGCATTAGACTGATACTAAGAAGAAACTGCTGAGATTTTTACCACATTGTGATATTTTTTTACTTTATTTGTTGCCTACTAAGACTAGTTACTCTGTTTAAATGTAGGTGTTTGAAGCAGAAATCACTTCTTCTGTCTGTCAGATGGAAGGAAGTATTTACTAAGTAAGGAAGGAGTCTTCAGGGATTAGTCTGTAGTCGTCTGGGCGATGAAATCCTAAACACAGCAACACACCAAGCCTACTGTCTGCTCCCACTCTCCCCTCTTACCCTCTTCCTTCCCCTCATCCTGTCCTACTCCCCTACATTACAGATATAATGGCATAATTGTTCTGCTTATCATTAGTATCCTGGCATGAGTGACAAATGAATGTTGCTTTTACTGCTGGGAATCCAATGTCTGATGGCTTTCTCCGTAGAGCTGATAGGACTGTCTGATATAAACATTTTAATCCGCCTCCAGTTAGTCCTTTCAAAAATAGTGCTTTCTTTAGCTCAATCAGAGAGGTGTAAAGGGACCAATTTAGCATCACTTGAGTTATTGTTCATCTTTTCACATCTGTGATAACATTTTTACATGCTTGTGCCACCATGATGATAATAATACCTTACTGTCAAAGAAGTTGGAAGTTTTCCTTGTAGCACAATCACATGGAACACAAAAATTAGGGCACAAAACAATGATACATACATTTAATATAACATTGCAGCCACAAAAGACATTGTCAAGTCTCTTCAATGTGCATTTGATCTGGGATTAGGTTCCATATTTCATTTTATGAGTGACTGGTGCACAGTGTAAGAAAACTTTAAAATAGCTCTCAGGCTTGTTCACTCGCTATCGAACTGCATGTAAAATCAAGTTAATCCCAAAATTATTCCTACCTATGCATTTTGATCAATATTACATATTTCCAATGGCTTTTGACAATGAGTAATGGTTTTAATGTTTTAATGTTTCATATTTTTTATCTTAGAAAACAGATTGTATAAGCCACAATCCCGTTTTGGCTGCTTCAGTCATTTATACTACTTTATTTTGTTTTACAAATTGATTTCACAAGTATTATCCGGTTTGATGTTTGCACATAACTTTCTTTTTGATGATACAATACATAAAGGGAGCTCAAAATCTTGCACCTTGTAAAATTTCATAATATTTGTCTTAAACTTACAAAAGCAAGGCAGCAAAGCTAATGCCTCAGTGGGTGTCAAACACACTGGAAACAACAGGGAATTATTGAATATTAAATGTCAAATGTTGAAATATCTGCAACCATTACTCATCATAGCAGTGAAGCACAGTGGAGGGAGCATCGTGATTTGGTGCCGCTTTGCTGCCTCTGAGTCTGGACCAGGAGAAGTTTATCGAGGTATCTTAGAGGATAATGTCAGCGTGGCTGCCTGCCAGCTGAAGCTCAGAAAAAACTGAGTGCTGCAGTAGGACAGTGGCCATAAACACTGAAGTAAATCTACTGCAGAATGGTCTGGAATGACCTTAAGAAGCGTTTACACCAGACATACTAACAATACATCTGAGCTGAGTTATATGAGGAAGAATTAGGACTGTAGTCTGAAGGTCGGCTGTTTGATTAGTTGGTCGATATGCTCTTATCTGACCAAATTCTCCTTGGTTCAGTGATCAACGGTGTCAGATTCGTTAGAAGAAAAGTACTACATCAGTAGGTGTCCAGGAATCATTATTCAGGCTACTTGTGTAAAAAACAACAAAAAAACCATTTTGAGTTTGCACAACGTTGAACTCTCCCAGCCTAATGGAGACTCTGGAGAACTTATTTCATGTTTACTAAATGGTTACTTAGCCTTGGGTCGAAACAAATTGACACACGGTAAGGATGATTGCCAAAAATTGAATTTAAATTCAATATATACCACACCATAACGGTGCATCATCTATCCATCCATCCATTATCTATACACCGCTTAATCCTTTGTAGGGTTGCGGGGGGTGGAGCCTATCCCAGCCGACTCAGGGCGAAGGCAGGGGACACCCTGGACAGGTCGCCAGCCTATCACAGCTACACATAGAGACAAACAAGCACACTCACATTTATACCTATGGACAATTTAGAATAATTAATTAACCTCAGCATGTTTTTGGACTGTGGGAGGAAGCCGGAGTACCCGGTGAGAACCCACGCATGCACAGGGAGAACATGCAAACTCCACACAGAAAGATCCCAGGCGTCCTAACCGGGGCGCAAACCGGGGATCTTCTAGCTGTGAGGTGACGCTGCTAACCACCAAGCCACCGTGCAGCCCTGAACATCATCTATAAATGTTAAAATTGTCTATGGAATATTCCTCAGTGGTTGTGCTGGGATCAAGGTTTGATACAGTTCCATTTTCTGTAGTCACATAATTATGGACAAGTGCACACTGGTCGGCTCAGTCTGCTGAGATAATTTTGGTATAAAATACCTTGGTTAAAGTTATTCTGTATGCTGAGAATACTAGATATCTATGTTTATTTGCAATTTATTTCAGCCTTTTTAGCTAATCTAGAGGCGATGTGCAATTTGTTTTCCTGGCAACTAGTCGATTAGTTGAACAGTAAGTACGATCTTAGTTGACCAGGTTGTCTTTGGTTGACCTACAAAGAATGGTCCAAAGCTCCTCCTGAATGTTGTGTTGGTCTGATCTGCAATGTCCAGAAACCCTTCTCTGAGGTTCAGGCTGTTATTAAATCCTATTAATTCCTCACTTTGTCCATCAGGGAATGTCAAATGGGTGCCATCTGTAAAAGACACAAGAGATTACAAATGTTGCTGTGGTATTACCTAAAGCACATGGTGTTTCTCTCCATTTGCGACTTGGATAAAGATCAGATCACATTCTAACACTAATTAATGCAGAAAACCGGGTTCGTCCGAAGGGCTCGCGAGTGTATTCTTGCCACTGTCAAGTGGCTATTGTAATTAGAAGTTCGTCAATGATTGCATAATGGCTTCTCTTTGTAGGTCAGTCAACGGGTGAAATTACAGAGCGTTTTAAACCCTTGAACCTAATGTTCCGTATCGTCTTTTTATAAATCTAATGTAATTATCCAGTTCAATAGAGTAATCACTGGCGTGCTGTGTGCGTAAGGCCCTCTTTGCAAGCTTATGACAGCCCTATTGGCTCCTTCACTGGCATCTAACAGCTCCCTGAGGCCAGCCACAGGAAACCCTCAACAGCCTCACACAGAGCCACCTTTGAAAGCTAATGAAAGCTTTATTATAATGATATTATTTTCACTCCGACTCTTAAATCGGTGGCAGCTTGCTCTCCTTCTCTTTTTGTCTGAGTTTCTGTGTGTGTGTGTGTGTGTGGGGGGGGGGGATGTGTGTGTGTGTGGGTGGGTGTGTGTGTGTGTGTGGGTGTGTGTTTGTGCGTGTGCTCTGTGAGTCTTTACAAGTCCATGTGTGCGAAACCTGATATGTGGGGTTTTTACATGTGCAGCACGTATGAAAGGACATTTGACCTACACATAACATGCACGCACTCATGTTTCCATCACATCACACTGACTCACATTCATTTTCTGGAAACATGCCATAACTGCTATTAGCCCAATCTTAACCTTAAATAAAGCCTTTGTTCTAAAATTTAATCATTCACATGATGTCGACTGACTTTTGTCCCCAAAATGGTTTCAGGTTCCCCTGAATGTACCTGTGTAAACAAGATTTATGTCCTCACAACATGAGAAATACAAGTACATGCACACACTTCCCCACAAGAAGCACTTGTGCCTGACTTTATTGACCCTCTCTGCTTCTTTTCCTGAACGGCATATTAAAGGCTATGTTCACAGCGGAGCTCTGTGCTCTTTGAAGTGTTCAAGAGCTGCAACAGATCCTCAAATATTGACTGTTAAGCCTTCTGGAGGAAAGAGAGAGCAGAGAGGGAGATGGAGAGGAACAAGGCTCCGACAGAGATGCACAGATGGAGGGAAGTGTCTTTTGTCATCGCTCAGGCGGCTCTTGTCAAAATTTATGACAGGAGGGCTGAATTTGCTCTGCTAAATATGTGCTAATGTATGAGGTGAGGAGCATGTTTATTGATGTGGAGGAGGAAGTACGAGGAGATAAGGGCTGATAGTGAGCTAAGTCCATGCTGGGAAAATAGATTAAAGTGGCCTAATTTGTCCTTTGTCTTGATGTGATCTTTCCTTTCCTTTCCTTTCCTTTCCTTTCCTTTCCTTTCCTTTCCTTTCCTTTCCTTTCCTTTCCTTTCCTTTCCTTTCCTTTCCTTTCCTTCCCTTCCCTTCCCTTCCCTTCCCTTCCCTTTCCTTTCCTCTCCTCAGCTCATTTCTCATGCAAATTTCTACCTAAATCAATCACAGTTCACCCCCTCTGTCCTTCTCTGAAAGACCCTGAGCCAGAGCAAACTTCAGTAACACCTCTGAACAGGCAACTGTTTTTGGTTTCAAACGATGCACCCTTTACTGAAACTGAAGACGCAAGGAAAAAGAAAACATCTCAAGGCTTTCTGACTTTTTCTCATCAGCCTTTTTCTCTGCGGGTCAGAGTGGTCAGCATGTTGGCGTTTGCTTTGCTGCTGTTGCCAATTTAAGAAGGTGGAAAATCGAAAATCTTCGAAGCCCGAAACTCACGTAGAGAAACATTTAGATGAGAGATTATTATGAGAATGTGACCAGATTTGGATCTCTTTTCCCCCTCCCCAGGCAAACATGCTCATACACGTCCCAACACATGCAAACACATACATGAAAGACCCAGTTTTACTCTGTGGTTTGTCTGTGAGTCAGGCAGGCAGGTACGCTGAGCTCACTCATGCACTCTGAATGCCACTTTGTGCTTCATGTCAGTTTCGTGCTAAATGAGGGTGGTCCTCTAAGCTATGCGTGTTTGCTGATGCCAAATGTGATTCATTTCTCTTATCTGTTTTCTTGTCGCTCATCTGCGTTGATTTGCTTTCTGAGCAGCCCGCTTGCTTGTCTTCTGCTAGTCGTAGACAGGTGTGATTGTCATTCGCTTCCTCAGCTCAAACCTGAAAAGCTCTGCAGTGTGTTGCGTGATAATGGAGCTCCTTCCTCTGCATCACAAACCAACACGCTTTTGTGAAAATGTGTCATGCCAGAAAAACGAAAATTAGATTATTTCAAACTTTTATCAAAACCCTGACAGTCCTGCATCGAGTAGATTTTGTTTAAAAAAAGTGTGTAACTGTGCTTCTTGCAGAGATTACAGGCAGGTTTATTTTTACATTCTACATCCAGCAGCTTAAAAGTCCTGTTTATGTTTTTTTTAAGGATAACACAGACTGAACCAGTGCTCAGTTTACAGCCTGAGAGGACAGCAGGCCACGCATTAAAATAGACCTGATTTATTACCGGGTAAATCTAAAGCAAGTTTGCACACAGTTTGTGGGAAACATGATTTACACAGAGGCAAAGTAAAAGTAAATTCTTGGTGTTCGGCCAAATGGAATGGCCCAAAAAGAAACTCTGACATAATCTGATTGAGGTACATGTGGCAGCTTTTTCTTTTATGGATCTCCAATTTCTGATATACTTCCTGTCGTAGTTTCAGCGAAAGAACAAGTGTTCAGTTGCTACACGTCTGATCAGTTCATTCTAGTTAATTGTAGGTATAAGCCTGTTTCAGACACACTCCTTTTCATTTTTCTGACCACAATGTGTTGGATTCATGTCTGAATGAGTATCCTGGTCACTCTCTGTAGAGCAGTCCTACTAGGTTGGATCTACTACCATTTCCATATCGCTTTATAACACAGCCACAAATCTGAACTGCATGCCAACATGTTAACATAAAGACACACACAAGTTATGTACATGAACTTGGATGAGGTGATTTGGGTTTTCTCAATATTTCAGCTCCAACACTGGGGTAAAATAATTTCGTGGGTTAAAGACACTGCCAGAATCACATTCACTTTGCTATACAATTTCACATCTATTAGACTACAAACTAAAATGTCTATAAAAATAAAACTTTACTGCAGTGAAAACACAGACTATCAGTTTGTGTTAATGATACACAGCTAATAGATGTAATCCTTTTTTATGTTTTTTTTGGGACAAAACTTTAACAGGAGCTCAAGTTTAGCTTGTTGCTTCCAGCTCTTTGTAGGAATCTTTCCTCCTGAGTCTATTGAATACCTGCAGCATTAGACAGCAGCAGGATCCTTATTCCAATCTCCAAAGCTGCATGCATTTATGTGTCAGAATCAACTTTATTGGCCAAGTTTGTACACACAAACAAGGAATTTGACTATTATTCAGAAATAAAACAAAACTAAGTACTAAAAATAAGGTAAAAGTTGAGGAGTAAGAAATAAACTAGAACAATAAAAATAAGAGCAATGTATGCAGCAGTGACTTCACTAATCACTTACGATTTTAAATTATTCCCTACATGGAGACAGGATCGGTTGGGATTGGGATCTAATGACAAGATTTTATTTGCTGTTAGTTTAAAGACTTCAGTTAAATCCTTTGTTACATATCGACAATCATCAGGTTAAGTCCTGAGCGCCATCACAGCAGTTAGATTTTTATATTTTATTTCTACTGTAAAATAGTAGATCAATCCATCATCATACATGCACAGAATGGTCAGTGGTTAGGACATTATACATTTACTAGGCTTGTGATTATTTGGACTTTTGATTCGTTTCGAGTTTGATGTACTGGCCAGTCTTGTGCAAATGACAAAAAATTGCATGTGTACTGTAGCTTTCACTGTGATGTCTGAATGAAGATGTGAGGAACATAATCATCAAAATTACCCATTTCTGAATGACCGAATCCCACTTTAACAGATTGATGAAGCCAACAATGTTACACACACCTTGTCTGAAAAGAGCTATATTGTAACCTTGAATCTTTAAATTCTATTACCTGGGAGCTGTTTTTAAAAAAATGTTATTTATTTTTACTTTGTAAATTTTACAAAATTCTTTGTGAGAAACCTTTTTCTGAAAAATATTTCTAAGAATTCAGACCTGTAGAATAGGTTGCTTTCATGCATCTTCCTCTGCACTGAGTAGAAAATGCCTTTGAATAGTCCATCGTTCTACTGGCTGCTTTTTAGTTTTACAGCTGTCAGGTTTGACCTTTTATTTTCTTTAGTCACCACAAACATTTCTGCAGAAACACTGTCATCAGTCTCTATCCTGGAACAACAAAGACTGCCAGTGCTCTTCTTTCATCCTCTAATATGCCACAATGAAGACATAGTTTTCTGTTGACTGTGCTGACTGTCCCGCCCTGAAAGTCATTGACTTTCCATGTGTGCGTCTTTTTGCTCTGGGATGAGCTGAACCCACAGTGCCACTGACTCATCCTCTCTGGATGGAGAATGGCCTTTTCTGCAGCCTATCAGATGTCACCGGGCTCCTCTGTTGTGGTTGCAGCCATTCACAGAGGATGAATCACATTAATAAAAGCCATCTTTGCGTTGCTCAGCAGCTCGGCTGAGGTCAGCCAGTGGCATTTCAGAGCTTGAAACCTGGAAACACGACAGGCTTCAGACAGAGTTGATATTGATGTGTTCTGTTTGTGCATTACAGTGCACATTTATGGAGGCATCTCAATGGAGTACACTTGCTGTGTCAACCAAGCTTCTGCCTATGTGTGTGTATGGGAGGGAGAGAGCAGGAGCTTTTGGTCTTTTGTCTGTTTTAAAAGGGTCTTCAACTACAAAGGCTCGTCTTATTTCTCATCCTGCTGACTGATCTTTTTCCTCAATGACATGTCTGTGAATACAAATATATGCACACACAGAGAAAAAAGCAGCCTTGTTGATGCAGTACGTTAGCACTGTATGCACAAATACCTGTTAAGCCATTATATTTGCTGATGCATTGTAGCACTACTTTCAGGATTTGACGTTATAAATAGTACAGCAAAGCCAGTATGATTTGTAAACCAAAGTTAAGGCCATTTTTTGCAGTGTTTTAATCACCATGAAAGACATACTTGCTTATTTGATGCTCACAAAAAGTTACAGGTGAATTATTCTCACTGCCAGTGTCAGAGGAGGTGTCTGCGGCACAAAATCTTGACCTTGATATCAAATAACATTTTATTTTTTGAATGCACTGTATTTTAGGTGCTTAGCTGACACCTAGAACAAATCAGGGTAACAAAATATTTAAAGAGGGAGGAGGAAGAGACAATCAAGCCAGCAAGTAAAAACCTCTGCACTGTATTTTAGCCTAAGCAGGTGATGTGAGTGCACAGACATTTATGGAAATGTGCTGCTGGAGGTATTTTAGATTAGTCAAACTTTGATTTTTCAGTCAAAAAATAAGGACACAAGAAGAATGTTGATCACTTGTCTGTGGTTGGGAACATGCAACACATGTCCAGTCAGTTACATGCACATTAACATGAGAAATGTCTCCCTCTGGTGGTGAAAGCAACACTCAGCATTTCCTCGTCAGTTTACATGTTCAATTGGCTTCTAGTTCTTCTGTTGGGTTTGTTGAAATCATAGCGATAAATTATATATTCTCTTATATCTGATGTCTCATTTGTTTAACTGATGTCAAAATATCACCATTAGTTGCTGAAGATGCATGGAAAACGTAGAGAGATGGCACAAGAGAGTGCCAGCTGCCAAAGGCCCTGACCTCAAGTGTAACTCATCACCCGGTTAGCTACCCCTGTCACAGTTAACCAGATCATCCGACATTAAAGAAAATGAGAAACGCAGCAATTATGGGAGAAAGGGAGAAAATGGGATCAAATTTAAAAGCCTTTTAGACATGGAGAAAAGCTCAGCTACGGAGGAATCTCACTGAAGGAGTTTTGTGATTGGTATAGAATAGCCAATATATCTGGATGATAGCCAGGGATACTGGAGCTCTCAAACATGAATTGTTCATATATCAGAATTTATTTTACTGCGCCAGCAGGCAAGGGAGAAATCCAGGCGGTATGATGGGTGGCATGCTGTAATGGCTTCTTAAAGTGCCTCTAAATGATGCACAAGATGGATTGAACGTTACAAAGCATCCCTTAATTACTTCTTGTGTTCATAGGATGCAAAGAAAATACGTTGAAATACACTGAAACTAAAACTCACATGCTAACTGCTTTGGGAATTTCTTCTTTAAAATTTCACTGAAACTGCATTTTTTAAATCGAAACACTCCCTATAAATTACAGTTTAAACACATATACTGATATTTTCTGTAACTAAAGTACAAACAGAACTATTCAACAACCAGTTTCTTATTTTATATTTTGAAATTTTAAGTAGCCTGTCTTTGCACACATTTAATTTTCATTAGTATTTTTTCTGTTCAATGACTTTTTATGAGTTTCTTAGCCCTTAAAAGTGGATAATGTTTTGTTTAACCTGTTAATTTATGTTCACTGTTTAACATGTCTTCATGCTATTTTATCACTCTTTTGTCCTCAGTTTTAAAACAGCCTGCAGATGGTTTAGAATTCATTGTTCTGCTATTTGCAATGTTTTTTTTTTACGCTTGGGGACTATGTTGATGGTGATGGTATATTCACCTCGCATTATCTATGATATCCACCATGTATCCAGCTGCTATAGTAAATTAAAGAAGACCAAATGCTCATTAACAGCCTAACAAGTGACTCCACACAGTGTTTTGATCTTCGTCTTCTTTCCTGTTCCTCCCATCACCAGAAATGCAAACATGTTTGCTCTCCTCCTCCTCTTATCAGCTGGGTCATTGACACTCAGAACACACACAGGCTAAACAGGCACAGTGTGGCATCCTCTTTAGCTCCACAGGCTCTCTAAAGATTTTGCAAAATTTAAATAAATATCTCTTCTCTTCTCTTCTCTTCTCTTCTCTTCTCTTCTCTTCTCTTCTCTTCTCTTCTCTTCTCTTCTCTTCTCTTCTCTTCTCTTCTCTTCTCTTCTCCTTTCTTCTCTTCTCTTCTCATCCACTGGTTGCCATCTTTGTTTGTTTGCTATTTGCTTGTGGATTTGTCACAGATGAAAGTCTCTGTTCTCGACCTGAAAACAAGGTGGAAGAGAGCAGCAACAGCTGAACCAGCAGTTGCGTTAAAAGCTGCAAAACAGAATGACACTTGTTTATTTATGACACCTTTTACTAAAACACTCATGACAGCAGATTTAAAGAAACACATTTGGCCATATCTGTCTCAAAAATGTAAAAGTTCTACCGTCTTCTCATCCTCCTCATATCTCTGCTACATTATTCTTTTCCTCCTCTCATCTTATTCCTATCCTCAGGCCTCCCCAGAAGCCTGGCTGCTGGTCAAGGCCTCCAAGTGAGAGACACTGCTTAGCACTCTATCTTTGGTGAAAAATAGCATCATTAACTCTGCTAGGACAGTTGGAAGCTTTAGTGTTGGTGTAACAGACTAGTTCAGACAGCAGAATTACTGACCAGAGTCCTAATTTCTTTGCTTGTATCTGCTCATGACGGGAAAACTGTTGTTGTCGAGAGATAAAACAAAGACAAATTTGTTTACTGCACAGATATTCATTATGCGGTTTGACAGGTGGGATTCATTAACTCCATAATCTAATACGGTAAAGCCTCCTCCTTGAAGCATGCAGCGTAATCCCTGTGGGGCCCTTCATAACTCTGCCTTCTCGGCTGTATACACCTGAGGGCTGTAACAATCTCAAACTGTACTCCAAATATTTCTGCCTCCCTCTCTTGTTTTTCTGCTCGTCTGCGCTCCTGTTGTCTCTCTGTTTTCATGCCCAAACGTACCCGCTGCACTTTCACGGCTGCCAATCTCGTCTGTGCCGCTCTTCACGCATTTCTCTCTCTCTGTTTTTCATGCTGCTCTCTGACCGGAGTGCTTGTTGTGTAGGAGGTGCTGCTTTCTTTTTCCTCATTCACACATAAGCACAGCCTCAGATCTCGTCAGACATATCGCATCCGCGCAAGATCACAGAAGACCTGAGATCAGATTCAGTTCCTGGTACTTCAGTGTTTAATGCTGCCCCTTGAGACACTGTGTGCCTGCAAGGCGTGTCAGACCCCTCTCTGTTCTTCCCTCACCAGGGGGCTTTCGGTCAACCTTTCCACATCGGTGCATATTATGCAGCATTGGACTGTCTAAGCCCTCATCACATTGGTTACCCTCTCTCAGACTCTCAGCCCCCCGAGGCAGCTCCAGGCGTTCACCCTCACTGTTGCCTCACAACCCATGACAAGCACATGATGTGAGAATGGCCATGGCTCAGGTATTAGCTGAGACAAAACTGGAAAAAAAGAGAGACAAAGGGATAAAGGCGAGCTTGTTGCACGAGTGAAACATTTTCTACTATGTTCAGATTGTTTCTCTGTGTCTGGCAAAACTTGCAGAGCTGCTTTATTGTGTTCTCATATAATGTTTATGGAAATTGTAACAGGAAATTGAGTTATTGCTCTTTAGTCAAAAATTAAAGCATATTTAATGAAACATGATTTTATTTTTTAACAATCCTGTAATCGTGCTTATTCCTAGATTCTTGTCATCAATTCTTCTAGATAAGCTAAGCTAGCACAATGTCAAAGTCTGTCTTCAACTGCACTTCGCTCAACATTTCTAAGCAGAATTCGCTGGTGTCTGATGGATCTTTTTTGAGTATATCTGTGGTACACCTGCACATTTTTTCCCCTTTTGTGACTAATGCTGCACATTTCCCCCAAACTACTGCTCTTAAAACACACACTCCAAAAGAAACACACTTGCAAGCAAAGCTATGCACAGCTAACAGCATTTTAGTGCAGGACTGTGGCGGACACTAGAACATCAGCATGATATCCTTTTCTCTCCTGATGCAGCGGCCTAGGCATTAGAATTCCTCAGATGAAAAGATTTTCAGGAGTGGCAAGACTTTTGTGTCTGAAGCTGCTTAACATTTATTTTTCAGTTTTGATTAGCGAGCATCTTATCCTTGTAAAGCTTGTAGTCTCTTGTGCTTATGCTTGTATAATGGCAGGCTCCTTATGTGTGTTGTATGCAAATGGAATGGACGTTGTTATAATTCTGTGTTCTCTGAGGAATTCTTTTGTTAAAGTTTCTGTTCTCCACCCCCTTTGTCACTCTTAACCTTTATTCTGAGTCTCTTAACATCTGACACTCTCCGTTTCCTCTCCTCTCCGTTTCCTCTCCTCTCTTCTCTATATAAGTGGTTCATTGATTAAAACACTATATGTACTGAAGCTCTGTTCATATTGTATCACAGCAGGGCCCACTCTATGTTGTAACCCCTCTCTTTTCCATTTTTCTTTGTCAGCTCAACTTTTGATTAGAGAACAAATTGCTTCCCAACATGTCTTCTCCTCTCTGTGTGAAAAGAGGGAGGAGGCTGGAGCTCCTGCTGGGAGCCCTGGAGACTTTTCCTCTTCAATTCTGTGTTTCTTCTCCTCATTCTGGGTTAATGGAACTGGAGGCTCTATAAGGGCTTGGTGCTATATGTGCCACCCTGTTCATTTTAAAGTAAAGCCTGAATTATTACCTGAATTTTGTCTCTGTGTGCTTCCTTGGCTCTCAAAAAGCAGCCAGTGCAACCTAACTTTAGGGGTAATGTGTTGAACAGTGTCTCTGTAAGCTTTTGTTGTTCTTTACGTATTTCTTCCTCTGTTTTCCCTCCTGCAGAGGCCTTTGAAGTTCTGATGAGGCAGGCGGAAAATCACACGTTTGCTATCCTCCAGCAGTCGTACCACAACCTGGCTGATGAGGCTATGGGCGCTGTACAGGAACTTTTCACTGACATCGGCCTGTTCCTGCTTGGGTCTGAGCTCAATGTTGATGAGTTGGTGCAGCGGTTCTTTGATGCTCTCTTCCCGTTAGTCTACAATCACCTCATCAACCCTGGCCTCAGTGACATATCATTGGGCTACGCCGAGTGTGTGAGGTCAGTGAGCCGTGATGTCAGACCGTTCGGAGGGGCGCCCAGCCTCCTGGCTGATCAGATTGCTCGCTCTGGCGTCTCCGGGAAGCTTCTGCTTCAGGCGCTGCACCTCGGCATTGAGGTCATCAATACCACAGACCACTTACAGCTGAGCCGAGAGTGCAGACGGGCGCTGCTCAAGATGCACTACTGTCCTCACTGCCAGGTATGGATGCATGTCTCTGAAGAGGTTGTATTGATCTGAATTAATGAAACTGTTTTTTCTCACCACCAGCACTGATCCCACAGTAATTTGCTCCACAGGGTTTAACTCAATCCAAGCCCTGTATGGGCTACTGCCTCAATGTGATGCGGGGGTGTTTGGCAAGCATGGCAGAGATCGACACCCACTGGAGGGAATTTGTTCGCTCACTGGAAGGCCTGTCTGCAAGGATGCATGGGTCTCAGGATTTGGAGCAAGTGCTGCTGGGAGTTCACATGCTGCTTCATGATGCTGTCGGACATGCTCAGAAAAATGGACCCCGCCTCTCAGCACAGGTTAAGATCATATAGAAAGATATAAAATTGTCCAGGATTGTAAGCTTAAAACTATATTGGATCTACAAATTTGATAGGGTGCACAGGAGGAGAGTAGATAAAGGATAAAGCATTTCGGACACTCCTGGAGAGATTTTTATTCTGATTTACATTGCTATCACAGCTGATTGTTCCACTACAGATAAGTATGTGGTAGTAAAACCAAAGATAAATTGTAAATAGCACAAAAGGGTGCAGATTTGTCAGACTGAAGTAGGCCAGAATCATTGATCATCATCTTAATTCATAAAAAGCTATTTTTGCATGCAACTTTCTATATTGATATCATTTGTCGTGCAGTTAATAGCACTGGATGTTTGTTCCTTTGCTGTAATGATTGAGAGACGACGGCTCCATCTAGTGGCTGACTAGAGTCCCTGCTGCTTGATCGACTACACATGCAGTACATTCAGAAATTGGAGATGATAGGCTTGGCTGCACTAATGGCCTTAGAATAAACATCTGTCACTCAGCCATCTGAAATAAGGCCTATTTGTCATGCGCCAGTAAAGTTTAACAAGATTTGCAAATTCTTAAAATGCATTTGCCTTCCTCGGTGTTTAGACTTCAATTTGTGTCTGTCTCATTACGTATTAGGTGCACAAACTGTGTGGCCCACCGAGCAGGAAGCCTGCACAGTCAGTCAGCATTCAGCACAGCAGCAGCAGCAGCAGCAGCAGCAGAGAATCCATCCCTCTTAAAGCTCCTGTCAGAGTATCAGCAGATTCGCTCGCTGTCAAGAGAAGGTAAATGGGAGGAAAGGTGCCAGATTTTGTGATTTTTAGCAAGTTAAGTCTGCAATTAACATGCAAAGCACTTTATCGAACAAGCTAATTAATGGGGGGCCTTTATATGTCTGCTGCTTTTTCAGGGACTTTCTGAACGGTCTACGCCTCTACCGCACATACTACGGTGGCCTGGCAGATCAGCTGTGCGTGAGTGAACTGGCATCTGGTGACGGGATGTCCTGCTGGAATGGAACCGAAATTGTGAAAAGGTTTGTTTTAAAGGAGTTGCTATTATAGATGAGCAACAAATTAGATAAAACAAACATGAAATGTCTTAGTGAGACAAGGACTTTCTAAAACAGCTTCTAAAAGCTTGTGAAAGTCTGTTATTCCCTGTGTTTTGTATCAGACACATCCAGATTTGTTCAGGTATTTCCTTTATCTCATCTACCATCTGTTGTTTGTTTAGACAAGCATTGTGTCAGAATTCTTCAAGGGGAATTTTTACAGCAGCATCTCTGACAATATGCAGATGGACACACACATCCAGACACTCAGTGATACAACTTCATGCATCAAATTCAAACTAGAGACAGTAAAGCGCATGTTTTCACATCTCTAAAAATGACACCTATATTGAAAAATAGAGAAATTGCAGTCCATAAAAAAGACTGTAACCCTCTTCAAGTCAAAATATGTTTTTCTCATTCTTACTTTACTGTGATGTTGGAGCTTCGCTTTGCAGAATGACTCATTTGCAGACACCAGAAGGCTGCTTTTACATTCATCTGTTAGAACTTTTTCTCTGCTCACCTTGAATCTGCGCTTATATACATTAAAGCATACTTTGTGATATTACAACTACACTGGGAAACTAGTCATGATCCAGTATGCAACCCATCAAGGTTAAGTCTTAATATCTGTTAGATATGAGATTATTTTGTCAGACATCTGATTTCTGGTTTACCATCTTTCTTTGATGTGATTGGATTATAAACCTGCCTCTATTCTGCTGCTAAAAAGACTAACAGTTACACTCTCTGACAACATTACTGCGGGGGTAATAAAGCTCACATGTGAACACGTGCACCTTTCCTGTAAAACCTCAGTTTGTGTGAGGTCAAAGGTTTTCAGCTCCGGAGATTTCTCGCTCTATTATCCTGACATGAGTAGGCTGTTTGTACACCATTTGACCCTGGCCAAATACACTCACCCACACACACACTCCCACACACACCCTCCACAAATATACTGCCCCCCACAAACAAGATGACACCGATGTAGAATTCATCTATTAGCTGTTAGCGCCCACAGACATACATCTTGGATATGAATGGTGGTGAACTGGAGCCGCCAAACCGGCCTCTTTCGTAGTATCAGTCAGCGGCCTTGTCTCCATTACATCACAGCTCTCGATCTTACCCGTGCTGTCATCACTCAAGGACCCCCTCATATATTCTCAGTCTGCGGTTGTTCCTCTTAACTGTCAGCTGCTGTCAGCTCTGCAGAAATGGCAGGTGGGCCTGTATTTCAAACAGCGCTGAGGTTGGAGTTGCCAGTTCAGGTTAGACGGTCCATTGTAAAGGATGACAGCTGTGTTGAGGTTGTTTCGCGGCGCCTTGTGAAGGTAAGAAGGAAGGTGCAGGGAAAAAGGGTAGGAAGGTCTTTCACAGCCTTCTTAGCAACCGCCGTCTTCTTAAGAATACGTGGTTGGTGTTGCTCATCAAAAATGGCATCGCTATGGAGACGGAGTATCAAGGTTAAGTTTCATTCAGGTGTTGACGATTTACTCTATTCATCTTTTGCTATTCTCCACCATAACACCTCAAGTTTCCATTACAAAGGAGGCAGCCATCACTGAAAATGGAGATGTTTCTCATGTGCTGGAGGAAGAGGCAGACCAGCAGGCTGCAGGCTGTCTATCACGTCTGGCAGCAGCCTCTGGGAAATGTTTATGGTCCGTGGGCGTCTTTCAGCTGTTTAACCCTCCTTTCTGTTTTCCACATCCGCGCTTACACTTATTGATAGGGACTCTTTCACCTCAGGTTCACTCATGGCTCAGTTTCATTTTGATTCGGCCATTACCGAAAAAGGAGAGGAAGAAAGCCGAAGAATTGAGAGACATTAAGAATCAGGGGAGACGATGCTCTGAGCGGACTATTGAGCCGAGTCCCTGCAGCTTAGCGGGCTTCCTGCAGATCTGCAATCCTGTGCTGCTTTCTATTAGCCTAAAACCATAGATGAGTGGCTGGGAGTCAACACAAGCCGAGACAAAAGCAATAAATAACCTCCTGCCTACGGGTCATAACCCAACATCCACCGAGAGAGAGGGGAATAAAACTCACTGCCGGATGGTGGCTGATTTACAGAAGCTTATTGAGGCCTCAGAGACCTTAAACGATTGGTTCGGTTGCTCTATGTGTTTGTGTATGTGAGAGAGAGAGAGAGAGAGAGAGAGAGAGAGAGAGAAACTGCATATTAGAGTGCGTGCAGATGCCTTTTATAACAGCTTTCTGTGTGTGCTGGCACAGATTGGTTTATGGTCTTAAAGAAGTAGTGACTTGCACCAGAGCTTTTGGTCTTTTTTTTAATGAAAGAAGGGCACACACACACAAAAAAACACGATGCAGGAGCCTGAGATTTAAAGGAGATTTAATGCACGTCCTCATCTTGGTCCCTGGTAAACAAAAAGATAAAGAACAATCAGATAAGATCACAGTGGAAGAACAGAAGGGGCTTTCAGCTCGGTGTCTATGTGAATGTAGATGATGGGGTCACGCTTCAGGGGAGAATCGGTAAACACATTTTCTCTCTTTCTGTCATCTGGTTTGTCCCTCAGTTACATACTCATACTTGGAGCAGGAAAAAAAAGATCGGGCAAGAAATTTTTTAAGCACTATGGTGCATTATTAATAGTTTTGTGACAGCTAATTTGGCCTGAAATAATCCCACATTGGGTCTCTGCATGAAACTGAAGAAATGTGCAGGCTGGTGAGGTGTTACTGTACAAACAGCAAGAATGTGAAATGATGCTAAATAAACAGAAAGAAGATGAATTTATCAATACCATGCAGAACAATCGGTATTAGATGGTTTGATTCATGTTTTAAAGAAATGAATCAGTTATCTGAATATTGGTATTGAATGCCTTGTAGGATTTGTAGTCCCATTTAGCTATTCTTTCAACATCATCTATTAAACATCTGGTTAATGGTTTAAAGCAAAATTTGGCCTGTTTTCGACTCTTAAGAAAGTTTTGAGATTTCTTGTATAGTGTCTCACATTGAAATGACAATACAGATTGGAGAAATCTGCAACATTTCTAAAACCTGCAATAGATTTTTGGCCCTCTTGGGTGTGGTGGAAACAAACCGTAAACACAACCCTGACAGTTGTCACCTCTCAAGCCAATAAGTTGCTTATTTATTGGCATATATGGGGCACTTCTGAGGTTGTGTTTATGCTTCTGCAAGTCCAGTATTCATCTCTTTTATCTCTTTTTTTGGACCCTACCAACTCCTGCAGGAAATATCTGCCTCTTTAGATTCTTAACTACGTCTATCAGATGGTTGCGAACTTCCTTTGCGTTTTAGTGCAGGGCAGGTAGTGTACAGAGAAACTGTAAAGCTTTTTCTACTCAAAACAGCTGCAGGCTATAAAAACAATTAGCTGGAAGATGCTAAAAACTCTGTATAGCTGAAAAGAAATGTGACATTGGAGGATATTTCTGTGGGGATAATTCACATACAAGCCATCACGTGATCCGCTGTCCACCAGAATATTAATATGAAGGTTGGAGAGGATTTTGTTTGTCATGCTGCAAGAGAGATTAGGAAGTTTTAAGATTTATGTCACTGGACAGCAAGAGATTAAAAAAATAAAACGGTAAAACATCCCTCAAACAAGTTCCTCTTTTGGGCAAAAAGGTTAATGCATTCCCACATGTTTCCTCTATCCGTCATGGATACATACACACAGAAGTCAATGGCAAGTTGCCATCAGCTGCCCGCTCTTTAGAAACACACACACATGCACACAAAACACACACAGTATGTGCGGTGGCAAGTTGAGTCTTGGGAAAAGAATGAAACCGGGCTCCTGTTGTGACAATTTTTCTTTTTCTCCTCTTGGAGTAACTGACAAAGACAAAATGACATCAGTCATGGGAAGAAACTACTGGAACCTTCTTTAGTTGCCACACCTTCACTTGCTAACTGATGAGATTTTAAAGCTTGCATGTGAGCTTGTGCGATCTAGCAAATCAACGTTAAAATTTATCTTGCTGTAAAAAGTCTGCTTTCTTGCCACTAGTGGGTGAAAACAACCAGGAGTTATAGAAGTGCTAAGAAGCTATAGCCTCAACAAGTACAAGAGTGTGATGTTTTATTCATGATTGCCTTCTCCGGTGTAGGCTCGCTTTAATTCCTTCCCACCTGCAGTCTGTCTCACGGCTGCCAACACACACCAGGTGTTTGGCGGTGTGTTTATATTTTCAAAGTGCCTTTTTCTAATTGAGTACAACCGTTTTTTTGTATTTTTACAATAATAAGACAACTGACCTTGCATGCTGTTGGAATTTAACACGGAGTGATGAGAGCTGTGGGGTGAATGACACCGCATGTATCAAAAGGATGCTCGAAGACAGGCCGGCAGATTTGAGTGTGGCCTTTCCGTTTATTAGGCCACCCTTTATGCTGGAGTGGCTGTCTGAACGCTGACCCTCGACCCTCCCCGTGTCTTTGCTGCCCAGTTAATCCTGAAGAGGTTAATCACATGGTAATAAGAGCCCTGGAGCTGCAGAATAGGCCTCCTCGCAGTGTGTGTGGTCAGTTAGCAGAGGAGCAGATTGATTCTGTAAACGTCTGCTGCTCCCTTCACTCCCGTTTAGCTCTGCTTAGTCGTCTTCCTCACACGGCTGTTTCGTCATTTGCCTATATTTCATCATCTGGCTCATTTTCCCTTCCATCCCCCTACTAGATGTGAAGCTCAGGTGATTTGCCCTGGCTTAACTGAAATGACAGCATTTAAGCTCTGCTAATAGGAATCCACTGAAGGAAGCTTCAAGAGCTTAGGTTATTCCAGCCTGCTCAGGGAACATACTTCTTTATGTGAGCCTTGCTGCAAAATCCTCACAGTTTTCCCATCGGGGGACAGCATGTGTTGAATAATAAAATGTGGTATTGTTTTCCAGCTTGTGGCCCCTGAAACCAAGCGATTATCATTTGTGGCCCCTCATCACAGATAGCACATGTTTCCTAGCATTTCTTTCTTCCTGTACTGAGTCATACAAATAGTTGAAAGGTAGTTTAGTTTTTGTAATTTACAGAAAAAAAATCACAGATTGAAGGAAAATTTAATTAAAAACACATTCCTGTTGCTTTTAATCTTATGACCACTGAAATCTAACTTGCAACCCTTCCTGGGGTGCAATATCTGAGGTTTGAAACCCCTACACAAACCTAATTTTGACTTCAGAAAGCATTAAATCACTTCTTGTTTCAGGTCTCAGATGCATCTACACTGTTAAATACAATAGATTCTGTCATTTTTAACACAGTACTACCCTCCCAAGTCCCAAATAAGTTTATTTGAGTTTCTGTTGCTGGAGTTCTGCTTGTTTTATGGAGGTCTAACAAAGTTAAAACCTTTTTAAACTGTAATCAGCTTTATAATTTTGATGCACGATCTATTTAACCTTTAAAATGTCAAATATTTTCTCATTTAGTGCAATAAGAATACTTTATGATTATTTCTGTATTTATCATTGTCATCAAATGTGCAGGAGTTAAAACTTCCGCCTGTTTCTACATATTGAGGTTAATAAAAGTCAGAAGAGAAGAAAAACAAATCTGAAAAAAAATGGAATTATTATTCATTTTGCATAAACAGCAGCAGGTCTATGGAGCATTTCAAGAAAACCCAAGAGTTCAGAATAATTACCTTATGTCCAACTCACAGATGAATTAAAGAGCTCTCCAGATGTGCAGCCTCAAATAAACATAGTATCGCAGCTGGTTGTCTTTGTTTAGTGCACATACGATGCCCGCTCCTCATCCATTAATAAACCTGCTGGCGAAGCTGTAGTGTCACATTCACTAAAATGACTGTGGTCATTACAGTCGTAAATCCAAGCGCTTGGGGGCTACAGGCCTGCTTGTGTGCCTTCTGCTGTAGCGTTCTGCGACCAGTAGGTGGAGCTGTGCACTTTGGGCTGCACACACATACAAGCCAGAAAACATGCCAGATTGCTGATCACTCCGCTCCTCCTCTGCATCAGTTTTGATGATGTATGCCGCGGAGTGGTGGTTCTTATCCATGTTGTGCCCGACAGTGACAGACAGAAAACAAAATTTAAATGATCTACAGACACGCTGCAGAACATCAAGTCTCAGCACCTCCTCCTCCGTTCGTTTGCAGTGATGAACTGACCTAATTTTGAACAGAAAGGAGTAACCTTTTAAACATGTACTGTCAAATATATTATGCATAGCCGTCTTCTTAGTCACTCTCATGTAAAGAGGAGTTGCTTCAGTCCAGCTCCAGATAAATGTGGTAATCCCCAATACCTCAAAGGCTACTAAAGGTTTGTAAAGTTGTATTTACTCCAGCAAAAATATTTGTCTTCTCCTGCCTGGAAACCAACTGGCTAATTTAGTGTCTTGTCCTAGGACCTGAGCTTATAACACCAAGAAAAATAGTGTTGCCTCAGTTTAAATACAAAAAACTAGCAGCAGTGATCCACGGATGTACTCTTCCTGAAACGAGACAAAAGAGAGGGCAGAGATGGGTGGGCTGATGGGACAGTTTTTTTATTGGGAGAGAAGGGAGAAAGATGAGAGGCAGAGGAAGAGGAGAGGGGACGTTCTTGAAAAGCTCCTCTGTATTGCGACAGCTGGCTGCTGCAGATAACCACAAAACCACTGGAGCACTTGAGGTCTGGGTGCTGCATGGCTAGAGTTCCACTCCAACATGACCTTATATCCTGCCTGGTTTAGACGCGAGGGCTCGGTCAGAGTACCACATCCTGACGATTATCCCAAGTGACAGAATCAAGAACTCTGTCTGGCTGACTAAATTGAGTTCATAAGTCCCTCTTCTACCCTGTGTGTGTGCGCGCACACACGCTTGTGTCTGCTTTAGCCCCCCGGTTCTCGAATTATGCATGATTGCTCTGAACAGATAAATTTTCAATCTAGCTTTCCAGTTTATAAAAAAAGAGATTTCATTTGTTTGTGCTCAGATATTATCCCTGATGTTGCTACAGTAACTGCCACTGAGACCACTGTGCAGAAGAGGCAGTAAATTCAGAGTTGACTGGTGGCAGGTGGCGCGTGTATACGAGTGTGTCTATTTGTGTGTGTCTGTCTAGTCCCATTCATTTTTCAGTGAGTCCACTCCCTTTTGCTTCTCGAGCACTGATTCCCCCCTCCGCCACCGCGGGTTGGATGCCTGCCTCCAGCATCTGGAGCAGATTGTGACCCTGCAGTGTGCCAGGTAGCAGGACATTAACAGCCAAGGCCTTATTGTCCACTGATGAGCTGTCAGAGCACACACCCTCACCCTCGAGTGTGATATCGGGCTGCCTCTGTCCACACACACACTCGGTCCCCATGGAGCACTCTTCCTCTTTAGCGCCGATATAAATCAGAGGCCACTGAATAATGGGGAACAAAGAGTTGGAAAGAATGTGAAGTTAATGCTCATAAAGCTGGAGCAGAGGTATCACGCCTTCGGTGAGAAAACGCTCCTTGTGAGTGGAATCTTTTTGTTTCGTAATAAAAGACCATTAAAGAATTGGATATGCGGATGAAAAAAAAATTCCTACCTTGGGATTTAATGGCAAGGACACGGTAATATTGTTTTGATAGCAAAAGCTGTTTCTTACAGTTCTTAGCAGGAGAACTTTTGCACTATAGACCAGTAAACAAAAGACTAATAGAGCAATTTCAGTAATGGACATCTACAATACAGCTCCTGATATTTCGTCTTTTGTTTTGTTTAGTGCACAGAGAGTTGTGTTATTGCGTATTTTTCTCTGTTGCTGAGGTGGTCCTAACGTTGGGATGAATACAGAATAAAAGCTCCAAGCCTATTGTTGAATGCAGCACTTCTCTGCACTGACCGTAAGCATGTCTGCACATGAATTAGACTTGTGTGCCGTCTTATCAAGGACGCCTTATTTCATACGACTATATGTGGACCATGTCCATGTTGAGTTCTGCTCCAGAAGAGACTTAATTTCCCTCTCGCAGGATTGCAGCTGCTAACAAAGACTCTCATATCTTTGTATCATTGTCTTGGTTTATCTCACAGCTGCAGGCTTCTGACAGTGCATGTGGTACCTTCTGTTCCTTTGATTTTTTGCTCTCATTTGTTAACTAAACATGCTTCCCATTTACTTCCACAAAGTGAAAAATGTAGTAGTCATTAAGTATTCATTACCTGTGCAATTTGTTTCTTCTTTATGCACTTTTAGCCTGGAGAATATTCTGACTGTGTAGGTGGCTCTCACTTGGAATATTGACAGTTTTAGAAGGCACTCTTTATGCCGTTCAATGTTTTATTATTTATTACTTCACAAAAAAGTTGTAGCCAGTAAATCTCGCCCTTATCTTTCGTACATTCTTCAAACAGGACATTTGGTGGTATCGTTTCCTTATCGGAAAAAAACAAGCATGGCGACCATTGGAGGTCTTTTCTGCCTTTATCAGGGAGTTTGTAGACATAGAAGACTCAGCACCTCTTTATAAGTGGAAACCTCCCTTTTAGCTCCTGACCTCAGCTGAAAGCCTAGGTGTGAATATGCTCTCATTAATCTTACCTCCCACAGTAAAAGGTCTGAGTCTGGAGGCTACCTGAAAATTAATCTAAATAGCTCTTTCATTTCTCTGACGTAAACACAAATGTCTTCGACAACAATGTGGCACACTGCGGGATGCCCTGAGACCAGACTTTGCTCTCTTATCATTGTCCCCTGTAATGTTGTCCTGCAGTTTCTATGGAAACCAGGCCTGGCCTTATTAAAAAAAGAAAAAAGTTTCACCTTCTCCGAGTCTGCCCTTTACCTGACAGCCAAGATAAACGAGCAGGGTCCTGGGAGGAAGGCAACACAAACATGCATCTCTGCTCAGTGGCCTGTGCTCATTGGCTCTCTGCTGGAAGCCCTTATTTACCTTAATGCTGGGAGGAGGAGGAGGTGAGAATGGGGGAGGCTTGAGGTTGAGTAGCCAGCAGAAAGTGTATGCGTGAGGGGGAGAGGGAGGGTGTTTTGATTACACACAATACCTCCCATCAACAACCTTGAACCACGCTGCAATAAAAAAAGAAAGAAAAAGCAGCAAACAACTCTTTCTGGCCCCCATAATGCACGCGGGCCAGATGATGTCATATGTCACCTTCAGCTAATGAAGGTGATGATGACATGCATGAGCGCCGCATACGTTCACCATCTGCTCGGTTCCACCACGCTGGAGCTGCTACCCACAATGCTGCAGAGAGGAGTCGAGGCACGTCTCCACCGCAGAAACAAGTGTCCCTTGACGCGTGTGAAAGACCGCCGCCTGCATTCAGATGACTCGCCACGCGTTTAATCATACCTTCACTCCCCAAAGCCACTAAAGTGACGAGTCTCTGAGGCCACCTTTTTATTTATATATCACCTGAACAATCAGGGCCGATGACAGTGGTCAGCAGTCGCAAAATAAAGAACACATTATATCTTCACATCACCTGTTAGCCGAATGCTGATGTTGGTTTGTAAATCATCAACCCTTGCTGGTTATATTTACACGTTTTTATACTGTGTTTTTTTCTGTTTAATTAAAGCAGTAGGCAAAAAGTCAGGATGCGAAAAAGCATCCTTTTGAACAACATTTTTAAATGTAAAGAAAAAACAGCAAACTAATGAAGCGCCACAAATTAATCTTCAAATACATAAAGTGAGTACATGTTTTCTAGCATTCATGTATTTTGATTCATTCATCCTCGCCGGGGAATTAGGTTGTTGCAGTAACAGCAGTCCTAACATTTCAATAATTGATGCTGTGGGATATTTAAAGAAATATGAGCCCGTTTCAAGTCCAGTGTTTGAACAAAAATGAGACTGCAACTGATGATTATTTTAGTTTTTTGGGGGTTAAATATTACCTGTTTAAAATGCCTGAAATTACTGATTGAACTACTACAAGATCCAAGAGTTATGTCTTTAAGCTTCTTGTTTTGTCCAAAATATTGGTACAAAGTCCAAATATGTTAAAATTGATGTTAACACTGATTTAAAAAATAAATAAAAGTACATTTTAGAAGCTGGGAGCCGATTTTTGTTTGAAAAATGATTAATGATTTATTGATCAATCAATTACAGTAACAGCTGTTAATTTTGCTACTCAGTGAGTCCTTTCAGAGTTAATGTGAAGTGCAATTTGAAAATATAGAGTATCGCCGATTTTGATTCATGATACTCTGAATTATTGCAAATTTTCTGTACCTATATAGAAGGCCTCTAACAAAACTTTGCTTTCACGTATTTTCTTCAAGAATGTGTCTTTTTAATGGGTTTTCAGAGTCATTTGTTCTGTTAGATGCTGTAGATGTGCTTCTTTTGTTATTTATCTTGTCCACCCTGTAGTAAAACATAATATTAGGGCAGAGACAGCCAGTTCGTCATCATTTGAGTAAATTCTTAGTCAAAAGTGACAAAAAATTTGCAGATTTTACCTTTTCAGAGCTGTGATTATCTGTTTTTCTTTTCTTTGATACTGACACAGGTATATGGGTTTTGAAAGGTTGGATCATGTCAGCTCCTTACAAGAATATAATCAGTATATTAATTTCTAATGAAAGAAACCCACATAATAAGACTGATAATACAGGTGTTTAAATAGATTGCATAATTCGTTTGAAGGTTGTTAAAAAAGAAATTAGTGGTACCCATTTGATTTGGGCTGTCAGTGATGATTGTCTTGTTGAGGAATGATGAATTACAGTGGATACAGTAAACATCATTGCAGTTTATTCCTTTGTTGAATAATCCATGAAACAGAAAAGACAAATGATATATTTTACAAACTCCCCCAGGTGATGTTTATTCTTTATTCTCCCACCCTCATTTTATTTTGTCCGCGCAAGAAATATCTCTCAGATTGATTAGGCCAGGAAGAGCAAAGCCGCTTTGTTGTGGCTGCAGGTTATGAAAGTTTTGATTGACAGCCGCTTGACTCCAGCTGTTGAGTAAAGTGTAAAAAAGGCGAGTGTTGCTGACTGCAGATGATCTTTAGATAACATCAGATGGCCTTTGAGAGCATCTGAAATCAGTCTCCATGGGGCCACTCTCCTGCTCTTGTCATGTCTTGACACTTTCCCCCCATTCTTCTCTCTCTCTCTCTCTCTCTCTTTTCTATCTCCTTCTCTGTTTCTCTCTCTGTGTCTGGTGAGTGGAGTTTCTGCGAGTTGGCAGCCTGTATCTGATCCTGAGGTAATTTACTGGTAGCGATAAGGAAGTGGTGTGCACAGTCTTTCGTTAAAGTCCACTCTGACAAGGCAATCTGAAGCCCACAGGGGCTAAATTGGAGGAAAAGTTTGACTCCTGATGGAAGGGAAACATGCAAGGCTGTTATTATACAAACTCAACAGACTGAGATTGAGTGGGTAAACAATCACCTGCGACTGCTGCTTTAATTTTTTAGCAACGCTCGTATTCATTTGGATTTTGGAGTGGAAATAACAACGGGGTAAAAGCTGCAGCGGGAAGTGAAGGGTGGAGTGGAGTATTTTCTCTCTTGTTAATGAGCTGGCAAAGACCTTGGCGTCAAATGAATGCTTATTAGCACAATTTTGGTTGCCCACTTAATCCTGACTTATAGTTTTTTGTGCACATTTTGTGAGAAACACAAAAACTTTGACTTATTTGCCTTTGACACAAGCTCACTTCAGCTTATGTGTGCATATTATATGTGTGTGTATGTTGTGTCGAGTCCAGTTTTGCCCGGCAGAGCTCTTTCCCCACAACCCCTCTCAGGCAGACAGGCCAGGCAGAGCAGGGTCGTTGCCTCAGGGGTATCTTAGAGAAATGCTTCTCTGCTGTGGGTGAGTGGAAATATGAAAGAGACCCTAAATCAAGACACAGAGGCCCATGAATCATGTCAGTGGCTGAGCTGAAGAAGAGGGATGGGACCATCTGTAGCAGCATATGAATGGCTAACTGACTCACAGTGCTGTTGACACAAGCTGAAGAAGTGTGAAGAGGTTGTGAAGATTAGCGCTGGCGCTCGCCGCATAGCCTGGAAACCCGCTTCAGTCAAAAAATGAGCAAACCCAAATACACCGCATGCTCCATTCGTCACTCTGACGTTTTACAGAATTGCACGGGAGAGCGTTTTTTGTCTATTATAAAATAAAATGAATTCTCATTACAACATGAAACACCTGAACTGAAGCTGTGGGAATTGTTTTCTGCCTTTCTATTCCCCTCTAACAGCTTTTTCAGTGTGTTGAGTGAGCAGTTAAAGATGCACCATAGAATGATTTAGAAAGCCTTGAAACCACAGCTGTAAAACGTGTTCTTTGAGATTTTCTTTTTTCATTTTTGGTAAAAGTTTGTGTAGTTGATTAATTGATTAGCTGATCAGCATTAAAGTGGTTTTAGCTTCTCAGATGCACTGATTTGTTGTTTTATTTTGTCATATTTATAGTAAACACATTAAATCTTAAGAGCCAACATACTGTTAATTAATTGAGTCAATAGTCAGCAGATTAATCAATAGTAAAAGTAATCGTTATTTGCAGTTTAAGTTTTGTTTCATATTGGTTGTTTTTAAATACATTCTTTGGTGGCCTTCTGAAGTATTTTAACATCGTCTTGGAGTATTGTTGTCACAGCATATCTGTTGTACTGTATGTCTTCTGTGTCCTACGTGTTATTTGTCATTGATCTTAAAGTAGTTTCCCCTCTGACCTAAATTGTATGTTGGTGGGTTAAGCCCTCTGAGATAAAGTTTTGGGGCTTTTTAAACAACAAATAGACTTGGTGATTCATTTATCACTCATTAACTCCAGATTTTGCCTGAAAGTTCCATGAAGAAATTCAGAAAACTGCTAATAGACAAGTAGATGAGTGAGGCTGAAGCTAACACCACCACTCACATGTAGCAGTGCAGAAGTGTCAGACGGGCGGCCCTCTCCTATTAGCTTAAGCTGATTACTTAATCTGAAGGTAAAAATACTGTTAAAGTTAATTTTATACTTAGGGTCAGCCTTTGGGAATTAATTGTCTCTCTGAAGCAAATAATTCTGCCCTCCAGTGCAAGACAGCAGTGAAGACATTGTTGTGACATTTAAATTGTACTGACACTTCGCTGTCATAAAAGAACCTTGTGGCAGCGATAAATTAGTCTGTTTGAGAAAGGACTAAATCTTAATGGCTGTGCCCAGCGGTGAGAGCGTGTTGTTCGAAGCGCGGCGACACGACAGATGATAATCACAAAACTTCACGGCCAACACTGAAGAGCTTGTTATTTAAATTTCACCATATGAATTAACCCATCAAACCACTGGCACGCAATCCATGCCAAGGGCATCAAGTGGTATTTATAAATGTGTAGGTGGTTTGAAGCTCATAAACAGGAGGTGCTGTTAAGTGCTTCAACTTCTAATGCAGCTGAAAAGAAGTTGTCGTGGAGGTTAATGCACAATATTTCTTAGATAAATTATCAAGATCTTTGCAGAGTATTTGCACAAGGCCTATTTGTACAAGGCTGACAGCAGGGAAAATGAGTTACTTTCCCCCGCTAAAATCTATAGTCAACAAGGGAACCATATCATAGTTTGTGCTAATAAGGATCAGCCTAATTTGTGCTCTTCGACTGAATAAACATGTAACTTTAATCTTACAATTCTGCAAAAGCACCATGCAAAACAGCCAGGGCTGTTTGTTGACTGTTTTGTTGAATATGCTAATTCTGCATTAGCTACAAAAGCCATGCATCCAGTCTTTTTTTAAACACACAACTGTTTGTTTACCGTTCATGCACATAACTTCTCACCTCTCTCTAAATGAGCAAATGTGTTACTTAAAGCATGTTTTTTTGAACAATGAATGCAATGCAGCTATGAGCGTGGCATCCAAAGAGCTGGTTTGTTGAACATTTTCTTAATTAAAAAAGGAAGTTAAACTGTGAGCCCTACCTCAGGGGGAACATATCGACTGATTTAGCATCAGAGAGAGATTGAGAGATAAGCGTAATTGTGACGGGCCTTGGGGGAGTGCGGCAGTCGTCTTAGGAGCCGCAGTAGGGGTACAGGGTGCTGTCGGTTCTGTTATTCTCCTGCGATTGGCCACACAGACAGGAGATACTGTGAAAACATAAACACAGATAAGCCCATTAGACGATGGAGAGAGAAACTCCTTGTGATCAGTCAACTATAAAATTGACTGTCTTCTCTTACTGTCCCGGGGAAGATTGGTGATATGACGTATAAGGAAAATGTTAAACAATGCTTCTATATGTTATCTCTGTCACACTCAGCTCCACTCTTCACTTTGTTTGCAGTGTAGCCAGATAAACACCAAATCCATCAGTTTTCCTGTTTAGTTGCTACATGGAGCTAAAACTAATGCAGTCTGCTGCAATAAATCCTCTTTCTTGAAGGTTATAAATCAGGGCTGTTGTGGTAAATAAACGACAGGGTAAACCACACCTTACCACGGCTACTCTTTTGCAACCATGAGCGTCATGATAGATGGATATGGACCTATCAGTCTGAATCTAAAAAAGCAATCTCTATTCAAACACGGTCCATATGGCCTTATTACAGGGCAATGTTTGGAATATAGCAGTAAAACTGACTGATGTGGATATAATGGATTTAAACTTAAAGCTGCGTCACATAACTTACCAAGTTGACTTATAGTCATGTGAAAAAATAAGTAGAGTACACGGAAACTGTTGCCTTTATAACCATATTTGAACGAGCAAAAATTTGAGCCTCTTGGAAACAGTGATCATTAAAAGCATATACAAACAAATAACACATGAAATGGGCATTACAATGATCATTTTCTTTATTTAAATAAATAAAAAAACAGACCAGTCACATGGGGAAAAAGAAAGACATTTAGGGTTCCAGATCTTGCCTGTGAGTTTGGCAAAGGATTTTGAAATGCCCCCTAAATTATTTAAAACAAATCAATGCAACAAAATAAAATCTTCCTCAAGAAGCCATATTTGAAACATCTGACAGCTTGTCCAGGACCGGCCACCCCTGTAGATTCAGCCCAAGAACAGATCATCTGATGCAAAATCCTTCTCCAGAAACTCCCAAAAAGAACAAATTCGATATCCATGAAAACCTTTGATGTCCAAAAAGAACATTGGAGCAAAACCAGAGTTTGCCATGATATTGGCAAAGACCAGGCCTTTTTGGAATAATTTGCTCTGATGAATCAAAGATGGAGTTGTTTGGCCACAATGAAAGCACGCTTGGTGTCGACCAAAGGTGCTTTTTCAGGTGAAGAATCTCGTACTAACTGTGAAGCATGGTGGTGAAAATGTTTCGGTTCAGCTTTGCTTCACCGCCTCAGGGACAGGGCAACTTGCAGCCATTAATTCTACTGTGAATTCCGAATCATATTGCTCATAGTGCTCTTTCCTAAAGTTGAACTTGAAGACCTTTCAACAGGATAATAATCCGCCAAAGAATACAAGAAATAAATACAGAATAAATGCGTGAAATGAAGGGTTATGGAAGAGCCTAGACAAAGCCCTCAATTGAAATTGAAATTGAAATTTCAATCAGTTGAAATTTTGCAGGGTCATTTTGAAGGAGTTTTGCATTAAAAATTGACTACATCATGTTACTTCTGTAACAGGATGCAATGCTGAGGCTGAGGCTAATTGCATACATGTTTTGTGCCCAGAAGAAAATTACATCTATTCATATTTTTGTTCAATAAATGGAGAAAGAAATTTTCTTTGTGGCTGTTTTTAAGTATATCACCATTATTTGTGGGCTCTGTTTCAAAGAGGATCAAATGGTAACATGTAAGTCACTGGTTTCTAAGGAAAGTGCTCATTTTTTACATGACTACATAATTGCTGCTTTTTGATTATTTTTTTTTACAATTCTTCATCACTAAAACTACTCTGCAGGTTGTTTTTGCAGCAGGGCTGGTTGATGATTTTAGTAAATGGTTGGGTTTAAAGATGTATCAGCCATTTAAAAGAAAATGATGATTTATTTCAACAAGGTATATTTCCCATGGATGTACAATTGTTGCTTCATTGTAAAGATTTAGGAAATAAGGTGTCACATAAGTTCAAGCTTGGGCTTCAGCTCCCTTCTGCATTTTAAAAATAGTCTGTCTGTCTGCCTGCCTGTCTGCCTGCCTGTATGTCACTTTCTTTCTCTGTCTGTCTTTTATTGTGAATCGTTTTAAACTTTAAAATGTCAAAAGTCTGGCTGAAAGTAAGCACAGAAAATAGCTGCCTGGCTATTTTACTAACTGCATTATGTATCTCTGTCAGGGGGATACTAGCTGACTGATCACTCTGCATATTCATCCTCTCACGCAAGCTTGCTACCTGCAAAATTTCATATCAGAGGCAGAAAGTGAAAAGTTAGCGTGACCCACGGAACCACAACAGCTGCATTGATGGGAAATACACCAGGTTGGAAAGAACTATGGCTGTCCTTTAATAGGAAGTTTCAATTTAGATTTTTTTAAAATTCTGTTTGCAGGGTAACTCTTTATTTAGATTGTGAGCTAAGTAATATCTAAGGCCAGTTTTCCTCCTTTGCTTTGAGTTTGTGTGAGCATCACCAGACTCCTGGGCTCCTTGAATGGTTTCTTTAAATTGAGGGATACTCGTTTTAATTGCAGTGCAGTGTGAGTGAGTGGTGGTTTGATGGTTGCTCTGTGCCGTGGGTTTACACTACAGTTGTTTTGGTGCTCATGTGAGGATTTTGTGTCTAAGTGGAGAAGAAAACAAGTATTCCAAGACGTTTGTTTGCAGTCTTATTGGAATATGTAGTGCTGTAAAGTTCTGCAGTATGTGTGGTAATTGGAGCAGTCGATCAGTGATTACATGCATTTACATTTAGTAATGTTCAGTTTCTGCTGGAACTGTTTTAGAAGGATTCAGCTACTGTTTAACTGTATTGGATTATGCAGGAATCCAATTGTGTTGTCTACCTGCTTCATAACAGTGAGAATATTTTAATGTGTATTTTCTATTTTGCATTATGCATATTAATAAACAATGTAAAGTTCATACGGAAGAGATAATTCTGATGTGCTGTATGAAAACATTTCCACCCACGCTTTCCACTAAGTCTGCTTCTCTGCTGCTGCACTTCTTTGCCTTCTAAGGATGACTGTCACTCTTTTAAATTTGGTGAAATACAGACTTCTTAATCTGAAGAAGCTCTGAATACAACTCAAATTATTCTGACTGGCATTTTGCGGCTGTCATTCACTGCAGAGCTTTGGAAGCCCGTCGCAGGTTTACGAGCTTTTTAGCCTATAGCAGCAGTTTCTTTCCTTTCGGCCCCCCGTTACACTGAGTAAAAAGAAGAATGGGCCTGAGAGCAAATATCCACAAACAGCTTCACAGGGGTGATTAGATTGTTGGTATTTTGGTCCCTTTTGCCAAAGTGCTGTTTACTGCTGCAGTTCCACAGTGTTTTCTCAGAGGTATAGTGACAGTGCGGTGGATCCAAGTGTCTGTAGCTGCAGAGAAAGCAGATGTGACCACTTGTTCCAGCCAGCTGTGGTAAAATAATCAGAGATGTGACAACAAAAGCCTAGACACACAGTGCAATCTGGAGTTTTAAACTGGGCCTGAGCGGTGTCTGTGTGGAATTGTTGTATGGCTCACTATGAATGCCTGTAAAGACGAGGAGCGCCACAGATTTGGTTGATAATTCTCAGTATATTTATCTCTACAAGCAACCCCAGTCATATTCTCACTTTTTTCACATTGTCATTGGATACATTGTTTGACAAAATTCATTACAGCTCCATTAAGAAGCCTCAATTTAACATTTTTGCAATTATTGTGAGCAGTAACTCTCTGAAGGGCTAATCAAGGCTCATCCCCTCTTTTGTTATCCCTCCAAAAGTTTGGTCATTTCATTTTTTTCCGTTCTATCATTATACTTTATGTTTTCTGCTTGTCTGCAGGCAGGTGTTCTAATCATTACTTGGCTTGAGGGAGTAATGTGACTCCGACTTTACCATAGAATTCTATTGCACAGATTCTGATTTTTAGACAAGTGTCAGATTTCTACTATCTGCATCACAGCAGCAACACTACATGGATGGATCAAACGTGATCACACAGATGTCTTTCCTCACTGTTTTCATGTTAACATTCTTGCACACACTTTGCAATATAGAGCAATGATGAGAAGGTTTGCCGTGTCTAACTACTGACAAGGTGCACCAAGCAATCTCTGTTTCCTGTGTTTCCAGCATAGATGGCTTTTCTAGATGTGTGTGACTGAAAGGGAGAACACTGCTGAGGCTTCCTTCAACTTTAGCTTGCTTACTGTTGTCTATCAACAAAACTCTTACAACAGCAGCAGCAACTTGCAGAAGAAAACACAAGCAGCTCAAGCTAACCAGACATGTAGTTTCTCTGTGGCTGCTGTGGCTCTGATGTGTGGTTGCATTTTTGAGTAGGTGCTAAAAAAGTCCTGGTTGCCCATACTGCCTCTGTGTGTTGGCTGTACAGGTGTAATCTTTAACAGCGATGGAAAATGAAATAAGTGCTGTACTTTAAAATAATTTCTATGCGACATTTAACTACTTTGCAGATTAAGATTTTACATACAAAACACATGAATAATATGCCATCTGTTATGTAGTGTTACAGAAAACTTAGAATATGCATCAGTTAACAATAAAATAATTACTACATATTAATGTATCAAAAGTAGTCATCTAAAATTAAACATCATTACATCACTACAGCATTAATTAAGGCCCTAATTATTCAACTCTGCATATCAGAATTCAATATCTACAAGTTTTCCCCTGAAAATAATCCCTTCCTACTTTAAAGTGACTTAGACTGTTGCTTCCTCGACAACATATGGAAAGCCCCACCCTGCAAGCCGACATGATTGGTTCCTTAGTTATGTGGTCCAAAATGCTCTGAACCATTGGGCATGGACAAGAGGACCTCTCAGGGTGTCCTATGGGGTCTGGAACCAGGACATTGGCAGTGGATCCTTTGGGTACTCTGGCTTGTGCAGTGGGGCCTCTGTCAATCAAACTTATTCCACTGCATCCTGTTGATGCTTGATCAGAATGGAGTGTAGGAAGTGTGGAGGTCAAATCAACATGTTGGGCCATTGTCATGTTCCTCAACATGTTCCTGACTGTTTGATGTTTTTTCATGTGGTGGGGTGCTTTTTCCTGTGGGGGTAGGCCAGTGAAATTTGGGATTTCCATTTGCATGAGGGAGTGTGCTTGTTGTGGGACATTATTTATTTGGGTGTCTAAGTCTCATCAACACAGATGCCAAAATCCAAGGTTTTCCAGCAGAACACCACATATGATCAATGTTTTCACTTCATCTGTAGGTGGTCATAATGTTGTGACTGATCGGTGTATACAACGCTAGTAGGAGTGACTGCATACTTTACTATTGAGACTTTAGCCTATGGCATTAATCAAGGCCCTAATTATTCATCTCTGTGTATCAGAATTCAATATTTACAAGTTTTTCCCTGAAAATAATCCAAATAACTTATACTGTTGCCACGTCAAGAACGTATGACTCCATGAATCGTTCTCTGCTTGCTGCAGCTCGAGAACACCAGCTCACCAATGACTTTGCTCAAACATTGCAAAACTACTCTTCTCTATATTGCAAGTTATAATATTGGATTAATTCAGCCATTCATGTTAAAAAAAAAAAATCTAAAGAGGATTAATGATACGGAAAGCCCCACCCTGCACGCTGACATGATTGATTCCTTAGGTTTGTTACATATGAAATCCTGGAAGTCTAAATCTGTGTTTCTGAGGCTGTCATCACTCTGTAGTTTTAAGCTATGATGTTGACAGCCTATTTTGCTTATAAAATGCCTTTTATCACTTAATACCATATGAACATGTTAATAGTTAATAGTTAACATCAGACAGACTCTTCAGGTACATTTGTTTGCTAATATTTCTGTACTTTAACTGACTATGTACCCTTTACATGTAATAGAGAGTTTATACATTATGATGTTGCTAGTTTTATTTCAGTAAATCAGCTATACTCCCACAACTACACTTAACACGCAGCTAAAAATATCCCTGGATTTAATTGCTGAAAAAAAGCAACAATAAGCAATGTCATGTTTTTTAGTATACAGTTGACACTCTGCCAGTATGAGATGGAAAATATTCTGATCTTTCAGAGCTCACATTGATGTATTTTAAATTGCCGCAAAAATGATATTCTTCCCTCTGCTTACACTTTGAAAGTAAAAGACGGAGTGAGTTCCTGAGTGCAGCTTTGAAATATTACATGTTAATATCCCGCTTGAATATCACAACTCACAAGTGTCACAGCTTCTTCACGTCCTATTACAATATTTTTGTGCTCTGCTACTCAGCTGAATAGATACCTTGTTATGGAACAGTGCCAAAATGAGAGGAAATCCAATCATTGTTCAAGTGTTTACTTTAAACCTGACATCCTCGCTGCCTCGCCTATTTGGTAGCCTGGGAATAAGGGTGTTGCTCTGGGCTTGTTGATTTGTTTATGCATGTTTACAGAACTCTTCATAAATTCGTAATCATTTCCTCAATGCTTTAGGTCTACATCTACACGAAGCAAGTGCTGAAGTCTGACCAAGTTTGGTCACTGCATGAAGATGGCAAAGAAGACTAAGCCTCTTACGTTTTGTGCCAGAAAGGGAAAAAATCCTTTCATCAGAGTGATGATTTTGATAATCTGCAGTGGAATGAGATCAAGAAATCAGTTCATTAAGTTCTGCAGAATATTTATCTGTGTTCTGTGCTAAAAAAAAACCCTTTCAGAGCGATGGGAAAAGATAGAGTGTTCGTTCATTGTAAAGAAATGCAGCCGCAGATTATTTTGGATGTGAGCATGTTGATCACTGATATCATAAAAGGTCTGACGAGTCTTTTATTGCGTGCCCTGCTCTTACAACATCTGTTTAATCCCGAACGTTATTGCCCTTATGGGGCATTAACATCTTTAAAATTTCCCTCTTTTGGTGACCATCTGCTTTTATGAGGCCATTGTACCTCCTAGATGGCCACGTTTTCCATTTGTCCTTATTACCTTCCATAAAAATCAAATATTTAAGAGGTGTTATAAAAGTTCCATTGCTGTTTGAGGACTTCTGATATCTATTTGGCATTAACAGCGTGCATGATGCAGTTGCTCATATGCACACAGAGCTGCTTGGTTTTATAGAGAAATTATCGGTACAGCGTAACACACTCTTTACAACTCTAATAGGGGAAGTCAGTGAATGTGAGGTTGGTGTCGTGTTGCCACATCATATGCTGACACTCCTATTTCTAAATATGTTTAAAATGCTGAAAAATATGCTGTTTATATGCAGCTTGCTCTGAATGTGTGCAAACAGTTTTGACAGGGTCATCAAGGTGAAGCTGGGAGGTTATAGCGACAACAACAACAACTGGAAAAAAGAAAGCACAATAAACATTCAGCAGTCAGAGTTTATTCGGCATTTTAGAAAAGTTAGTTTTATCACCACACATTTGAAATGAGGGTGCTTTATTAAAACCTGTGCTTTGATTTGTTAATGACACTTTCCAGTGGAAATCAAGTTGCTTCGTTTTGACCTTGCTAATATTTTCATATGGTGGTATTCATATACTATGTTATAAACCATAACTGAGCATTTCCACCTTGGATTTCAGTGTGTCGATAACAATCTCAAAAACACAGACTGAGACTTCCTGTGTTTTGTACATCACAAACCTAAGGAACAAATCCAGTCAGCTTGCAGGGTGGAGCTTTCTGGATCATTGTTCTTCTTCAGGATTGATTTCTGTTTCATGTACAGCTGAATTACTCCAATATTCCCTCCTGAAATTGTGTAGCATTGAGTAGTTTTACAGTGTTTGAACAGAGTCATAGGTGAGCTGGTGTACTTGAGCTGCAGAAACCACTAGAGGTGTAGACATTGTTTACTTCTAAGCCATTTTAAAGCATAGAAAACTTCTAAATATGTAACTTTGACACACAGAGGTGACCTTCTAGGGCTTTAATCAATAATCAGAGACGCACTTAAACATCAAAGTGTGCTTGTGGCGTAGAGAATTGGTAAATGAATAAATTCATGTATTGACTTGACCCCTGTAGCTGTAGCATACTGTCTGTCCTACCAGCTCACACTGTGCTCCTCTTGTGCAGGCATCTTGGGGTTGTGTGCCATTTAAAGACTGCTTGTCATCATTTCTCCGAGCAGTGCATGCTGTAAAATCATGAATGAATAAACAAACAAACACTAAGTGAAGAAAGTGCCCCTCTTAAGCGGTGGAGTCATTGTTAAAGAGACCAAATTGGTACATAAACCTGCAGGCAGACGCATTAGAAGCACAATTGAGTGTGTAACTCAAAAACTTAATATTTTATTCACATTCGTACACTGATAGTCCACCTCTGCCTATTACAAAACATGTTAATACACTGTCAATTTGCTTCGCTGAATACATTTAGGAAGGCGCATATTTGCTGCCTGCATCATCCTCTCTGGCTGTATTCTTCCCACTCCAGGAAGTTTCAAGGTCAAAATGAAGTTATGCAGTATTTTATTTGTCCCCACGTGGAAATTTATTTTGGACTCTGCATTGCACCTCCGCAATAAGCACAGCACAGAGTAATACTATAAGAACACACACGACCAGCAGGCCACACCATAAAACCACCAATCATAAAAAAGGGGACATCACTTTACATTCTTTGGCTGTACAGAAGTTGAAGTTGATGTGTTGCTGTACTCAGAACAACATTTTAACACTGGAGGTTGATAAGTTTAGGCTACTAAAAGACTTACAAGGTCAGGGAAACACTGTTTTTTGGGTGAAATAGTGCAGAACTCAGTGTGTCCTGTTAATGCTCCGTGTCAGTATTCCACTGAGACCACTGAGATTTCTCCAACTTTAATTCAGCGCTTATGATAGTTAATGATAAATGTTAATAATGTTTAAGCTGCTGCGAGCTAAAAACAAATCAAGGACATTTACAGTATCTGATAAATATGTTCAGTATGAACAGTTTGCAAATATGTTCTCTCACATGTTTACCTTTCATGTTGATTTATAAGAAACAGCTGTACATGTAGCAATTTTTGTACGTATGAGTCGTGCTCAGAAGTGTGCACTGTCACCTTTTATCAACTAGAGTCCAGACGAAAGCAGAAATACACAAGAAAAACTGTAAGCTTCAAAAACCAGAAAAAAACTGAGAAAATAACGGCAAATATCTGTTAAAAAAGTACCTGATTTAAATAGAGAAATTAAAAAAACAAAACATTGTCAAACATTCACCAACGAATGAACTACTGTGTGTAAAACAGATTTTTGATGTGTGTATTTTTACCATTTTGGCCTGGTTTTTTCAGTCAACATGAAAAATGAATATTTATTTTTTGTGATTTTTCTAGATATTACCTGTAATTTATAGATAGTACAAAATTTGTAAAATAGTTGTTAAAAATGATAAACCATTTTCCAATCCTTAATATACATAATTTTGCTTTCAGATAATGGCAGATATCTTTAAAATATTTTTTTTTTGCTCAGTTGAATACGATAAAACAATAGCGCACAAACATTGTGAAAGAAAGAATTACCATTTTAGCCTCCAGGGACCCGATCTTTTCTGGGCCTTGCATTTTTGATTTACCTTAGTTTTTTGGGATTAGTAGGACCTAATGGATATAAAAAATTTAAGCTTTGTCTTTTAATAATAAATAGTCATTAGTAGGAATACTAACATGAATAGTAATAGGTAATAGCAGATCGCGGCCATGCACTGCGCTCGTTGCCGGGTACAGCACACAGCTCTTGGAGAGTCGCGGACTAGCTAGCACAATAGGCGGAGTTTTCAAAGCTTTTCAGACTTCCAGAGTTAGGGTTATGGTGCAGGGAAGCCAAAACGCTAACTCTGGAAGTCTGAAAAACTTTGAAAACTACGATGTCCACGCATGTGGACGCAGGGTCTCAGGAGGCTAAAAAATACAGATTTATGATGTGAACACTATTTACAGTTTTGACCTATTTTTGTAGGATTTATGTAAATTAATACCTTGTTTCTATGCAGCCCAGACAATTTGAATGCTGTGGATGAAACATACAGACAAACTTTTCTTGGCTAAACTGCAAAAAAATGATGTTCAAACATAATTCATATCTGCTAAAACATAAGTAACCAATGGGGTGCATCATGACAGCATAGGTAGGCCATCCACTCTCCCAAAAGACAATGTACACAGCTAAACGGTATTCTCATTTATGCTGGGAAAGAAATGTATTTTCTTCCAAATAGGTAAGACTGTGACATAAAAGGAAACACTTCTAGTTTAAAGGAGCCACAAAGTCAGAACTTTCACTCAGGAAACAAATGTTTGTGTCAAGGAATAATGTGGAATTCTGAGACTTCTGCTTTGTTATGACTTGTTGTTTGGTCAAGTTTAACCACCAACATTGCTTTTTAGATTTAGGAAAATATCACGGTTTTTCACGTTTGAAGCCTCCATTTCCAGGGTTACCAGGATGACAAGCACACCTCATCTAATACATGATTTGTTGGCTGAAAAGCATGGTAAAGCAATATAAAATAAATAGCAAAGAAATGTTGATTTAAAGATATTTGCAATGCGTCACAAACAAACCTACTCCGGCAGAAAATCTGTTTCCCTCAAAATGGTATTCAGACTGCAGTTTGGTTGTGCAGGAAGGTAATTTTTGGCAGACAGGGCTGAGATAGGAGTCAATTCAACACAGAGTTTTGTCATTATCATAAGTGTCCACTATGCAATCTGCTTGTTTTTGATGTTGCCAGTCTTTCCTCCCTCATTTCCTCTAAGTGCTGTTTGCTTCACTGCCGTTAGAGTACACTTACACAGGCTGCCTTTTATTTCCTTGAGTCCTGTGAAACTTTGTGTCTGTGAATGTGTCATTATTCTGTCTCTTCATAAGAGAATGTCCCGACAACTCAGCATAACGGTGTGAGAATAGATTCCTGACACAAAAGGCCCATTACCCACTGACCAGATCGTATTAATTACTGCTGCCACATTGCTCCAACGCGTCTGTCTGGCTAATTCCACAGTGTCTCCCTGGCAAAAGTCAGTACAACTTCGGGGCTCAGGGCATCCTAGTAATTGGAACAAACACGACACTGGTGATGTTTGGTGCTAAATCTTTGCCAGAGGCACGGTTGACTGCTGTTGTATTATCCTCTTTGTCACAGCTCTCAGTGAATGTCCACAGCTCTAGATGGACATGCTGGCAAACCTTGTAATCCTGATTATGCCAATCCTTTATGGAAATGCGTTATTACAGCTTGTTTGTGAAAGTTTTGTCAATTAATTAAACTGAGTCAGGAATAAATAAAAATGTAATTCCTACAGATATCAGACTGCCATTATATACACCAATCTGCCACCACATTAAAGCCGCCTGCCTAATATTGTGTTGGTTCTGTGATGCCAAAACAGCTCCAGAATGGACACTCGACCTCCAAGGATGTCCTGCGGCGTTCAGTGCAGTGTTAGCAGCAGATTCTTTGGGTCTTGTAGGCTTAATCAGTGGTTTGGGCTAGTGATTGACCGAAATGGGTTTTTATATGGATATGGATTTGGATATTTGGAACCCATATACAGTAATTGTAATGTTTTAACAGCATGTGATAGCAAAGGACCTGTCATTCATAACTAAGCTTCTTCATTAATAAGGGTGACTATAACTAAATATGAAAAATAGAAAAGGGAGTGGTTAAATTAGGACACACTATTTCTGAGTGACAACAGACGGAGAGATGAGGCTGCATCAGACCTGAAGAACTGCATTTCATTTATGGGCCATTTATATCAGGTCCATAATTAGTATATCCCTAGTTTGGGCTCTTGGTTGTGTTCCTCAAACTATTCCTGAGCAGTTTTTATGGTGTTGGTTAGGCTTGTCCTGATATAGGAGGCCACTGTTCTCTGGGAGTGCTGTTGAGATGTGCTTGGCAATGATTTTTAGGTGGCAGTTTGAGTCCAAATAACATCCACATTAATGCCAGTTTCCAGGGTTTCCCAGCAGATTGTTCAACTGCGACAAGATGATTCACTTCACCCATCAGTGGTTTTAATGTTGTGGCTGATGGGTTGTGGAATATAAACATGTTCTTATTTACTGTATGAGGGATGACATTCTTGTTGTATTATTCAGATTGTTGTGTCCATACACTGTGGGTATTGACTTCTTATTACCATATTAACTCTGGGTTATTGCACCAACAGGATGTCTGTTAGAAGGTCCTCCTGTTGATTTCATACGTTAAACCGCATATGTTCCATTGTCTTGCCTGGAGTATTTTCTGTCCTTTTGAGCTTAAGTAAACAGGCACTTTTGAAGTGGCGAGCTCTCCCAGATCTTCTCTGCGCTCAGTAATGAGCCAGAAGGACTTTTGTTTTCTCCGTGACGACTGGAAGGCAGGTACTGCCTTCTAGCCTGCTAACCGCAGGCCTGCTTTGTTTCTCACTCAGCCAACCATGGGCTGTGTGCTGCTTGGTCTCCCGAGCTGTTGAACTCTTCTCTCCAAAACATTTTGATGAAAGTGCTCGAAGGGAAATGCCTCTCTGCATTTAGACAGCCAGATTTTTGTCTTTTTTCCCTTCTGGATTTGTGTTAAAAATGAAAAACAAATCAGATATCGGTTTGATAGGTTTGATAACTCTTTTTACAGATTAAATGTTAAACAAACATATTTGTTTGTTGTTTGCTTTTTAAACTGTTTAAATAGTTAGTTTAGCATATATATAGCAGGAAGAAAAAAACTGGCAGCTTCTGCTTGAAATACAACTGTCTTATTTATTGCCATTGTAATTATACATGTGAACTCACAACTGAAAGACAGATGGTGTGACTTCCAATAATAAACATGCATGCTCAGCTGTAACTTATGATTGATACCTCAAAGGCAGCAGACGCATACTAATAGATCTAAAACAGTATGAGCAGTCTGTGACCTGCTAGTTAAATGATGTTGTGAATGTTCAGCTGCCATCAGTGAACTGCTTCCAGGACTCAGCAACGACGAGCAGATTGAAACGTTGCGTTTTACTTGTTTGTGTGCACTAGATTATGCACTAGATCTTAAAAAAGAGGAAAGTTCATTGTATCTAAAAACATGCACTATTTTAAATTCTATAAAATTGTGAATTTGAAGTACAATTTTCACAGAACTATGGTAAATGTGAGTCCAAGAAAAAATATGCAAATAGACCAAAAAATATAAAAATGAATAAAACATCTTGACCAATATATACATTAAACAAGTGGCAACACAACAAAATGCATTGAAATGTATCAGATAACAGTATAAAAGGGGTCAGTCATATTGATTAACCTACAAGAAATTTTCACCTGAATCTGCAGCTTCCGTTGGCTTTATGGAGGTCTTTAGTGAGTTTTGCCTAATTGTTTAAGTTTCCGACTCACTGCTGGATCAGTCTCACTGCTCTCACAGCACCTTTTAAGAAAAATAAATGTTCTCAAAATTTACGTTCACTACCTGCTATGCATCAGAACCTTCAGACTTTACAGGTAGTGACTAGGAACGGAGCCAAACCAAAGAAAATATTGAACCAAAGTACATTTGCTCGGTGTCCAGAAACACAACTCCATATCCATAACTGCTTGTTACCAACTGACATATATACTGTGATGACAATGTTGTGTTTACATCTGTTTCCACTGCCCTCAAGTGACTGAATATCATAAATAAACCCAGGTTTAAGATTATTTCAGTTTTATCATTCTGATTGCATGATGCAGGTAGTAGATTGTAACATGTGTATATAGTGTACACTACAGTGTATGTATACTGGAAAAGTAAAGCCAGTGCCTTAAAGAACAAGGCACTTCTGCATTTTAACCTGCATTATTTCTAATGGCCATCAGGGGGCAACTCCTTTGGTTGCAAAAACATAGAAGTCTATGAGAAACTAGCTCGACTTCTCATTAGATGTTTTATGGGCTCAGTCAATATTTTCAAGTCTCCTTCCACATTTTAAAAGTGTAGTGTTTAGGCTTAACAACAAAAACAAAAATAATACACAGTTTGCATCAGTCTTTTTGAGTTATGACAGCTTCTTTTCAAGCAACAAACTAAGTTGGAGGATTTAGTCTTCCTTCTACATTCAAGGAAATTTTTAATTACCAATAAATTAATAACGAGTAGGATAAACACAATATTTTAAGGCCTTGAAGTCCTGAACTCAAAATGTAGAAAAATCAAGCCAATTTAATTAACTTACTACATCATTAATTTTCTTTTGAATCGGTTGATGCAGAAAGTTGGGTTTAAAATGCATACAGTATTAAGTTAGTATACTTAGCACGATTATTATGCCAACACAACTCATCAAAACAATGTTTGCAACTTAAAAGGTTTATTTAAATCCATAAATTTGAATTTTTGTCTCGCAACCCTGCATTTAGTTAAGTGGTGGACTTACTTTTTAGAGTGAATACAGCACAATGCTTGTTTCATAAATTACTGTTTCATTTAGAGTAAAAAAGATGAGAAAGTAAGGTATGTTTTAGAGCATGGCTACCGTGATTGACAAGCTGACACAATGCCTAAAGACTTCAAACATTGGTCCACAAATCAAGTGATGCCACGGTGGCTATATCCATCTTTTACATTAGTTAAATCTAAGTAATGGTATGAACCACCTGTGTAACTGTCGCCTTCATCACTTTTTGGACCCCTAGAAACTTAATTTCTAAGTTCTGTGCAACTTGCAGAATTTCTGTCTCTTATTTTCTACATTGCTACCATGTTTGTTACACTGTCTGGCCATCGTCATGTTGGTGAAGATTTTTGCTTCACTCAATTAAATTTTGTCTATTTGCATGTGCAGATAAGCTGTCTGGGTCAAGGGGACGAAGCACGTAAAAATATACATTTCCTTCAAAATATGACAGTTACACTTAGCCACATTCTCATCCAATCTTTGTGATGGGTGTAATCAAAGTGATACAGATAGACAGATATTAGACCGAGAAAAGACAAGGCTCAGTTCATGTGCAGTAGCTTGTGTCTGTGTTTTATTCACAGCCACAGTATTACAGAGTTGTACTCCTCCTGCGCTGTGATCAGAGTAAATTACTTTGACGTGCCAGAGGAGGCCCCAGATTTCTTTGTTCTAGATGTGAATGTTTTGCACTTACAGTACAGTATAGTTGAAGAAGATGGGAATAAGAGCCAAGAATACAGTGATTGAAATTTTCAATCTAGGCCTGAACAGCACTGTGAGAGGAGATGAGATGCAAACCAAGCATCCCACTGGGGAGAACGATATGGATTATAGGATCCTGCTGCTGGTCTACAGAGACACAGGCAATCACTCAGCTGTTTGATATCCTCTTGTATTCTGTGCTTGATGCTACTGTATGCTTTTTACTCACCCTGAAGAATATATGATGACTATGATCAATGTTTTTTATCTTTGACACCTTTTAAGGGGCGAACCCTTATTTTCTGGGGTTGCAACCCCTTGAGAGTCTTTGTATTGCATTGCTAGCCCGGCAGCATGCTATAAGAGGTTGTGCATTTCAGGTTATGGATCCCAGTGGCATAATGAAATGCATTTCCTATTGAATGCAAGATGAGTTTCCCGTATCTGTGCACACGTGCATGGACACCCATTATATTTTATATGTGCTTCCACATTTAACTTCATCCAAATTCAGGCCTGCAATGTAGCTTTCACAACAGTTTTTTAGCAATAGCAAGGTGTTTATACAGATGTGTGGTCGTGCATATTTTTTGTTAGGTGAAACTAGGCACAGATGGCTCTGATGTAATCTCCACAATATGCTGCCAATCCCACTGCACAGAAAAGAGGAAAAGACAGCAGCTAAGGTCACGAAAAGGTGGATTTTATGGGATTATCAAAAGCTACAAGTTCACATGGACTGAATAATCTTTCTTTAATATTGATTTTTTACTCTCATTTTTTTTCCATGAGTGGAGCCTTAACAATTTATAGCAGTGACAGACAAAACAAGGAGTTATGTTCATTCCAGTTCTTCTGCACACAATCTCAATCTCTGCAGGTGTGTCCGGGGATTAAACAAAGCTGGAGGCTCAGGTTCAGGTGCAGCTTAGTCCCAACACATCCACCTCCAGCCGCGGGCGCCTGCTGCATCGAGCGAACAGGACCTTGACTTTCACACTAATGTCTCGCTTGATCACTAGGTTTAGATGGACACCAGAAGCCAAGTTATTCAGATAAATCGTGTTGCGGCAGAAAATCTGGGAATTTGTTGACATGAACTAAAATAACCGAGTTAAAACACATAAGATATCTCCTGAACAAACAGAACTTTCCCCTAATTTATGAGAGAAGGTAAGGCTTCCTTTTTGTTTAAAGAAAGGTCCGCCTAACAGCAAATTTTTTTCTAGTAAAAAATGCGCAGATTATTTAGCAGTGTTCATTGTTCTGTTTGTATTGCTTGCTCTCTCTCCATCTGTCCTGCTATCCTGCTATCCCCACCTCAACCCCTTCTGCTATCCCCACCCCCCTCATTCCCACTCTCACCCCAACTGGTTGAGGCAGATAGCTGCCTTCCCTGGGCCTGGTTCTGTCTGAGTTTTTTTCCTCCTCCCTATAGGGCTTTTTTTGTTTGCTCATACGGAATCCAAAGGCAACTTTGGATTGTTGAGTTTTCTGTTCTTTGTTTAAAATTTGTAAGGTCTGTACCTTACTATGCTAAGTGCTATGAGATGACATATGTTGTGAATTTGCCCTATATAAATAAAATTGAATTGATTTGAGTTAAAACAAAAAAGTGATATAATATGGCATCTTAAAAAAATAAAAAAATAAAAACAGAAGAACAACATTCAATGGGCAAAGCTTTTAATACTTGAATTCCTACAAATACACAAATTAGGGCTCAAAATTCAAATTGTGATTATTGGCAAGTAATTTCTTACCTCTTATAAATTGATTATTGTTTGGCTTTTTGTGTCACTTTTTAAAAAGGTGATGCACACATTTCTTAATCCAAGCCATCAACAATATCCCCAGGCTCTGGAAACTGCAGGAATGTAGCACACTTTCTTTCAAAACACATATTACCTCATACAGCTTCTACAAAAGAAACTTTTTCTGAACGTTGTAAACACAGTCAGAACTACTTGGTCCACTCAACATAAAACAATACTGAAAGATCTATGTCATATTATTTCTGTCAGAGACTTGCAACACTGTTTGTGCTCTCGCTCTGCAGAAGATAGTGACAGGTGCATGTAGGCAAAAATGTATATTTTCCTTAAAATATATGTTTTAGCTTCATAGATTTTTAACTTTTTTTCTTTTGCATAGAGGATTTTTCTGAGTTGTCTCTCCTTCTCTTGTTTGTGCTGTTTCCATAGAGGTGCAGGACTTTATATTGCATTAAAAAATGAGCCTTGGTGAGTAAAAACACCCAGAAACTATTCAGAGGGTTAGCTTATGAAATGTTCAGGATAAATCCTTCTTTGGTTCAGACTGATCGATCAAACACACATCTAGTTAGCACGGAGCCACATCTGACCTGTTGGAAGCTGATGGATATTTGGGTTTATTTCACTGCGGCTTTAAATAAAATGTGATCGTGCGTCATCTGATGAGTGATTCAATGTTGCTGGTTTTTGGAACGAATTTCATCTCCAGGATTTTCTCAGCAGCATCCATATGTAGACATGTTACACAGAAATAGTGTCTTGCTACTGGCAATAAAAGCTAGAAAAGTTGTTTCAAATGATTCAAAAGGTACAAAAAGAGATAATAAGTTCACATGAAACATCTTTGACCTCTTGAATAGACATTTGCCTGACAGCTTATTCAGGATTCTAAAATTACATGGACTTTATTACATGTAATTACATGGAATGTTTTGGTCTTTTGACCAAAACATTCACTTTATGGCTAAATTTAAATGGATCCTTTTGCATATGAAATAACTTTCTTTTAATTTGTTTAAATTTCAAAGAAAGTAAATAGTGAGTCACACATGTTGCCACAATGAAGCCAGGAGGAAACTTTAATTACTTTTTTTACTTTTATGTTTTTTTTTCACTTTGATAGAGTGTGTTACATTTTCCAGCCAAACATTTCCTTTTTAGAAATCTAACTGTGGCAATCTGCATCTGTTTTCTAAGTGCTGCTACTGCAGACAGACTTTAAATGTCGGCTTTAATATTTAATTTTACGTGGCTGTCAGAAGAAAGACAGCAGCCACAGCAGCAACAAAGAGGACAGAGGCCACAAAGAGAGTAGAAAGAACCTAATAAGAAAAATTGCGACGATAACAGCCTAACTGCTGATAAAAGGTGAGGAAAGGACACTGGATGGCGGATGTATTTTTTTTCTAAAACTAATCACAGTTGGGAGCTCTGATTTGCAGGAAATTAACATAAAAATTACATCTCAAGGACCTGGACGTCGTGTTAAATTTGAATTCTGCTTCCCACCTTTTGTTTTAAATAAATTAGGCTCCCCTGCTTCCTGCATTTTATATATACAACCTTTTTGTCTTACCTTGAATTGCCTAATAATCACGCATAATTTGTGTTTGCTGTCACAAACTGACTCATTTGAGCCACTGTTTGCTCATTATGTTTTCAATTTGAAGTCTCTAATTCAGATTTTTGAGTTCAAATCTCCAACACCTTGGTGATTGTCTTCATTCGCTCTTTTTCAGAACAAAACAAGACTTTTACATGATCTAGTAGTTTGATATGCTGGAGATTGAGATGTGAGTGAATTGTGTTCAGTCACTGGCTGCCATGGTCAGAGGCATTACAGCTGACAGACTGTGCTGAAACTAAAGAGTGAGGAGTCCTTGAGGTGAGCTGAAGCCTATTACCGAGCCATAACAACAATGAACTGCTTTAAAACAAGGATTAATGCCATATATTGGAACATTCAGGCATCAGTCATAAATGAGGAGTTGTGTACAGTTTGCTGGACCCGCAGTGTTGTTAAATAGTTTCATTTCTGAGATGTATCATAAAGGGTTTGATGTATACTATTTATAAACGATACATGTAATGTGCAGCCTTAGCACTATAGCAAAGACGCACATTTATGCACACATGTGCAGTGAATCATGGCATCACAAATCCCGCTTTAACCCTGGAGTGTGCCTGCAAATGAATTATGCCAGCACCTTTGTGTGAGTTCAGAATATTTATCATCTTTTAGAATTGGTCCCCACAAGCAGAAGAGATAATAGATTGGATTTAATTCAGTGCGAGCATGTCTGTGTTTGGTTTTCTGACACATCACAGGTGTATTTCTCAGTGGTTGAAGAAATATGTGCTTTTCTTAGAGTATAACCAAAGCAACATAAAAAAATACACCACTAAAAGCCACAATTCCGTAGTCGATATACTACTAAAGCAAAACTGCAGAAATGCAACCAGCAAAATGCAGTTATGGGTTATTCTGCAGAAAATTAGCCCTTTTTATTCATATGTTATAATGTTATTAGACTGCTGTTGCTGTTGCATCACTATAAGCAGTATTTTACTGTTGCAGGAGCTCCAGATTTAACTCACTGCTACTTTTTAGTCTACTGGTTATTAATCTGGTGGTTTGGCCCCTCATAAGCATCATAATATAATATGATAGATAATATCTGTGAGACTGTAAGGTGATTTGATTGGATTTATTGGCTAATTTCAGACATTAACACTGAAGTGATAAAAAAAATGAATCACACATCATTATAATGAAATGAAAATGAAATAATGTCTAAAAACAAGTGGAAAGAAGTTTTACTTATTAACTCCTACCTGCTACATGTCCTTACATCTCATATCGTACCGTTTCCTATTTGCTTTAAATTTTATACATCTTAAGAAACCCCAAGAACACCTTTACTGCTTTACACTGTTATATATTGTTCAAGCAGTCTTTTTTGTGCATCTTCGTACATTTGTTTTATAGTTGGGCTCATTTTGAGATCATTGTCCAGACAATTTCATAAGTTTACCGAACAAACTGACAAACATCTGTCCCGGTCGTAAAATTAGAATTTCGTCTTCACTGATAGTTTTCAGTGTGACATCTGAACAGTTGCTGTAAGTTTAAGGGGGTAATGTATAGTTTGCTTTGAACTGATTACTGAGATATGAATGACAAACAAAATGAATTTCTGCCACACAAATCTGTGAAAATGTGTAAAAAAAAATGTGAAAAATTGAACGTCAGCATTGTTGGTGGAGCACTGAAATTAAACAGTTACATAAAGATGCAACACAACATGTGTGTAGCAGCATGGTGGTTTATGAACGTCTCATGTTTTTTTTTTATATATAATCAGAAGGCGAAAATTAACTTGTAACTACTTCTGTCAAATCAGTAAAAAGGAGCAAAAAGTACTGCATTCTGCTTGAAATGCAGGGAAATAGTGCTATAAAATTAATACGCTTGAATAAAGTATAAGAAGCTGCACAGTACTTGTGCTGTGTTACTTTCCACTACTGATATCTCTGACTGTATGCTTTAAAGGAAATACAAAAATACTTAAAGACCTGTATCTCCACTGTTCTCTGTCCACAGCTACACCCTCCGTGTGGTCGGCAGTGGGATCAAAGCTCAGAGCTCCAACCCTGAAGTCAAAGTGAAGGGAGCCGACCCTGTAATAAATCAGATCATTGACAAGCTGAAACACATCAATCAGGTGAGGCCCCGTCATCCTCTGTGCATATTTACAAAAGATGATTTGATTTTCCTGTTTATTAGATCCCCCACTTCTCTTAAAGTCTATATTTCCATCCCTCATTCTGTCAAACATATGGTAACAGTCTCCTCAGGCAATCTGCTAATTCCCAGAGCTTCATTGTCAGTTTATGGAGCGTTAGACGTCTCTTGTTAGCTGCTCATAAAGCTGCAGCCCTTTTTACGCTTTACCTGTAATTCTCAACAAAATAATTCCTTTATATCATCTTTCATATTACCGGTAAGCACCAGCTCATAGAAAACTAGTCTCAAATGCAAAATGATTTTGAGGCAACGAAGGAAAAAATCAATCATTACACATTTAGAAATCCATTTGATCTGGTTTGTGTGTCTTCATATTTACAAAATTCTTTTTCTGCTCTTTGTCAAAATCAATGTAGCTTTTCTATCACCCAGTCTGCTTTTATGCACGTTTGTGCTGCTGTGGCTCCTTTCAGTGCTGTTTATCTCTCAGGGTGATGAGATTAGAGCAGTTTACGGGAGCACTTTCTCTTCTGTAGCTTTAATAACAGCTGCTGCTGCTGCCTTTGGGTTGTTGCACTGCAGCAGCAGCTTCACATGTCTCTTGCTTTGGTTTCCCAAGTGGCAGGCTGAAGGCCAGGTCATCTCTCTTGACCTCATGCTGGCACCCCCTCCCTGACTAATTCACACCATCTGTGGGATGTCAGAGCACATAAATCTATATCATAACCATCGGAGAGCCCCTGATCTGCCTCGTCGACATTCACTGAGTATTTGTCTTTTTGCCGTTTGCATCTTATATGTGCTTCTTCACGTGTCCTTGTGCTTCATTGAATTTTACAGTAGAAAGGCAGCTTTATGGGCTTGAATACTTGGAAGCAGTTTATCTGATGCACCTGATTTACTGTAAGCGCTATGCAACAGATCAGCTCAGACAGATTATGTAATAATTCATAATCTGCTGGGAGCAGGTACTTTAATAACTTTAAATCCTGTTTTTCTTTTCACCTACTATCTTTTGCACCTGCTCACATATTTCACTGCACATTTATGTTCATCTCCTGCTCTTGTAGCTGTAATAATCAAACACTTTTGTCTCCTTATTAGCTTAGAACCTGCTCATCTTGTCCTTGCAGGCTCTGTCTTTGGTGACCTTTGAATTAATAGCTAATAATGAACGATTCACTTCCTGATTGTTGATAGAATCACATACAGTTTATCTCCATCAATTAGCAGGATGTAACTGAAATACTGTCATCAACTTTGTGACATATAGATGAACATTTATGTCTAATGACACCACATTTGTACATTTGACTGTAAAAACAACTTGTTAACAGAACTGTTGCTTATCCAGACATCCAGCAGACACAAAACCACACAATCATTCATTTTAAATTGTGTTTCTGGACACATGGTAAATAAAGTTCAGTGTCTCTTCTTATTTAACCCCATTTTTGGTCTTCTTAGGGAAATATCTGACTCTTTAGATGTTAAATGGTCCACTGTGTTTACCAGCTAGTTGCTCAATGTGTCTGTCTGCTGTTTAACTCTGAGCAGGTAAAAAGGTTTTTGGGCCATTTTTGCTGAATAGAAATTCCTGCTGTGGTGGGAAATGAGATTCAGCAAGATGGTACACTCTAAGAGAACAACACAGTTGTGTAATAATTTTCTGTGGCTCTACCACCAGCTGCCTTCACAGTAAAAATAGGCATCTGATTCATTGGAAATGTAGAAATATTGATTGTAGCCAGTTGGTGACTTGTTATTTTTTAACAGAGGGGATGCTCCCACACATCTTGCCTAGTTTTTGATATTACAACTGAGATGTGTGTGGGCCTGTTCTTTCACTGGATGTGGACTTTAAGCATTTTAGTAATTGTTTTGATGGTATTAACTTTGTAGCAGCTGAGCACAGTGCAGTCAAAGCAGGTTAAGTTCCTCCCAGGTTTCACCAAGCACCTTTTTATTTATACTATGCTGTATAGATTAGAGAATATTATCGGTCCAAAATTAAACTGACTGAAGAGCGAGAGTATAGTGAGAGAAAAATCTGTCTTCAGCACCTTGGACAGCGACATGGATTTATCAATACACAGCACAGTTCGGCTGCTGATATTTCAGATCCATCATTGGTACTATTGATTTGAACTCCTACAAACCTCAGTTAAATAAATAATCAATGAGTCTGGCAGACCAGACTGGCATATTCAACCAACACTCTCTCTGCTATTCGTGGATGGAGAGAGATAATGACAGGTTTACAAGGAGGATATTATAGCTGTAAACAGCAGAGACACTGCCGATGTTCAAAAAACAGGTCCCTGCTATCCCTCCCAGTCCGACTGCCATGTGCTAATGAATCTAGTAAATTTAATTAATGTTACAACTACACACACACACACACACACACACACACACACACACACACACACACACACACACACACACACACACACACACACACATATACGCCAATAAGGCATAACATTATGACCACCTGCCTAATATTGTGTTGGTCCCCCTTATGTGCTCAAAAATGCTCTGAACCACTGAGCATGGACAAGAGGACCTGTCAGGGTGTCCTATGGGTTCTGGCACCAGGATGTTGGCAGTGGGTCCTTTGGGTACTCTGGCTTGTGCAGTGGGGCCTCTGTCAATCAAACTTGGTCATTGCATCCTGTTGATGCTTGATCAGAATGGGGTGTAGGAAGTTTGGAGGTCAAATCAACATCTTTAGTGATTGTCATGTTCCTCAACATGTTCCTGATTGATGTTTTTTTTTCCATGTGTTGGGGTACATTTTTCTGCCAGGGTAGGCCAGTTTGTATGAGGGAGTGTGCTTGTTCACGGACAATGTTTATTTGGGTGTCTAAGTCTCATCAACACAAATGCCAAAATTCAAGGTTTTCCAGCAGAACACCACATAGTACCAATACGATCAACGTTATTCACTTCACCTATCAGCGGTCATAATGTTGTGACTGGTCAGTGCATGTGTGTGTTTGTGTTTTATAACTTTAAGGGTTTGTTTACACCCCTAATTGCACACACTTCATTCATTATTAGTTCAATTCCAGATAAAAAACAGATTCTTGAACAAATAATTGTCCCATTGAATTCACTGGATTTTCTTTTCAATCATTTCTTTCTTATCTATTTTGTTTGTTTATTTTTCTTCTCAGTATTTCATTCTTATCCTGATATCTTTTACTTACACTGGCTTTGTCCTGTTTTGAAATTGAGAAATCTTGTGAGCTTATTTGCAGCATCACAAGCGGTGATCAAAAGTGACACTCGGCCACATTTGATATGTAGCTTATTATCAGCTCATTGTCTCACCTGAGAGGCTCATCTTTGGTGTGTGAAAAAAGTCATTAAGGTAGGTCTGATTTGTGAAAAAAAAAAACTTCCAATGTAATATCTCATTCTCAGCTTGTGCAAAAACTGCTGTTTGTTTTGCTCCAGTTTTTAAACAGTATTAGTCTTTGTAATTTCTTACATTTTTGCAGAAATCCCTAAAACAATACAAAGGCAATGACGAAGTCTGTCAGAAGCTTCTTCCGGGAAAATTTTCTTAGAAATGTGATGAAAGTAGTTTATGAATGCATGAAAAACAAGGAATGTTAGGAATTAATTGAATTGAAAAAAATGTAACATTGACTTACTGACAGTGCTTCACAATTAGCCAGGTGTCAATTCACTGAAATTTAAATAGCATTTACCGGCTTTACCCAACAAAGGCAGCATGAAATGGAAACACATTACGACCTTTACAGAAGCCGGTTTACACTGTGTGTGTTTGCGCTTCATCATTATTATAGGACTGAAAACAAACTAGTGGTTATTTCTATATAAAAGACACTGGAAGATGCCATTAATTCAGCCCCTTCAGCAGATTGTTAAAATCATTTTTACTGTTTTTTCAGACACAATGGTGGTGTATCTCATAGCAGTATCAGTCATTTGGTCAGCTGGTTAGTTGGTCAGCCATCCCACCAATCTGGTCTCGACTGAAATATCTCATCAGCTGTCATATTGACATCTTATGGAGGCATAACGTCCCCTGACGATGAGTCCTAATGACTTTGTTGATCCCCAACTCCAGCCCCACAGTCAGGCTAAAATGTGTGGTGTTATGTGAGATGTTTTAACAGTTATTGCATGAACTGTCATGAAACAGACATTCATGTCCTCCTCTGAATAAATTGTCCCAAATATATTTTAAAAACCCATGACTTTTTAATTAGTTTCAATTTTTTTATTCAACCAATAGTTTGCTTTATGACCAAATACTTTCAAAACTAGTTTCATGTTTAATATTTGCTAGCAAATAGCTGATTGTGCCGTAAAGGCAAGCTAGGTTACATTTGACCTGCTTAACACCAGAATGTTAGCATTGTCTTTGTGAGCATGTTAGCTCCTGATCTGTGTCGACACAGCTGGGTTATTCCATCAGAAATCATCAGTTGCCTGCTGCTTGACCAGCTGTGATTTGCTTGAAATTTATTGATCATAAACTGCAGGTATTTATCATAAAATCTGTGATATTTTAGATTGATTACAATTTCAGGCAAATTAAAGATGGTTGAGCAGCAGTTGTTCTAAGAATGCCGTGATTTCAGATAGAATGACCGAGCTGCCTTGAAGCACTTAATTGAGCCATAGGTCACTTGCCACTAAAGTTACATACTAATGTAGGAAATACACATGTAAAAGCATGCTTTGGGCTGCATTTACAGGTATTTAAAAACGCATTAATTCCAATAGATTGTTCCACAATGGTACAATATTGCCTGCAGGCAACATTCAGACATGTAATCTTATGAAAACAGTTATTTTGAACATTTTAACACTTTAAGTGGCATGCATTTTAACCTGTTGAGGCTAGTATTTTCCATGTGTTTTTTAAAAATAATTGTTCAAATTTGAAACAGTAACTTTCTTTTTTCATTACTTACCATTATGGTACAGTGTTGCCTCAAGGCAACACACCCCAAGAAGTACCCCCAAAAAATTATTTATTGATTTTTTTTTAAGATTATATTTATTTGGTCTATTCTATGACAGAAAAACGCTCCAAACATTTTTTTTCCCCAGCTGACATCATAATGCGTACCATAGAGGGTTAAAGTAAAATGTGAATGGTGCGTGACCTGTGTAGAAAGCTGGATTGATTAAAATGTGTATCTGTTCTGTCTGATGGGGAATGAAAAACACTGCAAAAACTCTTTCTGTGTGGAAACCGTTATCCCATTTAGATCTGGTGGTTAGCCTCAATCTGACAACATCATTAGCATCATACATCGTCAGGGCAGCTGTATAGAATCACTAAAATATCAGACGAGTGTGACGCTTCTTGGAGCGTAACAACACAAATGAGTCTTCCTACTTCAAAAGCTTTGACGCTTTTTCAGCAAAGGTGCTACAAGAATATTAGCCCCAGTTAGAAATACAAACATATCCCACCAAAATCAACACTCTGGGAACAGTTGCTATTTTCTCCCTTGGAATATGAATAATAAAATGTCAGAGGACGACAGTGTGTCTGCTAATTAAACTGTAGGAAGCACCAGAACCCTTTTGCACGTAAATGCTAATAATGCATGTGTAAGCAGTTAATTATGCAGTTTTAGTTGTCTTTCAACAAGTCTACATGTCAGGTAAGAAATGATCATATTCGGCAATGAAATATATACTAAAGTCCCATGTCAGAATGCGGAAATATGAGTAAGGATGCATGAAAACTTGACAAATAAGTATTTGTAACCTTTTAATGTTCACCTAGTCTTTGCTTTTGAATTGATAAAGCTGAAACTCATCTAATAATTTCTAATGGCGATTAATGGATGTTTGAAAAGTAGATTTTCTGTCACTAAAATACCTTAAATTATGAGAAACCTTTTAGGCACTGGTAACCAGATCTCAACTGCACTCCAGTTTCAAGGTTTTTGCTGCCAATTTATTCCATTTACTTGCAGAGTCAATTTTAAAATTGGCCCATTTAAAGTCTTGTCCAACATGGACTGGTTGAATGTGATGGCTGTTCAAAAAGCAGTTTATGTGGAAAGGAGAGCCCTCGAAAGTGTGATTCTGTAGTTAAAACCTACTCGTGTTGAAATACAACATTTGCCCCTCTGCACATGTGCCGTGTGCCAAATCTTCACAGCCCATGCCAGCACTGCCTTGAGCGCCTGCAAACAAAATAAATATAAAGATAGTGTGCTAATGCAGTAGGAAAAACAGTGAACTCTGACTGTTTTTTGTGTAGTCATTATGGAAACTACCCAGATTGGTGTTCAGTGAGCTGTTCCACGCTGTAAGCCATTCCAAGGTTCTGTCTGTATTTTTATTTCAATGAATTCAAGTTGCAAGTGACCAAATATTAATCGCGTCAACATCTCCAGTACACTCAAGCCAAATTACGCTTCAACACAGGGTCAAGCGGATTCTCAAAGGGAAATGCTCTGTTGTGCTGCTTGTGAACCTCATTTCAGTTGATAATGCCCTGGCTTAAAAAATAATTTATAAATGCACATGTTTTCTTCATTGTGAGACTCCAGATTAGAAGACACAGCATTCAAAAGCACTATAGAATTTGATTTGATGAGGAATTACATCAGAGATTTACAATTAGGATTTTCAAAGTACATATAATTTTCTACTACTTAAATATAAACATTTTAGAAACCGCCATGAACAGCATTTTAAAGCAAACACAGGGCATTAGGCTTTCATAGGAAATTCTTTTTTTTTAAAAAAAACATACAGCATACTGAATTTGTAATATATGAAATGTGTTGTGAAGTATATTTCCCATCTCTAAATGGTTCTTCTGGGCGCAATAAAAACACTGACAGTGCAGCAGGGAGGCCAGTTGCTGACTGAAGATATGTACTTGGGCATGTAAATTTATTCAATCAGTTATCCAATCTGATGCAAAAAGGGCAATTATCACCCTAGGCAGAATCAGTCAGCAGTGGTATAGTGTAAAAATCTCTCCTCTAAAGTCCATGTGCGAGAAGAACTTTTGGTGGAGAAACACAGCAAGCTTGCATGGAAGATAAAACAGATACGTGTCCTCTTAGAGACATAAAATATTTATTTGAGAAAATTAAGAGTATCTATCAGAGCACATTCCAACTGCTGCGATCAGCAAGAGCCCTGCTGTGCATTATTCTACCAGTCAAAAGTTTGAGTTCAGCTACTTGATTTCCTTTACACAGTTAATGAACTTTCACAGAAACATTTAATTTTAATTTGTATACATGTCTGTAAAGTCACTATCTATCGCAAAAGGAGGTACGAAAAGCTGGTGTAGGAGGCTGGAGCTTTCACTGAGGACTATTGCAATATTTATACACCTATCAGCCACATCATTAAAACCACTGACAGGTGAAGTGAATAACATTGATCATATTGGTACTATGTGATGTTCTGCTGAAAAACTGGATTTTAACATCCCTGTTGATGAGACTTGCACACCCAAATAAACATTGTCCCACAACAAGCACACTCCCTCATGGAAATCCCAAATGTCACTGGACTACCCCAGCAGGAAAATACACCCCACCACATGGCAAAACATCAAACAACCAGGAACATGTTGAGGAACATGACAATCGCAAAAGATTATTTAGTATTAGGCAGGTGGACATAATGCTATGCCTGATCGGTGTATACCTGCAGTATATTCCAGAACTGTGCATCTGAGACAACATTTCTGCGAAAAATGCTGAATTAAGGTACCGCTAATTCAAACCGAATGTTTCCTAGAGCTGCAGCTTCACATTAAAAGCCTTTATTTGGGGAAACTCAAATTGACTAACCGAATTAAGAGGAAGTCACAGAAAACCGATGCATTTGTCAGTGAGCTTTGCACTAACCGCAATCGTTCATCAAGAATGTGTCTACAAAACAAGACAGTGGCAATTTTCTGTGTTTTTCGGCAGCGGTTCAGTTTGAAATATTGCAGGCAGTAATCGAACCAGAAGGAGCAGTCACAGTGAACTGTTAGATGAAGAGCTGCAGGCGACAGGCTGCACACTTCCGACTTCTGAGCAAGGTAACCAACTTTCACCTTCACTATGTTCGCAGATTTGTGCTGCATAAAATCAGATCACGTTTCTTCAGAGAACAATGGCAAGATGCCATTTGTTGCCTGACTTCTTTATTAAAACAACTGTAGTTTATTTTGCTGCCCCTGGAATTCTGTTACCTGCAGTATTAAACTGTGCAAGCTGCGAATTCTTTGAGATTGCGACTTTAAATGATAAAATGATATATATATCATTTATATATATATATATATATATATATATACTCGGATCGTTTATCATTTTCAGCAACATCCTTTTTATATGCAAAGGAAAGCTTTCCACTAATTCCAGTAATCAAGTCAAGTAGGCTTATTCATACATTTAGCTGCTCTATATGCTTTCATGTCCTGTCTGTATGGAGTGTTTGTGCTGTGTGTGGGTGTAGAAATGTCTTTTTCTAATTGTTTGCATCAAATAATTGGTCAAATTAGCAAAGCACTTTTGATAATTGGGCTGTATTTATTTGCATTTGTTTGATGCATTGCATTAAATCACATGTGGCAATCAAGTCCTTTTTATAGTTTTAGTTTGAGAACTTACCAAAATGGACAGTTATTTATTTAATTAAAGAAAAACTCATTAGGGACTCCTAATGAGATTAGGATGTCTTATACAATGAAACCCTGCTGTCCCAAGTACCACACTTACACTGCTGAGCCCAGGCTTTGTGAAGCAGTAAATGTTTATAAGAGAGCTAATGAGCTAACATAGCATCTAAACTGAGTGCGTTTTCACTTTAGAGTCAGTAAAGATATGGAAATTACTTGTTGTTTTCATACCAGACGTCAACAGAGGAAGGTAAAACCTTACAAATGGTGTTGTGTCTGAGAGCTGCAGACCTTTGTATCGTACATCTGGTGCGATTCATTTAGCAGCTTGTGTGTTCACAGTCCTTGAGTCTAGTTTGCATTATCATCTCACTGGGACTTGATTTGCAAATGGGTCTGATTTGCAAATAGTCCTGATTGGCATCTCATTAGCTGCTGAAGTGCAGCACAAGTGTCAGCCGGCGTGTCTGACCTGAATTGTCATTAAACATTCATTTTAAACCGTCGCATTTTATTCCTCCGCTGTTTCAAAGGTGTTGTTCGCACATGTCATGAGCCATACTGCCTGTTTTTTACTCAACAGGGAGTCTCAGGATGTTCTAATCACGTAATTCACTGACAATGTCTTTGTTGGTGAAGGAAACTAGGAGGCTTGGGGAGGATATGTGGGTCAAGTTGAGGTTGAAACTGCAGCCAGTGTTAAGTGGGGATTCTTTGGAATCTAAATATATTGAATGTGTATGTGCTTGATGAATGCAAGAAGGGGAAGTGTAGTAAGTGTGTGTGTGTGTGGATAGGGGGGTTAATGGCAGTTCGGTTTATGACCAGCGAAAACATCAATTACATATACCAGTGCACACACTCATTCCGTTGTACACATGAGTGGCTGTGCACATCTGTGTGTGCAGTATATTACTCCTGCAAATCACTATTGCATCGGTGTACCTTATTAATGCTTGGAAACTTGCCTTACAGTACATGTGCATATGTGCATGAATGCCACGTTGCCTGTTTGAACGAAAGAATGTGTTTGAATGAAAGAGTGCACACTGAAATATGGATGAAGGCAAAAGGTGAAATTCTATTACCTTTAAAGATGCCACCGTTGGGCATCTTTATGAGGATAAGAATTATGTGTCCATGCAAATGTTGATTTTTCATGTTTTTCATCTGCATATCAGAAATGTTCTTTACTATTTACATTTACTCGCTCCTGACCTTGGCTAACTAATGGTACAGGAGCTGCTTCCAGTCTTCTCTGGGACCAAATGGAAATGTATGATTACTATTCCACAGCCGAGACTGCAGGAAAACACAAAACAGCAATGCAGCTATTGACAAATTCATCATGCAATATGAGCGTACAAACTCTAGATTTCATCATCTTGCTCATCAGCAGCTCTTTCCTATGAATTATTTGTTGGCTCCTCTCCTCCTTCTCTGTCCTCTCCTCTTGATGTGGTAAAACCCATCAAGAATCTATAAGTAGGCCCTGTCCCTGTGTCTCTCAATCAAAATCAGGGGCAAGCAGCTCCTCACCCAGTCTGCAGGCTGAATTATTTACCAGTCATTGATGTGGTGGTTGACCAGCAGTTTTGCTTGTGAATTATTCATATCCCCTCTCCTCTTAGTCCAAAGGATTAACACTGAGAATATATTCACATTTTATTTGTTGTGCTCCAAAATTTGCATACCACAGTGCAACATTTGACTGTTATAAAAGTCCAGTTAGGGAGCAAAGGCAGTCTTATTTCTAACCGTCATCCAGGTCTCTAGATGTAAAAGAAAAAAGCTTTTACTGCAACATGTCCACTGAATATAACATACAAATTCAACTTGTTTGATTAATTTCCTGTTGGTACCCAGCAAGGAAAGTGTAAAGCCAGAAATGTCAGGACTGTGTCTCATTTGGAGACAAATCCCCAAACCTGCAGCATAATGATGTATTTTTTTAACCAACATTCATTGTGTCATTCAATATACCCAGGAGGTAAGGGCAGTAAATAAAAACATTCAAAGACAAATCCAGCTAAGCTGCATACCTGCAGATAACTTTATCTTTCTGCAAGTGCTTATAGTTTGAGCAACAGCAGCATAATCCTCTTTGTGTAATTAGCCATAAATGATGGCATTGCGGTTCTGCAATACTAAAAAAATATTACAAATCACTTTTGAATAATACATACTTTAAAATGTTAACAGCCATGTCTCCTATGAATTATGTTAATGTGTAGTTGTGTGTGCTTAAAGTGCAATTAATCAAAGTATAAAATTTCAACACAACCTAGTGTTTACAGTGAAAATATTGCAAAATATATTCAACAAATATTCATCACAAATGTATCCACTGTGTTTGCCGTTATATGTATTTTGTATTAAAATCTTTACTGTTAGATTCCTTCCTGTATCATCAGCTCTGCTAAAGCATGAGGCTGGGATGAGGTTGAGTTTAGATTAGTTTCTGATTTGCGGTTACACTGCTCATCTTTTCTCTCTCCACTCTCAGACTCTGCTTCTGTCTGAGGTTTCATCCTGTTAAAAAGGTGTTTTTTCCTCCCCGTTGTTGCCAAGTGCTTGTCTGAGAGGAATTGTTGGTTCTCTCTCTTTATGATACAGTTAAGCCTTGAACTTAACATGTAAAGGGCCCAGAGATGACTTGCATCATTATGTGGTGCTGTATAAATAAAACTGAATTGACTAAATAATTGAAAACACTTGTTTAAGGCTCGTGGATTGTGGCGATCATAGTTAAAGGATAAGACTGGCATTAGTCTACGTTTCTTTACTGTGAGGAAATCCCTTTGAAAATCCTGCCTATCTCACTTCCTTGGGTTGTTTATGATTCAGCCTCGGGTCCGCTGGCTCAGACTGAAGAAATAACTTAATTGAAAAACAAAGCATGACTATGTACTTACATTTTAAAGCTAAGTAATTCCATATAATAGCTTGGCACTGTCGATTTTAGAAAATATCACCCAAACAGGAATAAATTTGCTCGGGACTATTTTGAACCATGGATAAATATTTATGGCAGCAGGATGATGTAAGTAGAAAGTCTTGAAATGTTCATTGCAATGAAGGACCGTGTCACCCAGTGAAAATATGTGCTGACAGATGTTTTTAAAATAGTTTTCGGACAAAAATCCAGCTCTGAGGAATGAACTATGCGCTAGCAGGATCACTTCTTGTGGGATTTGCTGGGATCAAAGGCAGTACACTGTAGTGTATCAGCACATTTATCCCTGATTTCCTTTTAACAAATGTTGAGTCATAGGATGGCTTAATTTGAATGTTGATATTATTCTAAAATTCACATTCACTGACCTACTGCCTTTTCACTGCTGCTGCACTCAGTCTGGATAAACACACTGTCAGTGCCACCGCTTAAGAGAGCGAGATGGGAAATGACATTGTGTGTCTTGGGAGCTGACTCTCATCCTGACACTTTTTCCCCTTCTGACTGGCAAATATGATCATTGGAAGATCTCTCCTCCACCCTCCTATTTACAGATAGTAGAACGTGTTCAAAGGGAATATTAATGAGCTTAAAATTTCACTCACTGCTTGGTTCATCTCTCGGCTCTGTGAAGGTGTGAGTCATTTTGCCACACGACACCCTGCATCTATTTACGAAACGTACCCCAAACATAATCAGCAATCTGACAATAAATGTACGCTTTAACTTGTCGCTGACAGTTGCACCGAAACTTTGAGGTCTTTGGAATGTTTTTGAGAAAAGAATGTTAGCCGGATTGGTTGCGTAGGTGGGATAAATATAGTGATGTTGCCCTTACACTTACAAGATGCACTAACACGGCAGTCACCTTGTTTCATTACTGTAGACGCAGCTAAAGCATGTAACTTAACTGTGTGAGGTTGCACATTGGACTTGACAGGTGAGTAAGAATTTGAAGCATTACACAGCAGCACAGTTACTTTTTCTTTTTTTTCTGCATACTGCATGCAGAAACAATAGTTTCTTATTTATAATGACTCTACAGAGAGGTTAAACAAATGCATCCACATCCAAAAATACATGTCAGAGTCTAATTATTCTTTTTTTCAGTTTTACCTGCTTCAGTTTGTTTACTCGGGAGGCACATCCAGATATCTGCATTAATAAAACTGTTGCACTGTGGCGCTCCCAACCTTGTACAAGAAATAAAAAAAACAACAGATAATTAAGTGATACCTCAGAAAATACACAATGAACTCAGAGCCGTGTATTTCTCGGTTTTAGTGTCTGTGTGTGTGCGCATGTATGTTTGTGGGTAACATTCATTATTCTGACTACCTGTGGGGAGAAACTGTCTCTGAAATGGGAGGTGCGTGATTTAATGCTCAGGTAGCATTTTCCAGATGGCAAGAGAGGGGGAAAAATGTGTGTGTGGGCCGGATGACTGGTGTCCTTGATGATGCTCTGGGCTTTCCTTATGCAGTGGGTAATGAAGATATCATACAGCCGTAGCAGGCCTGTGCCAGTAAATTTTTGATGCTGGCTTTACTGTGTTTTGCTGCAGTTTCCAGTGCTGAGCAGTCAAAACTGCCAAACCGTATACTGTGATGAAGCCTGTCAGAGTATACTCTCTATGGTGCGGCGATGAAAGTTAAGCCAAGCCTCGGTTTCCATGCCAAATCTTTTGAGACGCCTCGCGAACCGCAGTCTTTGTTGTGATTTTCTGAGCTGCTGGAGGAAGCAGCCGGTATTATGAAGAAATTTGTGATGTGTACAGCGGTGAGTTTAGGGGATTTATAAAGTGTGTCAAGTCGCCGGGGCTGTTTTCAGATTGGGGACTCAAGGTTACCCAAGGTGGGGAAGGGAGGAGTATATGTACAATGTGCCAATTAATGACGCGTATATCACAGAAGGAGCAATAGGTCAGATAATTTAAATCAGTTCTAGATATCTTATATGAAATTAATATGTAATTACAACCCTGGCAACTATGAGAGCTCATTTTAATGCATTGATACTCATAAAGACACATTTTTAATGCTGATGTTTAGCAAGTAAACTATTTACAATGTCAGTCGTTGTATTTTGGCATGTTGGGATGCTAACATTTGCTAGTTAGCGCTGAAGACAAAGCACAGCTGAGGCTGGAGGGAATGTTTAGCAGGTATTTGGTCACAAACTAAGATATTGGACAAACTGACACTTTGACCTGATGGTGACACCAGAGGAGAGGTCTGGGAATCAGCACAGCCATTAATATTCAAGCTCAGGGCTAAATGGATAGTTTGTAATGAGAATCCATCCAATATTGATAATTCTGTCTGGACTAAAATAGTGGAAAGACTGGAAAACCCTTTTTATCCTCACCAGACCTAAAGACTAGTGTAAAAAAGACAATCTTATATATATGCAAGTAAAAAAGTGTAAGCAGTAGAGAAGGGGCTGCTTGGTTGTGAGTTTTAGTGGGCAGTGAAGCAAATTTTTTTAAACATTTTGTTAATTAGTGATGTGATAATAAAACACACACAGTGCATGTGACTGGAAAATATGCTAAACAAACAAAAAAAAGAATCTAAATAACTTTTTAAATGTCATTTTGTGCCTTGAGTTTGGCCAGTATGATCTCTTTTTGTAACAGAACCAGTAATTTTCTGTTACTTTGATTGTTTCGTCAAAGATTGGGTTTTCCAACTTCCTTAATCATGAAAGCTATTTCTAAATTGCTGCAAGCCTGTGATTATACAAATCACTAGATATTGTGTTTCTGACTAGATGTACCATCGCAAAATTTACATAGAAAGAAGAGCAGTACAAAATCCTACTCATAAACTTAGTATTGTTTGCCCTTTGATACTGCAGAAAGTAGAGTTACTTAACGCCGCCTGTTCAGTGTTGCACAGAAGGAACTTTTTCACCATTTTGCTTGACAGTAAAATTGTCGCCACCATAATTTCTGCCCCTCGTCAATGTCAGAGTCCCATTAGAAGCAGTCGGTCTGGTCACAGCTCTCTCAAGCAATTATGGTATTTTTCTGTACAGTGTTGGAAGTCACACTTATGATGTGAAAGCCCTGTATTGTAACTATTCTTCCAATCCCCTATAGTTGCATGACAAAAATGCACAACAATGACAAACAAGAGTGTATTGCTGCCAGAGGCATGGTCAGCACTATACATGTGCTGTAACAGATATAAACAGATTATAATAGATGTGTAACTGAGAGAAATGGAAATTTGATTGTTCTCATGTTACTGATTTTAATGCTTAAACTGTAAGTTCACTTGTCTTTGATTAATTACTTCCAATTAGATGTGTTTTAATGGAACAGATGGACAAAAGTGTTCATTAACAGCGAAGAGCAGCCACAGCAAATTAGCAGAGAAAATGAGAACTATGATATATATCTAATAATAAAGCAGGGCAGATGAGAGGTGAAGGTGTATCTGTCAAATACATGCGTAGTTAAAACAGCAAAGGTTTAAGCAAGCCTGAGCAAATTCCCATATTTCATATTTGCAAGAGGACATCTAAAAACATTTAAAAACTTAGTGATTTGCCAGGAAATTAAACATAACAGTGCATGAATTTGCAAGAAAAGGCGTTCATCATTATCACATCATGTGTCATTTTTAAATTAGTGCGGCAGTTTAAAAGGAAAAAGAGTAAGACCAATTAGTAAGTGATCAGGTTTTCAGTGTTGAAGTTTATTAGCACATTGGCAGTTTTGTTTTGTGAAAAGAGTAATTGGTATTATTTGGTCATCACTAGACTCTCCACATACTGCAATAACAGCCAGAGGCCTGCCCAACGGGGCCTGCTCAGACTTTGAACAAATCAAAGCGCCTGTCTCCCAGCCAGTGTTACACAAAACCCCATGTCATTCACAGAGGAGAGGCTAATAACACAGTTAGGCTGCTCAGGCTTGCTTCATTGTGTGTCAGAAAGAGTAGTAGTGCTGTTCAATACAATCAGACGCAGAGCAGTTGCTTCCCTGGCCCAGAAAAGCAAAAGAATTGGGGAACCTGCTGACTGACAGGCTTGGTCAAACATGACGAATGATTTCTCAGCTTTGGAACAAATGAGTTTGCTGTGACGTATAATTAGCTAATACGACTTGATCACTTAATTACTACTGTTTGATGCAAATCAGGTCATCTCCCGGTGACCATGTTTTCCTGGTAAAACATGTGTTTTAAAAGGTGGAGATTAAGCAGTTTATTCTTCATAGACGTCTGTGATTTACAGCTGAACTGAAGCAAATGTGTGACATTTACACAGAACCAGTGTTTGACTACAAAATTAATGAATCCATCTTGGTTTCATGCACTCATATCTCCTTTTTTGAGTTGGCTAATTTTTGTATAAGATAAGATAAAATAAACTTTATTGATCCCTCACCAGGGAAATTCACGTTACAGCAGCTGAATACATGCAGGGCAGAAAGAAGCACAAGAATTACAAAAGGGGCTAAAAAATAAAGATAATAATAAAAAAAGGTCTCACAGAGACAACACACCAGGCATGATGAACCTTGTATGGATATGTACATTATAACAGTGAAATTTACGTATGGACAAGTACAGTATATGCTGCCTTTATTTAGTATTTTCTTGTCTAATAGATAATCTTCCTCAAACAACGTCACAGGATATGGCTAGCAATACACAGTTCTTGTTATTGCTGACAAATTCCATGAAAATCCCAAAAGCAATAATGTGTTAGTTTGCTCCTCAGTACTTTCTGACTTTCCTACCTTGCTATTACTTTTAGTCCATCGGCCACAGGTTCCTTTTGGATTATATTGAAGTGCACTTTTGTTTAAAAAAAGGCGTGAAAGTCAGAAAAAATGGCTCTGTTCCGTCTTACTCACACATGTGCACAGCCTCTTTAATGTATTCATCTCAGCCTTTCAACTCCATGCAAATGATGAATTAGTGACCCTTAAAGCTCAGGTTGCGTGTTGTTTCCTGTGTGCAGACTAATGATTGCAAGACGCTGTTTCCTTTAAAAATGGGTTCAGAGTTGACAGCTTTTGAACGCCACACACTGACAACTCGAGCAGTTCTATACCTGCTTGAGTTCAAACTCAGTCAAACCCCTGGACCAGGCTAATCTCGGGCACCACAGACACTCATTATTCTACTTAATGTAACTTTTGTTCATATTTCTAACATAATTGGAAAGAAAATCACGCCAATTATGCACATGGAGGGAAAACTTAGATTGCCCCATCTCTCAATATTCTCCATCTTCTAACCTGTCATCATTTAGCAAAAGACACTGCAGAGATATGTCCTGGCTCAGTCGTGACAGAAACCCTGACACTTTCCCTCTCCTGCACCGAACCACCGCAGAAACTAATTAGCATAGACACTACCTTTCTGATCAACACAAAGCATTCTCTCTTGTTTCCAGTGACGCACCATGAATTTAAATGAGCCAATTAGCGTATGCATTTTCCCTGGTGTCGAGTTCACAAAGTCTTTGATTGAGATTCTGCTGCACAGCAATACAGCAGAAAGTCTAGCTGCCCTGCAGCCTGCTGCAGCCAAGAACGATGAGCGTCACGTAACTCGGACTATGGATTAATTTGAGTGTAGATTTAGATGGAGGTGTTGGGGAGAAATTTTAGTTCTCATAGTTGGTTTATAAAACATAAGTTCACCAATCTTTAGGAGTCTACTTTTAGTTTAAAATGTAAACAAAAAATGAATTTAACTATTTTCTCTGTATTAAAAGTATTTTTGGAAAATCCAAATAGAACATCAGGATATGTGTATTTGCAAAAAAGCCAGCTGCAATGCAGTGACTCTATAGATGAGCAATATATTGAGCAACTCTCTTTCATTTTCTTATGTTTGTTTTCTTTAATTTTCTGAAAAACTTATTCAATACTGTCCTTGCCTTGAGAGGACCTTGTTTACTGTATCCTACTGTGAATATTGAACATGAATACGATGCACATATATTGCACATTAAAATGCTTCCTGCAGTGTGGGCACATACATTGATTTACTTCTGTTATTTTTTTATTTTTATAAATTTTTTAACTTAAAACTGTATGTTTCTCTTTTCACGACCAGCTGTTGCAGGGAAAATCCATCCCTAAACTGGGTTCACTAGACCAGATTGAAACAGGAAGTGGCGACGCAGAGGGACGTTACAGCGGCGACTGTGATGACGAGGATGGCTGCAGCGGTTCAGGTGGAGGCGAAGTTAAGAGGAAAGTGTCCAGAGTCTCCAAATGTAAGTCTCATCCTTTTCTAATTTTATTCATTGATCAGTTAATTGACTTTCTGAACACATTGTTGCCCTGTAGTCAATACCCAAGCGCCCATATACGGGCCAGAGGTAAATAGCAAGAACATAATATTTGAAAGAGAATGAGTATTTTTGGATGGTGATGGGATATAATGAACAATGAAATTTTGTATTTACTGGCATTACCTGTATTGGAACTAAAACCTTTACACACTGTAAAAACAACAACAACAACAAGAACAACAAAAAATCCATCAAACAAAACAAAAATCTGGCAGCAAGGGTGCCAGGAAACGTGTTAAAAACTGTGGAATTCTGTAAGATTCAAAACCTCTAAAAAAGGTATTATGATGATGATGATGATTATTATTATTAATATTAATATTATTATTAATAATAATAATATTATGATGATGATGACGATGATAATAAAATATAATGTATAATAAAAATTTACTATTTCCTTTTAAATAACAGCAAATATCCGTAAGATATTCTTTGCTCATTTCAATACAGTAAAAAATAGTGTAATTTTCCAGTCAAACATTGCAAAAGAATAAATAACCTTTTTTAATGTGTATATTATTTACAATTTTGACCTGTTTTTAAAGTTATCATGTAAATTAATACTTTCATTCCTTGATTTTACTAGTCATTGTGTGTAGTTTAACAAAGAAAATCTGTAAATTTACTGTAAATTGTTCCAAAAACACAAGTTAAAAACTGGTATTCTACCTGCTTGGGGCCTGTAGATTAAACGTAGTTTGTACGTAAGTCTGCTGCTGAAGAATCTCCTCATGTTATTCTAATAAACTAACCGTGTTTCCAAAGCTATAACTCAAAACTTGACAATGAATTAAATACGAAGTGAAAAGAATAATAAATGCACACACACCAGATCAGCATCAGACCAAACGAATGAAATAAGACTGATAAAATAAATCTAACAAGTAATGCATATGTATCTTCTTATGCTATTTAATTTATAGTGCATATGTTAAATTCATCCCTTTGCCCTTTTATCCTTTTAAAGTTTCAGGATTTCAAAAGGGAAAGTACTTTCTGATCAGTGAAGACATTCAAAGGTGCGGTTGCGTAATATAATGTTTTATTAAGACTTGCTCCAGTCTCCTCTTTTATGACAGCAATAATAATAGTCATTAAAGATAATAGTTGCTATGGGGACATTATTGCAATCAAGGCCTGTTACTTTAAAAATTATTGCTCCTCAGTGGATCAGTAACCCCTGATGAATCACGGCAGCAGAGCTCTCCTCTTCATTTCGTTACCTTTCACACTCTCCTCTCGGCACATGGATCCCTCCTCTCCTTTCTCCTCTACTCTCCATCAAACATGCTAACAACCTGATTAATCACAGCTCTCGCTTTGCCTATGGCGACAGAGAGGAAGGGGGGGTCAACCAAACAAGCCATTCTACCCGAGTAAATGTTTCCTCAACTGCTTGTCAGTCTGACTGGAGGCTTCAGTGGCTGAGGGAAGCCGCTTAACAATCGCTCATCGGAGGCTGTAGGGAGGCTCTGACATTTATCACCCATTACAGTAGAGCCACCCTTTCCTTGTCAGAGGCCAGATCAGCCTGTCTGCCATATTTATGACCCACTGTCTGCTGTGACCTCTGTCAAGCATCTGTCCCCCGCTGCCTGACCCAAACACTGAAGATTCGGCTTTTCCTGAACCAGACCTCTGGTTAGTTCCTGCAGGACTCTGCAGTTTTGGTCACAAAAGTTGTATTATTAAATTTTAACAATTTGTGTAGGTGTTCATCTTTGGATTTTATTTTACTCATGTGGAATTACAAGATTTATTTAAAGTTGCAATCCAAGAATATAGCAGCATGGAGAGCGTCGTCACAAAACAGTCTCACACACCTCACACATAACACTGTAAACCATTTTTTTCTGCAACACTAAATTGTGTAAATGTCTTTATCTGCAGGCACATTTTTTTTATTTAAAAAGTACAGTACTGGAGGTTTAATCCAAAAACACCTCTTCAACTTGTAGGAGTGAATAAAGGTCACAGATAAATAAGCAGCCCACTGTCCACTGAATCATTCTTCCTCATTGTTTGAAGCTAACGCAGACATGTAACAAATAAAATGGTGCATGGCACAGGTTAATAAATACATGCTAAACTATCGTTTGACCAATCGTTTGAGAGCGTTAGTCATGAATAAGCACTTACTCATTGCGAATCGGCATTAGCTATGCAGAGCTGTTGCCAAATCCTGAAGGGTTAGCACATCACCATTGTTCTCAATGGGTGAAGCTTTTTGTTTAGTTTTATTCGCTGCCAGGAATTCAGTTTTTGAGTTTTGCAAAGTTAGTTCAGTTCCTAAATTGGCTACCATGAGGTTAAGTCACTGTGGTGTAGATACAGTATTCATGAATACCTATTTTTATTTCAATCTGTGTTCAAAATAGAAACTCAGAGAGATGGAAAATACAATATTCAATACAGTAACCACAAAATAAGTGCTCTTGTAGAACCAGGTGAAAATGAATACAGGTGAAATGATAAAAAAAAATCAATGTGTTAATAATGTGTCACCAAACACACAACAAGAAACGAGAGCTGAACAGAACTTTAAAAACACAACTCCCACAGTGGAATTAATGACACTTGAATGAAATCACAGGGAGAGACATGTACGCTGATCAGGCATAAAACTATGCCCACCTGCCTAACATTGTGTTGGTCCCCCTTATGTGGTCCAATATGCTCTGAACCATTTGGCATGGACAAGAGGACCTCTCAGGGTGTCTTATGGGGTCTGGAACCAGGACGCTGGCAGTGGATCCTTTGGGTACTCTGGCTTGTGCAGTGGGGCCTCTGTCAATTAGACTTGTTCTACTGCATCCTGTTGATGCTTGATCAGAATGGGGTGTAGGAATTTTGGAGGTCATATCAACATGTTGGGCCATTGTCATGTTCCTCAACATGTTCCTGATTGTTTGATGTTTTTTCCATGTGGTGGGGTGCATTTTCCTGTGGGGGTAGGCCAGTGACATGTGGGATTTCTGTTTGCATGAGGGAGTGTGCTTGTTGTGGGACAATATTTATTTGGGTGTCTAAGTCTCATCAACACAGATGTCAAAATCCAAGATTTTCCAGCAGAACACCACATAGTACCAATATGATCAATGTTATTCACTTGATCTGTCAGTGGTTATACTTGCTGTGGCTGATCGGTGTATGTAGACTAAGGAAAGGCTGTGATGTGGTGGTTTGAGTTCTGATTTTTTTTGTTGCTGTGTTCATACGGTAAGGTCTAAGTTTTTAAATATTTGACTAAAAGAAACAAGACTGTGTAATGTAAGTATTTCCAGCTGCCTTTTACTGACAAGGCTGCCAGTCTATCAAAGTAAATGAACGCCATCTCGGCGTCAGATATAGAGCTTAAAGACCATGTATAATTTAATTTGATTTCGCTCTCTGCAATTATTCATAATCCTTCTCCTTTGTGTCTTTGATGATTATCAGCAGAACACGCTGACGATAGATCAGCGTGATAGGGAAATCAAATGGGATCAGCTCAATACCGACAATGCAAGCCTGATTTAAGGGATTATCCTCATTATGCTGAATTACTGTTGTGTGAAAATGTTATGTATGTGACAAGAAGCAACAATTTGAGTGGTGCATCCTTCAGAAATTTCAAGGAGTTCTTGAACGTTGAGCTGCTGCAGCGGAGTAGCGCTCACTGAATAACACTCCGAATTGCTGTTTTTGGGAAAACAACAATTAGCCTAATCTGTTTTTTTCATGTAAACCCTGAGAAATATTGAAAACGAAGGATTGATTCACTTCTGCACAGAGTTCTCACAGCTCGTCGGGTAACTCTGACTCAGAAAGCTCAGGAGTCACCACAGATGAAGCATGTATTCATTATATTTTATAACGTTTTTTTCCCACATCTGGCCTTGTTTTTACAGTTGCTACACACCTGCCAGTCGGTTTAGCAAACGCACACATCTGACTTTGCCTGTTTTAATTAAACAGAATGAACGTTTAACACTGATGAGCACCTCAATGTCAAAACCGTTGTAAGATCACTGTGTAGGGTATTGCAGCTGGTTACGGTGCATGTAACCAGCATCATAATTGTTAATTATAATATACATAATTGGAATACTCATTAACAAAAGCAACATTTTATCCCACGTCTGTGGAGCTGTATCAGACCTGGCTGTGTGTGTTTTCTACAAGCGTTAAACACATATTCAGACTTCAGTTTAATTACACACCTTTACACTCCCAAATAACTGTGAGAAGAGTAATTTTTCCTTTGATATCCACAGCTTAATTTCTCAAATAAGGTGAAGTTGGAGAGTCTGAAGTAGGTGGAATGAGACAATTCACTGCTGCAGCCCTTCTTTATGATTGAGCCTGATGAGATAATTATACACCTGGTTTAATCACATAAAAACCTTGCCTAGCTCAGCTTGGAATATAATAAGTCAGTGTTAGCCATTGAGTTATTAATCACTGCACAGTAGTAAGATAAAAAAACAAGATTGCAGCCCTGCTAGCATTACTGTGCAGCTGTACTGTGGAAGGGTTATAATGTTTGTCAAGCTCACCTTCTTAGTTTAGTATGTCAGCATGCTAACAGTTGCTATTCATCAATGAAGTATTAGCTATAATTTTGACCTGATCATGGCATTACAGGAAACCAAAGTAATTGCACTTCACCCTGAATGTTAATACCAAAATTCTTGGCAATCCGTTGAGCAGTTTTTGAGACATTTTTTCAAAAGCACAAGACATAACCCTGAAAGAAAAATTAAAATCTAAAATCTTGACTTGTGTGGGAACCATGAATGTCTGCAGTGATTTTGTGTAAATCCATTTAAAAAATCAACCTTATTTCCTCTGAGAGTCAGTCTGACAAAATGAAAGTCACTCAGAGCCACTCATGTCTATTTCTAGTTGCACTTGTTCATATATTGTCAATCCAGACTCTCTCCATACCAAACTAACTGAATAAGCTGCTTTTTTATTTTGTATGTTTGTTTGTTTATCTCATATCTCTATCCCAAACCCAAACGTTCCAGAAACATCTTAGGTTCATATCAATAACATGTCAAAAGTATTTTCTGTATCATTTTCAATTTGTCGACCTCATGAAATGTACCTCATGAATCACCAAGACATTTAAGCCAAAGAAACAAAGATTGTAGGTAACACTTTGGTGTTCTTAGCCTTTTTTGTCTATGTACAACTGTACCACACATTGCCTTGTATATTCAAGTTAGAAAAACTACTTTACAAAGGCAGACCCAAATACAGCAGAAAATTTCAGGACTGCTTGGAGAAGATTCTTAGTTTTCTGAGTCTACAAGTTTGCAGAAATTTTGTAAATGCTGTTGAGATTTTATCTGGACATTGTTTTGGAGGGTTACCATCATTATCTCCACAGGACTGACACTAAACATTTACAGATCCTGCCAAGTGGGCGGCTTCTGACTCATCACACTGAATTGAAAGCCATTTTCACCTGGTCATGTCCTACGCAATCACATCTGCAGAAAAGGCAGGCAGTCAGCACTTGCCACAAAATTTTTTGTCTTACTTTTATGGTCCGTGAATAATGTTTTAGCTGCCACAGTCATCGTCTCCTTTACCATCTCACCATGGGATGGGCTTCTTATGCTACATTAGGATGTGTGCTGCTTCAAGTACTGTGGCTGCTGAATCGGGCTTGCCGACATTTTAGGGCTATTTTCAGCTTGTTTGACTTTTCAGCATTTTGCTGCCCTGGTGCAACATTACCGCCATATTTGCTTGCTGCTAACTTCACTACACATTTTTTAAATTAATATACTGTGCATCTATTTTTTCAGTTCAGCTATATGAATATTGTTTGATAGTTTCACTTAAAAGCATTAGATGCCAACTGCCATGAAAAAGCACAACGAAAATACAAAGTTCAGGTTTCTCAAGGCACGCTAGTCTCCTGCAACCTGGGCCACTTTTCAGCCCTGTCAGACTTCCCCTGGTACAGGTTGCAGTCAGCAGGGACCAGTGGTTGCCCTTGCAAGATCGCTTCATGATTAAATCCATGATTTATTTTATGTGTAATTTTTTTGGTGTGTTTCACATGGCTGTGTACCTTCATAAATAGGTCAAAATAGTTAAATTCAAAATACACCTTTTTCCTCTGGCCTGTTTAAAAAATAAGTTTATCAGTATTTTTAAATTATATTGATGGAAACAAAGCATTTTTTTGTGATAGACTTTCTCTGCTAGATGAGCAGTCTGTCTAAAGTGGTGAACTGACTGACTGCCATCCCTGTAGCTATACCAGTAGCAGGGCTAGCAAATGGTCTGTCTAACTCAAAATTATCTCTGATTACTGCCTGATTACAATGTGTACACTCAAGAAGAAGAAAAATCTTGGCTTTCCTCAGCTTCCCATTATCCAGTATAAACCCTAGAACCCTGTGCCTGCAGTGGGGAACATCTAAGACATTTTTAATGCCTCGACCCCAACAGGCAGCTAGAGGCCTCTTATCTGGCCTGGCATGGTTTAGCTGCAGACACTGTGACTGCATGCCCCGCGAGCACTGTACGGCAAAAAGGCATCTGTCAGACACAGTGGCAGCAGGAGAGACACAAATCGATTTCTAGCAAGTCCACAGTGAGAGAAGGGGGAGAGGCTCCTTGCACATGACTCTTATTAACTAATAGTGTCTCAGCAGGAGAGTATTTGTTGTTATCTGAGCTTCTACCATTCTAGCCAGTGGTAAATAAGTGGTGAATGTCGCTGTTGCACGTACACCTCCTCCGCTTTCTAATGTTAAGTGATAATGGGAATAACAGCAGTCAACGGGGATGAGCACACATTTAGTAAAACCAATTTTCCATCGTAATTTACAGCGGTTGTATATGTTTCAGCTCGAAATGAGAGATCTGAGAGAGAGGGAATTACATTGCCACCACTTTGTTGGACATATACAGTAATAGGGCTATCACTGGGCACCATTCAGAGTTTTCCCTAGCAGGCCCTGTAGTACTTTGCTGTGCCTATTAGAAAGATCTTTATCCTCATTACAGTGTGAGATCAAATTAGGTCACCTGCTGTGACTCCTGCCCTCCTCTGCGCCAGTAATAATGGGATCAAAATCATTTACAGCAGTGTGTCTCAGAAGCTTTTGACCAGTGAGCTTTACTGCACAGCCTCCTAGGTTCTCTCATTATGGTTTGATTAAATTAACCTACTGAACTAATTAATAACAAAATGATCCATCAAACACCTTAATGATTCAAGAAGACTATTGTTAAAAAGTGTAGTTTTATGGACGCCTGAAATGTGTAATGAGTGTTTAACGATGAGGTACATGAACAGTATCACTTACACTTGGCATTGATGGAACTATACCGTACACTGAGTTGCCCTTTGTATAAATCAGCCCGCAGAATTTTTCGAGTTCAGAATAGGCATTTGGGGGGTCAGTATGCATGACATAGTAAGGGAAATGAGTCTCTGCTGTCTTATTTGACAGAAATCTGTGTGGTTTCTTGGTATTTTTAATGATTTAATGAACAAAAAGTCTCTTATAATTCTATTATTTTTTGTTATGTTCTATAATAGCACATTCTGGTAGAGTAAATGAAACCCCAATTAGCAAAACCAACTTCTTATATTCTCATTTGTTTTCATTTTGTCACTGGCTAAAATCTTTTTGAGGGGCATGTAAAGCCTCTTTACAAATTCCTCTATTTATCCCTGTGAGGTTGAAGGTCAGTCTGACTGCTATAAACAAGCTGTAATATAAAAAGGTTAATATTTGGGACTTAGCCTTCAGGCCTACATAAATACATGTATTTGTGGAAGAAAAATCATGTAACACCAATACTCAGTGGCTGATTGACCATTTGAAAGACTGCCAAGAGACCATTACAATCTTCCAGTGCAGGAACCAGCCACTATTACAGCAGCAAATAGATGCTGAAATGATCCACACCTACTCGTTAAAGAATCTAAATGGTGCTGCATCAAAGCCACACAACACAAATGAACCCCTTAAATCATAGCAGACTCCCAGCCTGACTGTCTAACACGAGGGGGGACAGCACTGATCTTACTGAAAGATCTTGCCGAGGGAATAGCACCATCCAACTCCTGTCCAACATGGAAACTCCTGTCAGACATCAGAGCTGAAGGGACATGTGTGTCAATACACGAGCAAAGCTCAGCGGGGGATTGGAAACAACACCAAAGGCCCAGAGCACCAGCTGCTGGAGACAGAGCTGTCACTGTACGACTGCAAGCTGAAACAGATGAACCTGAACACAGTCTGAATTAGACAGTCTGGAAAGAAAGACTCGGTTCATACAACACAGCACTGTAAAAATACTCCATTACAAGTAAAAGAGCTGTACAAAAATAGAACTCAATTAAAAAATAGATGTACTAATTAATTTACATCAACAGTAGGAGTATTAATGCAGAAAATGTGCCCTCCGTAAGTGTTATGCTAAAAAATTACAAGTATTGTATGCAGTTTTAGTGGGTTGACATGGAGATCATTTTGAACATATTACATACATAAGATTTGGGTACTTTAGTCAGTAAAAATGCATCATCGATCTATCATATGGTTTCTTTGCAAAATCTTATCAGTCTTTGCAAAATGTTAATCAGTAAGTAGTAACTTTAGATGTAATATCAGACAAATGGAGTAAAAAGTACAATATTTTCTTCTGTGGTGAGTAAAAGTATGATGTAGCATGACAAAGAAGTACCTCAAATTTGTATGTACGTAAACTTGATTAAGTATACTAGATTACGTATTTGTAATAAGGTAAAGTAATATTTTTGATGAAACGTGAAAACTAACACAGTCAGTTGTCCAAGTGTTTTTTTAATCCTCGAGTGTACTTGATATTAGTGGCACAAAGATGATCCTCAGGTTCATTATTTTATATGTAGTTTTAAATAAATGTAACACATTCCAATAAATCTACTTGTATGTTTCAGTACTTGGCTGAAACTAGAGCAGACTAAAGCAACAAACAATAAGTTCTCTCTTCTTCAAAGATGTAACATTTAGTTTTTAACTCTTAAAGGGACAGTTGTGTTTAACTGTATAGTCATTTTGGAGGATATAGTTTGTGATGCTTTTCATTTGTGCTGTGTAATATTGTACTGACAGGAGTTTCCATTATTTTGTTCACCTCCATCTGCATCAATGGATTTAGGTTTAATCACAGAGATCTCTCTGTATATTTGCCATACAGTTCCACAGTACCACAATGTGCATCCTCCCCAACCAAAATCTTATTGTCATGTTATTGCCCTCCTGGATCCTTGAAGAGTCTTGCAGTTTACAAAGTCAAAGAGACTCCATCAGAAACTCGAAGGAATTACAGAGAAAACCAGCTGCTCTAAAAGTCAATCATATGAGCGATTGTTTTTTGCAGCTCCATACCAATCTGATGTGCCATTCCCAGTGCTGTTCCGCATAGACTTTTTAGTCAGATCACCATGAGGAGTAAGTGCAGGTTCATGACAGGGGCTACCATCAGTCACTGCACCTACACGCAAGCCATCAAGCTGAATGACAAGAGGATCTGCAGAAATGACACTGGGAAGCCATTTGGAGTGGAAACATGTGGCTGGCTGGAAGCAAATGGAGGGAGAATAACTTGAACTGAAGGGGTCGAACTATCAAAAGGCCACATGACAGATTGAAGGCAGGGACCTGGGAGTTTCAAGCCAAGGGAGCCAGGAAAGACAGCATCATTCAAGGATAAGCCTTATATACATACATACAGATTGCTTCACTGTCAGCTAGTGTAGTACAAGCAAAAATATTACCAAAGCTGTTGTATTTTATATAATAATATATTTGCAAAAACAAAATCCTAACACTGTACAGACGACATTTGTTATACTTTCCGGTGGCTGGAGACAGTTGAGGTGAGCCCCAAGGACGCTAAAGGACACACAAACCATCCATGAGTAGATTAGTAAAATGGCTCCTGTCATCAACAGACAGATGAGGTGGCTGCCAGGCATTGCCAGGAAAAGACACCATCTGCCATTTGAGGGACTCGTGCAGTAAATGATTTGATCAGTCGTGTACAGTATATTCTTAATCTAGCATTTGTGAAAGGTTGATCTGTCTCACACATGCTGTTTTGATTACATGCAGGTGAAAAGGTGACCGACATGTTTTCATTAAGAAACTGTCAATTTGTCACATTGATGTTGAAATTCATCTCTGGTTAGAGAACAACAAGAAACGTCATGAAAACATGCTTGGTTTCCTGTGAAACTCTCTGCAGTGGAAACATCCAAATAGGCTCAATGCAACATGAATGTACTATTTTTTATGGAGTCAAATACCTGTTTCTTGTTCAGAATCAAAGGTTTACATGTTTTGATACGACAGTGATTTAAGAAACTGCCTTGCAAATTTTATAGCGGAAGAAATAAAATTGCCTCGTTGCCCTGCAAGTGATCACGCTTCACAGTGATGGACATTGCTATCTAAAGACTTGTGTTTCAACAGTTAATTTCATTTTTTCAGACCACAGCCAATCAGTTCGGATTCGCAAAAAACTCTGATAACGGAAATAAAAACCTCATATTCAGTGGATTTATCTCGAACTCGAAAAAACCTGAGGAGAAATATTTAATTCTAGGCCTTTAAAATTCAGCATTTACTGGCAGACACACACACACACACACACACACACACACACACACACACACACACACACACACACACACAGTCTCCTCATAGCACCACTGGCTGTTCCGCATAACTTTTTCTGCTAACTCGTGGTGAAGAACTACAAAACTGATCTCTGTGGTAGACAGTGTGAGTAGACAAAACATCCCTAACAGCTATATATTTAGAAATGCAGAATAACAAAAGCCAGCTAATGCACTTTCAAAACTGGCAACATTACCAGAGCCATTAAAGGCATCCTCCATTGAATTTTAGGCTTAATCTGTTCCTCAAAGCTATAACTGGGCTTTAATATGAGCTTGGTGTTTGTCTATTTGGTAACTTTAGATTTTTATGTAGACATATTTATGTTAATGTTGCTTGCTGAGTTGAATTTAAGCTTCCCTGACTTGCCCTAGATTACTAAACTACCTCAAACAACATATTAACCCCACTGCCTCCCACTCATCTACAGATTGTTCGAGGTTTTAGCTTCCCTGTGGAATTAGTTTATGTAATCAGTCTCTTGTGACTCATCATGAATTCCTCCCCCGTTTGCTGTGGGCTTATCTAACTCATACGGATAATCGGGCACCCTTCTACAACTCAGCCTGATTTGAACTATAGAAAATGATGCGTGTGACTTATCAAAATAGCGATTACACTGAAATTAGCAAGGTAATGTAACGAAAACAGAAATGCTGTTTGAGGCTGTGCACACAGGCATTGTTTGACATTTCAGATGTGACATTTTATTTGTAAAACTGTATGACGCTGCATTGAAATACATAATAAAGTATCGCCTTGAAACCTCGGATTGTCAGTCTAGTTTTACTTTTACAATAAATGCTACTCATGAGGTTAAAAGATATATGTTTTGTCACTAATTAATTTTCAGAAACATAGTTTGTAGAGCCCACATGTAATATATGACCAGACTACTTTCTGCTTTCCAAATCCCAAAGGGCTCTTTCTCTGTTTTGTGTTCTACCTCAAATACAGAGAAAAAAAATAGATTCTGTTGTTGCTTGTGTACGAATAGAAAAAAAAAAAAAACATGCTGTGCTTCACATCAGTAAGTTGCAAAGCAGGCAGATGAAAGCATACAGATTAATATCTGCTGTGCATTAACATATGGTCACAGCTCAGATTGGATTCTGTTTCAGATGAAATACACACCTAGCGCTTGTGTTCTGAACGTTAGTGCCTCCTCTAACTCAGACATGCTTGGATGAAAATGAAATGCAATTGCTTTTTGATTTGCCACAGTAAACATAATGACATTTTTATTGTGAGATAATAGAAACCTTGCATTTTCTTTATCATTTCCCTTCCAGGTGTTTGTGTTTTTTTTTTTCTAAGCAAAGCTTTTTAACCACAGTAAGTTGTCATTATCTTCAATGGCACATTCCTGTTTTTCAATCATTTTCTCATACTTTGCAGGATTTAATGGCCAGCTTAATGAGCTGCGGCTTGAATGTGGAAGGACATCTCATTGTGTTAATGAACCATGAAAAGGGCAAGCACACATTTTTGTGTGAACTGTTTTAATAATCAGCACGTTGTCAGACACACAGTCCATCCACCAAGAGTCTGCTCTGTCAATAAGCACAGAATGTAAATGCTTCGTTTAGACAACTTATTCTTTGATGACTTGACAATCGACTCTCACTCTCATTTCTTCTTTGCTTTCTGTGTGCTACCAAATAGATGTTTTCTGACTGGACTGACTTTACTGACTGGACACAGCTTTTCTGTCTATCCTAAAATGGTTCGGTAGCTTTCCTATAAGAATTTACTACAATAAAAAATCAAATTAACATCTTTTTTTGTGAAACTCTATCTCTGTGAGCTTAACTCCGATGTTGAGTGTTGGGGTGGTTGTTGTCATTCTTTTCAATTCCACTATTGCTGAGTGAAATCTCAGCTTAAATATTTTGTCACTATGTTGTCCTTAAAGCCACACAAGGTAGAATTTTCCCCTTTATTTTAAAAACTACACTGAAGGAGTCAACAATCTGCAACTGAACAGGGCTGTACTTAGGCCCAGCAGTGCTCTGACATAAAAGCTAACATTAGCAGAGTTGGGCTGTAATGCATTGCTTAGTAATGTGTTTACACTACTTGTTACAGGAAATAGTAAAGGATTACAGTACTTTAAAGATTAGATGATGTAATCACAGGAAGCATCCATACACTCAATAACGTCACCATGGCAAATCACCTTCTGTGCGACTATGAAATGGCAAAAATGTCCAAAATTAAACAATAGATGAGACAGAAAAATATATTGGATATTACTCAAGAGATCTGGCTTTAAAGACAGTAAAATAAAAATATTCCAATGGCTGTGATGGAGCTCAGGATAAGCCTGAGAACGGCTGCTACAAAACAAATGATTTAACTGTTTGCTGTCAGATCCTGATTAATCCTGTCTCCATGTTGACAATAATTTATAAGTAATCAATAAAGTTACTCCTATGTCATGTATGTAAAATTTCCCTCTTGTTTTGGAGACGCTCATTTGGATCATGACTGCTGTTTGATGCTTCAAATAAACTCAGAGGAAAGACTCTTACAAACAGTTGGAAGGAACAAACTTAACTTCAGCTCTTGTCAAAACCCAGGATACACTCTGTATTGGGGAGTCTTGTTAATTAAACCTGTTATCATCTCTGTCTTCATCATAGTAAAATTGTATTTTTATGGACATTTCAAATTATGATAAATGTAATACTGTTGCTCAACTTAAAATGAAGGAGTTTGTCTGCACCTTTTAAATGCATTTTTGTACTTTCTGTAATGTTTATGCACCAAATGTTGAAAAAGCATTATATTAAGACTTTGTCCTAGGTGCACAGAAAATCTGTTTAACCAATATTTTTTTCATGAAGTTGGGGCTTCGATGTTTCCTCTTATTTGGCATGAGATTTGTTTGGGAAGAATGAGAGCGTGAAACAGAGCCTGGAAGTTGGTGTCTCATGCCAGAAGTGTAAGAGTTGGCAACACATAGTTTACATTTTAGAGTTGTGTTTAGAGTTGGAAGTGTACGAGCAATGCACCTGATGCTGGAGTTTCAGATTTTGTTGATGAAGCTGAGATAAGTAACAAAAGTAAACTAACAAATAATTTAGCACATTACTTTAGTAAGTAATTAGTAATGTAACTGTAAAATGAGTAATTAGTCACACTCACAACCCCTAACTCACAAATCTGAACTTTTGCAGTGCCAACATGCTAACAGTGATACCATGCTGATGTTTTGCAGGTTTAATGTTTAGACCAAGTTCACCATTTTAATTTTGCATGTTAGCATACTAACATTTGTTAATAGTCATTAAACGCAGAGGCTGATGGGAATGTCTTTAGTTTTGCAATCAATTGATCATAAATTAGTGGTAGTACTAAATCAGTCATCACAGAATGTCACAAATCCTCATGTGTATTATTTGTGCCAGGGGATCACCAAAGTCAGCAGGATTTTTGATAGCAATCTATCCTGGAGTTCTTCTGAACAAAAGCGGTGAACTGACTGACCAGTTGATTATGTCCTCCACTGAGCCACAGTTTGCATAGTGCAAAACACGTGTGTGGCATAGCCCCGGTGCTTACTGAAATTGAATTCTATTACTATAAAGCATCATTTTATGTGTGAAAAGTGGCTGTACCACTTCTAAAGGCTCCATCACCTACAATAACATGAATCACGCTCTTCTGTTGTGCCAAAACATTCAGAAACGTTCGTTGAGAGAAAAAAGCATTTGCAAGTGAATACCACAGTAATCATCTTTTTTTTCTTCTAAAAGAATAGTTTGTTCCAGCTTGAGGGGACATGAAAGTAGACTTTGCATGACCCACACCACTTGTCAGCATGGTTACATATGATAGACAGGTTTTGTCTCCTTCCCCTTCATGTCCTCTGAAAATTTCACTCAGCCTTCATCCTCGGACCTCTAAGGTCATCCTTAGATGTGCATCAGCAGCCCTGGCAGACCCACGCACTACTCTCCCATCATCCCTCCCCTCAGTCTGCCTGCCCTGCCAAGCAGAAGAAAACTACTCTGTGTCTGCTGCAAAAGCCCTCAGCTCACCCTCTTTTTCAATAGTATGCACACCCACAACCACATCAATACACAAGAATGCATGGACACACACACATGCTCCCGCACACACTCGCTGACAGAAACACGTCAGGTGAACCGGTGAAAATCTGAGTCGCCCAACAGGAACAAGGTGTTTGAATCTACTCAGACTGATGTTCTGTGTTGACCTTCAGTGATAATGGATGAGAAATAATGGAAAAGGCTGATATCCGGGAAGGAAACATTGCCGCTGCAGCTTGATGTTTGTCACAGTCACGAATAAAGAGGCCAGGTCTGATGCTATATTCTGGGGTTAAATTGTGGTTGTGATTTATTGCAGAGAAGCAGTTACATTATTATTATTATTATTAAAAACATGGATTCTAAATTGACTCTTGTCTGGCTTCAGATAGATTCAAACAGATTAAATGATCTGCTTTTGATTGCCTTGTTCTGTGGTTGATTCAGCACACTGGTATAAGAAATGGCTTTTTGTGGCATTCAGGATACTTTATTGAGCCCTCTATTCTACTCAATTTCAAACCTGCCCACAGATCATCTTTCTCTTGAGCAATATTGCACATAAACAACATGGTGGTCAGAGGGGTTAGTCGTTGCTTCATACTTAGTTATTTTTTGGGGGTTCTGACTGTTTGTCGTTGCAGATTAACACAAACATAGAAAGTAATTATAAAAGGCACATACACACCAGTATTTTCTGTAAATAAAATGAGTTCTGCTGGTTCACTTTGTGGTCTTCATTAAAAAGACATTAGTTTGACACTGGCAACACTTTCTTGTGTACTGTCAAGTCATCATTGTAATTTTTTTATTATTTCAAAAGCATTTAAATTAATACTGTTAAACTGTGTTGCCAACAATCAGTTAGACTGTCCAGCATCGAAAAATTCTGTCCATCTGTCCGTCCGTCAGTCTGACCACCCACCCACCCATCCATCCATCCATCCATCCATCCATCCACCCACCCACCCACCCATCCATCCATCCATCCATCCATCCATCCATCCATCCATCCACCCACCCACCCACCCATCCATCCATCCATCCATCCATCCATCCATCCATCCATCCATCCATCCATCCATCCATCCATCCATCCATCCATCCATCCATCCATCCATCCATCCATCCTTCCATCCTTCCTTCCTTCCTTCCTTCCTTCCTTCCTTCCATCCTTCCATCCTTCCATCCATCCATCCATCCATCCATCCATCCATCCTTCCTCCGCTTATCCGAGGTTGAGCTGTGAAAGCAGCAGGTTAAGCAGGGTATTTCAAACCCCCTCCGGATGTCCAGGTTCCTCACTGTGTCTCTAAGACTGAGCTCAGTCACCCTATGGACATTACTCTTGTCAGCCACTTATATCCGCCATCTCATTCTTTCAGTTGCTATTCAGAGCTCATGACCATAGGTGAGGGTGGAATTTAGATCAAATAGTATATTGAGAACTTTGACCATCAACTCAGCTTCCCCTTCTCCACATGATCCAGTATAATGTCTGCATCTGTTGCATCTGTCCATCTCACGCTCAATTTTTCTGGTACTTGTGAAGAAGATCTTGAGATACTTAAATTCCTTCGCTTGGGACAGGAGCTCAGCCCCAACCCTGAGGGAGCAATCGACTGGCTTCCAGTAGAGAACCATGGCCTCACACTTTGGAGGGGTTGACTCTCATCCGAACTGTTTCACATTCAACTGCCTTTGGGCGTTGAAGGTCACCGGTTAATGAGACCAACAGAATCATGTCATTTGCAAAAAAAACAGAGATGCAACTCTGAGAACCCCAAACCTGACACCCTCCTCCCTCTGGCTGTACCTTGAGATAGTTTTCTTGAATATCACAAACAGCATTTGAGATGAGTGTCAATCTTGGTGGATTATAACACCCACTGAAAACCTCTTTGAGAATATAAACACAGCTCTCTTTGCCTATGACTGTGTCACCCAAGAAAGCCTTTGGGGGATACTGTGGGAGTGCTGGGCCATCTGGTCCTGAGATACACAAGAAACCTCTCTAAAAGGTGGGACTTAGACTTCATGGATGGGGGCCTCCACCAGAAGTTTACAGCTCTACTCCTCTCTTTAACCAAGTGTCCAAGATGTACAGCCTGGTCTGATGGTACAACCACAAAGTCACTCCTTTGATCTAAGGTGCTTACAAGTACACTTGCGAGCTGCCTTATACTCAGACATGATATCCATTATGGCCTGTCCATCCCTAGCACAGCAGACCAATACTAAAGCACCTCTCTGGCTCAAACCAGTCAGGCCATTCCCACTCCCCTTCAGGTTTCTCTATCAGGTTTCTCTGAAAACTAAAAAGTTTAGATGATTAATCAAATCAGTTCTGTCAACCTGTTGTTATTTGTCAAATAAAACTGAAATCATTGCCTGGTTTATCTTTCTCAAAATGTGAAAATTGACTGGCTTTTTTTCCAAGTCTTGACTTTAGGCTTTGGACTTATGACCAATAAATTGAACTGTTTCTAAGTGTTATGTTCTGGTAGGTCTTTTCACTATTTTGTTGTTGCAGAGACTGAACAAAACTCAACAAAATGAATAATTGTTACAAGTTTGATCCTTTTGAAAATAAACAAAAGAGAAGTAGTCTTAATAAGCATGCACTACTACAGAGTCAGGAATGTGATTGCATTTTTTAAATACATGAAGAGAGAGCATGAAGTTTGTCAGCATCACAAACACTATTGGTGATTATTTTTGTCTCCTTATTCTTTAGGCTTTCAGGGAAAAAAAAATGCACTCTGCAGGCCTGAATTCACAAGGTTCTTTGATAATGTTCAGCTGATAGCTTTACTCAGTTCCTGCGGCTGTGGTGATCATACTCTCATGCTGCAGATCTCCCACAGAAGCTCAAAGCTCTGGTGACTGGAAGGCCAGCAGAGTAGACTGAAGTCATTGTCAGCTTCCTGAAAGCTCCTAGAGATAATGGATGCTTTGTAACACAGTCCATTATTCTGCTGGAAGTGTCCTTTTGAAAAAGGGTAGAATGTGGCCATGAAGGGATGCTCCTGGTCAGCAACTAGGAATGGTGTAGCATTTAAATGGCGCTCAGTTGGCATTAAGGGGCCTAATGTGTGCCAAGGAACACTACTAACAGAATGACACCATCACTTGTTTGTTCCTTCGACACAGACTGGATAGATCCAGGGGGCTGTTTGCAACAAATTCTCATCCTACACCAACATGTTGCAACAGAAAGAAAAGGTTTTGTGTAGAGCAAATGTTATTCCTGTTTATAGATGTGGTAAGCATGTGCCCTGTGTATCTCGATTTTCTTCTTAATCACAGACAGTAGTATAACCTTGTAAGGTCCTTTGGTGCTGCGACCCACACATTTTCGCAGGTTCAACAACATGTGACACCAAATATCCCTCTGTACCACGCTGTTGTGCTGCACTTTTATTAATTTACTTGCAACCTTCTGTTCCCTTAAACAAGTCTTGCCATTTTCCTTTGACCTTGCTTATGAACAAGATTTTCACTTACCAAATTGCCACATACTTCATATTGCTTTTTACCATTTTTGTTTCTTTAAACTGTAGATGATGTGGTGTATGAACACCTCACGATGAAAGCAGCTTCGACATTTATCACCATATGTATTTCCTGTTCCTCTGAAACTCATTACCACACAATTTGCGGGGAAACCCTTTTAAATGTTAAAAAAAAGACAAATTATAATATCTGAATTAACAAAATGCTCACCCTTGAGCTGCAGAGGCTGAGAGGAAGACTGAACATTTGACAGTGATAACCATCTGGAACAGAAAGTGTACCAGTGTCAGCGGTATTGCAACCACACGATCATATCAGTCAGATATCAGAGAGCAGATATGTGTCAGTGATTTGTGATCCCCCTGTGGGAGTCGCAGTTTTTTCCCGGGTTTGCCTCCTCAAGACCCACAATTACTCATTCTCCACGTCAGAGTGATTGAATGTCACAACACTGTGTGCCGCTCTCAAAGACTGAACACTCTCACTTTTCTCCAATCACAGTCTTTAACAGGCAAGACAAGCAACAACACACATACAAAGACAAGCACACACAGTGAACTAGCAAAAAGTCAAAACAGGTGCACTTGCAAACATCTCCTAGGAATGTTTGGTTGAGTTAAATGTTCAGAAACAAAATTATTGAAATTATCTATTTAATGGTAAATATGCAGACATCTGTTCAGAAGCACAATTTTAAAAATACACAAATTAACAGTAAGATGATTTGAAACTGTACTTTAGTTTTAATTAAATTGATCTGAGACTTAATTAGTAAAAATACATTTACATTCCATCTTTTAGTAGGCTATAATTAGTTCAGATGATGATGATGCATTGGTTTTATATAGCGCTTTTCTAGGCACTCAAAGACGCTTTACATTGCATTTTTCATTCACTCCAAACTTGATGATGGTAAGCTATGTACGTAGCCACAGCTGCCCTAGGGTAGACTGACAAAGGCGAGGCTGCCAGTCTGCGCCATCGGCCCCTCCGACCACCACCAACCACTCACTCATTGCATTCACCCAGGCTTCCTGGTGTTCCCTCACGGTCTCCCATCCAGGTACTGACAAGGCCCAACCCCTTCCGAGATCTGATGGGATCAGGCATCCACAAGGCGGTATGGATGCGCAATATCTAAAATACATTTATAAAATACACCAATTCTAAAAGCTGGTCACTTTTTAAACTGATTTGAAAGTGTACTTTAGTTTTAACACAATGTATCTCAGAATTAATTAGATTTACTATTTGTAAAAATACATTTGAATTTGATCTGATTCTAAAATTTAGATATAAGTCGATGAATTAAACTCTTTGTTTTAAATATTTATAGGAACAAATTTCTCAAACAGTTTTTTTCATTCCTGTGATAAATGACAGCAATCAATAAAACTTAAGCATAAGATGTTGCAGAATACAATAATTTATCACAGCATGTTGTCGAACTAATTAATGATTTATGACTGCCATCCATTACATTCATTACATATGCAAAGCTTCAATCTCACTCTTGTCAGTTTGCAAAGCTAGAAAATAGATATATCTTCTTTACAGATGCTTTCAAATACACCCACTGCTCTGAAGGCAGAATGATGGGAGTTTCAGAATATATTGCCTAATCTGAGCAGAACCACATACATCTTCTTCAGCTGCTGGATGAATTCAGCAATAACAGACCACACTAACCTTCAACTCAGTGTAGGAAGGACTAAACCTATGACCCCATCACATAGACAATCGTGACAACTTATTTTCTGTTTCATCTACATCAGAAGAGGGTCGTGTTTTTGCAGAACATGTTGGTGAAAGTGCAGCTCATGCTCAGCAAAATACTGTGCAATGCAGGCAATTTTATTATCTAATGTGCTGTAACAAAAACAAGCCATACAGAATAAATCGTAGAAGGTTCATTTCAACTTGCTAATGTAATGTAATGTAAGTCGCAATCAAAGTATGTGCGAATGCAAAAAAAGCATCTAGTCAACCTTTGCCTGTGTACTCTTGTCTTCCACACTGCTCACTGTCAGTTTTGTTTAAAGCCTCAGGAAGGAATCTTTATCTTTGGACAATGTCATTCAGTTTGGCATGCATGCAATCCACACAGCGCTACTTATTTTGCTGAAACTTGAACCGGTAGAATTGGGTTGCATGTTATTCCTCATAATCTTCTCCGGGTGACAAATAAAACAGGAATCTGTACAAAATCTGGCAATACAGACTATGAAGAGGTTCAGTTTGAGTTAAAGTTGCCTGATGCTTTGGGTGCTTGTTGTGTGAAAATACTTGTATTTACTCAATTGAACTTTATTTATACTGTATCATTATTCATGTTAATTATATATTTATATGCACCAATCAGACACAACATTATGACTACCTACCTAATACTGTGTTGGCCCCCCTTATGTGGTCCAAAATACTCTGAACATACTCTGAACCCTATTGATGCTTGATCAGAATGTGGTCTAGGAAGTTTGGAGGTCAAATCAACATGTTGGGCCATTGTCATGTTCCTCAACATGTTCCTGATTGTTTGATTTTTTTTCTATGTGGTGGGGTTTATTTTCCTGCAGGGGTAGACCAGTGACATTTGGGATTTCCATTTGCATGAGGGACTGTGCTTGTTCTGAGATTAATGTTTATTTGGGTGTCTAAGTCTCATCAACAGGGATGTCAAAATCCAAGGTTTTCCAGCAGAACTCTACATAGTACCAATATGATCAATATTATTCATTTCACCTGTCAGTGGTCATAATGCTGTGGATGATCGGTGTATATTCTTATTCCATGTGACAATTGCCTTTGTCATTTTGTTTGACTTTATCATTATAACAGTGACTTTTACACTGTCCTATTGGCCAGATCTCTCTTGAGAAATTGATTTTGCTCTCACTGGGACTTACCATCTGGTTAAATAAAGGAATATGAAAAATGGGTATTTGTAAAGCATGATAAGCCATTATGCCACTAGATGTTGTGGATAATAAGCCAAGATTCAATTACCAGCATGTTTTGGGGATACATTAAATTCATAGTGCAGTCACGTGCATGTTGTCCTGATGGGAAGCAATAGGACTGTGAAATCAGAAAGGGCTGTAAGTATGCTGGCAGTTGAGGTTTTGATGAAGAATAATTGTAGGTTTCAGCCTTAATAATACAACATATTGACACCTACACCACACAAACAGGGCACAGAATAAACATTACAACCCTGACACTGATGCCGCCCAACAGCAGAGGCCTTATTAAAGTAAGCAGTTTAACTGGCTTTTGTGCCTCCTTTTGGAGCAGGAGAAAGTGTTTTCAATCTCAGGCCAAAATTCATATTTTCATTTGATTGCCTCCAATGAATGAATGATTGCACAGTATAAGGCACACAGGCCAAAACTGCAGCAGTTGGCACATATAGGATTCGTTTTTCCCAGGGATCTCTACAATAGTTTTTTTTTTATTCCTTTTCAATTAACTTTGAGGGTCTAACACATCTTGGGAGTAGCATTTTTTTAAACTAAAGAGCGGAATTACAGAATGTTGAATTAGTCTACACATGTCCACCTTTGCCAAAGCCGTAAGAGGAAGTAATGCAGTAATAAAACAAATGCTCCAGGTGTTCGTGAAAACCTGTTAATAGGGTCAGCTCTTCCAGACTTTTTTAATGGCTTCAGTCTGTTTGCTGCCAAGGAACTGGTGAACATTTACTCACCGGTAATTGTTCAATTAAACATGACAGGTGACTTCTGAATTAAACACATTTTTAGGCTGAGCCATAAAAGAAATATACAATCAGTCAGGATTCTATGTTAATGGCTGCAGTGTGCTTCCTTGAGCAAACATAGTGGAGCTGTATATTTGTTCTTCATTCAAATTCAAAATGCCTGCAGAGGAATCAAAGTAATGGCTCACTGACCTCAACATTTTCCCTGAAATTGTTTTCATTGCTGTACAGAAACACTTTCTTGCAAAGTGAAAGTGAAAGAAAGTCAAAGATAATGTGGCCGAATTCTGAGCAATTAAATTCTCCATTATGACTTATGTTGTCTGTTAAGTCTCTGATTGCTTTTTGAGTTATGCAGTTGAAAGCAGGCCTGACATTCCCATTATTATGTATTCTTTATAGCTTCCTAAAGCAGCACACACTGCAGAAATATCATTGAAGTTAACATTTCTGACAGTAAATGAGTGCAATGATCTTTTTGTCTCCTGTTGCACTTGAGGAAACTTAGAAAACAACATTCAGAGTGAAGGGTTTTGTTTGCATAAATACATTATGATGCAATAATAATTTCGCTAGTTTCAAGATTCAGTGTGTAACACTGTCCAATCTGTGCATACTCTAGCAACCATTGTCAGTCATTGTGAAAACAAGCTGTAAAATGTTTTTCTTGAGTCAAGTTGAGATGAATAAGTTTAGCTCATCAGATCTTTCATCAAATCTCTGCTTGTGTGGTCTGGTTTGTTTCTGAACTTTATCTGGCGTAGTGGAGATTTTTTTAGAGAGTTTCTCTGCAGACTAAGAAGCGTCTTGGGTTAAAAAGTCATTGATTCTGCCCACTTCACTATGTGACCAAGGAAGGCTGTATTAAAGCGAAGTTGTTGCTATTTTTGGAATAGTTTATACAAAAACCTAAAGGCGTTTTAAGTTTTACTGATGTATCTATTACAAAATTGATTTTACTTTATCTTTCTTACAATATACAGAATAATATGTTTAGCTGAATCCAAATCAAACGACTGTCTCCTGAAGTTACTTTCATGCATACTCTAATATAAAAAATGTATTTAGAAAAGGCCCATATATTTACTCTTGCACATTTATTTAAAATGAGTGAATGCAGTGTGAACATTTTAGTGGGGAATTTTTTGATCATAAAAATAGGAATTTCAGTCAGCCATATTCAAAATGCAGATTCACAAACACATTATTTTAATTTGCATCGATGTCTGCAACACGTCATAGTAAAAACTTGCTTTTCATACACTAACCATGTTATTTGGTAACAGTCCTCTCAGCACAGAATAAGGCAGTGATCATAGTCAGTGCTTTCTGTCTCACAGTTAAAAATGCTCATCACATCATGTGTCTTATGCAATTATTACATTTCAGTTGAGAGTAAACAATCAAGAGTTCGATTACCCAAAGGATGAAATCACTAAAATTACAATATAATAGCAATTACCCTTTAAGCCAGCTATAATAGGCATCAGGCTCAGTTACTTTCTCTTGAGAGCCAGCCTTCCTGATGTTTGTCTGTGTACATCAGTCAAAAATGTGCAGTTTACATTATCATGCTCTAAAGATAAAACCATTACAGTAGGTGCTAACTGCTAGTGTGAAACTGCAGCATACTGCATGTATAGTTTGTGCATTTAATGACACTGTTAATCAAGTTGGTTCTAAATTTGAAAAGAAGCTTTAAAGATGGCATGAAGCAACCACTTTTACCAGAAAGTCAGAAAAAATCCTTTTTTTGCGAGGATTATTGGCAAAACATGATGTGCAAGGGCTTCACTGCGTGCAGTGTCAGAAAGTCAGATCTGCCTTGGGGCTTTAGTGGGCTACATGTAGTTTCAAATGTTTGCCATGCTGACCTGCCGTACTAGACTTTGTGTGTGCGTGGAGTCATAAAAATTAAATATGTTGACATTATCAGCAGGGACCAGGTTGGATTCAGATGGATTGGAAGGAATGAGATTGAGATGTCGCTTCATCCCCTACAAGATAATCTGTGCTGACCTTCTGTCGCGTTGGTCCCAAAATATGTTTGAGTCAGCTCAGGCTCTATCACCAAAAGAGGCAACAAATGTGCTGCAACAGAAGAAAATTATAAGATGGTTTCTGTTTCTGTCACAATAAAAGTGAGCACTTTGTCTAGTCTTTTTGAGGATGACATCTATTATTTATATAAAACTCAACAACAGGAGAAAATGGTGAAATCCATGAAAAATCTGTAGGATTAGCAACGAATGTAGTGGTTTAAAGTGGTTGTGTCATTTTCCCTTTAGAGCAGCATATTCCTGCTAGAGCAGAATCTGAGAGGATGGACATCTATTATCCCCGGTGCCGTGGAGGTAGAGAGAGGATTATCTGACTCCTGCAGGTTTAGCTGGCGTCCCACAGTTTGCAGACATCAAGATCTATCTCCCAACTGTCGATCAGAATCTGGCGCGTCTCCATTAGCACCTTGTGGCAGATGTTTTCCATCTACCATCCATCGTTTAGTGTCACACATCCTTAATTGGGCATGGTAATTATCCAATCACACAATATTAAGTATCCTATTTGTGGAAATGTGGTTGGTGAAAATGAATAGTTATTGATCAGCAACACTGACATTCAACTTACTCCTTTTCACACATTAGCCTAGCATTGATTGCTGGCAGCACTTCCTGTGTGCAATACTGAGAATCGACCAGATTCCTAATGTGTGGTCCAGGCTTGACCATTAGAACCATCCATTATCGCGCTCGCCGTCCACTAGCTTGTCACCGAGGCCTGGTGGGAAATTGGCAAGCAGACATGATTGTGACTGTGAGACAGAAACACATTTAGGTTCTCTAGTTTCTGTCAGCAAGCTATTGCATAATTAATCCACTATAGTCTCTACTGTAGCTTTGACTGTGGCTTTGTTGCAGTTTTAGAATATGTATGAGTGTTTCACGCGTGAGAGTTTCTGTTGTGTTGTTTTGCATCATCGTCCATAGTATGTGGATTTTAGATTATGCATAGTGATTGTGGATTAAGAGGCACATTTAAGATGTTTTTTTTTTTTTTATTGCATGTCTGTGGAATGTTTCCCATTTGTATGTTTAAGTTGGGAAATAAGCTGAGAAACTGACCTCTAACCCATACAGAATATTTATACTTATTGGTTTTCTCACCAGGGCTTCATGTGGATCTGTAGTGGTCATGGCTGAATTAACATGTCAGGGAACCCAAGGGCAAAAAATTGCTGTTGGGCACAAATTGAACCTTTGCCTACCCTTATACATTAAAGATAACACCTGTATGCCTGTACTGGACAAATATTCTTCCTTGCCCCAGGTTTTCTTTTTATGAATTTGTTAAAGGAAAATTGATTAAAGTTGCAATCCTTTCAAGATTTCAGTTCTTCTTGATTAGTCTGGGGTAGCAACCACACCTTGACCAGATAGGCTGTCATAAATACAGAAAGTTTACTTATGTACAGTGCACCATCACAAACTGATGCTGTTTTCTTAGATAAGTCATTTAATTGTTAGGTTTTATCCAACATATACTGTCAGACAGGTGAGTCTCTTTGACAAAAAAACAGACAGTATTTTCTCTAACTGCTTCACAATGAAGGCAGCTTTTTTCACTCGATAAATGCCTTTAAAATACAGCAAGAGGAAATGCTCATTTGCAGAATTGCAGCTAATCATTGGTGCATGTGAGGGAAATTTGAAACAAGCCTGAGAATAGTGGACTCCGTCACAAAAAATGATAATCACTACAAAATATTACAACCACTGACAGGCTATGCCGAAAAATGACAACTATTATTCATATTTCACTAAATTCTTGACTTTAAGTGCAGCTTTATTGTATTTGACATGGTAAGGTAATCTGGAACATTTCGGACCCCTGGGGTTCTGGTGCCTCGCTGTTCACTTTGTCTGCTCAATAATTTAACCCTCATAGTAGTTGATGCTCAGTAACTTCAATGCCTTTGAACTCCTTTGATTATCATAAATGTGTGTAAAGCACATAGATTCTTTACTTTCTGAAGGCATTTCTCCCTTTGTGCACTGATTTTACTACTAATTTTACTTTTTTTTGCTTTAGAGCTTAAAAAACACACTTATTAAAATACTCTGTATTGTTATACTGTTAAACTCTACTGTTATATTATGTATATGTTTCCCCCGGCATGTTACTATCAGAGTCCGTAGGTTCTTGGCTGCTTATTCTGCTTATTTTCCATCGCATCCAGTTGCCCTCTGTCCAAACACAAACTCAGTCAGCTGTGTGCAGCTTGATTTCATTGCTTATACCGGTTGTCCGCACAAGCAATCTCTTTATGTTCTGCATTTATGGGTAACCTGGGCTTGCTGGGGGTCCAAAGTTTGGGGGAGATCTATCATCGTAACACAGGTAGGCAGTTTAATAACGCTGCTGTGGACTCCTGAGAGAAGCCAGGCATTTATTTAATGTAACATGGGCAGTGTTGGGGGGGCTGACAGATGGCCCAGGCAGGAAAAATGATGTCCTGTTTCCTCTGCCTGCTGAATTCATAGGACAGCAAGCCTGGGAAGGAATGTGCTGCCCTAAACTCTCTGTAGGGATTAAAATGTAAATGACGACTTTTCATTTCTTTGTGCACACTTTTGGAAATATAATAAACACTATGGGATTATGAACTGTCTAAATCCTATTGCTGGCAGCCCCTCTTACTTAATGAAGCCTCCATTAATCCAGGTAGAGAGTGCGAAACATTAGCTGAACTTCAGTTGATCTTAAAAATGCATGTTAATATTATGCTTCCTACAGAATTTAATTCTATGCAACTAACAGGCTTTTCTAAATAGACTCAGGGAATAATTGCTGCATGGATTACTTTTACTGCTAATGTTTTTTTCGAATCCGTGTAAAGAGTCATCCTTATACCACACTGAATTCATAAGGGGGTAGAAAGTGAACAAAACAGCAAATTGAGACTAGAGACTGAAGTTTACATGCTTTTTCCCACATGTAGTTATGTTTAGTTTGCTCTAATACTGGGACAAAGTGAGGGAAAGTTTCAAGTTTTGGTTAATAATTACAGTAATACACAGTTCCATTGTTCTGTCCTTCATTTATCTCCAGGTTTTAAACTTACTTACAAAAATATAATCATAAAACAATATGCAAAATAATATAATATGTATGTTTGTTTTTTTGAGGGGATGGTTTCTTTTTAAGTTAACAGATTTCCTTTTTTAGCTACTCAAACTGCTTCCTAGCAGTTTGTAACACTGAAACATGTATTTTCTCCTTATCCTCAACTTTATCTTCATGGTCCCAAAGAGCACATTGGTCTTGCAGGCAGGTAAATCACAGGAAAACACAAAGACTTGAATATAATGCATGAATAAAATATGCACATAAAAATATGTGCTGTGAAGCATATGCTAAAACCCACTACACATGCTCAAATGAAACATTGGTAACAACATCACGCAAAACCTGGTGTGCAACCAGCCATCATCATCATCATCATCATCCTCATCCTCATCCTCATCCTCCACCTCTGTCATTAAGACATCATCACCATCATCACATTGAGGAATGATCATCAGCTGACTCTTCCTGGGCATTTTTCATGAGAATCTAATTGATATATTCATCCTAATGTGCCTAATATGAACAAAATAATGCTTTCATTAGATGACAGTAGCACAGAATACAAATTGCTAAGCATATTTTTCTGCACTCTTGAAATAATCAATATCATCTGCGTAACCTGGCAACGCAACAGCAGTGTTTGGATGACAACTGGAAGCATATCTGTTTCTAAAATTATAAAATAGTCATACATTTAGTTGTGATATAATTTCCAGTTCCGTTAAGATTGAGATCTCTGTGCCATTATCGTGCTGTATTTTACGAGTTTCATTGAATTGTGTGGAAAAGTTCTTTGCTACCACTTTCAGAAATCAAATAATGTTTCTCAAATATTCAAGAGGAAAAGACAGTAGTCGGAGTACTTCCAGTATACAATGTCCTCTGTCCATAAAAATAACAATAATTGAATTACCATCATTCTGCAAACAGGGAATTTTTAAATTTTTATTTTTATTCAGACAGCAGCAGTTCACCTTCATAGAGCATATTCATTATTGAAACAGTCTAAAAGTCTAAAATAGAAAAGATGTATGCAGTTCTTCCGAAAACAGCAAAAGTATTTATGCTGTGCTTTGCTTATTAATATTTCAAATGAAATTACAAAGATGCTTTAAGACAAACTTTCACCCTGATACACAACTATTAAACAAATCAAAGTTTAAACAGTCAGAGCTTCTTTGGCATTTCATAGCAGTCAGTGCTCTGAGACATGTTTGGATCCTATGAACAGAAATATTCTGCATGTTGGCAAAGTCTACGAATCATTTATCAAGATTTGTAGAGTGTTCCTCCAGAATACGTGCTGGCTGTGTACACCACTTCACATTGATGCTCCTTATTGCGTGGAAAGTTTGCTGTGGCAAGAAGCCCGCTTGTAAATCATGCATATTGGATGAGACATGCAGCAGATGAGCCTGGGCCCTCCAGTCAGGCCTAGCATTAATTAAATATCAATTGGCCCTGCTTCCGTACCTCATTTCATGCCACATTCACACCTTGTCTGGGCTTGTTGAGGGAAAGTTAAAATGAAAGTTGTGGCCTTGCAGCTTCGCACAATTCACAGCACTGCTCGACTCAAGCTTCGTGGTCGTATGAATTCTGACTTGATTTCTGCAGGGAACGCACCAGAAAAACTTCAGTTTGGAATGAAATCTATACACAGAAATATTTTATGCTAGAGGGAAGAAAAACTTAATATGAGAAATGATTGCAGCTAATTGCTAGTTTAGAGGTTCATGCTGGTGGTTAAATGGAAAATTGCATGAGATGCCTAATAAAATAATAAAAATGCCAGAAAAATGATGTCATTATTTTTAAAGGAAAGCAACTTTTATAGGAACTTTGCATAGATGTAGCTTATGATGTACTGTACAATAGTCAAAATCGTTAACCATTCATTAACAAAGCATTAGTGCCTCTTTACTGATCTCCACAATGTCTGTTTCTGTGGTGCATTCATCTTTATTACAGCTAATTTAAATTGTGTATATACTGTAAATGAAAATCTGTCCCAAAAAACCAAAGCAAAAATATGCTTTGTCTTTTTTTTCAATTAAGTATACTCCAACAAACTGTAAGTCAGCTGTCACATGTCGTTTGATTGTTCCTGAGTGCTAGTTGTTACGTAGCACAATGCTTTTGTGATAGCTGGTTGTCAGCTTCCTTAGATGTTGGAACATCCTTGAAAATAATTCAATAAAAAATAACAAATTGCTCACTGTGATCGATTGCCTGTTGAAGCAGATTTCAAGATTTTGAAATGCTGTTTCTTTCAACATACTGCAAACAGTGTACTGAAATGACTAAAAACCAATGGCTGCACTGATGTCAGTATTTAAACCTACGGGTAAGGGAACTTATTGCCCCGAAGAAGAGATGGAGCATTTTCCAACAATAATTTCCAATCTTAGCATCATAAAAAAGGCACACTAGTACATTTAGAATTTTCCTAAAATATACTTTTATGCTTGAGAATAATTCAGAATTCTTCAAGAAAATGTAACAAATTTCTCAATCAATCAGCACTGAACTCCACTAAGTGAACCCCAATAAAAAGGGCTTGTGGCACTTGACGGCTGGATTGAGAGCCAAAAAACTCTTACATTCTTTGTAACAAGTGCTTTCGTCATGCCAAAAAGCAAAGAAATAAGTCTGGACCTCAGAGGGAATGTAGCGGATGCCCATCTTAAGGGGGACGGCTATGCTGCAATTTCCAAGCATTTCACGGTGTCTAGAACAGCTGTCATTGCAAGGTGCAGGGAGACACATTCTGTCAGAAACAAGCCTAGGCATTGTGCAAGTGCAAGATATATAAGATTTTTGAGAGGAAAATTATTAGAATGTCAACAAGTTTCCTCCAGGTGTTTGACACGACTGTGGCTGAACTGGGGCCTTCTGGACTTAAAGGTTCAAGACAGACTCTGAGGACTCTGCATGTTACGTTTGGTGAAGACAGAAAGACCTTCAATCCTAAAAACACAGTTTTCACAGATAAATGAAGTAAAATTTCAACATTTTAAAAAATAATGAGAGGAAACCTGCTGCCAGTGTGGCTTTAGGTCCTGGTTGGGGTCTTCTAGCAGTAGAGGAACCCAAAACTTTTTTGAAGGACACTAAAATCAAGGTCCTTGCATGGACCTCTCAAAGTCCAGATCTGAATGCTCTTGAGAAACTGTGGTTGAAGCTCAAGGTGAAGGTCTATGCTTCGAAAACCATGCAATGTGGATGAGCTGGGACATTTGCCAAGGAGAAACCCCTCAAGAAAAATGTGCAAACCTATTTAGGAACTACAGTAAGAGGTTTCTGTCAGCTGTGAGTCAGAAAGGTTACACTATTGACTATTAATTATCAAAGGACTAATACATTTTGCCCTGTCACTTTATTTTTTTCCTCTGATTCAACTCAGTGCAAAATATCTTCACCACACTTTGCTGAGATTTTGACTGGAAGTAATTTTTTTACTGTAAACGTTTTTGGTTCAAGTCCTTGGTCCTTGGAAAGTGAAGGGTTTTGTTCAATTTTAAAATAGGAGCTAATAATTTTGGCTTTAAGTATAAGATCTAAAACCTGTGGTCTTAAATAAGGAATGTTGCCTTTTGCAACCTCAAATATTAAAATGATTCTGTGGAGCTTTTATTAGTAATACTTGAAAAGAAAACCTTGCCTTCTTTGGTAATACTGTTTAAAAATGCTATAAAACACTTTACTCAAAACCTACCTGCACAAACCTGAGAGTGCTGTGCATGCAGAATGTGTCACTGAGTAAGTATGTTCATGGTGTGACTGTGATAATAAACCTGCAATTAGCATAGAGGCAGTGCTAGATAAATCCTCCAGTAGATCCAGACAAGAAGATGAAAATTTCTTTTTTGATATGCTCTGTGTTTAGGGAAAGCTTTTCAAAGAAAAACTAATTATGTAAGCTCATCTGTGAGATTTCGGGGAGCTTCGCATTGACAATAATGACATTTTTGAACATGGTGCTGATTTCTGAACAATCACTAAATCTTTAATTTTTAGGTAAATTGTTCCAAAAATGGAGGATGAGGAAAAAAAACTGAATTTTTAGGGTTTTAGCAAAAAAAAAAAATGCTGCTTGGAATTAGCCTAAAAATAAGCATAAAAAGTCAAGTACTTTGTAAACTACCGGATACATTTAATTGACATAAAACTGTTTTGTTTACAAAAGTGGCCACATACAAACACTTTCAAGGGATCTCGGATTGTTGCTTGTGCGTGTTAATTTGGCTTCCACACGAGTGCAATCCTGCAAAACTGTCCATTTTTCGAGGCTTAATCCTCATATTATTAATAGTCACCTTGTGTGTCATAATTAATTAGTCACTTAATGTCGTCCTGTAAACTGCAGTGTTCACTACAGACAAACACATTTGTCCAGTCTTGGGTTTCAACGTATTGAGTTGTGGCTCTCTTCAAAGACACTTCATAGAAAGTCAGCAGCACTGTTCACCTTGGAGTTCCTTTGATGATGTCTAAGGGATTCCCCTAATCCTCTGAGGGTAGGGTGGAGGGCACTTTCTCCCTGCTGAGGGGATGAAGCCACTTAATGGATCACAAAGTTAATCAACCGCAGGGAGAGCCTGACTGAACTGGAGGAATAGGTTGAACCATTAGACTGGAGTCCTCTGGGACAGAAACACACTGAGACGCAGAGATGTACGCACACACACACTTTTCGTCAAGCTAGTATAGCAAAAACTCTGTTTCCAGTTTATTATGTACATGTACAGTAACAAAAACCAATGTGATGTTAAAAGTTATAAAGTGTCTTCTGTATTTATTACTAAATATTAAAACCACTTATCAGTATAATCCAACCTTACAGCAAACTCCATACAATGGATTCAGAACTTCTTAGGTATACATAATAAACTGGCAACAGAATGTAAATGTTAGCTGTGCAGTTATTATGATAAATATAATAATATTTTTTTAGTGTTAATTTATCCGAACCACTGTTCCAAAATTCTCACAAAGATTAACATGACAATGAATTAACCAGATTTAAATGATAAGACAGAGAGACCATAAAACATCTTCAGCACAGTAATTAAAAATCTGTATTAATGCATGACTTCATAGTGTGAAATTCAGTGTAGATTGTAAAATACCGATATGTGGGCAGACTGCCAGTGAGACTTACTGCAGCTTCAGAGTCCTATTGATAATCTGAGGTGCAGGAACCTAGAGGTGCTGCACGCAGGTTTGTAAATGCACTTCAGTGCTCAAGTATCTGCAAGGTTATGATGTTGCCAGAGAACTCACTTGTATGCGCTAAGACAAGAAAGTAAGAAATCCAAGTAAATTCTTATTTGTATTCAAAGCTGCAGGATTTGAATATAATTGCCATAGTACTAGCTTAAAATATGCACACATCTGTTCAGTCAAGCATGAAATTTGTTGCTATACAAAAGCAAAGACACACAGGACCAACATGCCCTCAACATTGCCTCTGTCTTTATTTATTTATTTACTCATTACTTTATTAGTTAATTTATTTTTTACAGGTTCTCTCTTTAGCAGTTAGATAGTCCTTGTCACCTCCCCATTGTCACTGTTCACACAGGATAAACGGCAGCATTTGCTGTTTAATTAGAATCCTTTGCAGTCTGTAACTCTCGCCCATCATGTGTAGAAGGGTGATGTTGTCAGTGCTGGTAGCTCTTGTAAATGGCCTCATTTGGGACCGTTTGAGATAGTCCTGAATAGTTTACATGGAACAGCTTGAAAATGTAGACATCTAAGAGGTAAAGAAGCTCATCAGGTGTACATTTGTCAAACCAACCTATTAATTCTCATCCAATAAGCAAAAGATTACTGAGAGACCCCTCTGATAAAGCATAAATCTCACAGTTGTGTTGCTTGTCATAGTTTATTTTTGGTTGTTGAAAGGGTTTTTTTGTTGCTTCCTGTAGTTCCTGGAATCAACTACAACTACAGCTAAAAATACCAGAGAGTACCAGTACCAGAGAGTGTTTGTCAGTAATGAGCCTGCTAAAGTTTGGTGCATCACAATGCTGCAGAGGTATTGGGCTGGGGTGGAGGGATGGGTCAACAAAGCTTGTGAGATGTAAACATTGCAAACCATTGTTTACCATTTTGTTTAAATGTGTTAGTGTTTCTTTTGCCATGATTTTAATCTCCTGTGACCTTTACTGGGTATTACTAATGTGATTTTTGTGATTTCGTAAACATAACTAGCCTTTGCCATAACAATTAAAAATAGCAGTGATAGGTCGGCAAATTATCAGATAAATAATATTTTAAATGTTTGACAGAGTGTAATAGTGCCTTTGTTGCTCTTGTGGTAATGTTGAACAGCAATAGGTCCTATATTTTGTCATTTAGTTTGGAGGACATGTTTACGGGTGTCAGTGCTTGTGATGCATCAGTGTTTTTTTACATGTGAAGATGTCAGTATGTAGTTGATTAGGGTTTTCTTTTTTTTTTGTTCTGTTTAGAAGTAGATAGAAAATTTTCCTTGCATCATTGAATCCTTTAGTAAAAACTTGTTGCCAACTTTATCCTTTAAAAAGTTAAAAATTGTATGCCTTCCCCCCACCACACACACGCGCGCGCACACACACACACACACACACACACACACACACACACACACACACACACACACACACACACACACACACACACACACACACACACACACACACACACACACACACACACACACACACACACACGCACACAGTCTTTAAACTTTTCCTCCAACTTTGAAAGGCTGCCATTATTCTGGTGAATTGTCTAAATAAGTGCTGCTCAGGAAGCCAAAAACAACTATTTTCTAATTGCTTTGGGCTCCACTCATAATTATGAATTCTATCAGTGATTATTTTCTGTCATCTTTTTGATAGGAATTGGACAAGATATGATGACTTTGTGTTTTTGCGGTTTGCTTTCCTTTTTCGAATGACTTCGTTTATCACTTGTGTTTTTTCATGAGAACTATTATATCAGAGGAAGCAGCGAGTTGAAATATTTTTAGAAAAGCCATTTCTTTCAGAGCTTTCCAAACTGAAATATAATTCCGTGGAATAAACTGCAGAAAAAACAACATCAAGGCTTCACTTTACTGGCACAAAGTTAGAATTTGTCGCCATCAATTTTTCCTCTCATATTGATTTCCAATCACCTCGGATTTCATGAGTAAAGGAAGACATGCAGACTCAAACAAAGCTCTGGCTGTGTTTTTTTCCAAATCTTGTTGCTCCTGAGTAGCTTATATGAGATCTTCATCTTCAGTGAGGCGAAGCAGCTATCAGTAGCCTAATCACCCATAAGCAATTCCACAGCTGGTCTGATGAATTTCGGCCAAGGCTTTTGATGCGTGATCCCAGGGAATAATGCTCAAAACTGCCAATCCTTATGTAAAGGTTAATGGAAGGTTAATAAGACAGGGAACTGTGCAAATTCAAAAACCTTATTATGCAAATTGTGTTGTCTGAAAAGAGTAATATCTGCTTGTGATGTGGCCACTCTAATTAACAGATTGTCTCCACATTGGTAAAACAACCTCTGTGGTCTAATTTGTACAAAAACATAATTATTTATGAAGCCTACATGAGCTGATTACTCACAGTGTGAAATAAGTCTTGATCAAGGTGTTTCATTAAAATCTGCTAAACTGACAGTGAGCCACTTGACTTCACAGTCTCTTCCTTTTTTAATCAACTCTTTCCTGAATGTGTGCGCACACTTTTATTATGTACGCAATCTAAACTAAGACCAGCGTGTTCCAGTCGGTTGCTGATGCAGTTAGTATCATGCTGTGCTCAGCATCCAACCCCATACATAAAGCTGCAAGAGTGCAATACATTCCCTTGATTCCAATACACAGACAACAATCCCCACAAATAGAGAATAATTGGAAATTATACACTGGTAATGCAATTGTACGTCTTCATCACATAAACCCAATAATATTAGATTGAGGATTACAAAAGGTGTTTTTATTAAGAAAGGGAGTATTTTATAGCATGTAATGAAAGCTGCTCTGTTGCATTTAAGCCTAAATGTCCTTAGTTGTTCTATCGAGCTGATCAAGACTGATCAGATTTTAAAATTTGGTCCAAAATTGTTGTGCAACAGTCGTGTTCATGTTGGACTCTATTGCTCTGAAGAGGGTTGGCTGAGGAAAGCCTTCAAAGCCTTTAGTGCTCGCATTCATAGCTGTATTTCTGAACACGGAGATAAAATAGCTGGATGACCTTGCACTGTTTGTATGGCAGCAGAGGAGGTTAGTTTGCTGTTGCATGAAGTTGGCTTCGGTGAGAGTTAAATCAGAGGATATGAGTCGATGCTTATAAAGAAAAAAGAAGGGGGAAGATGGAGAAGGGCAGGTTTGCACAGACCTTTACCAGAACATGTCAATGTGATCACGGCCGTATGTTTTGTTTTCCTCCATGGAAAAAAGGAACTGCGCATGAAAAATTGAACACATCCCTTCCTTTTGTTAACACTCTCTGACTTCATCTGATACAATATTAACAGGCTTGTTTTCAACTTGCCATTTATCATTTGCCAGGAATGAACAGAAGGAATGGAGTTTTTTGTTGGCTTTTTTTTTTTTTTTTTTTTTGCTATTGTCAGGTAAATTGTTCTCATTAAATTTGGGCAATGATAAAAGATTACGTTGCCAAGGACTGCATTTTGTCAGTGGTCCATTGCAGTCTTCTGGTTTCTGACTCTTTTCATAACTGATTAATTGATTAGTAATGATAGTTATAATCTCCCAAAGCCTACGATGATGCATTCAAATTACCTGTTTTCAACCAGAATTCAAAAATATTCTGTTTACTCTCATATATTAGTAAAAAAAAGCAGCAAATGACCACATTTAAGAAGCCAAAAGAAGTAAATGTTTGCCATTTTTACAATTAATTGAATATAAAAGATGTAGCTATTTCTATCAACTATCTGATTAATCAATTAATTGCTATGCAGTCATCATGGTGTTGTCTGGTTTATATTCATACACCAGCAGTTACCAACTTATAAGCAACTAATAAGCTCAAATGTAGCTTCATGTACAATATTGAGCCATTTTCTTGTATATCATTTCAAATTGTGTATGTTACAACACATTTTACTCCTTTTTATTATACACAACACATGTGAACAGTGATTTTTTTAAAATTTTTTTGCCTTATCTGTTATGAATGAATACAGTTTGCTTTGTGACTTGCCACATTTTGGAAAACGCACTTGTCCGACCAGCAGCTGGATAAGAAAAGGTGTGGATGCAGAGCAGATGCAGAGCTTTGAGTTTTCCAGGCTGATTTGTATTCTGCCTGTGTGTGCAACCTGAGAGTGACTGACTGGCGGTCAGAGCCCAGTATTGACTGCTCTGAGGATGTAATAGAGGCTGGGGTGATGGGATCCTGGACATGAACACTCTCTCTGTGGCATGTGCAGCAGAGCCATACAGGATATAACCAAGGCACTTAATCATTCTGCTGGCTCCATGCAGAGATGCACCAGGCTCTGTGTTTTAGAATAATGCTTCTACCTTAAATTAGATCGCATTGATCCTGCTTTTCTCTGTAATTGCGCAAACAGGATGGATGCTGGTTCTATTGGGGGGTCAGACCAGACATTTGAAATACTTTTAGCTTTAAGTACAGGAGGTAAATTAAATCAGACAAAAGGCAAGTTGACCTGATTCAAGGTGATTGGATTATAAGGGATTGTCAGACAAGTGAGCAAACTTGTGTCTTTGTTTTAGTTTTTCAGAACGCTGTGGTACAAACCTCTGCCTATCATTTTACCAATAATATAATTACTCCAATGTGTTGCCTTTTTTTTTTTTACACATTTAATGCAGTGTGGTAACTGTGCTATGACTGCAGCCACAGAAGGAAGGAATAGCTATCTGTTTATGTCGTCACTACCCAAACAGCCATGTGATGTGTGGTCAGTAAACACAGCATGTTTATGTTTGCCAACCTGGCCAGTCTCTGATTGCATTGCAGTAAGGCTTTGAGAAATAAATTTACCATCAGAGTCCATCATGGAAACAGCCAGAAATGTATTATTATTTTGCATTCATTCCTTGATAAGAAATGTCTGTTTTAACAGATAAGGTTGATGATATCTAATATGTTGCCTAATGCCAACAAATCCTATGAAAGACAAATACTCGACAATGAATTGGTTTTATTAACAAGTACATATTTCCTGTGTAGCCAGACCTTGATGCAACTAATTCCTCTTTGCTGTAGAGCACATTTGTTATTGAAAAACTATTAAAACACATAAGGGAGCAACACCGTTATGGTAGGTCATGTTCTTTTATTACGACAAACACACTGTGTACTTTATTTTGAGTCACTACATCTACAGTCACCTGCTGCCATAAATAATGACTCGTGCATGCAATGTGTATTAATCAGCCACTAAAAAAACATTTGTTGAAAAAATTACATCCCTATTTCAAACCAGTAGGACTACATCACTGACATACTAAAGGCTGTTGGTTTTTGCATTTGTGCCCACTGTTAAGACCACACCAGCAGCCATATGTGACTGTACTGAGAATGAACCCATATACCACAAAGAATGCATTATAATGACTGTGTATGTTACAGTATACAGGCTGTAAATTTATTCACAGCTTATTTTATGTTGTAGACGCAATAAAATTCATAGATTATTTCTGCTGCAAGTGGGTGAAACCTGGTTTCTTTCTTCTCTTTAATCAATCAATTTGCCCTGATTGTGGTGCTGGACATGAATGTGGTTATTGCATATACAGCAAACACGTGTGTCAGCCAAAGAATTCAGACGTGACAATTCTAAATTGTGTCTCCATTGAGAAGAAAAAAACAAGAGAAGAGCATTCACGGCGGATCTATCATCATGAAGTGGCTTTTCATTAAGCGCTGTAATTGTTCAGACAATGTAAATGACAGAAATTTTGCAAAATGATATGATTTTTGTGAATAAAGAGTTAATTTTTTCCGCTTTCTGTGGGTGTCTGAATCTAATTGAAAGGGGATGCCGTCTCCGGCACAGAGCTATATTCAATTGTTCTGTTTGAGAATGGGAGCACTCAGCCTTCTTTCCAAGAGGTCTCAGGTGGTTTCTCTTCATTTAGTTTCTCTCCTCACTTGATCTTATTCTTGTGTAAACAATTCTGGGGGAAAACAACTGGCTGGAAATATGCATATGTCTTATTATTTACACTTATCCTGCTTGTCATGCTCTATATGCAGTACGTAGATAGGACTATACACTCATTGCTGGAATTAGTTTTAAGAAGCTTATCTACACACACCACAAGCATATATGTGCAGGCAGTACATGAATGGGAGTGTGCATGCCGATGTGTCTGCACGTATGCAGGTTTTGCAGCGTGACAAGGATAATTAACCCATCCTTTTCTCAGGCCCCTCTGTAAACACTCACAGGATATAGAGTGAGGGGTTTCCAGCAGAGTTGTTGAATCCTCTCAGTACAAGTGATGATGCAGCCCTTAGGGACTGCTTATACTTCATTGTGGATGTGCACTTGGACAGCTGCAGACATCACGGATACATAATTATACTACGTTCTAGTCCGATTGGAGGACATTGTCCATGCGTGAGCAATAAATTGACCTCGTAGTTTGTGGAATCAAATCAAAATGGCATATTTTCCAGCGCATGAGCAGTTGGTGTCCTTGTACTGGAGTGGCAGTGTGGTCACAAAAATGGGAGGGTACAAGAACATCTGCACAGAGCCTCAAGTACAGCCTCTGATGATAACATTTACATCATTTGGAAACTTGCAGATCCCATGAGTAGCTGTCTATGTGGAAGGTCTGACACTAGCTTTTGAGAGGGGTTTTAAAAGTGGTACATGCCGTATAACCTGTGTACACCATGCACTTCACTACTGCATGTCATGCTGTCTGGTATGATAGATAGACAGGATAGGACACAGAAGCATCTTTTTTGACACTGATATTTTTCTCTATTTTTGTCAAAGGATAGTGACAGGCTACAGAAATAGGCTTCCTTTTTAGGAGCCTTTGCTGAAAAGATTAATGGAGATACCGGAGCAGGACGACAACAGAGTGGAGTTTGTGTGAGGCAAACTCCTGAATGCAATGTGGATCAGATTTTCCTCAAAACGAGCCACTTTAAATGTGAGGGAAATGCAACAAATGCCAACAACACAATATGTCACACATGACACCCTTGTCAAATTGTATTCGAGTTTGCGACCTGTGACATGACAGTGCAAAAGCAGACACGATGGTTAGAAATAAGGTGTGGCAACTGAAAATTACTCTAAGAAAAGGTTTCAGGTGGTCTGCATGAATTCTTTGTTAGTAAAATAGATAAAATATGAAACCTTAAATCTCATACCAAAGACACAACATATTCTAGATAAAAAAAGCCAGCATATATTAAGCAACATATTCCTTAACAAAAAGTTTGTGATTGTAATGTTTGTAAAAAGACCTTATCTATGGGATGTGATAAATTAAACATGATGTCTCACATAAAGAATACATCAGGACTTATCTCAGGTTAGACATTAAGGTCCAGAGAGACATGTACATCAGTCAGCATGAGACTATGTGCGACTTATTATATTATGTGAGAAAATGAGTCCTGTGTTTAAACATTGTTTGTGCCACTAAATGCCTGAATTCCATGACATTAAAATCACCTGACTTATATTGTGCGGATCCCCTCTCTTGCCACCAGAGCAGCTCTGACTGGTCGAGGCATGAACTCTCCAAGACCTCTGAAGGTGTCCTGAGGTATCAGGCCCCAAGAATTTAGCAGCAGAGCCTTTAAGTTCTCTAAGTTGCAAGATGGAGCTTCCATGGAAAGGAACAGTTTTTCTTGCATATCCCATTGATGCTCATTTGAATTGAAAGGCTGAGTCAGCACCTTGAACTATTTCTTCTAAACATGTTTCTCAGCCTATTTCTGAATAATTTTTGCACATCAGTGCACAACATCCTGCTGAATAGGCCTCCTGCTTTCAGGGAATACAGTTGCCATGAAGAGATGTACATGTAGGTGCTATGTGTTGAACTAACATCCACATGAATGCTAGGACCCAAGGTTTCCCAACAGAACATTGCCTAGAGCTTCACACTTCACTGACTTGCCTTTTTCCCATAGTGCATTGTGCTACCATCTCTTCGCCTGGACATACATGTAGCAATCGATCAAACCAGGTTATCTTCTCTCATTGCTCTAGTTTTGACGCTCACAGCTACACATTCCAATGCAGTAATCTGCAATGCACTGTACGTTTTGACACCATTCACTCTTAACCTTAAGGTTTCTAGCCATTTGGCTACAGTAGCTCTTCTGTTGGGTCTGACCACGTGGGTCAGCCTTCGCTCTCGATGTGGACCAATGAGTTTGGGGCACCCATGACCCTGTTACTGGTTCATCAGTTGTCCTTCCTTGGACCACTTGTATTAACCACAGCATCCTCCATGATGTTTTGGAGATGCTGTTTCCCAATCATCAAGCCATCACATTTGAACCTTGCCCAAGTGGCTCATTTTCTTACACATGCCCATTTTTCCTGCTTTCAGGTCATGAGCTTCAATAACTATTTGTTAACTTTGCTACTTTGTACATCCCAGCCCTTGACAGGTGCCACTGTTATGAGATAATCGGTGTTATTCACTTCACCAGTCAGGGCTTTTATTGCTGTGGTTAATCGTGTATTACCTACCCATAATGCAATAAATGAGATGTTAATAAAAGTTGAAAAAAAGTTTAGTTTTCATTTAGTTCTTTTTTAAAGAGGTATTGATTCAACTTGGGATCATTTCTGAGGCCGTAAAACATGGTGCTGTTGGGGTGTACTGGGAAGCGTCTGTAATATTTTGTCCACCTCATTTATGTCAGTTAAAGGAAATCTACGAATGTCCACATCCAGCATGTAAGTTCTTAAGGGAAGAATATTTATGAGCAAATGGAGCCAAAGTAATTCAAACATAATGACAAGTCAGTGTGTCTCATTCTGTGTGGGACTCTTCTCACCATTTCGCTGTCCTTATGCACCAGGTGTATCTTCATAAGACAATCCTGTGCTCTTGAAATTCATTGCGAATGTATACAAATGCTTGTATTGAGTAACGGCTGACTTGTTTTAATGCTCCTCTAATTTGTTTCTGACCTTATCTGAACATGCAGCAAAACTATTTTTTTCTTGTTTTTAATTAGTGAGACAGAGACAAATAGAGAGAAGACAAACCTGAGAGAGAGAAGGAGGTAATGTCAATCTGAACCATCCTGCTCTCTTTGATCTCTTATTCTGTGTTTTAATGCAGCTGAATTCATTATGCAGTTGTTCTCAATTACACATTTGTGTGTTTCCTTTTCCGGGTGTCGGAGCTAATGTGAAATATGATCTTGACTCGTAAATGGGCTAGTATGTTAACCAGCTGTCGTTACAGAGGTGGGAATAAAATTATATGATCAGTACAGTGACAAAATGAACAAAAAGACAGGTTAACAGTGGCTATTGTTCTGTGAGATCTGCTATATTGACATTTAAATTGAGTCCTGACTGAGAAAGTTAGAGGCACAAAGAATAGTCAGTGTCAAGCACAGTCACAAAGCAACTGAATGAGCTGCATAAGTGTTTTCATTATCCTGTAAAACACACACAAAATCAGACAAACAGCTCTGAATCACATGAGATATGTGGATCCTGAAGAACAGACACACTTACGGTGTTTCGAGTGAATATAGACTGTAAATGAACATTGTAAAAAAAACACATCAGTTAGTGTTTCTGTCTGGAAAACACGTTTTTTCTGTTTTTTGTTGCAAGTTTCGACCACAGTTTCAACAACTTTTTGACTTTTATTTTGTTTCTGTGTGTGCTGGTATTGTTCAAGACCTCTGACTACATAGAAAATTTATAACAGAACTTATAATAAAAACAGAGAAAACCTTCTTATCCACCATTAATACATGGCCACAATAGACAACAAAATATTGTGTTTTTCAAAACCCATTATTTTCCAGCAAAATGTCAGTAGCATTACACAAACACAAAAATAAGAAATTAATTCTCCCACCAGAACAACTCTGTTAGCATCATGTATCAACAACAGCCGTCTGTAGAAGACACATTTGTGATTTGTGGTGTGACTTATCAAACATTTGCACCCGCTTTTTGTCATTGTCTTTTGTGCTTCACTCCATTTACAAATGTTAATAGATTCCCAGTGTGTAGCATTCATGCAATCTTCTCACTTTTTTCTGTTAGCTGTTTAATTTTGTATCAACAGGCATCATCTGCTTTTGCAAAATAGCTGTTGCTAAATCATGGGGTTTTTCTTCGTTTTTCAGTTATTTCGCACATCCCAGATTCTCAGCTGCACTACAGACAGCCTTGGAGCAGACTGGGTTAAGGGCCTTGCTCAAGGGTCCAACAGTGGCAGCCTGGCGTTGCTGAGACTTAAATTTTCGACCTTTTGATTAGAAGCCTAGAGCCTTAACCACTGACTCACCACTCCAGAGGCAAAGTGGCTTAATCCCAAGACAAACCACTACATAGGATTTAGCAATAGTGTAAGAACACACATTTACTTTCAGTGATGATGCTAAAGAGGCTTAAGAGGAGGTGCAAGGTGGCTGTTGGGAAACACTTTACACAGTATGACTTTAAAAACACAGGTCCTTACACATCCATTTGAAGTCACACACTTTTTAACACTCCCCTTCAACACAATGGAATCCCCAGACGTCTTTTAACCATTAGAACTTTTGCTTCAAACAAAAGCTGCCAACCATCACAGCATTAGTGTTGGATTTCTTATTTAGGATTAAAACTTCTCATTTTAGTCTGTATACTGGGCTATTATTGACTGACCCATTTAACCTCAAACTATATGGAAACATTTAGAGAACGAAGGTTTAGAAAATTGAATCGCTGTTTTTTGGCCCCTGCTTCCTCATAATATAATGCATTTGTAAAACCCTCTAATTTTACTTGGTCACAGCAGACTGAATAGAAGGGTCTATGACTTCTCTCAGGTTCAATTCTCAGGTTTGTTTCTGGCAGCAGGCGGTCTAATAATGCTGTCAAATAACACAGAAATCAATGTGGTTAAATGGTGGTGAGGCTACTAACCCAGATGAGAGTCGACAGCACGCTGAAGGGTTTCACCTCTTTCACAAAGTGATTGGTTAGCTCTGAAAAGAAAAATAAACCCAGAGGAGGCCTGTTCGCACACATTTACATTGTCTGATACTTGTGTTTATCCACAAAAACAGCCAGGAACCCAGGAAAAAGTTACAAACATGTCTTCTCAGTGGTAAGAAGTGGAGATTATTGTGATGTTGTGAAGCACATTTACTTTATTGGCTACCAGTAGAAACATTTAATCACAGTCATACAAGAGGAGCTTTATAAACAGTTCTCACTACAACTCTACTACTATTACTGCTACACCTAATCCTTGCTAAAACTTTGGCAACATGGGCTTTCTAAGTGATTATGTCACATTCAAGTACGCTTACAGTCATCCTTTATTGTACACTATAATGTGTAACAGGGAAAACTTCTCTCAGTAAAGCCTTTATTGCTGCTCATAACAAGGACAAAACCTTTTCTGCCAGAGCTGACTATCATCATTTGCAGTAAATGGGCAATTTTTCGAAATGAACATCTCAGTATGAGGCATAGGAAAGTATAAATTCAGAGTATATTGATTTAGTGGCACCTGGATTTGCTACATTGCAATTTTAGTGGTACAGTGAATATATATGAACTTTACTTGATATTTGTATAGTTATGTTTTACTACTGAAACTGTTCGTTCCTTTTAAAAATTAATTCCAAAACAGCAGACGATGGTAGCCTCATCCTCCAATGTGACACTCTCTACTATCTCGTCACCTTCAATGCAGCTTGACTTGTAATGAATCTCATAATTTAATCGAGAGTTTTTAGCACAAAGCTGGAATTTGTGAAAGTGATAGATAATGAGCAGACAGTTTCCATGTAGGATAACTCTCCATTGTAATAAAACTGCTAAACCAAAGGAAAAGGAAGCTGTAATGAAGTTTGGCAAAATTGAGCTGTTCATAATAACCCCGTTACTCACGCAGCCCAGCTGAAGACGGGAACATAAAACTCCAAAGGCTGACCCTCTTATAATCACACAAAAGGCACTTTCCATCACTGCAGCTGTTAGGTTTTTTTTTTCTTCCTGGTGCAGTTAGTGTGCTATTGATCATTGTTGGTCCAAGTCCTCAGGAATCAGCTTGTATTGATTTCACTTCAGTTGTAAGCTTCTCTTTCTGACCTATGTCTCTCTTCAGCCCGAGCACATTTTCCAGCATCCTAACCCCCCTGCTGAGGGTTTACTAAAACATGTCATTACAGTGGCAATTTCCAAGCAAATTTCCAAAATCATTGGTGCTCGGATCCCGAAAAAGGCAGGCCATTATAGCTCTTCGCAGCCATTAGTTGTTGGAGGCTAAATTTCGCTATGGCCTGAAACACTTGAGTAGCACAAGAAATATGTATCCTCTCCTGGGTTGTTATATTAAGGACGTAGTTCTGCTTTTAGAGGGGTAATATACTCCTTTGCCTGGACCTTCATTATCATTCATAAAAAGAACCCACTTACAGCCAGGAGATTCAGCAGTGATCATGGCCGGTATTAATAGCTGCAGTGCAGTCACAGTCAATACTGTGTGTGTGTGCGAGCTATTAAGTAACATGTATTTGTCTGTGTTTGTAATCAAGTCTGTGTGTGCGTAATGGCCTCCATTACTTACATGTTATTTTGAGAATTTATTTTAAAAATTATATTCAGTGTGCAGCTAGGTGCTATATTGCAGAATCTTTGATTCCAACAATGTCGAATACAGTCTAATTTTGCATTTTTTTTGTCTGCCAGACTAAACCTTCCTTCTTCTGATTGTGCATCCATGTGAAACCTAATAGTGTCCTAATGCAAAACTCGACAATGTAAAATGACTTGTCTTCATTTCTTTCCCCCAAAAGAGGTTTCTGACCACATGCTGGGCATTGTGGCCTACACACAACACTTGTAATTAAGTCAGCAAGGTAATATTGCATTCGATGTCATCTACTTAGTGGCTGCTTTATTATGTACAACTGCACATCTAACTGCAGTCCAATTTAACTGCTCTTTTTACATTCGGGATGGATAATCTGTTCTTTTTTTCTTCTGCTGTTGTAGAGCGTAAACCACTGACAAGTAAAGTGAATGACATTGATCACTTTGCTACAATGCAAGATTCTTCTGGGAAACCTTGGGTCCTGGTGTTCATGTGGCTCTTACTTTAAATGCAGACTAAGCACACATAATTTGAAAGCTGCTCAGTAATGGCTCCAGGAACAGGACAAAGAGCCCAAAGCGTTGACCCAGCCTCTAAAGTCACCTGATCCCATTATGATTGATCATCCACAGGATGTGCTGGAACAAATCTGTTCCATGCAAGCCCAACCCCACAACACAGTAGGACAGTTTTGGCTACAAAATACTGTGCAGGCAGTTATAATGCTGTAGCTAATCAGTGTATGTTTTGCACTAAGATGGAGGTTTTGTACCGGGCTGCATTATGTCCTACCCACCTTATGAATATAAATAAGGAAAAGAAATTTAGAAGCACCACCGTATTACATAAGTACATTTCTTTCTGATAATCTCAACAAAAGTTGAACATTGTAAAGTTTGTGATAGTATAATTTATAGCAGGAAATCCTTTCTGACCTAAAGCAGGATGACTTTTTTATGTTCTGTGCCTCCTGAAAAGACTACAAATCGCTGGGTTTAAATGATTGTTTGTTAAGGTTAATATGGTTATAATAGTAACCTTTTAGTTTAGGTCAGCAACAGGAAACAAAACAGCATGTTAAAGTTTGACATGATGTTATCCATTCTATTCAATTCATCTCCTTCTCTATGCAGAGGAGGAAATTCCCTGACTTAGTCCTTTGCTCTAGGTGGATAAGAGTTATAATTCCTGTGGCTGCTGGAGGGCTTTGTTGTTGCTTTGCAGCATTTTCTGATATGGTTGATTCTGATGTTGTCTCAAAGGTGGTCTCCTTTCTGCAGCTGCCCTCTGATTTTGTATACAGTTCAAATAATGAAAGTAGAGTTGTGCTTTAATATTGGGTCATTTTAACACTGGGGTTGACTTCTAAACAAGATGTAGGGTTGGGAAAAACAAGGACTTAATGTGACTTTCTTTCAACATTTGGACCACAGATCGGCACTTACCAAAAATGACTTTTTCTTGAAGAAAAGTTAAGTATTATTTAATGGTCCACATTTTAATGCATTTATTTTACCCAGTAGTGGTATCTGTGGTTTATTAAATGCACCATGTATAAACAACATAAATGCAGAATATACTCAACAGACTTATGCACATTAGCTATTTCCTTAAATATACTTAAACATTATTCTGACTCAGTTTGGTTTACATCTATTTTGTGATTTAGTTTATTTATCCCAGCAGATATAATTACTTAATTAAAAAAAACAACAACTAAGAATATCTCTAGTTTTATCACTTCATTGATGTTTCGTAAAGTCACATCTCCTGTATGTGACTTTGTGTGGGTATAACTTCTACATCAGAGTATTTCCTCTGCAGCTGAAATGAAAGCGGGCTTTCACCGTTGCACACTTTATTAATCAGAAAGACATTCTGTCTACAGCTTGTTGCTGCATTAGAAACCTTGAAGCTTCAGTAAGAGGAATTGATTTAGATGTTGAAGTTCAGTGCTCTTGGGTACAAAGACCATCTGTGAGCTGTATACCTTCAAAAAGTTGTCTTGGGGACTCGTTGGCAGCAAATCAATAAGCGGTTAACTCCAGACCACCATCATATGCTTTAGCAGTAATTCATATATGTGCCCTTACATGTAGCACATACATTATACCTCTTGTAATTATATATGTACAGACATGACATTTAAATTTGGTGAAATCTGTAAATTAAAAAGCTGAGACCATTCCAAGAAGATGAATTTTAATGGAAATAACTGCAATATATTATATTATTATTAGATTAGACCAGAGCTATAACAATATAAATTGTCTATACAGAAACAAGTAATTGTTGTGGATCCCAGTGCTATAGGGAAAAGAATTACAGTCTGTTTCTGCTGCACCATAAAAAGTGGAATTGAATCCACAGAGTACAAATAGCCTCTGCAGCTGGTCCTATTTTTCTGCTTGTAAGATAAACTCCGATAGTATAGAGCCTTTATAGACTCTGAAAGGGTTTGGGTTAGACTAATCCTGCCTGCGACAGACTTATGGCCCTTGGGCTTAAAGTGAGAAACTCAAACATCGTGGAGCAGCTGGACATCTATTGGGGTTCAGCATCAGTCCTTCCCTGTGGGGAGGAACCACTATGGAGTCTGAAGTAAAAATCAGCAGGGCTAAAGAGGATCCTTTATTTCACTCGGCAAGGGACACAGAATTTCTCCCCACCTCAACACTTCAGGCCTCTAAAGACATGTAAACAGCAAGATGGATGTTGACAGCATGTGTGGTGCAGTTGTCTGAATTGATATCTGTTAAGGTGTAATTTTAAAGCTGTAGACCCATGGGGGTGTTTGAGTTCAAGTCATGATTTGAAGTATATAATGTGAAAGTTGGAGTGAAAAAAAGCTGCATCAGTGTGCTATTTTTTTTTTTACAACTTTAAATCATTATCTTATATACTGTTCTGAGTATGGTTCAGTGTTAAATGTCTCACTTCACCTTCTATTGAAGGCAAAAATATTTTAGCAAATTACCTTGCTTAATATTAACTTTAGTGTAATCTTCACTCTTATGCTTTCCCAGCTGTGTGTTCTTTGCCAGACTTTTTCTATATTTCTTTTTCCACCATAAAATAAAAGCAAAAATACACACACACACACACACACACACACACACACACACACACACACACACACACACACACACACACACACACACACACACACACACACACACAAACACACAAATAAATATATAACTATCTTGAGCAGGAGCCACTGAGAAAATCCGAGTATATACTGCCACACAGTTGAGAGCAGAGCCTAAGATATCACCTCATTTAAAAAAAATTTTTTTTTTACAGTTGTCAGGACGCTCACTGTTAAATGTCAATTTTTTCTGGCGTGAATTACAAAATAAAAAAAATAAAGGGCTATTTAAGAGGCTTTGCAAACTGGAGTCTACACAAAAAATCTGTAATCTCTCTGACGATTAATACTATTTTTGCTGCGATCGTTTGTAATTCTCGTGTACGCATTCAGCCTTTAATGCCTCAGAGTAAACACTTTGATGGCTGCTGACATATAGCAGCATCTGAGATGCTCTTTGCCGCACCTCGAGAGAGATGAGATGGAGTCTGAAGGTGCTCTGTAGTTCCATCAACTCACTATAAATAGGGTGGTGGAAAATTAACAAACTCCATTAATGGCGTAGTTGGAGCACTAATGCACTGCAGCTGTGAACGATGTGTGAAGCATTAATGCCGCAGGTATAATTATTGAAAGGAAGAAAAATAAAAAAGCAAAAATTCCCAGAACAGACATGTTATTTCAAGATATTTAGAGAGCGTTGTAAATCTTTGAACTACTTGTATTTGATAGAGAGGTTTATCCCTGTCTTCATTCACTTTGTAACTGTGACTTTTACAATTGACTGCAAGTGACCTTTTCTTTGCCAAGACTCTGTTAATACCTGTTAAGAGCAAGGGAAGGTGCTTCAGATAGTCCGTATTCACGTTGTACACTATCAGTTTCCTCTTCTTTCAATATAATAAACCTGTTCTATTAAAGTGTAGTATAAATACCCTAGAATATCAGTTTGGGGTTGATGATTGCTGTCAGACTACAAATGGTGTAAACATATTTTTCACGGGTCCAACACCTACGTACATCTCTGTGCCACAGTCTTCCAACAGCTACTGAAAGACGACAATGAGCCATACTGCATCTTTCTTAATATGAACATGGGCACTGTAGTTTTATCTTGATTCAGTTCCACATGTTGCTGCCATAACTTCACAGAAAACCTAACATGTATTAATGCACTGCTGAAAATAGCTTCCAACAGATTCACTGTTACGTACCATTTGTTGAAAAGAACAGTACTTTACAATCTAATTATGCATGCGTCTCCGTTAGAATCAGAAAATATATCAGTCTTGTCCTTTTTCAATTAACATGGCCCACAGTAGTACATCTTCCATGCTGCTATATTGATAATGTGCATCCTTCTGACTGGCATGTTGGTTTCTGCTCTCTCCTCAGTGAGTCCAGATGTGACCGGTGATCACAAACATCATCATCATTATCATCATCCACCTGCCAAGGATTCAGAAATAGAGGGCAGATCCAGGAGCCTCAGACTGACAGGAGCCATCTGGGTCCTGGTATTGCCATGTTTACATATGCTTCAGGCCTTGTAACAGCTGCCTTTTTTGCAGCAGGAAACTTTCAGACTTGATTTCAAACTTATTTATCCAGACATGAAAGGGCCAGAGGATGGTAACGGGCTCCAGTATATCATGGACCAACACTTCCACACAGTGCAGGACACCGTAGGAGTGAACACTAATGATCGTGTGGAAATTGCAAGACTGCATGGGTTATGTGAGATGGCATGTGGTTCAGCTTTGCAAACATGAATTGATTATTTTTTTATCAGTTACCTGGCATTCGTTAACACTAACAATGGCTTATTTAAAACAGACTATGTCAAAAATAACTACACGATATGTTGTAAAAGTTTGGTATTACTTTAACTGTATGTCTGCACATTCAAGATGATTTTTAATTTGCTTCTGCACATCACAATACACATTACAGGTAGTACTTGGTCACCACAGCTCTGGCAGTTACAATATTTGTAGAAGGCCTAATTATAATGGTCTGTTGTTCTTATACTATTATTGGAATCTCTCCCGTATATAAACCAGCACAGATATTTTTTTTATACAAGGGTGCTTCAAATCATTGTGGAAAACCTACAGTAAACAATCAGTTATGTACCCTATGTTGTACAGCACATTTGGCTAATAATGAAACAGAACACAAGCTTCTCTTCAATTGCAGTAACTGCCTCGCTGTCTGGAATCCGTTTAATTGGTATATTTCAATTGTAAAAATTGACCTATAATGTTGCCCCTGAGTGAAATGGTGAAAGGAGAGGGGTGGGCAGGTGGAAGTAGCGGGGGGGCAAGTGGGTGAATTCATACCCCTTTCTTCCTTAGAAATAGATTAGTTTCCTCAGGAGTCTATTATCATCTTTCAAACTCAATCCTCCTCTGCCTTCAGAGGCCTGGGTAGGAGCTGATAGCTCCTGGAGCCACTGGTGAGGAAGAATCCAATTGCTTCTACCTACTACCTGAGTGCATACTGCTGGTGTATTGCTGACAGGTTTCTGTGCAGAGAAAAGTGAAATGATTTGTTTCACATATGCCATGCATGTCTGGTCAGTGGCTGAGAGAGAGAATAATACTCAATGGTACTGAAAATTGGTTTGCTGGAGAACTATTTGTAGAGCTAAAGAAAAAAAAGCATCTTTTTTGATGCTGCAGTAGCTAAAACGGTACTGTTTGTAACCAAATGTCACTACTTGTATTTAGCATTCATACATGTATGTATACATGCCACCGAACTAAGCAAGAAAAACATTAAAGCTGCTACTGTAAATAGATCGCAGTGTAAATGAGAGATTCCATTAAGTTTTTCTATATGCATTCAAGTGTACAGAAAGATTTGGATTTTATACTTTAATAATAGTAGCAAAGTCTAATGATGTATTACTAAGCCAATGTTACCATAAAGGTAAAGTCAGCGACCCTAAACCCATACACTTTTTGTCAAATTCAGTGAATATCTTCACATGGTACGCTAGCTGTCTGTTTAGCTAAAAAAACAAAAAATATCATCCACAGAAGCAAAAGGGGAGGGAGGGAGAGAGGAGATGGGTGAGAAAGGAAACAGTGGCAGTAAATCTTGCGCCTGCTAACTTCCAGAATCACAGAGTTCTCCCTTTTAATTTATGAAGTTATATTACAATTAATTTGTAGTTACTTAAGTGTGTGTGCCCCGTGACCGTTTAGGGTTCTGCTCACCTAATAGGGAACTGTGCAACATGCAAATTAGATTTCATTTTTACCTTCACTTTACATCCTTTTTTTCCAGCTGCAGCTTTTTATTTTTCAGCTCAAGGTGCAATTTCCTCAGGTACTATGTTTGATCATATATGATCCCAATTTAAAAGCCTACGACCTTCCTCACACTGCAGTTGTGCTAAAGCTTGCACAGTAATGGTTGTCATTAGTCATTTTCACCTTTAATATACCAGGTTAGACTCTTATCATAATATGCAGTCAAGGTTGTTTGAATAGCTTCGAGCTTTTTCACCCACATACTCGAGGTTTATGAATGTGATTCATTATACTCATCGTTTCTTACATTGAATTTAAGGTGTTCTGCTGTGGCTTTTGTTTTTGGCTGAGTCCTCCAAACAACAATAGTCGCCACTTAACAACGATAATGCAGTTGTCTAACTTCTTAACAATTCATGACTGCATCCCCCAGACCAATTATATCACAGGTTGCCACCCTGGAACTTAGTGTTATTGTCATTTGAACAACTGTGTTAATGACACCACTAAAGAATAGTGTTCCTTCTCTAACTAGATGACAGGCAGCACACACAGAGACAAAGGTGCCCTGAGGCTAAATATAGATGCCAGGTTCTACTGGTTCTCTTGTACTTAAAGGGAGGAGTTCAATTTGATGTCTTATGTGATTATTATTGCTACATAGTGAGGCAGTTATCCAGAGGAGGGAGGAAGGAGGCCAGATGCTGAGAATGGTAGCGGTATAAGTGCTACTTCACCCACATCCACAGAGATGTAATCCTGCAGGCACTGCAACGTGTCAGTCTTGAATAACATCTTTGTTTTCTAATATACTGTTTGGAGGGTAAATGTGTCATTTTAAAAAAGAAATCCATGTAGCACATATGGCTCTATTTTTCCTTAATGATTCTTAACAGAAAACTACTTTATATTACACCTCGGGTTTAATTTTTATAGTTTAGGTTTTCAGTTCAGTCTGTTATATTAAGGTGTTTCACTAAAGTGATTGCTAAGAAACTGGAATGCAACAACACTGCTAAAAATAGGTGAGATGCTGCAACAAAAACAAGCAGTAAAACAGATGGTTTGTGAACAAACCCCCCCCCAGGTTAGTAAGACTTGTGAAAAAGAAGGCAAACGATAAAATTATCATCCAAACTGTTCATGCAAGGCATCAATTAAAGTTACCAGACTAACTCTGACCTGCTAACCCTGTGCAAAATGTTTTTCTTTGCAGTAATTATTACTGTTTAACCTTTGAGTAATATGTTGTTTTCTTGTTTACATCCTGTCTGATTTTCTGCCCGCTTGTATTTGTTGCTCTGTTGGACCTGTTTTTAATAACAACGCTATGTTCCCATATGGCAGCACTATTTTAGAAGACTATGTGAGTAAATTTCCTTTTAATCCAACACGTGTGTATTAAGTTGTACTTGAATTTCAGTTTATTGTAATAACTCTCTGAAATAACTTTCAGCCTGTTTAGCAGCAGCATCCTGAGACTTCAGGTTGTCATCCATATATTTTGTCTTTCACCTGTTGTAGCTCACACTGGCTTCAGCCAGCAAACGCAGTAGCTCAGTTGTATTTTCACCAAGAAACATCCCTTGACCTTTTCTTGGGGATTCACAAGTTTCTCCAGGCTTGCTGGGACATGTAATCCAAGGTTTCATATTTTCTAATGACTTTAAAATGATTTTTTTCTCCTCCAGTACCAATTATTGCTTCTTTTTTTTGTGGAAGCAGTGAGTTCTCACTGTAACTGAAGTTTGACTTTAAAAACAAAGGTTAAGATAATTAATCTGAAAATGGTGTATATTTCTGTTCTGACCGATTCTTTAATATATATGAAATCACATGTTAATACTTTTTAATAAAATAATAAAAGTAAAGAATATACAGCAGTTTCTGATGATGTTTGGCCAGTTTTTTGTGACAAGTAAATTAAGCTGTGGTGAGATTTTTTTTTTTTTTTTTTTTGTCTTGCTGTATTGTGGTTTTGAGCAGCACACTCTGAGAGCCCCATCAATCTGCAACATTGTGCTTTCATATCGACACCTTGAATCTGTGATCTCATGCTTTGGTGAGCAGTCACGACTGCAGGCGCAAGATGGAACAAGGATTCAGCAGAAAATTGAGATCTTTGATATAGGGCTCAGCTCTGACCTCGCAGTCCAGTTACAACCACTGTATTTGTATCGACGTTGGTCTCATGATCCTTATGCAGTGAATAAGACAGAGTCATTCCTGGAGTCCTTCACTGTAGACAGCCAGTCAGAGTGAGGTCTGCCTTTTGGATGTGACTGTAACATGCCTTTCTACCACATGCTTCATCTACATCTTCAAGTGGCTCATAGTAATTGCCACATTACTGAAGAAATGTTGCCTGCATGCTGTTATCTACTGCTGAGAGAATGATATAGCAAGAAAACCCTGTGCGAGAAAAGAAAATTATAATCCAATTATTATACATATATATGAGCAAATGGAACATGGATTTTATGTAAGTATTGTATATACATATATATCCCCCATCATTTTAATGATGGGGGAGAGAGGGAGGAAACCTGCGCCTACGTTGTAACATCCTAACTCAGTGAGCTATGTGGCAGCTCATGTAACTACTTTTTATTCAGTACATTTCAACACACAGTGGCTGTCCAAAAGGTGTTATTCAGCATGTATGTAACGATTATACCAGGGGTGTCAAACTGCGGTCCTCGAGGGCCACTATCCTGCATGTTTTAGATGTTTCCCTGTTCTTAAACACCTGATTCAAATGATCAGCTCATCATGAAGCTCTGCAGAAGCCAGATAACGATCCTGATCATTTGAATCAGGTGTGTTGGAAGAGGGAAACATCTAAAACATGCAGGATAGCGGCCCTCGAGGACCGGAGTTTGACACCCCTGGATTATACCCTTGGACTGCAAATGATAAGCTTCCATGACACTTGGGCATAAAATGTAAGTCTGTAGCTCCTCTTTGTTGTTATTATTATTTTATCTTCTTAACTGTTTATCTTCCCTGCTATTTTTAGTATTTCTGATGTCAAAGTTACCCATTTATTGTCTTTAACCATCAGCTGTGCAGCTCCGTCTACATATGTGAAAGTGAAGCGGCCAACACGCCACTACTTAAGACCATCATACAAACAGTGTAAGTAGTCATTTTATTACATATAGTGGAAAAAATGGCTGCTTTCTTTTATAAAGAATCACAAGCAAACCAAAGAACTAAATCAACAACAAAATACAGAGCATGATAGACATGAAAATTATTTTTCTACAGACTATTTTGGGATCAAAATGACTAACCATATTGTTTGTGCACTATTTAGTTGACTGTAAAAGCTTCTAAAACCTTAAAAAGGTGACTAATCTAAGCACTGGATAATATGTGCAATGCTGAAAGTCACATTACATTAGTAAAATCACAATGATTTAATGTTTGATTTTGTGACAGGTACTCAAAGTGCAGTTATTCTTCGTAACAACTCCTACCTTTTGGCATTTTTCATTACAGGTAATTGGGTGTTGAAAAACCCGGACGGTAATCAGACAGTGATCACTTCCCACACAGAGGCTAAGAAATAAATGGCAATATTAATGAATTCTGCACTTTAAAAGAGGCAAAGGCAGGTATTTTTAACTGCTCTCACTGCAGTAGTTTCTCTGTGCTAGAGCGGGTCCAATTACAATACACTTTAGTGTCTTCAAAATTACTCAGAGGTAAAGCTTCAGATAGTATGAACTGTTGTCTTTGGAGTCTTTTATCTTGCAGGCTGGAGAAGTGCTCCTGAGACCTTCTAAGGAGAATAATGCTGAGCGCTGCTTAAATGTATACAGAGATTAATTTCATATTCCCGTTGAGGTTTCTGTTTCACTCAAAATTATTACTGTGACCTTGACAGCGGCTAACGTTTAGCCTCAACTCAGACAGGAGCTTTAATCATCACAGTGCAAGCAGCAGACAACGCTTTGTATCATTCTTCAAGTTGTTCATGGTAAGGACTGTTCAGAAGCTTAACTCAGGATACAGGACGTGCCTTTGAATGAGTTATGGAGATAAATTGTTCTAAAATATGAGTGAGGTCATTTTTCACTAAAGAAGGCGTATTACTACATTAATGTTGCATTGAATATATTATTTTTAGCCTGACAGGATTTTTTTTTTGTATTTTGTAATTTGTAAGTGGTAAATTTAAGACAGTAAATTTATAATGATTTTAGTGAATATTTCATCCCCCCAATTCCACATTCTGTTGGTATATCTGTTGGTCCAGCAGACTGAAATATCTCACTAATTAAAACTCTGTCCAAACATTCATCCTTGTAATTTTGGTGAGCCTCTCTCTGACTTTTCATCCAGCACCACCAGCAGGTTTAAGTTTTTATCTATCCCAGTAATATCTTAACAGATATGGTCTGAATTCTACTGGACTTCACTTTCGTATTTTTTGTATTTTGTCCTCTCATATTTCAGACGACATAGTCTGAATTTGTAAATAACTTGGTCGCCAGAAGAGGAATCCTACTGACAGTCAGAAGGCCAGATTTGTGATTTTTAGTGAAATATCTTGACAATCATTAGATGGACAGGATGGACTTCAGCAACTTTAGGTAACTTTAAGCCTGGCGCCATTGACAGATACATAAGGTATTGTGTCTAGTACTTTGCTCTGTTACCAAATTCCTGCAAAACTAAGACTTTCAGCTGTACTAATCAATGAATGTTAGCGTGCAAACCCACTTAAGCAAGATGTGAGCATGAAAGCCTGTTGAACATCATCATGAAAACATTGTCAAAGTGAGATGGCTAGCATGCTAACATTAGCATTAAAGCACCACTGTGTCTTAATTACAGCCTCACAAAACCTCTTGCCTTACTCATATTATAAACCATCTGAGTAGCATCAACAGGTGACAGTGCTAATGTGCATTATAAATATGCAAGAATTGCTCTGTTTCAGTCCACTTAAGTGTTCAGCATACCCATAGGTTTAAAGATTCCATATTATAGTCCTTTTTAACAGGTTAACTCAAACGTCACGTGACCCTAGAATGTACACTTCAAATTTCAGCTCATAATACTGCACAGGTAGTTTATTCTAACATGTCTGTAATAACCCTGGTTTTAGTCTGGTTCTGAACAGCCTGTCTTAGCGTCTGTAGCTTTAAATCCAACTGAGCGGCTGCTGATCTGTGAAGTAAGGAAGGAAGCACTAAGACGTTTCTCATATTTTGTGGGTCTCTAGACAAACTAGGGACATGCTGAAAACAGTGGAAAAACTGGATTTCCATAATATGGCTTCTTTGAGGTCTGTAGCATTGTGCGAACCTTTAGTTAAACCACTCCCACACAAGCCAAACACTCATCCGTCTACTATGCACCAGCCGAGTACATGCAATATACAAGTAATTACTGGTACAAGCTCAAGTATGAAACGGTAGTGCTGATACCAAAAGGTGGAGCTCAGGTCAAGTGCCGCTGTTGACCTGCACAGTGTAAAACTACAGACATTATGGATGATACCTGGTGTATTTGACTGAACGTTCACGGCTAGGATCCAACAGGGGAGGTTAAGAATCTGCATTTATTTATGACTGTTCTTCGTTTCTATTATTAATTTATTTCATTTTTCATTTTCAGACAGAACGAGAGCAGTCAGCGTCAACGAGTGCCAAACTGAGACACCCTGCTGCCCCATAGGTACTTTTTACGTTTTTTGAAGTGTGTTTTCAGATATTAATGATAGCTGAAGGCCTGGCCTAATGGGACACACTCACACATACACACTAGCAGCCTGCAAAGTCTCACTCTCTCCTTCTCTGTGTTCAAGCCTGGTGTAAACAGTACCATCAATATAGTGTTTTCCTGCTGTCTACCCACCCACTGCTTCCAGATTATCAGACAGGACTAGAGCACAGGTTTCACAATAAATCCTCTCATCCCTCCCTGGCTTTCCTCTTCACTCATCTTCTTTTTTCATCACTCTGTCACTTCTCCTCTCACAACTTACTCTCCTCCTGAGGTGAAGTTTAGTCTCTCCAGTACAATATTTTTCTATTTCAGGAATCATTTTCAGTCTTGCATTTTCATAAATGATATTATCACAATGTGTAGGATTCATTATTTATACAGAAAATGTAAATTTCTAAGTCTTGCATTCTGTATCAGTTAAACTTATTTTAGCTGTCACAGGTGTCTGCCAATTTGACTCGAAATCAAAATTTTTCTCACTTCACTGCTGGATTTATTCTCCATAAGCCGAAAACTGGGATCAGGTGTGAGAAAAGCGATGATAAATAAGCTTAAAATGTGTGTACAGGAGTTTAGCGTTTATGAAAATGATATTTGATGCACTGCTGAGGTGTCAATTGAACATGCTGTCTGCTCATAAATAAATAAAAATGTTGAACAGTTGCCGAGGAACACCAAAAAGGTGCAAAATCTTAAGAACCTGGAAAAATAAAAATGTTAAGTTAGCGTCTGATCTGAAAGGATGGCTGGACTGAAAGTAAATGGCCTGAAAATGAGTTTGTGATTTTTCTGTGAACTGAAAAACAACTGTGTCCAAACAATAACAGAACAAATACGTTTCAACTTTGATCATTTTCAGAGCAGAGATTGTGACAAAACAACATTAGACACAGATCCTCCTTCCTGATGTGCCTGAAGTCTGGCAAAAGGGATGTCGTCCTCTTTATCTTCATCGTCTTTATCCCCATGACTGTTATTGGAAGGTCAGTTGGCATCTGGCCACACAATGCAATATTGCAGAGGGTACAGCAACACAACAGAAGGCTAATTTGGCTCACAGTGAGAGGATAGTGTCCTTAATCCTTAAAATGTGAAAAATGACATGCGCACTAAATGCCTTCTGGTTTAGGAATGAGGAGAAGATTTTGTTAAATTTCTCCTTATTTCCACCTTACGGCTAAAAACACAAAATTAGCAGCACAAGGATTGATTTATATGCTTTGGTATTGTTTGATAATAATGAGTCTTAATCTTATTTTTTGTCAGTGCACCAGTTTTTACACTGCCACCATCATTTTCAATGATGCTTTGAGAGATGAGTTCCATTTTATTTACTGACCTACTTATCGCCGCTCACGCAAACATGGCTGCCACTAGTAAGACCATCCCATCCCATCCCCACCAACCCCCCATGGGCATTGACCCATTTGCCAGAGAAGCCAACCTTCAAAATTTAAAATTTTCACATCACATAAGTCATGCTTAAATCTCACTCCCTAATATTCCTCCTCTGCTGCACATAGCCACCTAATATCCCCGTCTTCCAACTGCCACCCACTTTCACTTTCCCATCGTTCTCCGGTGCAAAGTGGGTGTCCTGCTTAACATCAGTTCCTGACTGAGTTCTGACACATCCTCTCTCTGCATCCAGGGCAGACGTACTGCCAGTTCCATTTATGACACAAGCTGTTGTATTATTAATGCCTCTTAATTAGCCAGTGAAGCAGCAGCTTATACGAATGAGACGTTGAGTAGATCAGGGTCTTGGATGGCATTTTGAACACGACTTCACCACAAAAGCAAACATGATAAGAAATGGCACCGTGACAGAGGTTGGAGAGGAGGGAGTATTTTTAGCTGCAAGCAATAATATTGTTGTGATCATTTTTTAAGAAAGGTACAAATGAGAACAGGGTGCTCATAAAACATCACAGGCACATCATGTGAATCTCACATCAAAGATAACGAATATTACATAGAACGGTAGAACACATAAAACACCTGAAGGTAGCACTAAGTGTATGTTTGATCTTCATGGTACCAAGTCAGAAAATTGTTTCAAATTGTTTTTTTTAAAAAGAATGACAAATCTGCCAAAGGAGAGCAAAATATGCAGTTGATATTTAATAGTATCCATCAAGAACCACTGCTTGAGAAGGGTTGAATCCAGAAAAGAAAATGGCTGCAAAAACATTATATTTATCTGATCTGGATAGAACTGGATGTAAATACAAATAACAGCAGAACAGGCATGAAAACATGTACATTCTAGCACACTCATCAGGTAAGTGGATTTTATCATCTGAAAATGTTTATTTTTGTATACAGCACAAGTAGGGCTGCACCTGACACTTAGTAGAGATGGCAAATAACTGATTATTTATTATATTTAAAAAATAGTGAAAAAAGCCCAAGGTTGAAATGGAGCAGTGGTGGAAGTAGTTACATCTTTTAAAACTAAGCAATACTACAGTGTTGAAAAAAATAAAATAGAAAATTTCAAGTAAATGTCTTTCAAATTCAGCGGTTTTACTTAAGTAAAAGTATTAAGTCACCAGCAGCAAAATGTGCTTAAATATCAAAAATAAATACTGTATGCAAAATACTTCTGGACTAACTACTGGACTAGTTCTAGTGATACCTTAAATGCAGCATTTTAATTATTACTTTATATGATGGTAGTTTAACTATATGATTAAAGACAACATATTTCATTAGGATTTACATGTCAAGTTAGTTTCTAATTCTCAGTTCGGTTGTAGAGTATAAAGGGCATGAAATGGAAATACTCATGCACAAGTACCCTGAAATAGTATCAAGGCCATTACTTGAGTAAATGTACTTTCACATTTTTGCATTTGCAGACAGCAAAGAGAAGAAGGCTTGTCTTCATTGTTTGATAAGTGATCTGAAGACTGATCAATAACGTGCACAGCTGCCAATTAATTTCCACTGATCAACTAAACATTAGTCCTTTCAGCTCAGCTGTAAAATAAGTGATTGTGGAGAAGAATGAATGGTTTGGTTATTGTTAATAAATGACAATTGCTAACAAGTTAAACTTTGGTAAAAGCCAGGCCTGGAAGTGTGTATTTTTAGTAATATTCCTATATTTGTGAATATCAAACAAAAGCCTCAACACTTGCTGCAAATGTTGTATTTTCAGAGCTGACAAATTCTGGCTGCTTTGAGAGTTAAACCATTTTAGTTTTCTCTTGTCATTTGAAAAAAAGGGCAGCATGCTGTACCTGTTGACACTGGAGCCTCTGACATGGCAGAATGCAGAACCTTGTTTCTTCTACTTCTTCCCCCAGAGTACAGATCAGTTTGGTGACAGGCCTAACATCCACTGCATTGGCTCCCTAGATTCCTCTCTTTCTCAAGTCAAGTGGTGGGTCAAAAAGGATAAAACCGTTTTCTTTCTCTTCTCTGATGCATGCTAATGCGCAGTCTGTCAGTACTGAGGTGGCAAGGCCCTCGGGGAGGGTTTTGCACTGAACTATTTCTTGTCTGTAGAAAGATCAGGGAGGGTAATCTCTGTCTTTGCTATCCAGGACTGTTCTGCTGTGTAATTCAGTCTTTATCCTAAATCCGGAGAGAGAAAGACAGCAGAGAGAGATGGAGAGAAAGACAGTGGGAGGGGAAATGTATTTTAAAACCTCTAATGTATGAAACAAGAACAAGTGCAAGCACATTTGCACATGATTACAAAGGGCACAGTTAGATGCAAATATATTTTTACAAAGACTCTTTTGATACTGATAATAAGTTCAGTGAAGAATTGTGCGACCAAGATATTGGAACACTTCAATCATTCTGAACTGTAGGCGTCAAATGAGCCTTTCAGTGACAACAAACACTGCGGATCAAGGTCATATCACTATTATCGGAAAGAAGACCTTTGTAAGTCAGTCCCTCCAGGAATTCGCGATGTTGCGATTGCAACAATTAACGCAAATTCAACCAATCTCCATGAATTCTGTGCGACCTTGCAATTTTGTCCAATCATTGCGACTTTTCCGCAATTTTTGGCCAGCCTCCCGTGAGTGGCACCAATCACAGCAGTCCCCAGCGCAAACGTAATGCACGTACGTCACTGAGTTCACTTCCTTGTTTATGGTTTGAAGATACCGATATGTATGCAACAAAAACTACTGCAAATTCCGTGATGTTCTTCACGAGAGCGGAGGTAAACTGTTTTGCACCCCGTGCAATATTGAGATGGAACACAAACGAAATTCATCGACTGACAGACATATTAGGAGAATGGGTGAAACGAGCGGACCACAGACCAGACAAATCACAGTGATGGAAGCTGTTGCATCTTGATCTGTCGCAAGCACTGAAAGAATGAAGGTAAGTTAGATTAATTAATTGACGTGACAAGCTGTGAGCGTGTGTGTGAATACATGTGTGACAGGATGTGAAATTAACTTTTTAAACTTTTAAAATTTTTAATGAATTATACAGAACAAAGAAAAAAAATGCAACTTTTTTACAATTTTTGACTGTCTCCCACAATTTTATCGCAACAAATACGCTTAAAACATCACAACTTTCATTGCAATTTTTTAGAAAAGCTCCCGCGAATTCAGGCATTTTAGGCTGCAACAATCTTGAAAAACGCCCGCGAAATCCTGGAGGGACTGGTAAGTGTCTTTGTGTGTTGTGAGAGAGTTACGCTGTTGGTTTTGAAGTAGGTGTAGAAAACAGAATCTGCTATCTATCTATTTATCTATCTATTTATCTATCTATCTATCTATCTATCTATCTATCTATCTATCTATCTATCTATCTATCTATCTATCTATCTATCTATCTATCTGTCTGTCTATCTGTCTATCTGTCTGTCTGTCTGTCTGTCTGTCTGTCTGTCTGTCTGTCCAAGTTTAAAAAGGCCCAAAAGAAAATATGACACATACGTTTAATTTTAAAACTTATTTATGTCTTATAATACTGTACTGGGTTAAATCCATTTAATTGCTCAACTCTTGTGGGAGGGAAAATTGAAAAACCAAGGTTTAATTTCATAGGTCTCTATTTTCAAGGGACTTTTTCGACGTCTCTAAAGCCCTCACACTATTACTTGTCATGTAAAAAGCAATTACAATCCGTGCCTGGGTGAAATGTGTCATCAGAGAATCCATTAACAATGTCCTCAGACCTTAATATTTACAGTCAGCACCCTACTTTCAGAGGCAACACTGAGTTTTATGAGTTGTGAAGGACAATTAAAAGGCACCGGTCTCGTTGTCAGATCTGTTGTGTTCAACAGTCTATTTGAGGCAATTAGGACTTCACAAAGGTATTTATTGCAGTGGCATTGTATTACATAAAATTATACAAGTGTTCCTGTTGTGTTATCTGACACTAAGAAAAGCTCCTTCGCTGATGGGTTGCAGTTATTTAATTAAACACATGCTGAAAGATCTTTAAACATTAGTCCAGAAAACAATATTAAATTTTACACGACTGCTATCTCTATTTAAGGAGATGATAACCAGTACAAATGACATTCATTATGCTTTGTCTAATAAAATAAACACTGTTTTAAAGGAACATTATGTTGTTCTGTCTCTCTTGCCAAGAGCTGGATGAGAAAACTGCAGACCACTCTCAGGACTGTATGTCAAGTATGAAGCTACATGTAGCAGGCGGCTAGGTAAGCTTAGCATAAAGTCTGGAAACAGCTAACTTTAGCCTGCCTGTCTCTAAAGATAAAAAGAAAAATACATGTATTGGCTTAATAGTACTTTATGATCTGTTGTATTGTCTGGCAATCTCATAGTGACAACATGACTCAAGGAAACAACCTCCTTTTCCCTTCTACTTCCTGTCTTAATGCTAAGCTTAGCTAACTGTCAACCAAAAAAACCCCAATTCTTAAAACGTTCAATATTTTTTTCAATTTGAGTATAACTTTAAGACTATATTTTCTAGCATTTTATTCACATGGTTATCTAAACACTGATTTTGAATCCTTCATTGCAGTTAATTCTGGTAAAGAAACATGATATTTTCATTAATTTTAATGGAGATTGAGGTTTTACTCTAAAACAGGGGTGTTTTAGAGTTTGACCCCATGGACCCCCACTCACTCATTTGTTACAGCAGGAAAAGCACAAGTGGAATCAATAACATTTATGAAGACTCAATTCCATTTAGCGTCCCAATCATCCAAGACAGTGAATCAGCATGCATATTTGCAGATGGAATGCTACTAATAATATACCTGTGCATGTCTGCTATGAAAAATGTTTATTTGCATGCATGCTTTGTGGAAACAAACAAGTCAGTTAGTTAGTTAGTTAGTAGTTAGTTATCCTTGCTGTGGGCTCCAACATCTCTCATGCCAATTCTGTGATTTAAGGAGCATCTTTTAAAAAAAAAAAAATTCAGAGGATTAATTGACACTGGTTTTCAATGAACATAAGAAAAACATATTGAGTGTAGGTCACAATAATGCTAAAAATATGTGCATCATGTCTGTGGGTTTGGACTTGACTGTGTTATGACTGAGTAGGAGTGCAAATTCTGACACAAATTGCAACGATCCTCCACAACTTGTGTGCCTCAGCCACTGTGGTAATGAGAGCAGGGAAAAAAACATTTTAACACGAGGAAGACGGGGGAAAAATAGACAGATTCATCTTAATGTGCTGTTAAAGTTTAATTAGCTTAGTGTAGCTTTACATGATGGTTTTCTGGTTGGTGTTGTGTCCATTCAGAGCAGTGACATGCTTTTTTTCCCAATATTTTATCTATACATTTTAAAGGGAGTCACATATAATTCACGTAAATCAAACCGTAATAACAGCAGAGAAGATTAGCTATGTTTTTGGATTTATTCTAGAGATATTATATTTATGTGTTTTATGTGTTTTTGAAAGTATTGTCTCTCCAACAGGCAAACATTACATACACTTTATATAATGCTTTTTAGATTTAGCATACTCTATCATTCAAGAGTATTTCTATTTTAGGAGCCTATGTCAGCCACTTACCTACTAAATCACAGTGTGTGTCCAAATGAGATTTTGAATGTTACAGTATTTGCTGTCTCTGCTGGCTATTGGTAATATTATGGTCTGCTTTAAAGCAGCCATTTGCTAAAGCAGTGAAAGCAAATACTAATCAAAAAATGTATAAAAATTATAAAAACTGTCTGGTTGTCTGACAGTGATTCATTTATTCTGAATACAAATATAAAGCACTGAACAAATGGTTTGTATTAATTTTAAAAAATAATAACTGTGCTAGTGGATCAGATGGTGCAGCTGCAGTTATAGCACTCATACTGTACTTCTACAGCCCTACAGTGAAACAGAATTAATTATTTTTACAGACACCGGGGTTTTGCCAAGAGCAATCTAAAATTAAAAGTAAAAAAGTAAAAAAAAAAGAAAAAAAACACAGCTCTGTCTTTGAAATCTATAAACTTTTTGTATTTCATCTGGAGTTTGGCCCTTTCACACTGCTTTATCCATAATTGAAGCACATAAATAATTGTACAGACAGAAAGAGAGATTATAATGAATAATTCTGGTTCAGATGTGAAGCTGTTTCGTGTTGTCCCCATTGATATTGTCATGTGAAAATGAATAAATGGATGTTTGGGGGGAAGTGACTAAGATGTATTGAATGTGGCATTGCAGTAGGCTTTTTTTTGGTCTCATTTCTGTCTGCCAGACGTTCTGCTGCCTCCCCTGACAAAAAAGTGACACTGAGCCGGGCTTGACGGCTGCTAGATTACAGGTAACAGTTAATACATTAATCTCACCTGGGCTTGACAAAGCTCGACGCTACCTGTTTTGCTGCCTGTTTCTTTTTTTTCTTACAATTAATCTTTCACTGGTGTTGGTGGTGGTTTTATCTTGAGGGTGACTGAGTATTTACATTTCATTAAATTTCCAGAATCCAGGCTCTGTAATCTGCTGCTAACACATGCATGTTAAAGGAAAACATGATGGACAGACAGATGCTAGAGTTTTAAAAAAAAAAAAGAGAGACTTAATACTGCCATATAAATACTGCGAGGACTGTATATGTGCATTTATATACTGAAATGTATTATTTCTGTCATCCGTGGTGTCACATTAAGTCTATTATGGTAATACCTTTCATTCAGTTTGAAGGTCTAACTCCTAGTTCCACATTAAGTCCTTAAATACAGCACAAATGTTTTTTTGTTACATTCTGAATGCTCAAAGCAGTTCATAAAAGAATATTACGCTAGAAGGTGAGAACAAAGGACAGAAACAAAACAGGTTAGATAAGCGAATTAGAATTGAGATGAGACAAATTAGCTCACAGACAAGACAGAAAAGAGCCTGTTTTTAATAGGGTTTATTTGAGATCATTAGTTTTCAGGCATTAATTTTTTTTTTTTAAAGAAAGGAAGTAATTTCATTAGCAGTGGTCTATAATTTAGCCTAGAACTATAATAGCTCAGCCGCCTCTAAAATGCATTAGTATCCAAAAAAACGACCTCCACTGTAATCTGGTGTTTTAGTGGAGAGAATGAAGCTGAAATTGCATCGTAATCTCACCTCAAATAATTGGACGTGCAAATATTTTCACTCAAATCTTGACACAATCTGACATCTCAGTGGGAAAACTGATTTTACCTCTTTCACAGAGCAGCTCTGAAAAACTACACTGTTTTATCTCCCTTTCTACTGAATATTCAGATATAAAACAAAATGCAAAATGTGCTGAAAATGTTTGTAGATAACAGTTTCTGTTGTTAGCATTGCACAATCAGTCTATGCTCAAGACCACATGATAAACTTAAGTAAATGTGAAGTGATGGGCCACTTTTACAGAACATATTTTGACGTCACAGCAGGACAGCTATAAGCACTAATAATAAAATTAATGATGGTTGAATTCGGTTTAGCTTCCTTGGCTTTAACGTTCTGATATTGTCCCAGGTGGATCACTGTCACACTGTCATTGCACAAAGTGAAACATAAAACCTGTGCTTTTTGTATTGTAAGTCAAAATGTCTGCTAAATATTAATGGAGTGCATGCTTCTTTGTGTTAGCCTACATTTAAAATTCATGAAATTGCTTAAAAATGCATCAGATTATCCTAACAACGCTCAGTTATGAAGCATGTTGGTATTGGACATATTTAACTGATACATGCTGACATGCACAGCTGTTGCAACAGTAACACATTTTTACAAAATATTATTCTGACCTTAAACCTACAGTGCAAAACTTTCAACTACGGAATCCATATCTGCCCTCAGCACCTTCTCCCTTGCTGTCAGTATATATTATTAGTGAGGTATTAGTTATTGGTGAGAGAGGTTCATGGGGCAATAGGCAACAGCAGCCAGCTCGACGCTTTCCTGTCATTTTGTCTTTGATTGCATCAAACATTTGAGTTTTTGTGAACATTGATATAAGGCTTTATAGTGTACAGTTATTTCCCAAAATGGGAGTTACGGTCCTTGGTGAAGCAGTGAACATTTTGAAGTACCCTTGTACTCTGTCGTTGTTGATGTGGGTGCTTCGCTTTTCTGACAAACCAGTCATAGCATAGATAGCAACATAGATATCACATTAAAACTGTTCATCACTCATTCTCCCAATTCACAACATTTTCTAAATAAGAGGCAGTTAAAGGGTATTCAATATAGGCTCTATATACCTACACAAATATACTATGAACTGTGCTTATCTTTGACCTGTTAAACTCTTATTATTGCTTTTACTATGTCCACTATTGCCTGGCATATACCGATCAGGCATAACATCATGACCACCTGCCTAATATTGTGTTGTTCCCCCTTATGTGCACAAAAACGCTCTGAACCATTAAGCATGGATAAGAGGACCTCTCAGGGTGTCCTATGGGATCTAGCACCAGGGCTTTGGCATTGGATCCTTTGGGTACTCTGGTTTGTGCAGTGGGGCTTCTGTCAATCAAACTTGTTCCACTGCATCCTGCTGATGCTTGATCAAATCAACATGTTGGGCCATTGTCATGTTCCTCAACATGTTCCTGATTGTTTGATTTTTTTCCATATGGTGGGGTGCATTTTCCTGCGGGGGTAGGCCAGTGTCATTTGGAAATTTCCATTTGCATGAGGAGTGTGTTTGTTCTGAGACAATGTTTATTTGGGTGTCTAAGTCTCATCAACACAGATGTCAAAATCCAAGGTTTTACAGCAGAACAGCACATAGTACCAATATGATCAATGTTATTCACTTCTCCTGTCAGTGGTCATAATGTTGTGGCTGATCGGTGTAAAATGCATCAGTACCAGTACACTAGTGTGTGAATGCTGCCACAGACACTAGATTTGACTGGTTCAAATAGACTCGTACACAGTTCTTAAAGTCATAAACACACATCCACTGTTTAGAGGAGGCCTGACAACACAGATCCACCACAGATATCAGAAAGTCAACCTTTAGCTAAGAGGTATGTTTGCATTAGTAAACTGTTAGTGTAATTTCATGTACAGAATCAATTTCTGTTAAAACTGAAAAGTCACACTGTCCGAAAACCCTGAAATTTACGGAAGCTGGTTGTAGATCTAATTGCTGATGATATTTATTGAAAAGTACATTTGAAAGATCTCTATCCAGAATCTTTGTAGTCTGTATGCAGGATTTAGCTTGAGCTGATCAACAATCACTTAGAGATAATAGATTTGAAAGAAAAGAAGGTTTGAGGTAAAAGTTGTATTGTAAAGAAACAGGATTGGACAATTTATCATGAAAAAAATCAAAAGTACTTTTCCATACATCAGCTGATATTTTCACATCCAGTTCAGAAAAGTTAAAACTTTCTGCAATCTGAACAAGACTGTTTTTCTTATTTCTTTAACAATAGAGATGTGTAATTTCCACAGGACAGCACCATAAATGGATGCAAAACACAGAAAAATACAGGAAATCAGGTCTTTTTTTAATAAAATGTTTATTATTACCATTGTATTATTTTCTGTATACAAGAATGTGTAACAAAAGCCAAATAAGCAATCCATTTTAGTCTTTTAAAAAATGGTAAGGCATGTCTGCTTGTATAACCATCAACTTCAGTTCCCCCAAAACACTTTGAACAGCGTGCACTGACAGCTCCAAAAATCATTAATGTGCTCCTTAGTTATCGGATTTTGCAAATCACAACAGTACCACACTCACGGCATATGCTTTAGCAAAAGTGCAGCGACGATTAACATCAAAATGGAGATCTTGCATAACACGTTTTCTTCTAAACATTCTGGAACAAAAAAAAACCTCAGCCAACCAGGATTCTACTCTTCTTTTTTTCAGTTTTTCAAATGCCAGAGAATAAACGAGACAGAAATTAATAATAATAAATATGGCTCACAGGCAAAGTAAGTTAAGCGATGAATAATGTTGAATAGTGATATTTTGTATGTCTGTCCAGCTTATCATAGCTTGTTGTAATGAGAAAAACACTGTTGTTTGTACAGATACAAGCTCTTTGGAGAAACCAAACCAATTTCAGAAACATTCTTTTCCCAATTCACTTTCTTTACTGTGTTTCAAGAACACCAGTAAAGCGCTGCCTCGTCCTCATTCATCCAAAACTCTTGCTGCAATCACAGATTTTGTAGAGGCTCTAATGGGTGCATTCGACCTTTGTATGGCTGCAGATGCTCACTGAGTTTTTACTATTTGAAAAAAAAAACTGTTGTTAAGCCTCACAGACATGGCAGCAGTGCCAAATCTTAAACAATGCCAGTATCTGAAACCACACCGCTAACTTCTCAGCTTATTATCAAGCACATGCTGTACTGATCGTTCCGCCTCACTACCGACCCTGACTCAGAAATATCTGCCCCCACAATGTTTTCTAATACTGTAAAAATGAATTTATGTGACTGTGTTTGACTGCAGCAATAGAAAACCCACAACTTGCACTTCAAATCAACGTTTTTCTAAAAAAAATCCTCCTCTTGTATACTGTATATTTCTTTAATTTGTCAATTCTATTGTGTCATAGCACAGAGATCATCAGAAAGCAACGGTTACTGTCCAATTAAGTCTTCTTTTAGGGAACAATACATGTAACATCAAAATAAAAGTGCTGACGGAACCATCTATTTGTAAAAATCGGAACATTCAGTATCAAGTGTAGATATTCTCTGAGAAATGTAAACGTCCGGAGCTAAAATTGAATTATCCAGTCTGCACTCCATCAGTCCAACAGCTCCATTGAACAGATCATGATTTTTACATGAAACCTCTTTCCGCTGCAATTATCTGCTCTCCAGGATTGTACTCCTGGGTGGATAAACTCGAGCAGATCAGGAAAAGTGCCGTTGCACATTAGGGCAGACAGCTAGTTACTTTAATGGTATTTGATTCAACATTCAGCATGCTGCAAAACAGTTACAGCTGGATGTCCTCCCACCTGTCTCATCTGTCTGACCTACTGAAATAGCACCAGCTGATGCTTTTGCTAATGAAGTGAGTTCAGATTTGTTTGTTGTCACCCCTGTCTGACAGTTTGGGCTCTCTGTGCACCGCAATCTGGCCGAGGACATGCGAGCAATTCAAAACATATTATAAGGTGGCAAGTGGGAGAGAATGTAACCCATGTAGCTTCTGCATAATCAGCGTTTTAGATTTGGAGAGGTTGGTCAAATATGTTTATGTGTGAAGCTTCCATGGTTCTATCTCACACAGGATTTGACCTTGACAGGACTTAACTGGTTTGTTCACTCATTCCTGTTGTGTGAACTGAAATTTGCATGTCGTTTTTCGGCCAACCAGAGTGGAATTGTCCGACTAAGGGCTTAAAAATGCTCACTGCATCCTAAACGAGCATCTATTTTCCTACGTTGACTAGAGGCCCTCAAGTTATAACCTTGATAAAGGGGTGTGAAGTGAGAAGGTCTCCCATAATTCATCTGGTGTTACTGGTGAGTACCTAGCTGTGTTCAAAATCACTCACTGGTTCATTCACTAGTCCTTATATAATAAACACTCTACTGCTCACTACTGAGTGGATATAAATTCTGATTACAGACATTTCGGCTCACTGTCAGCTGTTGTCCCATATTGGTGCAAAGTGGTGCACTGCATTGTTGCAATTTGTGAATTTTCAAGGGCACTATAGCATTCAGACATTCAAATAAAGGGTCGGACAGTAAATGTGGTACACTACTTAATGCATAGAGAACCCATGTTCTTTTCTCTATGCAGATGAAATGTGCATTTTAAGTAAATTTCCACAAAAGGAGCAAAATATAATGCAAATTAACATCAATTTCCATCAGTTACCACCATGTCAATATTAGAAGCTGGGCACTGAGATAAACAGTTGACAGTGTTAAAACTCTACTCCCATAACATTTAACTACTGCAGAACAAGAAGGCACAAAAAAATGACATAATCAAAAGAGAAGCACTCAACCCAAAAAAAAAACCCAGAAAGCCATACAGAAACAATGTTAAAAACTTGGCATTTTTTTATGCTTGTTTTATGTAATAACTTGATGAAGGTTAGCCTCCTCTTTTGTCCGTTCATTCATTTTTTTTTTAAAATTCCACTTTTCATCTCTTGATCTCGGGAGCTTCTGAGTCACATTCTTCTTATACGTCATGACTTCTTCAATAACTCTGTTTCCATTTCACTTAGTCACATTTTGTTTTAATTTATGCCCAACTATTTACCTCAGACACCCAGGTCCATTTTAGTCCAAACTAAAAAACTATAATGCGCGCCCTGATAGCTTAATGGTTATGTCGCGTGACCCAAGTGCAGAGGCATAGCGGATGTCCTGAGTTCGATTCCGACCTCGGGCATTTACTGCATGTCCTTCCCCACTCTCTCCCGTTTCTGACTGTATCCACTGTCCTATCTAATAAAGGTGTAAAAGGCCAAAAATAAATCTTTAAAAAAAAAGTGTATAACAACTGATTAAATGCAACTACCTGGACTTTCTATCTGTTACCACACTGGTTTACTGCTGGACAGTTTAATGCTGGGTAGCACCTTGTGTAAATCACTTCAATGTTCCTTGAGCTTCGGTTAGGTAGAAGCCACTGTTGCATTTTACAATTAGGATTCATGCATCAGTGAGTGAGTCGGAGGCTGCTCTTCAGTTGGCTTCTCCTGAAGCAACTTCTGCAAGGAGTGAGATGATAGAGGTCAACCATTGTGGAGTGGGAGCTTCCTCCGGTGTTCAGGGTCTCTTTTGCAAATCATATTAGCATATCGAGGATATATTTCCTTTATGTCTCAATGCCTCACTTTTAATATGAAAATTACAGTATTGGATAGAAATGGGCATTGTTTTTAATTTTCTTTTTCCAAATTTGTGGAAATTTACTTGAAGTATGCACTACATCTGTGCAAAAAAAACATTAGTTGCTAAGAGGAGGAGCATGAAGATCGATGGAATGGAAGGGAGTAAAGAACTGGGGTTTAACACTCTGTTTGTTAGGCAGTGGTCCACATTGCTGGAACAAACTTTGTGCTTGATGCTTTTCCCCCCCATTCTCTTCTCGTGCTGGCGACAGAAAGAGAAAACTCTTAGGTCCCATGCTTGCCTTGCTTAGTGAAACACACACACAGTCTCTTTGAGATGCTCCCAGCAACTATTAATTTGTTACAGCGATGCATTTGGGCAAGGTCCCTGTTGAAACAAGGGGCTTGTGTATTGTGACAACATTTCAGTGCTTATGAGCTGATGGGTTTGGATCCTCCAGGCACACTCTAGTATGAGGGTGGCTGCCTCAAAGGCTCTCTTTTATGTAACATTTCTGAACATTTGCTCCTTTGTTTGTTTTAAGAGTGTGTCTGCAACATTTTTGGACGCTACCTTTCCTCTATGACCATTGTGCTTCGCTTTGCTCCCTAAGCCTCCGGAGCCACTGAAAGGTCAAAGCCTGGAGGGGACAAAATGAAGGTTATGAATAGTAACCTTAGCTCTAAGAGTGCAGCCATAACCCTTTAACCTTTGCACCCTTCTGACACTGTGCACATGCTATAAGAGTGTATGACCACATCTATGCCATGTAGCCTGTAGGAGTCTGTTCTGATTGGCCAGCAAGAACACGCTAATTTCAGTATGGTGCTTCAGATGTGAGAAAATAACCTGCAGAGAGCTGCTTGTAAACTCAGGGACTAATATATGTAATATGAACAACTAACACAAATGTGTACAAAATAAATCATAATTCTAAATGAATAGCGTGAGAGACAAGAGAATAAATGAAGATAAATTTTCATTAGCGTATACCTAGTATCACTCTTCTGAGAATAAAAGGAACCATGTAAGTGCATATTAACTACCCAAACAGAAGAGAGTAAATCAGGTAACTGAACATTATTAGCAAGTAATTTTAGTATAATGGCTTAGTGTTGTCGCAGAAACTTTCTTTTTTTTCTGTTTTTACTTTACAGATGGTCAAATAATTTGTAAAAAGAAATACATTTATTTAAAAAAGCAGCCATTAACTAAGCCAATAAGATTACATTACAGTATGCTCAGTGAAATACATACTGTAACTGCTTATAAGTACAATACAATCAGTTAAATGATCTGAAAATATAGAACTTTTTCTCTATGGGGTGGATGTTTCCTGTAGATTTATAAACTCATGAAGCCAACAAAAATAATCTGTGCAAAGTAGTTTGCTTAGTGCAGTACATTAGCACTTTCTTAGAAATAACCAAATGTGCAACAATAAAGTGGCTGTAAGACCTGCTGCTTCCTGAAGCCACACTGATATGACCAGGAACAGGAAGACAGGTGAACTGCTAGCACTGTATAATCCTGTATCGACCATTCTAAAGCTGTGTAGCCTGCATTTGAAAAAAAAAAACAAAAAAAAACAAAAAATGTTTTGTCAGTTAACACCATATCCACGCATGCACACAGTAAAATGTTCTCCTTTTGTTTGAGGGGGAGAAGACTAATAGGATAAAATAGTTGTCATGTTTTCACTTCATCATACAAATAAAAAGAAAAATAGATTCCCCTTTATCTGAAAAAATCACTGACCCAAAAGAGAAGCATGTTTTTCAAAACTCACTTTAGAATAATGAGAAAAACACCACATTTTCTTTTTCTGTTTGTTTCAGAGACATGATAGCTGGTTCACTGATGGCACCAAGCATTCTTTGGGGGACAAGCAGGATGCAGCACTGCACTCACTTCCAACCCTACCAAACCATACAGCAAGCCATTCTCGACAGGTTTCCAGGAGGTTCTACATGTCCAGTGAGGGAACAGCAGTATAACTTGCTGTTACACATACTGTTTTGCAACAGTATAGAAGTTAGTGATTGGGCCACACTGTATTATCTCCATTGAGTCTGCATTGCCCAAAGTGGGAGTGTGAGGGCGGTCATCACCAGCAGTGTGGAGGGTCCGCAGGAAAGTGACTTGCCTGCGGCTGCGGCTGCTGCACGTTCATCGCTTCTGTCGGCTCCGATCACTGGAGCCTCTGTTCCAACAAAAATAAATTCTGTTGTGCAGCCGTCAGAGCAGCCACTGCCACTGCCAGAGCTGCTACCCTCGTCACCTGCAGCGACAAAATGGCACAAATTACATTTTCATTTACATGAAAATAATGCAATTAGAAGCAGCAAATAGTTCCAAGGCAAATGGGGAAGTGAAAATATAAAGTCACTTCAGGAAGTGGCACAGCAAAGCCCACCTACATGTCCTACTAAAATACAGTACTGTTAGAGTTTAGCATTTAGGCAAAGCAATACAATATCAATACAAACTGGTTTGGAACTGATTTTGACTCCCTTCAGTTCAGTCGTAAGTTTAGTCTGCCGGTTCAACATGTTCCATTCAGTTAAGGCCAGGCTTTGCTTGTAAGGGTAACTGCTCAACAGCAAACTATTTGCAAAAAAGAGATTGTTTCTGTGGCTTTTGTGTTCTTTTAACAAGCTCTTAACAACAAAGTGAAGAGCCATGTTTGTCTTGGGATACCTTAAATTGTGCCTTTAGGTACCTAAAGTTTGTTATGCTACTTCACTGTTGCAAAAAACTGAACTAGCACTTGTTAGAAACCTATTAATCAATTCTCCAAATAAAACTAAATTCCAGTGACATCTTATTAAGTTGAAATATAGCAGTACTGTTCAGTTTTTCTCGGTGTTGGAGCGAGAGAAAGATCACTTTTCGCCTGGCCAATCCTTTGAGTATAAACCGGCCTAAAACGGCATAATGGACATCATGTCCTGTGACATGCGATCAAAAATTTACAAGACAGTTGCATGGAGCGTAAACTGGTGACATGTGAAACCTGTTTGAGCAGTAACTGCCACAAAACACGATACCGAGTGAAATCATGCTCTCAACATCGAAACTTGTGGCATACACATTTCTTGGTGCGATGGGATGAGGGTGCTTCAACTACATTGTCACAGCTCAGTGATTATGTGTCTGTTTTTTTGACCACAACAACACTGTCCGCCCTGCCCGTCAGATTTAGCTCCCTGCGACTTCTTCCTGTTCCCCAAAATGAAATTCAAGTTGAAGGGTCACCATTTTGCCACAGTGGACATTCAATGCCCGCTGGAGATGGTGCTTGACATGCTTTTTACAAAACTTGGAGTGTTCCAAGTGTGACAGCACAGCAGGGAGCTACTTTGAAGCGAATGGCAGCCAAAAGTTAATCTGCTACAGTTTTTGATTTGTGAAGGCACAGAACTTCTTGATTGTACCTTGTATAATGTACCAAAACCTTACACTGAAGACATCACACAGTAATTACAGCATATTGAGAAAAAAGGGCTGAAATGTGATGATGTTTTAGATTTCGCAGACTTTTTTGAATGTGCTTCAGGCACTTCATTACTTAAAACCTTTATAGCTACTTCGAAAGCATGTGTTTACGAAATGATTCATTAATTTCTACAATCGTGACAATGGATCCACAAGGTGTGGTCAAAAGGTTCAGAGACTGCATTTATAAAAAGAAAGAAAAGTACACAATTTAAATTCAGAATAGTCTTTTTGTTCAGTGATACATCGCTCCCAGTGCCCCTGCCTCAAACTGGCACAGAGAGCAAACATCAAAATCTGTCCTACACTAACCCAACCTTTGTGTTGAGAATCATCCCTGGTGACACGAGTGGATCTATAGCTACAACCCAAAGGACAAACAGCAGTTTTTAGTGGAAGATCCTTCAGCCTCCTCGACTAAAGAGGGTGCATCGGGTTAGCAGCATGACCTAGAGCATGCTTGCTGTTTTGTTTGACATTAAATGAGTTGTGCACTGTGAATTCAGAGTCAGACTGTCAACACTGAGTTCTACGGAGGTGTCCTGAGGACATTTGGTGCTAATGACCTGAACTGATGCACGTGCTCGAGCAGAGTGCATAGAAAAAACTGAAGTTTTTTGGCCGCACTAATCATTGCTCTCCACTTGCCAGATTTGGCTCTGTGCAATTTCCTACGCTTCCCCAGGATGAAATCCCAATTGAAAGACTGCTGTTTTGACACAGTGGAGGAGATACAGTGTGTGTTGCAGGGGAATGCTTCACTGGCTTACAGAACTGGACTTCTACTGAGCTTTCAAAACATGGAAGGGGTGCTGGGGAGCAACGTATTGCTACACAGAGGCTGTCTTCAAATGGGAAAGAGGACAAATTTTTTATCAGTATGGTTTCTGAACCTTTTATTTACACCTTTTATTAAAAGGACAAGGGGTCCCACAAGTCTGCATATGGTCAGGGTCCAGATTTACTTTGGTGAGGTCAGTCAAATTGGAAAAACTGATGATAAAGATTTGTTGGTACACAAACTAAACCCCTTATTAGTGGCCCCCTGTCTGTATTTGGTGAAATAAAATATCTGGCAATCTGACATGTTTTCCAGCTAGCTTCCCCAATGGGACAATATGTTCACACAGTTTACTCCAAAACTGTATTTGTTCCATACACACCTGCGTCATGTCATAACTAAGTGCAAAACATGTTCCTTTTTTGGAACAGTTTGACGGGGCGAAGGTTAAGTGTTGGATAGTACAACTAACCAAATGAGCTATGATACCCTCCTCTGTTTTGGACTCTCCATTGCTTCATAGTTGTTGTCAAGACAGTTTGCTGTTGTTCAGTGGCGCAAATCTGCATGTCCAAGTTAACCACAAACCTCAGTGTAAAAGTCTTGATGCCCTCATGAATGGATTTGTTTTTCAGGGCCACTTTATATAATTAGCTGGTCCCAAGTGCTGGTGTGACTGGGACTTCACAGTTAGTAGAGTGTATAAGGTTTTACATGATTGAAAATGGTGGTTTTGAATAACATTAAGTGCAGAAGGTTGTTGTTTCACTAAAAATACATGGTACATATTTACACTCTTATTTAATTTTGTTCTGTGAGATATTAACCTATGCAGCAATTCTCTACTGTTGAACAAGTCTGCACTCTTAACAAGGAAAAACAAATGTGACAGCAACAAAAAATGGAACTGAGATAAACATTTTTAAAGGCAGTAGTCATGCAACCACAAGTTTTGTTTGTAGCTCAGAGAATTTCTCCCATCATGTCAGCTCAAGCCGACTCATGCAATCAGAAAGAATAGATTCCGTCATGGCAGCATTCAAGATGTACATCTTCCTGAACATAAGCTTGGCTGTCTATCACTGTCTGTCACCACACCTAGAGCTATTTATTCTCCTAAAATGTCAGCGCAGCACGGAACATCATGTGGAGCTGTATGATGAGTTCCTACATGAATGACAACCAAGATCTTATTTTGGTAGAAATAGTCTCTATACCTGTGGGGGTGTTTATCGGTCTGTGGTCCAAATCAAAACTAACTTGCAGTAAGAGACATAAATAGAGAACTTTTCTCTCTGCGTTTCACTTATTACATTGTTTCTATCTGCACATCCAGACACCCGAGGGACCGGAGAACTTACTGGAGTCTTGAAAGTAGATGTCATTTCCATTGTAGGCGTTCTTTAGTTTGTTGGTCATGACACGTAGAGCCATGATCTGTTGCCGAATCAGTGTATCAGGTCTGGTGATGTCCACCTCCACCTCTGGGTTGTTCACCTGGTTGGTTAGACCCTCCTTCACCACTTCAGGGAAATATCTGCACAAAATACCAAAAACTTGAATCTCCAACTATCTCTATGTTGTATCACTGGAAGGACTATTAAAATGGGCTGTTATGGCAGTACTTTCCAGATCGGTTGCAGTTTAGCAGACACTGTGTAACACATCATCAAAATCTGATTTATAAAAAAGCAGATAACAATATTTTCCATATTTGCTTGATTTCACCGTAGTCTCAGGAAGGAATAAAAGCAGTACATCTCTACGAATCATTTAAATGAAGCTATCAAGTGGCATCACTGACACCAAATCAAAGGCAATCTACTATGTGGTAGCTGACAGAGCTCAACACGCTGCAAAGAAAGTACATGCAGACAAACAGAGCACCTTTTTGACAACACACATATAAAGCATGTTTATTTATGCCACATATCTACCGTGAAAGTGACTGTGGCTCTCAATTTGCTTGTGTTTTATTACTGGTAGTGTTTTTTTAAAATGCACCACAAGTGTTGTCAAAGCAGTGAGGGTGTTCTCTTCAATTGCTTGTGTCGAGTTCATTAGTGAGTGTTTTCTAATTGTTGTGCTCTCTCTACCACCAAACCAGTCCATTTCAATTACAGTGGTTACAGCTAATACAGTTGTTATTGTTAGCCAGTGTGGATGCAGTGTCAATCCCCTGAGAAGCTGCTGTGTCTGTTCTTTCACTGATTGTACTGAGTTCGACCAGGACTTTGTATCCATGCTGTCTTAATCATCCATGTGTTGATAAGTCATAACTGCAATTAGACGGAACTATAAGAGCAAGTCACTCAAATGTGTGCTTAAATCAGAAAAAAACAAGTGGTTGCACTAATTTAGCTGCTTTGCATAGATGCAATGACGCAGTAATCCATGACATGGGAAAAACAACGTGTTCTCACAACGAAGGAGCATCATTGCCATTATTGCAGTCCTGTTTATATTTTTGCACTTGTTGTGCACATGTGTTAATGTCTCAACATTTAACCATTAATTTTGTATCTCATGTAATAATTTTATCAAGAAGTGAAGCGGGTCTGTGCATTAAAAACAAAAAACAATGATTTTATAAAGCCTTTCTAACACAGTCTAACTATTACTGATGTTTTATAATCAATTTACCTACCACATTTAGAGCGATGCTTCAAAATGGTACTGGCACAAACAAATGTCTTTTATTGGACCATCTGGTGATTTTGTTACTTGGAGGGGGCCAAAGTGATGGGGTGACATATTTTTCTCTGCTAGAATATCTGGTTCACTCTCAGAGAAAAGAACTCACTGACCGATCTGCTGTACGCCTGAGCATTACACTGGTGACAATAGGTGCTGGAAACTCCAGTCTCCTGGATATGAGAACCTCAGAGCTTATACTGGAGAAGTTCTCCATATAAGTTTGACCATTGTACTTACAAAGAGAGTGTTAATCTGGGAACAGAATGTGGTTATTTTAATCCCTGGCAGGCAAAGTGTGATAACAGAAAGCAACGTGACTTTGCTCTGGTTAAAAAGACTACCAGCAGTTCTCACCTGCCCTTAGTGTGGCTGTTCCAGCAATGCTCCTCATCAGACTCTGTGAGTTTGCCCTTGGCACAGATGTCATCTGGCAAGTTGGACCAGAATCTCTTGGACTCCTTCAACTTCTCTTTGATGTCAGTTACCTGCCATGGGCCAAAACAGTGGACAGAGAGATATGCATGAGTGGTTCAGAGTTAGTCCTCAGAAAAAATATTAAATTTGTTTCACTACGTTCAGTTAATATACCCTCTAAGAATCTGCACAGAAAATGCAACCATTGATAAAAAAAGTTAGAATTGTTACTCAGAGATATGGGGTCTGGAAACTGAAAATAAATAATAAAACAAGAGTTCCATCTCCGATTTTAAAGTCACGTGGCAGCAAGTTTGTGCAGTTGCACAAGCCCTTCTGTTCATTTATTCTAGCAGCAAAGAAGTGCTGTTGGACTACCCAGAGGTCTTTTCTTCTCTCTGTTCTACCTCTTGTCCACTTCCATCCATACTGCGTTCATCTGTGATTCATACAAGACAGACTTCAGATTTGATATTTGGCATGAGTGGTCACCGCTGACTGATTCCATCTGGGCTCAGCAAGAAGTTTGAGCGGGTGATCAGTAAACAGGAGAAAAAACCCACAAAAAACAAGAGGACTTGTCATTACAAAGGCACCATTGTGTGTCTTTGGTCATTTTGATAAAAGGGGTGACAATCTGGAAGACAGAGAATGCAGAAGCTTTAATAATCTGAATATAAGGGATACGATGTTTGTTAGGGTATGCATCATTTAAATGTATTTGAAATTTATATTTTAATATTGGTAAAAGTTTCCAACTTGTTCATAATGCACACCAACGCCCTTTTACATACAGTATGAACTATAAACTTATGTACTTATTTAAATGTTTTTCTGAAGACTGATACAAATGTCACTATGTTTCTTTTTGCTACATATAAACTCGACGTGACAAAGCTCGCCTGACACTGCATCGCTGTAGGGAGAATGTTTTGTGAACTGATGAAACTGAGGCTATGCTGAGCTGAGTTGTCCTGTGTAATCTGCAGCTAATGGAAATCCTGATTTGAGGTTAAAATTAAGAAGATTCAACCAGGTATTAAGTATAATGGTTTGCATACTCTTTCACTTGTACTAGGAATGTGCTTAATACAAACATAAATCATTATAATTGTTTTTGTGTTAGTAGTTTATGCAGAACATTCTGTAGTTTTTAAATGAATTGTGGCTGTTTCCTGTATTCATAAAACAAAAGAAGCCAAAAACTGAGCTTTGTGTTGGACAGGTGATGTATTCATTGTGTGTGTGTGTGTGTGTGTGTCTGTGTGTGTTTTAATATATATTTTGGCAAGAAAAAAAAAACATTGTTGATGGGTCACAACCCTCTCTGTGAAATTCTATTGCTTTCAACAGTGTTGCAATTTTTTCTGTAAATTGTTTTGGACTTGAACCAATTTCAGCTGCTGAATTCTTCAAGGCTCTGAAAAGCATAGACTGCAAAATATCTGTCTCATACAATTTACAGCTATATATTTCACAAAACAACATCCGATTGAATGAAATGCTCAAAACCTCTGTTGTTAATCTTAGTTATATACCAGCTGTGTTGCAAAAGTAAACGGACATGTAGATATTTTATTTTAATTTTAGAGATGAAAACCAATCATATTAACAATCACTGCTGCCCTGGCGGAACACTTTGAACCACAAATTTAAGGCCGTAGTAAAAAAGATTTTTTTTCTTTTTTTCTTAGAATTCAGGCTTCACAGGACTGTGGTCGATGCTCAGCAAACAAACAAACATGAAAAATTACAGCCGTCTCACTCTTCTTCTTCAACCCCATTAGAGAGGAGTGACTGACACGAGCTAATGACTTTTACCTCATCTCTCTCAGCTGGTTGAATGGATTCATGAACAGATGGTGTTTGCTCATGTGACATGGAAATGAATCTGCTGACACATGAGCTCAGTAATGAATCAACATGAACCATATGATACAGGTGAAAGCTGCAGAAGAAGCTAGTGAGTGGGCCTGCTTTACCTTTAAGTCAATACAAAAGAGAAATCCTAAATGATTACTGGTTAGATGACATCATGGACACTACTGGACTCACATGGTAACAGATCAATCTCCATGACAACTAAGCAAACTCCATCTGCTAGTAAAGATCAAGTCATAAGGTAAAAGGCAATTTTAAGGGCCCATATTGTGGCTCTTTTCAGCAAATTACTGAAAGTCTTGCATGTCCTCAGCATTAAATACAGCTGAACTGCTGCTGCTGTGCACACCCACTTTAGGAAGAAAACTCTTTCTACATCTGTGATTGTAAGTGTGGAGCAAAATACTTGACTGTACAGCAGCTCACAGATGCGAGTGAGTGTGTGAGACCAAGACTTTCTGTTGCATCTAACTTTTCCACTGAGCGATCATTATACAGGGAAATATTTAGAACACAGCCGTTTGTTGGACTCCATAGCGGTTATAAAATCAGTAGTTTGGTGGTGCAGTGGTGGAAATGGCTACAAAGTCACTGCTGGTGAACATGTAGCCTTACTGGTCTGTGTTTTAGTCTGTATTTCACACTCGTTCCATTGTCTGCCAACAGAAACAAAAATATGTAAATGCCATTTTTTTTCTTGAAATTTGACTGTATTAAAATGCAGTATATGTGAGAACAGAGAGCAGGAGAGAAGCAAACAGACAAATACTGGTCTAGCTTAGGTTGCACCAGCTGACATGAATACACAGTAACCTACAACCAGTCCTTGTTTATTGGTTTGAAATGTATTCTCTGATTGTCCCTCAGCCTTACAATTTCCACAGAGCTCTGACCTGTGGCCATACAATTCAAACTAATGGTAATGTTAGCCACATTAATCACACAATGTACTAGGACTCAGAATTTTTCTACTGTTGTGGTGACACTGCCAACAAAAGTAACCAACTGCATCCTCAGTTCTTCAGATGCTGGAAGTGCATGAAGACTCTTGTATTTGCTACTGCAGCATAACAACAACAACAGAACATTTGGCATGTTTTGTTTTGGCTGAAACATGAGCTCCAGCTCGTGTCTCTTTCTGAATGGCTCACCTTGCAAGCACCAAGCAGTGAGGGAGTAGGATTATGCAAAGTTTGGACAATGATTGGCTCCTCAATTGACATCTAGCAGCTCAGTAAAATGCTCACTAGTTTGTAAAGCTGGGAGGCTATCTAGTTGTTGGGGGCTTGAGGAGTATCAGAAGTAAACATTTTCATATCTTAACTTCCACCTTATACCTCCAAGTTTAGAACAACCACAAAACACAAAAACAATGGATTTTTACAACTTTTAAATTCCAAAACTACTAGTTCTGTGGTCAGTACTGAACCTTGTCTGTGTAGATTCTCAGTCATCTAGGTCATGGTATTTCTAGAAGACTGGATAGAAAGCAACTAGACTTCTCTTTGGTTGTTGAAGAAGTTTCCCCTTCTAATCCAAGAGGTTCCAACTGGCTGATGTGGAGCTTTCCAATCCCCATGGGGAAGCTCCCCAATCTCTTATTAAAATGCTTGAATTAAGTCTTTGATTTTACACAGAAGTAGAAAGGAGGCTCTCATGAAAACTGCTGATTTTATCCGCTAAATGACAAATGCCGTTAGCAGATTTTAGCTATTGTTGTAGTTAGTTCACCTACTTGTTTACTCTGTAAAATGGCTGTATTTGTGAAAAATAAAAATATGATATGCTGTTGGAGCATCTTGGCTCCCACACAATGGATGATTGAGTGCTGCATGGGGAGCTCTCACACTCAATGTAGCCTGCAGCCTAAAAAAAACAATATAGTTTGGTAATTAAATGCTTTGGAGGCAACACAAGGTACTGCTTGCGAGTAGCACATTAGTTAGTTTGGTATACTAATGTTTACAGCTCATTTTAGAGCAGAAAAATACACTGTTTGATCTTATAATGTTGCAACAGTGAGATGTATGTGTTCTCTCAAAAATGAATTCATTTGCAGTAGTTTTTGTTTATATTGCAGTTGTTTGATTCATGTGTATGGTTTAAAATGTGTATGTCAGTCACAGATGCACTGTATACTGGATTTAGCAAATGTTGTGGTCGGTGGTTAGTTCAGGATGAGGGACTGACTGTTTTTTCTGTCTGAGGCTGCTAGACATAGAGCTGAGAGAGAGCAGCAACTATCACATTATCTCAACCAAGCCTGAGGTAATAACACAGTGAGGAACAACATTTCTTTATCATGGCTACAGGACACAGTTGCCTGTATTTCATTCAGAAAGTCATAGCTGAATAGACCAAATGTGTGACTGATTTTCTTGAGGGAGTCAAGAATCAGATAACTGATATAACTACTTCTTATGTCAAATATTTAAGTGTGTAACACATCTGCATGTCCAAGTTGTGGGTTTGAAAATGATCCCTGAGTCAGATTTAAAATTTGATTTTTAGGAAGTGGTAGAAGATAAAGTGGTCAAACTTGTGGTTATCTAATTGAGACACTTCATAAAGGAGGAGACAGTCCTTTCTGTAACCCCCAGCCTCCCAAATACCTGGTGTCAAGGATGTTGAATCATGTGACAAACTCTGTTTGAAACTGTTTAATTGGATTTACATATTTAATTAGCTGCAACTCGCAATGCTTGAACTTCATGCACAAGATTCTCCACATTAGTAATAGATCCGTTATAATCCTATTGCAGAATTATAATCTCATTTCTATATTTTGTATTTCTATTAAGTGATACAACTTTCTGTTCATGTTGTGCAATTATTACTTCCCCACCTACAGCTTATTCTGCACTCCTTTCATTTCTCATTCAGAGCAAAAAGTTTTTGAGGGGATTTTTATTCCCTGTATTAATAAAACAGAGTATATGCTAGGTCAGGATGTGTTTCAGCTGTGGCCCTGGAAAACCTGCTGTGATGTTGTATGTGATATTTGGTCAGTTAAAAAAATTGACTTTGAAGGACATTGAAGTTATTCCGACCTACAAACAATATGTTGCTCCATAGGACATGTCTGTTAAATGCATAGTCACGGCAGGTATCTCTTAAAGTAGACTCTTTAAGTATCATACAAATTTTTAACAACAGATAATTGGTTCAGCCATAAATTAGCTAATTTCTTGTCGAGAGGGTGGCTATTTCAGTCAACAGCTTTTTCCCATCACTATTTTACATGCATATACAGTATGTCACAAAAGTGAGAACACCCTTCACATTTCTGCAAAGATTTCATTATGTCTTTTCATTGGACAACAATAAAGAAATGACACTTTGCTACAATGTAAAGTAGTCACTGTACAGCTTGTATAACTGTAAATTTACTGTCCCCTTAAAATAACTCAATACACAGCCATTATTGTCTAAACCACTGGCAACAAAAGTGAATATACCCTTAAGTGAAAATGTCCAAATTGGGCCCAAAGTGTCAGTATTTTGAATGGCCGCCATTATTTTCCAGCACTGCCTTAACCCTCTTTGGCATGGGGTTCACCAGAGCTTCACAGGTTGCCACTGGAATCCTCTTCCACTCCTCCATGATGACATTACAGAGCTGGCGGATGTTAGAGATCTTGTGCTCCTTCACCTTCCGTTTGAGGATGCCCCACAGATGCTCAATAGGGTTTAGGTCTGGAGACATGCTTGGCCAGTCCATCATCTTCACCCTCAGCCTCTTTAACAAGGCAGTGGTTGTCTTGGAGGTGTGTTTAGGGTCGTTATCATGTTGAAATACTGCCCTGCAACCCAGTTTCTGAAGGGAGGGGATCATGCTCTGCTTCAGGATGTCACAGTACATGTTGGCATTCATGGTTCCCTCAATGAACTGTAGCTCCCAAGTTCCGGCAGCACTCATGCAGCCCCAGACCAGAACACTCCCATCACCATACTTGACTGTAGGCAAGACACACTTGTCTTTGTAATCCTCACCTGGTTTCCGCCACACATGCTTGACACCATCTGAACGAAATAAATTTATCTTGGTCTCATCAGACCACAAGACATGGTTCCAGTAATCCATGTCCTTAGTCTGCTTGTCTTCAGCAAACTGTTTGTGGGCTTTCTTGTGCATCACCTTTAGAAGAGGCTTCCTTCTGCGATGCCATGCAGACCAATTGATGCAGTGTGCGGCATATTGTCTGAGCGCTGACAGGCTGACCCCCCGTCCCTTCAACCTCTGCAGCAATGCTGGCAGCACTCATATGTCTATTTTCCAAAGACAACCTCTGGATATGACGCTGAACACATGCACTCAGCTTCTTTGGTCGACCATGGCGAGGCCTGTTCTGAGTGGAACCTGTCCTGTTAAACCGCTGAATGGTCTTAGCCACCGTGCTGCTGCTCAGTTTCAGGGTGGTGGCAATCTCCTTATAGCCTAGGCCATCTTTATGAAGAGCAACAATTCTTTTTTTCAGATCCTCAGAGAGTTCTTTACCATGAGGTGCCATGTTAAACTTCCAGTGACCAGTATGAGAGTGCGAGAGTGACAACACCAAATTTAACACACCTGCTCCCCATTCACACCTGAGACCTTGTAACACTAATGAGTCACATGACACCAGGGAGGGAAAATGACTATTTAGGCCCAATTTGGACATTTTCACTTAGGGGTGTATTCACTTTTGTTGCCAGTGGTTTAGACATTAATGGCTGTGTACTGAGTTATTTTGAGGGGACGGTAAATTTACACTGTTATACAAGTTATACAGTGACTACTTTACATTGTAGCAAAGTGTCATTTCTTCAGTGTTGTCCAATGAAAAGATATAATGAAATCTTTGCAGAAATGTGAAGGGTGTACTTACATTTGTGACATACTGTAGTTTGGCTGCTGGCTGGCTGACTTCAACATTCTTTCCATGTAATAAAGTCACATTGTTGAAGATGAGAGGAAACAGACATCAACAGGTACTAGGTCTGTCACAGTTATTGCACAATCACCCGATCACAGTTTTTTGAGTTGACTGCCATCATTTTCCATAACAGTTAAAATTGATGTTCATTTACCTGTATTTAAAAAAAAACAGCTGGATGAAACCAACAGAAATGCCATGTTTTAATCACTGCTGCCACATTGTTTTCCAGTGTTTGTGCCCCACTCATAGTTTAATGGAACCAACTGTTTATCTGGAGGCTTAATTTCTAATATTCTGCCGACTGCATTTCGATGAGTATCTATTGACATTGGTGTCAGGGATTTAGATGCAAAGCCAAACAACACAGCACTGCTGCGGGCACATTTTGGTTTTGAGCCAAATGAAAAAGGAAGAGTTCAATAACTTGCAAGAGGGAACTTGCTGGATTTGTAGCAAAAAGGTGGCAGTCAAAGGTACAAATACAAGTCTTGTGTAGAACAACACAAGAGACTGTGCAATCCAAGGTGTCCAAATAGTGAATAAATATGAGGACATACCACAAACAGAAGCTAAGAGTGATAGAAGTAATGAAGCAATTGCAGCTAAAAACCTTTTTATTTTCATTGTTTATGCTGCTAAGTAAATCCAAATGCTTTGTTTTTTTCCTTCAGGAATAAATATAAGCTAAAGCTAATTCATAAATTCACGATATTTGGATTTTGGCTTCTACAACACTGTGATTGTGAGAACTGTGGAAATATTCTGCTATTCTGAACAACATCCTATTCAATTAGCCTAAAGTTGAAGCTCTTCTCACTCATTTCAAGTGCACATGGACACTAGTGAAAGCAAAAAAAGACCGAGTTCAGAGAACATGCACCCACATTTAGAAGTGGACAAATGAACACACATCACCCTCATAATGTCCTAGTTACAGTAGGGATTTAGTAGAGTGCACACAGTGAAGCCTCAGGTCTTAACAGGACATGAAAGGGCCTGTACCAACAGGACGCCACTGCAGGAGACTGCCCTCACATTTGATGTGATAATCCTGTCATGGAGACACCAAAGCTGGTTAGGTTTAACACATGCTGGTGTTGCACTGATTCATGATGGCCCAAAGCAACCTGGCACTGACAACAAAATATGAATCAGATCAGAATGTACCAGGTTATTCTACTCAAACTTTAAAATTGAACCACAGTAATGGGATATTGATACGCTCCATTCTGACAAGCAAGAGTCTGCAAGCAGGAACGTTTCGAGTGAACTGGAGGCAGGAAGGAAGGATAACAAACATATAAGTAAGTAAATCCAGTTATGATTCATTTTGCAACGGATGCCTATGAAAGTAAATGTAGTGTGTTCCATCTGTATAGCACAATGTACAGTCTACTTAGACAGTGTCAAAAGTTCAGTATCACAAAAGCCTTTTCTGCTACATATACACCAGTAAACAAACAGTTGTTTATAAATAAATGCAAACAAACACACATAAACACACAGAAGCACACACTGTGGTAAGGGTGAATTGTGAAGACAAAACTCTAACCATGAGTCTTTACATGACTGCCCGAGGCAGTGAGTCTGACTTCAGCTAGAATAGTTTCTGCTTTCACCGCATCTGTGCTGCTGCTGCTGATGCTGCCGGAGGATTAGATGCTGCTGAACCTCAAGCGTCTCTCTCAGTATCACTAGTAGCCCAAAGTTCACTGCTGCGCTGCTTTACACAAACTTCTAAATAACTAGTAATATCAACAACATGTCATTGGTATAAGAGACTGGGAACAATGATAGTTTTTTCTCAGCTGGGCATGGTATATCTGTTCATTTCCCATTTTGATTATATTGTCAGTTTTGCGTTTATGAGGTACACCTAAGTAAAGAAGCTGCATTGTAGCACGATGAACTGTCCTGCCATAAATCACGAATGTTATGATGCTCAGTTTTGTTTTGTTAAGTTGAATTTTAGACAGAGAAAATGTAAGGAGGATGAAATTTTCTGTTGTAGTTGAACTTTACTGTGTTATGCAGAGATGTGTATGAGGTGCAATCAAAAAGCTCAAAGTCTATGGCTCTAAAAAATAACTGTAAAATATAAATATTAACAAATATGGGCCCCAGAATCTTATACAACTGTGCCAATAAAATCCCCTTCTAAGTAGTCACCTTGTGCAATTATACACTGCTCCCAGTGCTCCTGCCACACTTGGAATGCTCCCTGAAAGTCCCGCCCTGTAAGTACATCCAGCACCATCTGCAATGTGAGCTGGATCTCCTAAACTTTGTGAAAATGGTGGCTCTCTAGCCTGACTTTCATTTAGGGAAGAAGAAGAGGTAGCAGGGAACCACATCTGGCAAATAGATTGTGTTCGTGTGGCCAAAAAAAACTTGCATTTTGTAGTTTGGCATGCTTTGTTTGCTTTTGTGTGAGCACATTGTCATGACAGAGCAGCAACATGCCATCATGCCACAGTTCAGGCTGTTTGCACTGAATGTTCTTCCTCAGACATCTCAGGATGTTACAGTACTACTTAGTGTTGACAGTCAAATTCCAGAGGCTTCATTCATGGTGCACAATACTGTACAAACAAAACAATAATCCTCTTGGCCGCAATCCTGACATGACACGCCTTCTTGGGTCTTGGAAATTGCAGACTCTTCCACTGCAAAGACTGCTGTTTAGTCTCTGAGTTGTAGCTGTAGGCCCAACTCTCTTCACCAGCAATGATCCTCGATATAGAGGTTGGGGCATCCCAGACCTGATGATGGAAATCCTCGCAGACACCGAAAGAATTACAAGCGGTTGCAAAATTGTGCTTAACACTTGCCCCAATGTTGATCACACAATGCCAAAAGAACATCCTCAGTCATGAAAGTTCTGCTGCACTGGTTCTGGCACCAGGAACAGACTCTGAACTTTTTGATTGCACCTTGTACTAGTATAGCCTACTCTCATTGATATCCCGTAAAAGGAGTGGATAAAATCAATCACAGAAACAACTCTCAATATAATCAGGCTTGTTTGGAGACATCCATCAGATGGTCGATCTGATTGGAATCTGGGGAGTTTGGAGACTATGCCAATGCTCTGGGGTCTTTGTTGTGTTCCTTGAACCATTCCTGAGCAATTTTTGCAGTGTGGTTGTGGACATTTTCCTGCTGGGGGAGGTCGCTGCCATTGTCATTCTCTCATATTGCCTCTCTGCATATTACTCCAGATGTCTTCACGGGCAGCATGGAAAGGAGGTCTGATGACAAAACCATGTAACTCTTTAACATATATATGACAAAATGTTAAGGTGAAAATAAAAAAAATCTTAAAATCTCACCAATAACTGATTCTTCTACAATTATGTACTGGTTGATAGTTTTATGTTGAAGATACATATTGGACATCTGACTAGGGGATCCAGGTGATCTAACCTTTGCATTTTATAATATTGCTGGCTAACTCAGTCAGGGTGGTTTGAGATAAAACCTACCTACTCATAAAAAAGCGCATACCACATCTATACTATAAACTGACCAATGCCAAACAGGATGCTGTGACAATACAAAACCTGCAGAGAAAAAAACAAAAACAAAATTGCAGTTTAGCGATTTCAGTCCATTCCCTCCTTTCCTTTGTGTGTGCTGCCTAAATTACAGATTTTACTCAAACGAAACTTTATTCCAGCCTGGCTCCTCCAGGGTTTGCTGACTCTTGAAAGTGGAGTCAAGCGGTTGTTGAGCATTCAGAGCATTTAGGGCAAACTCCTGCGATGAATGTCAATGTGGGTACAGTAATTTTAATTAGGACTTTCACAGGTCAGATCCACCTGCTTTGTTTCCAAAATTACAGCCATACAGTAGACTGAGTTAGCAGTAATCTAACCTTACTAAACATGGGGAAAGTCTTTTTTATGATTGTTGTTCTGTTAAACTTTGTGTCATATCACAAGCACTTATCACTATGATCAGTACTGTAAGTAAGTGCACATACTTTGTGTTTACCATTGCCTGGTTGCCACCGTGAAGAGCTATATATAGTTGGAGGAGAACTATTCACTGAAGCAAGAATTGAACACTGGGATTGACCCTTGCTTACATCTCTGGTAACGACAGTAATTCTCATACATAAACCATTAAAAAGTGTTATCTTAATTGCGTTCACAAAAAACACCGTGATTCACTATGACTCATAAGAAAGCATCAGTCTCAACCGAAGCACACACCTCCAGCTTATTACGCCTTTCGAATGACTCATACGACACATCATTTTATGGCAAATGCATTACGACCAACGAGAAAATACAACTTTTTTTTTCAAAAAACAAGTACAAATATTAACACCAGACAGTAAAAGAGTGAATTTAAAGCAACATTTACTAAAAGGTGAGTTTATCCTATTAATAAAACAGGATAGCGCGTGTAGCGTACAAAGGAGCAGAACATTCCAAGCTATCAAGCAGAACATTGGGAGTCAACGCACAGATAATCCAGAAACTGTTTCTCAGAGCCATAATTTGGGTAATAAACCATTTCAGGTGACAGCTAACCCAAATCACCCCCTTTTTGGAGACGACAGGATGCCCCCTCCTGCACCAGAATCTGATAAGGGTCATAAAAGTGTCAATTTGTGAGGAAAACCATACACCTCCGGAGAAGAGACGAGATGGCATTCCTCCTGACACAAGGAACGCTTTGATGATTCGAACTAAACACTTCTAAATAATAAAATCAAAGAATTCAACATCTCTGGAGTGATGATCCCAACATCTGGACTCTGTGATACCAGGTTGATCAGGACCAGCATGGAAGGAGAACACATTGAATCTGAAGTGTTTATTGCAATGCAAACACAAGGAACCGACACCCCCCTCCTCTCTGTCACGGACACCACCATAAAAGACACACAGTGAGAGAGAGAGAGATCTTTGATTCCCAGCATGTATACTTATAAGTCGAAATTTTTCTTATAATTGAATGTATATGCTTGTATCCGTAGTCACATTAATAGTTTACTTTCATGTAGCCTAGAAGTCTACTATTTGTAAGCTTATTCTCGTGTTATATCTTTTATTATTATTATCTCAGGAACCATGTGAGATAAACGTATCATGTTTGGTGTCGTTTTAATCACACATTTAGTGAGATTTCAGACCTGTGATCATCATAAACATTTAACAATCAAATTTGCATGTTTAAGAAATAATCTTAAAGTATGCTCTAAAGGTATTTGGCCTCTGATCTCTCTCTTGGACAGTGAAGCTCACCTCCCCCTGGGATGGACACAGCCACGATTGGTCAGATGCTGATTTGAATTTGACTCCAAAACTTTCTATATAAAAGGAAAGTCACTGGAATGCAACTTGGGCTTTTACTTTTTAAACGTGCTAGGGGCTTTTACTATTTTTAAAGAACTTTAAGGGTTTCTTTTTCTTTCATTCAAGGGTTTACTTCTTTTAAGGATTTTTATCAGGCTAAGTTTTTTGGGTTTGTGTTTTTGTTTCTTAAAGGCTTGAAGTTAAACCTCTTCAGTTAACTTTAATAATGCAACAGCATGGACATTTTCTTTTAACTATGAGCTTCGACTCTTAGTGTTTGTACTTTGGTACATTTTTACAACATGACTACACCAAAGTGCCTCCTTATCTCTGCGCTTCTGATCCGACGCATCCAGCAGACCATCACAGCTGGACGTCCTGCGGCCGTCTTCGCTCTCCATCAAAGGGCTACGCAAGTATCATTTTCCTTCTGCTAAACGGGTGAATTTATAAATTACGATTGGCTTCCAATTCTAAAGTGATTCTAAATTCATCACCTTTCTATCAGCTGCTTCCAGTGACGATCACAGTTAAATAGCTTATCCGCATTCATTCATTCACTGTCTGTTATGTCATTGTTGTTTATTGTTTGTTTGTAGTTTAGTTAATAAATGTTTGTGTATAATTACCATCGGTTCTACCGTGTATTTCTTTGTTTGGGAACTGGAGGTCAATGAAATCAGAATTTACGATTTTCAGCTAAGAGACTGATCAACTTCATTCAATTAAAGTCTCTTCGAGACTTAATCTAGAATGATCATTTTCTCAGTAATCTGAGATGGTGCCCCTTCATTAACGAGTGCAAATTTTAATTGTAAAGTGTAGTTACGCTACATTATATTGGTGCATACGTACGCTACACGCGGCACAACTCTGCCTTCACTCCACAATCTATAGGCTCTAATAGATAAATCTGGTGCCGCTTGATCTGAGTCTACACAGTCATATCAGCTTTGCAAGATGATCTCAAGGTCTGTTCGGGCTCATGCTCATTTAAAAGCCCGGAACGTGGTTTAAATACTATCAATAGAAGTAAAATCAATACAGATTTTCAGAGGAAGCCAGTGTCAGGAGGCTAAAATGGAGATAATGTGTTTCCTCATTCTGGATGCAGGGAGAAGTCTGGCTTCAGCTTTTTCCAACTATAACTGCAACCTAGAAATACTCTTAAAATATCAACCCAGTGGCAATAATCACATAAGGCTTATATGAAGTCATGCACGATGGTTTCCTGGATGTTTGAAGGTAAAAAACAGTATCTTTAAATCCCCTCAAAGCACATTTTCTCAAACAGCTTGTTACTATGGTATAGTAGAATACCTCGACACACAAATGACAGATTTCTGTAAATATTCAAGGGCTCATGTTTTAAAAGTGGACAAGGCTCAGCTGTAAAAATCATTGACTTCTGTGCACCAATCAGAATTTAGAAATTTGGAAGAAAACGTTATAGCAGTTGTGATTTGCTGGCTTATCCTACCAAGCTACTGTATATTAAATTTGCTCAAACCACACCCACATTTATACATATTATCATGATTACTTATTTAGTCTGTATGAACACCTTAATTTAAGTCTTCAGAGTTACATGAAAAGAATCGTTTACAAGAGACTTCAAACTTATTGGTTTAGATTATGGTAAAAATTTTACATAACTGGAAATACCACACATATATTTAATAAGGCTAATTATTACTACATTTAATGAAAAACACAAGACACTACAAACTGAATGTAGCAGTCAGGCTATTGTTCAGTTATTTTCTGATTGATAATGATAACAGCAGTTGGATGGACATGATATTTTCATACACTGGCTCCTCTGTCACAGACTGGCAATGGTAGTAGAACTACTTGATCCAAACTCATGAACTCCAACCTGGCTGTCACTAGTTAATGTCCAAAGCAACACATAAATGTGAAAGCATGTTGGCTTAGCCTAGGTTAAAATTTATCTTAAGGAGTATACACTACCATTTTATTTTAACAAGGACTATTACACGTGTTGCACTTTAACATTATGAGACAAGGATCTTTGTATATGAGAAGAAATCTGTTTTTATCAAACAGGTTAAATTGTTTTTATCTGCAGAATCACTGATAATCAGAACTGAAGGTTTGAGATGCTTTGGTCCTAACCACAGCGCTCTGAGGAATAATTTTCTAACGGCTCATGCTATGACAAGCAAAGAGGGTCAAGGTAATAGTTTCACGGTAAGATATCTAAGAGCTCAGGAGCCTGCAACTCTGTGGCCATTACATCGAGAATATTAAGTATGTTTTTCAGCTGGCTATTCAGAGGTGAGAGCGAAGGAGTCCAGTCCTGCTGCTGAAGTGCTGTGGCAGGACCCAGAGAGTCCAGAAGCCTCAGTACTCGCCTTTTTTCATTTCACATAGAAAGAGCAGTTACCACAAACACAAGGAGTTTGTAGGAACCTAAGACATGAGGTCTCTTTCAGCTGCCATCTCAACTTTGAATGCAGCATCTATTCAAAGTACTGAGAGATGAAATAACATACCACTATCTGTCATATGCAGACCTAAGGATTAAGATATAGTTTATATAACTGTGTTCATTAAATTTACAAATATGTCAGTGGCCTGTTAAAGCACAGTAGGTAGTGGTTATTTGAACCGCTACTGCTACAGATAAAATGATCAGTGCAATGTTTTTTCAGATCATGTCTAGAGCTAATTACATATATATTTGTAGAGGTACTGTCATCACAATTACATTTCCCACACATCTGTTAAATCCAGCAACAGGCAGAGGTACAGTTAGCATGTAATTTCATAACTTATCCCCATGACAACAGCATTATTCACGATTTTCACAGCCCCTTGCATGTTTGTGCGCACTTGCTATCTCTGCAACTACATATGCATCATAGTCATAAATAGAAATGCTCAAATTACTCTGTGTTTACTACGGCATCTGTCAATAGGATCTTGAAATCGGAAATCTTCAGATATACAGCTTCAACAGGAGAATGAAAAGGAAAACAAGGAATCTAAAAGCTGGAATCATTGTAGGTGACTGTTTTTACAGACTGCAAATACAAAAAGATTAAAATTTAAAAGTAGAACAGAGTCCAAGACAGAATTCCGGCCTGTCTGAACACCCACTTTCAAATCAGATATAGTAGAGGTAGAGTACTCTTTAAAACAGTGTGGCTAAAATGCTCCTGCTGAGACACTTCCTGTTCCTATATTTGGTTAAAAACGCTCACACAAGCAATACAGTGTATATAAATACAGTGAAACACCCAAAATAAGGTAAATACTATAAAACTGTAGACAAACTTTTTTGTAATGATGTCGAAGAAGTAATTTATCATTGCTTACATAAAAAACCAATGGAAGTTTATATCATGTCACAACATACCTTGATTCCAAAAATCTCCTGGACTGATTATTTCAAGATCATTGTAATGTCTATCCATTAAGGCATATACAAATCTTACAAAAAGTTAATTACTTCTTCACAGAAAATGCTGGCTGTTTTGTCTTTGTCCTAGGAGAATTCTCTGATTCCCTGTTTCATAATGGATAGAGCCTAATTCATGTTAGTACAAGGAAGAAAAAATGGATCTCAATAATACAAATACTAAAACCGTTTTAGTGCAGCACATTCATGCTAAACAAACCGTGACCTGACTAATGTAAGCACAGATGGAAGTTTCATACACAGCTGGTTTTGTGTCCTATCCCAAGGGTAAACATACCATTTGGGGAAAAAGGCTTTATAAACAGATGCTCCTCAGGACGGTAAAGTTAGCAAAGCAACTTCATGGAATCAATGAGCTTAAATCCCCTTGCATATTAGTGTTAATGTGGCTTTTTAAAAAACATTAAAAATGCAACATGTTGATGTGTTGGGCCATAAACTGACCTACAAAAAGCCCCTTCATCAATACACCTTCAATATTACCAAGTCAAGCTGAAAATGAATGAATGATTTTCAGTGGGGATGGCATTCTTACTCTGCTGTACAGCCTCATCCCTCCAGAGTGACACTGGATGAAACTTGAACCTCAGTGCACAAAAGTGAGACAGAATAGACCAGAACACTGCACTACATTTTCAGCAAAGCAAGCTTTGCTCATTTTCATACAAGCTTTATGGACCAAGGCAGAAACATCCCATAAATGGAGCAGATACTGTAACACTGCTGGAAAGAATGGCTGTATTGACCGATCTTCACACAAAATTAGTTATGTAACCTTGATAAATATGCAAAGATAAACTGCAGGATCACTTAAAGGCCTGTAGTTTCTAGGTCACATGGACACCACCAGGAGCTAGCTAATAGTATAGTGGATTGAAGCAGTCCCTCTACACTGGGGGATTTATATTGTATAAAGCATAGCTAAGAGGGTTTTTTTAAAAAGTAGGAAAATCTCCAAAGGGAAGCGACATGAATGGTCATTTCTTTGTTGTGCTCACAGCAATTGGGTTAGCTTACGTCAAACACAATGGCCCCACATTTTGTGAGCCTGTGCTTTGAATAATGCTCTAAATAGGATTTCCTTGGACACACTGTGTTTTATATCCTACCTACCTATGTAGATGAGTTTAGCTCACAAGGCTCTGCAGTGTTAAATCAAGGTAAACACACTCTACCTTTAGGCAGATGTGATAACCACTGTCAAGGGAAACAGCAGTGGGCTAAACAGACTAATGATAAGCAGGGAGGCTGGAACCCAAGCAAATTCCAATACATGCTGTGATTTTTTGGCAACATATACTGACAAGCTGCTCAGTTGGTAAAGAAGCCAGGTTTCGTGGACTGGTTTGGGCCCAAAATTTAGCTTGAGATGGGAAATGACTCTCATCAACCCTTAAAATCACATCTGCTAGGAGCAAATAAAGATTGATGTGAGTCAGGAAGGGTTGAGCTTTCAGAAATTATTGTGTGGATCCAGTGAATGAATGATCCATGATAGAAGATATCTCCTTGTTTACCTCGTGGATGTACCTTTTTTCTTAAGGGCACTGGCTATGAATAATGGCAACACGGACGGTTAGATTACAAGGAAGCTTTCACTCATTTTTACATGGCAGAGTCTCGTGATTGGTTAATTAATCAGGCTGTCTCCTGACAAGCATGCTGAAAATGGTAGAGTATCGTTTGTGTATAGCACTGCAATGCATAGTGGGCACCGTTGCTATTTACATGAAACAGAATGTTAGCAATTTTCTGTATATACTTTTGTATAAGATACAAGGGAAAAATGTAGGATGAAATGCATTGATGTTTATGATACCTTTCTTCGAATGCTCAAAAGAAACTCTATGGCATGATGACATGTTTCCAGCATAACCCTCTTACTACAACATTTACATATAAACACAAAACACTGCTGTCTCTGAGCTTCTAAGTGCAAACTGGAGGAACCTGCTAACAATCCACGAATGAACTGTATTTTTCCATTGTGTCTGTGTAATGACAATTACAACAATGTGGCATAGTTAAGTGCCCATTTCACCACTTCGGGTTTAGTTGTCTCAGCCAGGTGTTTGAAATCTGAAACAAAGTCCACATGCTTGATATGTCTAGATGTGAAAGGCTGTCACTGATGCTCATTATGCCTGTTGGGCGAGTCAGGAAATCTGACAGAAAGTCTTTGCACCATCTCGGTCAAAATATTTCGAACACTGTTGATTTTGTCAGTATAAAATCATGAAACGCTCTTGCACCGTAGTGTAAGAATTTTAAAGAACTCCCAGATGAGGGAGTAGCAAAAGACTATAAGAGCTTGCAAAGAAACCAGGCAGAGGTGCTGGAGACAACCAAACAACAAAAACATCACCAGGGTTTTGCAATTTACCAGCATATCTCCCTGCAGCATGCACCATACTGTGCATATTTCCCAAGCAGCTGTCCACCACAATAGATGTCTAGCCCTATTTTTTCTTTCTTCTTTAGCAGGAACAGGCACACTGGCACGGAGTAGTGCAAGTTGGTTATTCCTTTCAAGCTACATTTTTGTTCAACTGTGTGTTTTTGTGAGAGACTTGAGCAATCCCCCCCACCCCCCAAAAAACAACACACACACACACCCATAAAAATATTTTTCTGCTGTGATGCACCATTTAGTGTGTGCATTGCTAACATACTGGACAGAAGAGTACATAAGAAGGAGTAGATTAAGAAGCTAAGGAGGGAATAAATAAAAGTCTGACTACACAGAATAGAAATGCACAAACTATCCCAAACTAACTGTGAGGATTTAAAGCAGGTGGGTGAAGGCATGAATATAATGTTACATGAAGTTATGAGGCTTCCTTTGAACACTAAGGAGTCAGAAGGTGGCTATGCTGATCTGTTGTGTCTGTCCACATATATTAATCCTAATTCATTTTCTGAGGCAGGTTTCTGTTGAGCAAGCACGGCTGGTTACACATCAGTCACTGTCAGATTTCTATCTCCTCTGACAGACAGAATTACCTCTGGACAGACGGATTCATTGCCCTTCTGAGACAACTCAGTTTACATAATCCCATTATTTTAAACTCATAATTATTAGGTATCAAATCAAGTTGTAAAATAGCCCAGTGAAACGCTAGAATGGGTTTAGGTTCTCCAGCTCAATTTATAAACGAGTTTACTCTGAGCAGTCATTTCTTTATTAGAGCAGTGCATAAACAAAGCCTTACAGTAACAGCAGGTTCCTCCTTCCTATGGCTGCCAAAACAAGATTTTAAAACCATCTGAGACACAGAAAACTTCTGCCCAATTCGTGACAGGGTGGTTGTGATGTTTTTCTCCTCATACACACAATTCCATAACAATAGAGTTGAATTGGGGCACATCATCAATCTTGGGTGTCTCAGCTCAAATCCTACAAGTTCATGTCCCTGTATCTGAAACAGTTGTGAACAACCTGTTCCATATGGTCAAAGTACTCCCACAGCAGATACTGTGCAGACAAGAACACTATAAAGCAAAAAGGAGGAAAAAGGCAACATATAAAAAAGGGGAATTAATTCATTTAGTAGATGCTGCTGTCTTACATACATAATGCATAATGCAGGTAGCGTAAGTACAAAGTTCTAAAGTACAGTTGTACTCAGCCATAACCATTGTATTAAAAAAGTCCTCGAGTTCTGACACCATGAAGTATAAAATTCTTTCTTTCCCAGAACTTCGTCAGCGCAATTCAAAATAGAGTTTAGAAAGCCTAACAGCACCCATGCCCTGTGGTTGGTACTGCTGCTAAAGCATTAGCTCAGCATGCCCAGTATACTGAATTAGCATGCCAGTGCGATTAATTGGCCTTAACTCTTGTTCTTTTTTTGCCTGCTGATCTGCATGGACTATTAAAGAGAAAAACTACACAGAACAGATCTGCATTACATGCCAGAACTTCATTAGGGCTGTAACTGGATCCATTTTATGGCATGACTCATGGATTTAGCCAATTTGGCTGTGTTACCATTGGTCATAATTGGCAGTTGCATCTGCAATTGCACTGGGTGGAGTGATTTCTCTATGACTGATTACTCTGGCGGGGAAAACTTTCATGTGGGGATAGTGATGTCGACTGATATTCAGGGACTGAAGGATGTTCAGCTCTGGGTTTCTTTTCATGCATTCAAATGCACAGTGTGTTTCACTAAATCTCCATAAAACCCATTAGTCCTCTCAGTATAGTGTGGCTACAATAACAAAGGTGCACTAAAACATACATAGGTGGTGCCTATCAACACCGGATTACTGTGATTGATTGAAGAAATAAAACACTGATCTTCTATTTAACACTTTTTCCTTCCTGAGAAAAATGGTCTTTGCCAGATCGTTTCCTGGCCCTGGCACTCTGCTAAAACAATGTGAAATGGAGTGTGGAGAAAGGCCTGGCCACTGCTAATGACTGATTTACTTTCTTTCCAACTGCATCCGCATTTCAACAGTGCTCAACAACAAACAACTCATTAGGGAGGCTCAAAATATTTAGAAATTGGTCAGATAAATCAATAATGGAATCCCTCAGGTCATTTATCACTTTTTTTCCATGAGCATTTGTGTAATGGAGAAACGGATAGCAATGTCCTGTCAGCAATGTTAGCATAAGTAGACAGAGAACAGTCATTTCTGTCAGAATTGTGCCATCAGACATCTGCTTATGATTGGCAAAATAAATTAGGCATATAAATACTGCTGTACATCAGAGTTTTAAGCTCCTGCACAACCTCCTCAAACTACAAATGGGAACATGGAACACATGGTGGAGGACATGCTCCAGTACTACTGTGTATGCTACATATAAAATGTATCCCAACTGTGAATGAAGACCAGTTAGCATAGAAAAGAGTTTTTAGTAAATTCCTATAAATATAACATTTTACATTTGTAAAATTGTATTATACAACATGTATTTTGTACGTAAGAAATTACTTGATTATACTCTTCAAATTAATGGTGGTGCTTTGAAGAGGAAGGTTAAGAGTCTACAACCAGCAGCCATGTGAGGTTGTGTTCAGGCATAATGGTCCTTGGAACTAAATACTAATGTCAGCGATGCTTAAATAGATAGTTACTGGTAGGGATGTCCCGATCAAGTTATTTAGGCCTGATTTGATCCAAGTCATTAGACAATACACACTTAAAGTACATTAAAGTTAATAAAATCAATCCAGTGTATATGCTTGACATGGGGTTAGCTCTGCAATATTATTGAAAAAAAAATATTGAGGAAAAGAATACATTCCTGCATCTGCTCTACAAGCTCCAAAAGACAAAGAAAAAAATCCTGTATTCTCTACATGCACATCTGAACAAGTATTATACATTAGCTGTAGTAACCTATGTCACCAGTTGAAACATCTTAGTGTTTAACGGTGTAGTGAGCTGAGAAGGTGGCTCCTCTGCCTATGGACAATTCCATGTTGGCAAGCAGGGAGTATTGTACAGAGGGCCACCATGACAGAGACATCTATGACAATTAATGTTCTCTGGCCAGAGGTGATAGTAGATAATATATCCCAATGCGACATGCACCGATCAGCCACAACATTATGACCACTGACAGGTGAAGTGAATAACTTTGATCATATTGGTACTATGTGCTGTTCTGCTGGAAAACCTTGGATTTTGGCATCTGTGTTGATGAGACTTAGACACCCAAATAAACATTGTCCCAGAACAAGCGCACTCCCTCATGCAAATGGAAATCCCAAATGTCACTGGCCTACCCCAATACACCCACCACATGGCAAAACATCAAACAATCAGGAACATGTTGAGGAACATGGCAATAGTCCATGTTGATTTGACCTCCAAACTTCCTAGACCACATTCTGATAAAGGATCAACAGGATGCAGTGGAACAAGTTTGATGGACAGAGGCCCCACTGCACAAGCCAGAGTACCCAAAGGCTCCACTGCCAACATCCTGGTGCCAGACCCCATAGGACACCCTGAGAGGTCCTCTTGTCCATGCCCAATGGTTCAGGCATTTTTGAGCTCATAAGGGGGACCAACACAATATTAGGCAGGTGGTCATAATGTTATGCCTGATAAGTGTATGTTCTCCTATTCTGTGTGTGAGAGCTTAGAATCAGGCCAAGAGAAGAGCAAATATTGATAAATTGAAAAATGCTATAGACAGCCTTAACCCCCATCTTTGCGATTGACTTGGGACATTCATTGTTATTAGATATAAAGCTTACCATGTTCACAATTTTTGTTTTACTTTGTTTGCATGTTAACATGTACTAATTACAGCTAAACACAACATCCACCTACAGCTTAAACCTCAAATATCAACCTTATGGTTGGTGCTAGAGGAAAATCCAGGGATTATCAAAGTCAGTTGACTTCTGGTGATCATGAATGTCTATACAAAATTGTACCAGTATAATAATGGTTGAGAAGTTTCAGTCTGGACCAAAGTGGGAGATCAACTCACTGACAACACTAGCTTGGATTTAAATCTAACAAAAGCCTGAGCAGACCCACAATATGGAGCCACAGTCAGTTCCTGCAGTAATTTAAAAACAAAATCAGATGTAGCATAGCTTTGTAACTGACATTAAAAATGCCATGTTTTAATTAAACATCACAGCCTCTGTGGGTTGCCATAACATCACAGCCTCTGTGGGTTGCCATCAGTTTCTTGTTTTTTCAGTATACCAGTCAGTACACCAGAAAACAACATACTATAGGCACACAAACTGTCAAACTTTGGAAGAGGGGTGCCACCTATAATCAGTGCTACAAAGAGGGACAGTTGAACAGATTTCTGACTCCAGAGGAAGCTTTAAATTTGAAAAAAGTGAGGCCTGTACTATAAAGGAGGTAATTTGAGGTTTAACCCCCTGCTTTCAGGACTACGGTGGTGGTTAATTCCTTACTGCTGTACACTGCCATGGTAACCTATACTGCATACTTAACCTGCTCCGAAGTGGGTTATGTTTAAGAAACAGATTAACGCTTATATAAGCACTGCCTACTGCACATCAGTTCTCTTGGAAAATGTCATCAGCACTCCTAGAAGATCTTTCATGAACTTTTATGTGAATGTGTTCATAGCTATATTGAGGAACCCTGTGTTGACTTAATAAGTTGATAATCACCCTCTTATGACGACTAAAGCCACATAATAAAAAGATATCAGCAATACAGAAGGCAGAAGGCCATAGTGTGTGTGTAAATATTATATTAGTTATCACCATCTGTATACAGTACAGTTTATATATATATGTATGTATATATATATATATATATATATACTGTATATATATTTAGACACACACACACACATATCTGACATCAAGAGTTAAGCATACACTAGTCTCATTTCAATTAAGATTCACAGACAAAACAGAATACAACAAGGCATGTGGTCAAAAACCACTTAGAAACCACTTAATGCATCTGTATAGGCAGTTCTGTCCACATGAAGTTATGACATCACTCTAAAAGTCAGCTATATTACCTTTTTATAATATGCCCATCAGGCTGGGCCTCTTACAGTTTATATATTGTTTAGCAGTGAGCTGGATGTGAAAGTAGATTACACAATATGTACCACTTGTATCCATTTCAAGAGTAATGATGACTAAGCGCTTTACTGTCATTCACAAACCTCATTTTTTTAGTTCCTAGACCTTTTGCTCTGTGTTTGTGTGCCTGAAGCCACTTGCTTTTAAATCCAACTAGCACAGAAAAATACACACAACCCACATATACACAGTCCTGCCACTAAACTGCACCTTTTGACCGTCCCATCACTCACACAAGTCAGCGCTGAAGTCAGTTCAAGTCACTGATTACATAATATGTCACTGATTATGCTACTACTTTATCTGATCAGACCTTAATAAGACTTTAATCAGATACTGAGTGTAAGAGTAAAGATCTTCTGTATATATCTTGTCTTCTGTGTTTGAGGTTTAAGGACATGCAGAAGAAGTAAATAAATATTACTTATCACCATCTGCAAACAGTACAGTTATAGCAGGAGCATTCTATCAAGCATACACATATGTATTTAATTTCAAAATCTGTGTGTTTGTAACACATACATGTTGACCTTGAACAGATGTTGAGTAACAGGGATGTTGTGACTTAACTTTCTGAACCTGAAGCAGTTTCTGGGCATTTTTTTTTTTGCTTGCTTCCATCACATTTTTACCCAATGTGGACTCATTTTTCACTGCAAAATACTTTATTTATTTTACAAAAATTAAAAAACAAAGTGAAATCACTGGGAAAAGATGGTGACTCTACATACTATAGATACTTTACCACTTACATTTGTATTTGTTGCCTACCTGCTGTGTGTAAACACAGCCCGCAGTTCAGCCCAGTTCAGCTGAAAATTAACTGAATTTCTGTTCGGAGTTGGCTATAGTGTCACAGTTGCACAGAGGAGTGCAGAATTTTTAGTTTTTACAGAATGTATTTATTGTAAAAGGTTAATTTTGGGGAATTTTGTAGAATAAAGTGATTTTGATAAAGTATCACGAGTTTGTGCTTAGTTTCGGTAAAGTTTTTTTGGTGGAACAACACATAGTTTATAGGCCACTGGAAAGCTGAAAATTCAAAATTTCCTTTTGTTTTTCCATTTACTGACTCTGATTAATGGTGTAATAAGATAATAAACTTTTCAAACACATCAACAGGTTTTGGGATTATCACTGTTTTTTTAAACAATTTATGCTGCTGTCATGCAAAAAATGATGTAACCAACTGATTCTTTGCTGGGTCATTACAGGCGTAACATGCTAAAATAAACCTATCACACCTACAGTAGAGGAAAACCTGAGCTGCATGCCTTTAAATGGTAGGAAAAACTGAAGGAAATGTGAGGAGAGAGCACAAAATTCTAGCAGGGAGAATGATGGCAGGGATTCAACATCTCAACTCTTGCTGTTGGGTGAGCCCTAACCGCTGAATCACTATGCTGCCAATCTGAACTCTTTTAGACAAAATAAGAAATAAATAAACAAACAAACAAAAAAACACAATTCTGAAAACCTGCTTTAGCAGCTTGTAGTTCAGTTGCAGAAAAGTTACAAAGAAACCCAAATAATTCAAGCAAACTGAACAAACAGATATGTCACACACAGGCATTCAATATCAATTTTGAATAATGTAAAGAAGAGAAGTGCAATGTGAAAGTTGATTAAAACACCACAAGACAGATGACTTAGTGGAAGTAGGAGGAGGGATGGAAGGCTTACGCTGTGTTGCATTGTCCTCCACACAACCCTCTGGGAGCAGCAGAGAAATGAAGAAGACAGAACTTTAATTGGACATCAGAGGAAAAGAGAGACAGAGAGACAGAATAGGAGCAAAAGAATGTCTATTAGTTGGTGAAGCAAAAAGTTAAATGATAAATGGTCCCGCTGTAATATTCTATTCGCCAGCCTATGAGATTTAGTGCCTCAATTCAGCAGCCTATGAGATTTAGTACCTCACACCATTTTATTCACAATGACTTATCCACTGCGAAGTCAGTTTAAGATCTGCTCAAATCTGATCAATGCATGAATCAAGACGTGCATACAAACAGCAGGATAATGTGGCAAATCAGCCTGAAGTGGTCTAATAACAGTAGTTATTACTTTCAGTGCAATCAGCTGAGCTTAGCAAAATACACAAACTCATTTAATACTTGACTGTCTAAAACTAAACAGTCAATATTCTGCTTAACTTGCCTGATAAGGAAATGCAGGTACACAGTAAAATGAGTGAAATATGAGAGAGTGAGACGTTCTATCCTGAGCAACCCAGTTCACTTTTCTTAGAATCTTTCTAATCTTTTACAAGTAGTAAGCCTGAGTGCATGTACACATAAAATATTAAAGATTGTGAAACTGGTGGATTTTTTCCAAATGTGCTTTTGCCTTTCAGTGTTTTTTCTCCTTTCACACTCTTTTTGATGTGTATGTTATGCAGCAAAGAGGAGGATCTGATTAGATTTTTTTTTTCAAACAAGGCCTGTATGCAAAGATATGCTGAATTCATGAATAACATTTTTAGGGCTCATGATTAACGCAGGCACTGTAATATATTTAATACGTTATTTCATACAACTACAGCTAGAATTTTAGAAGTATAGACCTCTTACGAGGACAATGTCAGTGCACTCTGCAGCCTTTAATCATGTCTGTGCTCCAGCATATTTTCCATTTTAGTCTGAAGTATTTATTCAGGAGAAGGGTGAAGAGAAGAGAACAGCTGTACCTTTTATGTAAAAGAACAGAAATATATTTAATAAATGGATTTGCTATTTGGCCAGAGGATTACGTAAAGGAGCATTCTTTAAATGTATCAGCCAAAGTACAGATTTACACCACAAGATTATATAGTTTAATAACATCCACTCCATGTCCTCACATAAGCAGTTGTTAGTCCTCTCAAATGTATTTCAGTAGAATCCATTCAAAGCATTAATTGTTGTACAACACAAGTCATTCAGTAAAGAGAACATTTTATAACGGTTTGTCAAACATAGCCTTGGGTTATATGCTACATAGAGAATATTCCAGTCTTTCGCTTAAACATTTCAAATGTGCAGCACAAATTCAGCTTTTAATAGGCACAATACAATATCATATATACAATATGATATTCTGAAGGCTCTTGAGAGCACATCGAGACATCACAGCAGAATGTAGTCGGTGGCAAAAAGGGGAACAGATGAACATTCGTGGGCTGTGAGTCCTGCTTTAACATTGTGTCAACTTGAGGACTTCTGTGTTGCTCCATACTGAGGTTTGACACCGACAGCCTCCTACACAATGTGTCTCAGTAGCATGGGGCGGTGCAATAGACCTTTTTATAGCCTCAATTAATGTCTTCCGATATTTCCTTATCTTAAAGTTTGGTGGGAGGCTATTGAATATGTTGTAGAATCAACATTACACAGATTATTGGATAAGGCATGGGCCATTTTTGTCATTATGTACATTGAGTAATCCATTATAAAGATTTTTGCTGTTATCCTGCAGTCATGGACATTCTCAGGAATAAATATTGAGTAGTGTGTCCACGTAGGCATCTGCTTTTGTGAGGTCTATGAAAGCCACTGGCAGTGAGTGTTAGAAACAGAAATATATTTTAACTCGGGAGAACAGCAGTGGTGGAAGTCACACAACTCCTGGCGGCTATATGGACTACACGAACATGCCTCTATTTTTTCTGGCCTTTGGACTTGAGCCCCGGTAAGTCGACCTTAAGCTCAGCATGCCTCCACCAAGTCTGCCTCCGCCAGTAATATTTCAAAAACCCACTTCTATACAGTTCTGAAAATCAGTTGAGCTGTTAAATGTGTCAGACAGGAAGAGTGCTGGGCATCTTTTGCAGGTAGAATTTGGGCATTTTTAATAGAACTCATCATATATTGAGACTTCGGCCTTAACTAGGCTTTAAGGTAGAGATTTTGTTGTATTAATACAAATGATCTGGCCATTTAGTCATCTCTATTGAACAACCCTGCTTTATTTTTTATATCATATAGTTCATTCTAATCATTATTTCACAATTTATTTTTATTTATGTATTCATCAATGAAACTATAAAGTGTTGGGGCTCTTGTCTCATCTTTATACCTACCAGTCTATCCAGGCTTGTTCCAGCTGCTGTGGTTGGTCTCTCTTCAGGAGTGTAGGGCCTGAAGCGAGCGCTGAACACATCTGAGATGCCCCGTGCAGACCTGCCTATTCCTGATGGTTTTGGTTGGCCACACCCTTGAAAAACCTAAAGCAGAACAGAGGGAGGCACAGTTACTATAGAGAGAGGCTAAGGTGTGATTGATAAGAGGATACAGGCTGGTCTAAGAAGTAAAAAGCCCTTGGTTTTACAACATTAACACAATATTTCCTCATAATTCTGAGGTGTAAACTTTGTTTCCCTCACTGCAGTGCTGAATAGTTGGGTTGTCAGCAGTCAGAGGCTGTCTGAACTCTGCACTGAGCCAGGACGAAGTCTATTTCTTTACAGAATACACATCCATTTTTGATCCCAGGAAAGTTGCACTGTAGTTTGCCTACACCACTGACATTTTGCCCTTGAAAAGCCTCGATTTGCTCACAGCACCATTTCTGGTTTGTGATTTGAGACAGAAAACTATATAGAGCCAGCCTGGAACCAATGCTGTCTATCAGTACCCGAGTCTCCTTTTACAGGATCTGTCATATTGGTGGGAAAAAAGGAATTAACCCCTGATATACTGTTACTTGGTTCCAATTCAAAGCCACTGTTAGAGAATAGCATTGTTATTTTAAAGCTAACTGAAATTTTACTGGCATTTCTCTGTCAAAACTATTATTTTGCAGCAAGCTTGTAGTTAATATATGAAACTTACAGACTCATGTTGCTCTCAATTTTTAAAGTGACAGTTTTGACTGAGGAAATTACAAAATTTCAGAGAGCACTGTACTGAATCGCAAGACAAACTTCTCTATTAATACCTAAACCTCACATTAATACAGTTCATAAAGGCTCATTGTGACAGCTGATTGTTTTCAGATGGCTTGGTCTCTACAGGTTTTTTTTAGGCCCCATACAACTCACCACAAAACACCACAGCTCATTAGCATTCCTTCCCGGCCTCTGTTCTGGCCCCTGGCTCAGGATGTGATGGAGCACTCTAATGTGCTGCTTGGCTGTCATGACAAGAGGATGCCTTTCCTCTAATATTTATCAATTCTTCACCGTGATTACAGTTTCAATATCTCGCACATCGCACAAGCAAAGTGATTTCCAACAGGTCGGTGCAGCAGTAATGAAGGTATAACGCAATGTGGCTTGATATATTTCACACTGGTTGGGGAAACGACTACACACGGTTAAAATGCGAATGCAATGTGAGACTGCAATCTCAGACCGATCCATCAGACAAGTACCATCTTGCTGAATTGAGGCATCAAGTGCATAGACGCTGAGTTAAGCTGGACATTGCAGCCCTTTTGATACTGGGAAAGAATGTGACATCTAATTCACACTGACCTTTTTAACTCTGGCATGAAGATAAGCCACCATACGCCAAATGATAAGAATGAAGAGTTGGAGGGAAAATCTGTCTTTTGGCAGGAAGGTAGTAAAAAAAATATTCACAGTATGATAATATCCTGAGAGCTACTTCATATTAAAAATATCCCAAAGACTGATTAGCCATTTGAACTCTGAAGAGGATAAAGAGGAAATTAGCTACTCCTCTTACATGTTAAACTGTCTCCTAAATTCACCTCTATATACCACTAAAAGGTTTGCCAAACATATTTCAGAAGAAACGAGACGACCAGAGTTCACATCCTGCACTTCCAAAGTTCACAACAGTTTGATTAAGGTGGATTAATACATTGTGGTTTTGGTACATAGTGAGAAAGTAAATCTAATTTCAGGTTCAAGACATATGGATAATATGGAAAAAGTCATACAGTATGTTGAGCATGATTGTCTTTATGTTGACAAAAAGCTTACTGTGATGTGTGGTACATTTATTTCAAGTTTATAAGAACGTTAAATATGATCTTTAGAAGACGGGACCACGTGCTGTGCTCCAAACATACTGTTTCGCCAAAATTTTCACCCATGTCTTAAGAATTCATATGAAAAAAAATGTTGCAATAAAAAAACAATACGTTGAGATTTGCTCATATAACCAAATTATCATGCTCATTATTTAGTCAGTTTGGTATTATACATGTCCGTTATCTGATGTTTTGCACTGATCAATAAATAAAAAACCCAAAACAAATAATTCAGTCAGATTTGTTCCTTTATATCATGTTTCAATACAGATATACAGCATATCAGAAATCAAACACAAAGACGATACTTCAGTTTTCATTACCTTGGCTGACACTTGCATGCTGTTGTCCTGCATGGTCATGATAGCTTCCGAGATCTTGATGTCAATCGGCTCGATCACTGCCTCGATGTTGAAGGGTCCCGCCAGCCTGTCTGCCACCAGCAACATGGCATCTGTCATAACACACACATGAGGACACACGTCAGCTGGAGAGATATCAAACACTTGCACAGACATGTAGCTAATTCTGTTTTTGCACACAGTGTGTCAGTATGTTTACATCATGTAAGAGCATTAACTATCCTCGGTGTAAAACCCTCCTCTGGGCGCTGGGTTCCATCATCTGTCTGTGATACGGGTTCAGCAAAGAGCACAAAGAAAAGAACCTTCTCCAAATGTGTTGACAACCAGCAGTTACAAACACAAAAGCAACCTGCCAGCAAATTAATTTTTTTCTCTTACACTCACCGTGCAAGAAAAAGATTGGGAGACAGAAGAATCCTGGTGTTCAGGATGAGCACAAGATGCTCAAGTGGAAATTCCATTTCAATGCACTAATTTTACAAATAGATTATCATACATAAAACAAATCGTTGATCTACATACTTGTTAATTACTCCAGTTAGATTGATAATTTTAAGGCTGATTCATTTATCTGCTTGCATTGGTAGTTTCTAAATTGTGAAAGTGCAGTCAAAATAATTTGATTCATGTATTATGCTCGCATTTTTTTTAAAAATTACATCTCTGGCATTCAGTGCTTAAGTGAATTCTTTTTGAATTCCATAAAGTACGTAAATACTTAACTTTATCATGATGCATCACAAGAACAAAACCTGATGCCAGTAGCACAGTTGACATCAACATTATTCAGCTGCTTTAACCTGCAAGTCATTCTAGTTTTCTGAATAAAATTAAAAATGAAGTCATTTCAATTGATGAAAATAAACTTGTATCTAAAATAAAATCCTTCAGACAGGGTTGTTCCTCACAGGCTTCTGACATCTCTCTTACAAAGTTCCTCAGGTGCAAAAGCTTTCACCTCATTAATATTATTGGTATCCAATGCTGCCACTACTTTTCTTTCAATCTGACAAAAGATTTCCAACGGAAATCAAATCTGGGGACTCAGATGGCTATTCAAGGACGTTCCAGGAATGATTCCTGAACTGATATATGGTTGACTGCGTGTTTGCTTGGGATCGCTGCCTTTCTGGAAAGTCCAGTGACACCACATTCTTCTTCAAAATGGCCTTAAGAAATCCATGATGCCAATCACACAGTCAAGTTTACCAGTTTCTGCAACAGTACACCTCCCCAACAACAGTCTGGACCTTCTTACACCAGACATATTGCTGATTTATGGATCCAAACAGTTCCAGTTTAGCACCATCACTCCATGAAGCCGACTCCCACAACCCTACAAGCTTATCTAATTTTTTTCTTCCACATTTAAGCCAACTTTCATGTTCTCAGGGTCAGGAATACTGTGCAGTAAAGTTCCCCAGCATGCAGTCTTCACATGCTTGAGGTACTTTTGTGGTCTTTGTATTTTGATTCTTACACATTTCACTAGGAAGACAGACAGTCTGCAAGATCTGTTACATGTTCACAGTTTTGATCTCCCATGTGACTTCTGTAGCTTGACCTCCTTTCCAGGAACACACCTATAAATCACCGGTGTCATGTCTTATGTTACTAAAGTGTCTGTGTTTGCATTTTATTTCAAACCCCTGATGAAGGCTTCCAACAGAAATACATTAGCCATGAAATATTAAAGGCCTTTTGTCATTACACCTCAAGACAAGAGAGCCCTGGGTTTTTCTTTATTGACTGCAGTCACTGTGCCAGTTGACTCCACAAAGCACTTTGTCCACTGAGTGTGATTTTTCCTTTGTGTCCATTAAACAAAGAAAGAGTCCAGATTTTTCCCTCTTTGATATGGTCCTTGCATTTTTAGTGTTCTTCTAATAGTCTGCACTGACACCTTGTTCCTGCTCTCATTAGGTCCTCCAAGTCTTTGACAGTAATATGCCTGGGAAGGTTTGCAGCTTGACCATGATGTGTTACACTTTTGGACCTTAGTTGGTTTAATGATATAATTTCTTATTGTTTTGCAACAGTTTGAACAGGTGAATAAAAAGCAGCAATATTAAAGATGGTTTACTTACAACAACAACAACAGAATTATTAATAAAATAATAATAATAACAATAATAATATAATATATATATAATAATATAATAATAACTGTATTATTATTATTATTATTATTATTATTATTATTAGTAGTAGTAGTAGTAGTAGTAGTAGTAGTAGTAGTAGTAGTAGTAGCAGTAGCAGTAGCATGATTATGATTATGAAGAAGTATAACAATACAACAACAACAATAATAAACTGGAAAAGCACTCAGAGTGCAGACCTCCGACAAGCAGGTTCAGTTCACCCCCAACACAATCTCCCAATGACAAAGTATCACTGTGTAGTACAGCAGAATCAACACTGCACAGGACACAGAAATATATGTTGGTTCTTTATTCTGAACAAATTAATTGGAGGACGCTCAATGGATAAAATAAGTAGGATAAAACAAGAAATGTTCCTCTGGAGAATTTGGTTTGATTTTGCTAAATAGGACTTCTGTTGCAAGCTGTGTTTGGGGACAAACAGCCCTATGTCAAAAACAACTACTTAGTTTTAACAAGACATTCCAATTTACAGCTTTCTGACAACAAATAAGCACCAGGAGATTTCAGTAAGATAAAATAGGGCTAACCTTAAGGCCAAGTAGGTGTAGTTCCAAGTAGCCTAGAGTGGCTAAGTTAGCTAAGGTATGGTAGCTTACCTGCTTTATGAACGTAATATTAAGGCTGGTCCCGAATATACAAATATACAGATATTCATTCGTTTTGGCGGTATTCGGATAATAATTTTGATATTCGAATAGTCCTGCGTGCTGCTACTGAGCGCCACCGGGCGTTGCCGGGGCTGTAGTACGTTGATGAGCGCTGGCAAGCGCCGCCGTGGTTCTAATACGTGGACCTGCCAAATCCGGTGTCAAAACCTCAGAACGCTTTACAGTAGCACAGTGTTTCAACTTTGGATAGATAAAAATAAAAGTAGAAAAGAACTCCGAGCGCAGACCTCCACCAAGCAGGTTCAGTCCACCGCCAACACAATGTCTCAATGACAATGTAGGCTATTGTTAAATTAAAAAAAAAAAAAAAAAATCCTGGTTCCAGATGGTGATCCGGTTCACTCCCAAAATTTCATCATTTGTTCCTTGTCCCATTTCACACATTTTCTGAAATTATCATCCAAATCCATCCATAACTTGTCGAGTTATTTTGAACACAAACAAACCAGCGCCAGCAAAAACTCCTTGGCGAAGGTAACAAGCAAACAAAACTAATACATGAAGCAATATTAGAGAGGGTTCACTTACTAAAACAACAAATGAATAAAATAAACCATCCATCCATTATACACCACTTAATCGAGGTCGCTGGGGGACTGGAGTCTATCCCAGCTGACTCTAGCGAAGGCAGGGGACACCCTGAACAGGTCGCCAGCCTATCACAGGGCTACACATAGACACAGACAACTAAGCACACTCTCATTCACACCTACGGACAATTTAGAATAATCAATTAACCTCAGCATGTTTTTGGACTGTGGGAGGAAGCCAGAGTACCTGGTGAAAACCCACGCTGTACATAGAGAACATGCAAACTCCAGACAGAAAGATCCCAGGCGTCCTAACCGGGACGCGAACTGGGGATCTTCTAGCTGTGAGGCGACGCTGCTAACCACCAAGCCACCGTGCAGCCCATAAACTATAAAAAACGAATAAAAATACTATTACTACCACTAATACTACTACCAATAATAATAATAATATTAATATTAACAAACAAGCAAATAAAGAAATAAATAAAGCAACAGCAAAACATAGAACATTTAGGCATTTAAGCAGAGAAAATAAAAGCAGATCAATAAAGTAAAAAAAAGAAAGCATGTGGCTGTCTTAAAGAAAATCCACCTACCAATAACAATATGTCTTCCTGCAGTCTGATTATTTCTCATTCAAATGTAATTTAGAAAAAATTACAGCTCTTCTTGAAAAAGGTTTAAAGTCAAGGCTCTCACATGCTCGGCAGGCTTGAAGTTTTGAATGGAGCTGTATTGTGTTTACTGCTGCCTTGCTTATTTGCTTTTACACATCATATTAATGTCTTTAGAAAACATCATTGCTTCCTCTGTGCTTCATAAACAGTCACATTAACATAACATAAAAATATGGATACTGTATAAATAAAATAAAAGGAACAGGGACCATGACCTTGGATGACTCCTGGCATAAATCAATATTTAAAACAGATTGCCTACCAAACTGACACTTTTCATTTTCATTAAAAGAGTGTGATATTAATATGTTCACAAAGAAGGAGGGCACTATTGATCGTGTCAGACGGAGAGATGTCTAAGGTGAAAATAATGTGTTTGATATTTTTCTTAGACTCTGTCTTCTCTTTCACACGGTAATTAAAGGGCTGCCAAGTCTTGTTTGAAGGGTCAGCACTGCTTAAGCAGGAGGGCAGTGATCTCGAGAAGACTTTTATCTCTGTGCAGTGACATTTGCACAGACGTGGACCAATAAGGAAAAGCCTGCTTAGCCTAAAGGGCAGCAGAAACACTGCTCCTCATCCACTTGAGTCTTCAATAATAGTTAATTGAATGAGTAAATAATTAAAACATAAGTGATCATAGCTAGAATTTTGATGCAGAGTGACAACCTGCCGTGACGCTGTTTACAAGCTGAATTTCTACCATCCATGCTAATTTAGGCCAGGACTCAAACCACTGGCGACACCTTATAAAAACTTACAAATCAATTTCCAAATTTGCTTCTGGCACACAAAGCATCACCAGACTAACCAAAAGCTCTAACACCTGAAGTAAAAAAGAACGATTTTTTAATACTAATCTAGTAATCTGCTAATTGTATTTACTGTAAGCTTAAGCTTAGAGAGACTTACCTTTTTTTAACAATTCTTTTTTAAAATTTAAACTTAGACACAGACACAGTGAATTCAGTAACCCCTTCACTTCTTGTACATTTTATTGTGATGTGGAAGTTTTAATTGGATAAAATTGTCATTTTTGGACATAAAGCCACAAGCAGTGACACATTTGTTAAAATGGCTTATATGTGTAAGATGTGTTTTTTTCTGCTAAGAAATTCCATGGAAAAACAAGACAAAACATAACCAATAATGCTTTTGTTTGTTTCTGATGTTTCCAGTAACTGATCTTTAAAACCACAAATACAAAGCAGCTGGAGTTTTAAACAAATGTTACTTAGAGATAAATAGATTTTTTTGTTGGTGGTTATTTTTTCAGTTGCAGTATTTTCAGCAGCAGGACGATGTGGGTGGATCAACTAAAAATAAAACTAAAATGCACAAGTTCATCAAATTTATGGCACAGAGGCAGACAATGCCTGTCAACAAGGTGCAGTGTTTATTTTTCTTTTTCTATGGATTTTTTTAATAGTAAGTAAAATATCAGTATGATCTGCTGTTGTATTATCACTATTGATGTCTCAGTACAGGTCCAAATTTAGCTTCGAAGGCAGTGAACATAGGAGCACCTGTGAGCACTTCAACAAAATCAGGACAAGAAATCCTCGTCCCTAAATGGCAAAACGGGTCAGTTCCCTCCATACCAGCAGGATTCCAGAGTGCTTTCAGATCTGGCCCTCCTGTGGTTCAGACATGTTCAGGCAACCGAAATTTCTTGGTTATGGCCAAAAGGCTGCTCTAATGAAACACAATTATGATTACGTTTGGCTTACCACAAATAAATGTACACAATCAATTATGATATCGATGTTTAAAATGTGTGCTCTGCTCAAAGAAAAAAGCACAAACATAGAAAACAGGCCATGCAGAAAAATCACTTGTTTTCAGCTCGAGTAAATCTTACACCTTGTTTCACTCTTTTTCAATTTCTGGTCACACGCCTGTCTGAGTTGTGTAGGCCGCAGTAACTGAGTGGAGAGAAAAAGGGGCTTTTTGGTACGCAGCCACCTAACTAACATCTACTAAAGCCTACACACGAGGCGTTAATGGAATATCGGCAAATTGTAGTGTCCGTCGTACATGGTGAGGTGTTTGTTGTTTCAGCACACAGCATTGATACAACAGAATGAAAATCACAAATAGCTCAAAATATTTTCTGTGCACAATTAGCTAAATTAGCTTCCTAAAAGAGAAAATAAATCTGCAAAAAATGTTTAAAACCCGGCAATATGTTACAGAATGGTGCAAAACTAACATTCAAAAACTGTAATGTCTGTAAAAGAGTGATATTTTTAGCTGATTTTAATAAAGTAGAACTGTGTAATCTCTATTTGTAAAAATACAGATTTTTGAAGTGGACATTATGTATAGTTTTTAAAGTCGACATGCAAATTCAGACTTTTTTTTCTGTAATTCAACAAAACAGGGACGATCTGTAAAATAAACTTTGAAAATCCTCAGTATAGATTTTTTTCTTTCAAATAAGAGCAAATATCTGTTAAAAAAGTCTCTTTTTGCAGATTTAAATATATTAAAAATAAGAGCATTTTACAGATAAAATATTACAAAAGAACAAATTAACATTTATACATACAGAGATTTTTAATGTGGCCATTATCTACGGTTTGCCTCTTTATGTTTTTTTACTCTTAACATATCTTTATTATATTTCAGTTTACTATTATCTGCAAACTAACAAAACAGTGAAAATCAGAAAAGACATCCATTTGCATCCTGTGTTTTTCTTTATGTCCAGTGTATTTTGCCTCTAGAGAATGCATTGAATGTAGGTGAAGGACAATCTTATTTTAAATCCTATTTTGATGCACATATATTAAAGCATTTGGGCCTACATGGAAGTGAAATGGGAACTCTGTTTAATTAATTTCATAGACCTATTTAAAATCAATTGAAAACTGTGATAAATAATTGCAACTCAACACTGATCAAAATAACTGTGATTATTATTTTGGCACTAATTTGCACCCTATATTGTGGTTCAGAAAATCAGTCCTTACTGTTTTTTGTAGGAGAAGGAACACAAACCTAAGCACATCAAGTTGCACATTTAATACTGCAGTGGCTGCTGTACGCAACTTGTACTGAGTTTGAACTCAGTAAAATATGTTTTAATATTGTGCATTGCAGCCTCATATGGAAACTTGAACTTGCTCTGTAAGAAAAGCTTAGGAGCTTGTAAAATTGACAAATAAGATCATTGGGGTAAGTCAGGTATTGCTCTCACAATTACAGTGTAACACGCCAGCGGAAAGCCAATACCATTCAAGACTGTCCTGAGCAGCCGCTGCAGAATGTGTTTAGCTCCTGCCTTCAGGCTGGTATTTCAGAGTACCTGTCATGAGACCAAAGAAACATAAAGTCTCCCTCCTCTCTGTGGCAATTGACAGGGCAGGATATTAAGCTTACCCGCTTCACTAAGAGGAGTGATTTAGAGGACAGGTGAGTACAGAAGAGAGAGCCGTAGACTGTTTAAAGAGGGGTAAATTAAAAACATAACGATTTAATCACAAACCTGCTGACAATAAATGAATGAAGTTGTAATATTATCCAGGGCTCCAGTTTCGGTCTAGCAGAGTGAGTTCTGCAGCGGCTGCACTGCAAGCCAGCCTCATCACAGACAAGTAGATATTTAAAGATAGATCTCTCATATTTCAGTAAAAACAGATATCTTTACTTAAAAAAGCTGAAATCACAAACCATCACAAGGGATGAACATATTTTATTATTACTGGTAGTATTTCTAAGTGGGTCAAAATTTTGAAAATCATGAAGTCAAAGTTCCAAATGATGACAAGCTATTTAGGCATAAATCATATACAGACAAATTCATAGTAAATATCTGCAATACACTTTGCATTATTTCTATTTTTTGCCATTTACATTTCAAGAGTTATGTGTTAATGTTCTAGACATGTATTTTCCCTTGTTTACTACTTTTTTCATTTGCTGCTGCATTAATCCTCTGCAAAAGCCTCATTAAGTTCAACTGTTTCATTTTATGTCGTAATAAACTGTTTTTAATCTGATGTATGTGCTGTTTGTCTACCGACACTTGGGTGTGCTTCAAGAAAAGAAATCAGACTGACAGTCAGTTTAATTACAGGTCATGGCAGCATCTCAGATGCTTCTGATCAGGTTTGACCACAATTGAAGAATGATGCACTTTTATATTCAAATTATTGTTGAATGTGCATATATTATTGGCACCTAAAATTCTAAAATTAATATGTAAAAGTCAGTTTTTCCTGGCTACCACTGGAACAACAGTTTTTTTTAAGTGTAGAAAAAAATGGGGTAAAACATGCTCTTTAACTCAACAGAATATATAAATAAAGAATATAAACTGCACATTGCCAAGCTGAGCTCCAAGTCCTCCCAACAGCCCAAGCTCAAAAAATCTGCCACTGTCAAATTTTTACTACGTATAGCAACGTCTTACTGAAAATGCACATGATGGACTATAAATATCTTCTTCATCCAAATAAACGACATATACAACCCAACCTATGTCCATAGGTTACGTCGTATATGTCGGGTCTGTGCTTTTAAAGTGTACCGAGTGAATAGAGCCACAGATAGACTCCCCTCTTCGGTCCGTTAGTGGCTGTGCCTTTGAAGAGCACTCCTGTTTGTTTACTCTGGAGTCTCAAATTGGGCGTGATGCTTGGTTAGATTTCCATCAGGAGCTGGCTGGAGGTCATTGCAGGGGTCCAACCCGAGTCCTGTGAAGTCTTCAGCTGCCTATGTTTAGCAGAGTACTGCTCTAATGCTTTTGCAAATAAATAAATAAATAAATAAATAAAAGCCTCCATGGAATTCAGTGAGAGTAGAGGGAAACTGGCAGCAATTCAGTTATTCATTTCATAAAGACCCAAAGACCTAAATGATATCCTCAGTGGAGTTCTGACAACCTATTTTTCTTATAGCTTAATAAATATTTGATGGATTTTGAGTATGAGTCAACCGTATGAATTGCTATGAGAACTTCTACATGCTTAAATAACTTCCTAAATAATGTCACATACAAGGAAGCTTTAATAAAAATAATTAATTAATAAATATAATGGCAACAACAAAAAATTAATTAATTAATTAATGATGGACTGGTGATGGAAGGTATCTTAAAGATAAATCTGCTCTAAAAGCCATAAATCATAAGGAGGAAAATAACAAATTACATTGCACTGACTGCCATTTCAGTACTGCACTATGCTTAGCTTGAACGTTGCACCACCTTTACCAGCAACCTTTATTGCATAAATTATCGGCAACCATGTAATAAAAACTGTCTTCTGATATTTGTCTTGAATCCTGTTTGTTAGTTTTAGTGGGCTGAGATGGAGTTTGTTACCTCATTTTCCTAGAATGAAATTCGTGCACTGAATTCCACTGGAGCGTCATGAACTATGCATACAGTTTGAGAGCACAAAGCCTTTATTCTGTCAGTGGAAACCATTATAGGATTCCTACACCTCTGTGACAACAGCTGGAAAAATACTTTAATACTGATTAAAAAGAAAGAAAGAAAAAGCTCATGTTTGCCCCTTTGTAGAAACTTGTAGCACAAATACTATAGTCTTTTTTGGTGAAATCTGCAGTATGGCTCAGATTACAGTCTTGTTCTGTGCACCAGGAGTGTGCCAAACACACCTTTGGTATTTTTGTTGTGTACTTAGCTATTTTGTGGAAAGAATACATAATCATACATTATAGGTCAGCATGTTGTGAGGCATGGAAATCATGGCCAGGCACATTCAATACTTCCATCCTGTTCAAAACACATGATGCACTGACAGTTTGGCAAGGAGTTTACCTCAGAGGGAACATATAATTATCTGGGACCCTCAGAGCTCAAATATGAATGTATGAATACAAGAGTTCAAACTATCTACCAAGAACAGATGAATAAACATATAAGACAAAGGTATGTTTTAAAATGCTGTTTAGTGCTCTCAAGTTGTTCTTTGATTTTGAAATAGGTTATATTTAATTACATCTGAGTGTTTTACATGCAAAAATGCACAGAATTGAAATGCATGAAAACAGTAATTGTTGTATTTGCCTCCATAACTGTCATACTGCAACATAAATGTGATTCACGAATAAATTAGGTTTTTTGAAACAATACTTCTGTTTTTAGGGGCACCAATGTAAAAAATAAATTTAACACTCTATTACATTGCTCATAGCAGTCGCATGTCTATCTGTGATGGAATTAAACATGCTCAGGAGCTATTTTGTTAAACAAGTAGATGACAAATGCAGTAGTCGCCTTGGTTACCCAATACTGGGACTGGCATGAATGGACATTGCTCAGGAAGCTGTTGGAGCTGAAAAAAAGCTGAATTGATGCACAATTTTTCATGAAAGTGTATTAACTATTTTTATTCCAGTATACCACTGACTCTGCAGAAGAAACTATTTAGTTATTTAGTTTGATGCCTATACAGCACAGAGGTTTCTGTTGTTATTTTGCAGCAATCTAGTGCTCAATGCATAAGATGTGACCTGCAGATCTGCCATGTGAAATTGTCACTTTATGACAGACACTGTGGATGAAACAGGCACATTGTGCTGCTTTCAGCTGTAAAGAGACTCAACAGAATTAAAGAAAGGCCTTCAGTATTTTGTAAGAAGCATTCATTTATCTGGAGTCTGACTGTCTGGCTTTAATTCAACAGTGGAAAAACAACTTTTTTGTCAGTGTGATCAGACATCAGCTGCTTCACAAATCATGCAATGAGTGGAAAGATGAGCAAAACCTGAATAGAGGGAGTAGTGTAATTTGAGGGACATTAAATGAGTTTGGCTACGCCAGTTGAACACTATGGAAGGGGACTGACCTGCTCTGAGCCAGCGGATTGTGCTAAACATACCCCTTGTTTTGACTAAAACTGCAGCCGTGCTGACGGATTGGCATCACTACAACCTGTACCATGTCATTTTAGCGCAGGGCAAATCAACAAGCTCGGAACGGAGGTCAAAAAAGCTTGTGCATACGACAAGCACCAACATAAAAAGATAAGTCTTTAGTTTCTCTTTTAAGTTCAAGGTTTCAAGGTTATACACACACACACATAAATTGTGTTTATTCATATTTCTGCTGTATATTATTCCATATGCTAAGATTTCTCTATCATAATGACTGACTTGATCATTTATTTTTCTCAGCAAGTGTTTTTTTTTTTTTTATAAATGCTTCTCTGTCCCTGCCATTATTGAATATTGATTTTAATTGACTTGGCATAAGTTTCATGTAATGATGAAATTATTCATTTGCTTTGTGCATTAACAAATGCACAATTGATTTCTACAACTATTCATCCATCTATCCATTGACTGACACAGTGGGCTGTATTGGCATGGTTGTTTACGGCTGGCTGCATGGTGCCAACTTTTTTTTTTTTTTGCTTCAGGCTGCATGCTTGTTATTTTCTAATGGAAAAAAATCCCCCTTTTTCTCACCCAGAGGGATTTGGAGAGACTCCAACAAAACTACCTGCAGACTCCCCTGGGGCACACAGCGGCCATTCAGATGTAAATCTGAGACAAATCAACAACTTTGATGTGAAAGTGTCCACAAACAAATAGAGGCTATTTCTAATTATCAGCAGAGTTTTTCAAAAGACTTTTATTAACTGAACAAGTATTTCTATTATCAGTCTTTCATCTCAGCAGTGCATCAAATTGACTCCTTTTGCTTTTGGTCATTGCACAGTCAAAATAATTTGAATGTGATGAGTGGAGCTGGAGACTTCAAGGAACACAAGAACAATGAATGCTCTCTGGTTTCTTTCCATTGCAGGGAAACTACATATTTCAAAAATACTGGCAAGAATAACAATGAGAAAAAAGCGAGTCAGTGCCTGACTTCACTTCATTTATAATTTTACTGACATGTACTGATCCAGGCGCATTACTGATTTTTTTTTTTAAATAAATTTTTCTGGGGGAGATTTTTTGAAGCTTTTATTGATAGATAGGGTGAAAGGGGGTAGAGAGGAGAGAGACATGCAGCAAAGGGTTGTGAGCCGGACTCGAACTCACGACCGGCTGCTGGCGACCTGCGCCCACATGGTAACGCCTTAACTGAGTGAGCTATACAGCGGCCCACATTACTGATTTTTTTGATATATGATACAGATAAAATTACACATTTGAAGCGCAGCATAGATGAAAGCTCTACTTAGATTAATCTACGTTAATCAAATTACTAAAATAAAAAATCTATATATCAATGTATGTCATTAATAAGGATTTCTCTTCTTGCTAACTGGCTTGTCATGGGATCACCTTCAGGTTTCCGTGGTGGAAAACACTGGACTGTTTCACACAAGCCAAACTGGCCCAAGTGAAATGAAAAAAAAAATACATGCAAAAAATGTTACTGGGCTGTGAATGACTGCTCTGGAGTCAAGAGCAAGACGAGACTGTCAAGTCAAACGTTTAAATTCAGAGTACTGAAATTGTCCAGTCAGGCTTAAAGCATCTTCAGATTCATCTTGTGTGACCTGTTCTTTGGGATTTAAAGGAAGATCACTGCCCCGGTCATGCTTCAGATATGGTCTTTTCATTCAGTAGCAAAGAGGCTGACAAAAACTCTTAATAAGGTGTTGAATAATTTAGTTTTAAATGTGAAGTAAAGCTGTTATTCTCTTTTTAGAATCATTTTCAAATCACTCAAATGCAGCCAGTCGGAGAACTTGCCTTAGCTGTATGTTTCCAATGGTCATTCGCTAGCAGGATGTTATCATCGACCTTCCAGCGCTGATACAAATGAATTATAGGATAATTCTGTACTGTACTGGAAATGATGAACATAATGCAAAGAAAATTGCTACCCAGTGCCTATAAATACGAGCCTGCTCAATGATTCACAGTTACAGTGATGAAAATGGAAAGAGTAAATTTTGCCATCTGCCAGTGCAAACAGGAGAAAATGTATGCAGACAAACACTGTGTATCCAACAATAGAAGTTGATGACACCCTTCATAAACTGCCAGAGACAGCTGATTACTCCATTGCCAATGGTCGGGGTTTCTCCACATGCTGGAATCATCATGACAAATGTGACCAAAAAGTGTTATAAAAACAGTGCATAAATTAGATCTGTTTCTCTAAACGCTGATGAACTGAACATACATGTTACAAAGACAGAACAATCTGTTTCGATAAACTGAGAAATTCTGCATAACATTATGTTTCGAGACCAGGATCCCCCATGTAAAATTACAGTTTGAGAATCCAAAAAAAACCTTAAAAATGAGTTTTCTTCCTTACAACAAGTGTTTTGTGTGCAAACCATACCATTCTGCGTGACACAGCAAATGTGGCCAGTGAACAACTTGGTTATTCTGGAATAACAAAAACAACCCTGCAACTGCATTTTCGATCTTGTGAGTAGCTCCGTGCCAGAGAGACATCACGGCATCACTGCATATGCTCGAGGACACGGCTCCTTGTTTACATGCTTTGCCATTTTGACAAGCTGAGAGGAAAAACTACGCTGGCTTTGTTCAGCGAGGGAATGTGTCACCTAAATACAACAGTATGGCTCTTTGATGTGCTGCTGCTGTCTCTTTTTTATTTCTTTTGGTCTATCACAGCAAAAGGATATCAAGATGTGGGGGTGCCTGCAACAAACTGTCAGTCCAGTAGTACAGAGATGCGATGTTAAATTCAAGGAATAGTGCTTTTACATTGATTACACAAGAACTAGGAGGCCTGTAGATGATTTTAAAGCATGCCATGCCCTACAGAGACTAAAACCGTGGAATAATGTTTGTCCTGACAGACCGCAGAGCTTGCTGACCTTTCTCTTAAAGGGCAAGAAAACATACAGATATGCAAAAAGAGATTACAAACACATTATGCCTCTGCATCTGGGTTCTACAGACATGTGTGCAATATACAAGTACCGGAGTTCAAAATGACACACAGATGTTTCTTATCATTTGACAGTTAAACAAACAGAGAAAGAAAATTAGGTGACAGAACTCCAAATCAGCTCGTTCCAGCCAATCGTTATCTCATCATTCACGCAACACAAACTTGCATTCCTCACCTTTGTTGACCCGCACGAAAACCAGCACAGAGCTCATGTTCATCATGTTCATACTAATAAAGCTTACAGTCCTTAAGCATTCCTATCTAAACACAAGCACTGCCAAAACTATTATGCTAAAATATGTCAGAGTCAGTTTCCTGCAACATTTTTCTCTTGTGCAGCTGCAGGAGCTAAGTCAATTGCAAAAGACTCACCACCTCGCCAGCATATCTGCCTGTCTTTAGGGAGTCGCCACAGGCATTCTCTCATGCACTTACAGCTGGATTGTAGCTCAATAACAGCACTAACAAATAATTCTTGATAGGATGTTTTTCAGTTTTACTGGCTTTCAGCTATGTCTGCACTACTTTAGCTCATCTGGAGGCTCGAATACCATGTCTGTTGAGTAACATGAACTCTAATGTCTTTTTGCATTAACACTTTTCTCTCCTGCTCCAGCTGCAAGACATAACTAATTCTGTTTGCTAAACTGTCATTTCGCGTGAGGGCGGCATCAATCATCTCGTCTCCTGGCAAGAAAATGTCTAGTTAATCCTTCGGATATGTGCAAGTCAATGAGACTGAAACATTAAAATGTATATCAAATAATATGCTCAATAGTAACAATATATCTTCCAGATATATAAAAACCAAGGATAAACCTAACATAATAATGTGCGTGTGTGGAGGCTATACATTTAAATAAACACACCATAGCTGGCCATCAGCTGTGGCAACTCAGAATATTATAAAAAGCATGTGATGCTTGTAAATAGAAAGTCGAGCTGTGTAAGCATTCTGGCCACAGATACAGACAAGCAGCATTTTGCAGATTCTGCACAGCCAGGAGCAATTAGAAAGAAAAGACAGTGGTTCTTGATGATGCTGAGGATATGGAGATCACTTCCACTTGGCTAAGTGAGTCATCCAGCCTTCAGCTCTGTGACAGGCAGAAACCCACTAGCTGGCTTGTTTGTTCCTGTCATGTCTCTTACAGAGACCATCGTGCTCGATACTTGGTCAGTTTGAGAGCCTGTGTGTCTGCGTGTGTGTGTGTGTGTGTGTGGCAGTGTTAAACATCTCAGGTTTAACTAAAAAACTCCATTCAGTTAAAGCATGTTGATGTGGAGTGTAGGGTTTTATAGTAATTTATGTTTTTTTTTTTGACAGCCTTTCCAGAATCAAGCGCAGAAGACATCTGGAAGGCTGCACTGTCTAGTAAACTTGAATATGAGCTTTTTTTCCTCACTAAGATATCTGTGTCCATCTGTATTTCAATCCGTGCAATTAAAAAGAAATGAGCAAATAAAATCAATACGGATCGTTTACACTGTGGTGTCAAAGGAGTCAAGCAAGGATAACTGAAGCCTATATCTTAATTAGAAGAAATAATGTGTCTGTGGGCTCAGCGCAGTGCACACAGAAAGGAAAAACAATGACTTCTTTTTTCAAGCTTGTAGGAGTTAATTACTTTTACTTTAAATCCATTAAAAATGAAATGGACTATTCACTAACCACCTGTCTGTTAAGGTATATTCACATTGTCATGGAAACACAGATTTGGCAGATGCTTCCTCAATACTGAATGGGGATGCACCGAAATTTTCAATTTGTTGAATTTTGTGGGTGCAGCCGCTCGCTGTTGACCACTAGGTGAAGGAGAAAAAATAAATCTCAGTTTTAATGCTTTTCAATTTCCATCCCTAGAAATGATCAATTTACTCTCATAAATAGACAAGACGAAAATAACTTAGCTAGCAAAAGCGAGCAGATGCAGCTCCCACATTTGGTACAAAAACACAGTGTGACTCTCTAAAATGTCGTATTTTACTGCTAACAATATGTCACTGCAGGGAAGGTCACACTACCTTGTACAGCGCCATCTGGAGTTTCAGCAGCTAACAATGTGCACCCCTGTTTTCCTGCTGATATGTGAATAAAGCTTCACTGTTTCTACACCTGTCAGTCTTTCTACTCATTCAGTGATAATGACGATGGATTCGCCACTGGAAGTTCTTTGTCTAATTTTTGAAACAACAAGCCAGAGACAAACAAAAGCCGCCTCCAGCTGATGATTGTCAGTTTTGTCTGCTCAAAAGACAACTGTTATCAGACAATTTATATCAGCAATAGTGAGCTAACTAACAGGTGACCTATCCAAATCCACTGGATGTTCTTTTTTCCCCTGTTTACCCACTGTGGACTCATCTTTTACTGCAATATAAACAATATAAAGTCCTGCACCCCTATGAAGACACCACAACTAGGACTAGAAGCAGAGAGAACTCAAACACATCTGTGCTGCAGTATAGCACAGTTATAATCACACAAATCACATAAAATGAAAAATCAAAAGCCTTTCTTTGATTGTCTATTTTACATAAATTAAATAAAGCATGGAATCAACATGTACAACATTTTAAATGCCCACAGCTGTTACCAATACTGGCAGAAAACATAATGGTTCTACACACTATCAATATGATTTCATTAGTTTCTATACTTGGTTTCTGTCTGCTCTGTGTAAACATAGCCTGCAGTTCAGCTGACAAGTAAATAATAAACAATGGTAATGCGTAAATAACAGCTTCACAGTTGCGCCAAAGATGTCAGAATTTCTTCTGCTTAATAGATGCTGGTTAGTCCAAACAGCTTATCTTTTCTGAATTATTAAATGAGACCTGTAGAACACATTGATTTTGATCAAATATCACAATTTTAAGCTCAGATTTTACTAAATTTTCAGATGGAAAGACAAGTCACAAATAGTTAAAAATCCTACAATTCTTCCCGTTTTTACAGTTGCTGGCTGTGATAAATTGTGGACTTCTGGCAAAAGCCTTTCATGGCTACAGATATGGAGAAATCCTGCCATGTCTGGTTAGAGTTGCAAACCCATGACTGGAAAATTGCTGTTTGAGATAAGGGGTTTATCAAACTGTCAATTAATATCTGCCATTAGTTTTGGCCACATGAAGCTAGAACAATCATGTTACACTGATGTGACTGGCCTGTCAGGAACGGCGTTGATCGTGGCCAAGCCTGAAAAACTACAGTAGTGTTTGAATAACAGCAATCCCACCCTCCCACCCCCACCCCTCCAATCTCTCTCCGTCTCTCTGTCTCTCTGAGGGTATTTTAACAAGGTGCTGACAAGAAAAATGATAATGATGTGTCTGTCATGATGCAGAGCTGGGTAAATTTGTCACGATGGCAGGTGACTGATGGTCTGGTATCATCCAGTGGTCACACCATGAATTCTTTCTCTGAACATTTGAACACACACACAGACACACGCACACACACACTGAAAATCAGGGTGTCTAAAAATCACTCAGCACAGGTACGAACAGGTAAATCACACCCTTCCTCAGGTTTATGCTCATTGTTCACTGCCAGTTTTTTTTTGCGCAGCTTGAAAGGCATGAAGTCATTACAGTAACCTTTACAAAGTGTAAACTACTGTACTGTGACTGTAACTTTAAATGTATGGCATGGATGCTGTAATCACTCTTCTTCTGCATAGCTATACTGTATGTAGGCTACATCAAAGCATACACCAAGGTCATTATTGTTTCAGTGTTACACGATTTCAAAATAAGCACAGCAGTGGCATGTTTGCTCTTTTTTTTTCTCCCCCCAGGAATGCTTGTAAAAGCCACAGTGTGATACTGACATCTTAATATTCAAACTGCTTGTGTTTATATGTATATATTAAAATAACCGGCACCTCTTAATTTGTTGAATTGCCAAGTATTTTCTTTAAATCCCCAGCTCGTAAGCCTCCTTGATTTGTTTGGTGTCACAGTGTGTCTCATAAATTCTTATGGCTCCCGTTGTTAATGTTAAGTGATGTTTTAATGGCTTTGTAAAGCATTTAGAGCAATCCCATTCATTTAACAGTGAAACAAGTTGGCTCCACTGGCTTGACATGCTTACAATTAAAAATTAGGCTCTGTGGTTATGTTTTTATTCATTTTCACCCTGTGGTATTAAGCAGAAAAACAGTATGTGATATCAATAGGGGATTTATTAAGTAATATTTTATCATCCTCTGTTGTGTAATATTGATAAACGTGCATTTTACAAAGTTGAAACATTCACACATAAACATTCACATAAATATGTGTGAATGTGCACAATACATTAGAATGATAAGGCTATACTTTATAGAAGAAATGCTAAAATAATTAAACATTTACAGTACACCAGGCATTTATTTATTTTGGAATGGGAAAGGAGGCATATGTCAATATTTCAGCATTACAGTGACTGCAGTGCTTTATCACATACTGTATATTTAATCAGTCATGTTCTTACTTTTATGCACAGATGAATGGAAGCTGATAAAATCTGACTTTGTATCTTATTTTTTTATTTCTTAAAAAGTGCAGCATCAGTCAAGTCATTATTATTAATATTATTATTGCTTGATATTGGAGACCCCCAAAACATTTACAGTATTTACTGCCAGAATTTTTTTTTTAAAGTTTTCCTGTTTCTCGTTTTCAGCAAGAAACACAATCTGTCTCCTTTAATTTCATCAGAAGATAAAATAATGACAGACAAATCCTGATCTTCATTTTACCAACAAAATAGGAAAATCAGTCATGTGATGTGACTTTTATGTATTAAGAGAGAGACCTGAAGTCATCATGCTTTTATAAATGTTCAATAGGAAGCAGGAAAACAACAAAAAATTTATATAGTGTTGCTGTTGTGCTCAATGTTTATTAAAAAGAGCTTAAAATATTTAGTTATATTATAGCCCTGTGAAGGATCTGGCCAGAACCTGATTACTTCTACATTTATATTATATTTACATTTTGTCTCAATCACATTTTGAGTAAGTTTATTAATGTTAGTGGCATTTGGCTGACAAATCTAATGGCATTTATTAAAGCTTGGTTAGTCTAAGATACTTTCAGCGCTCTGTACAACATCTCTCTGCAAAGAAGATAAATCAAAAGGGAATTTATCAAGACTTGCAAATGATATTATTTGTAACAACATTTCTCAGGTCTATAGATTAACTGAATTGAGCTTGAAATGAGCCAAGGATTTAATGTGCACAGCCTGGACACGCATCACTCTCGCTCCATTAGCAAGGCTTACCTTGTCTGACACATTGTGCCACTGCCAATCATTAACTAGTAATTCAACTCAAAGTGCAGATAATGTTACTGAGCCAGCCTGTTACATTTGCTTGGCTTTAAAGAAAACTGCTTTCCTATTTTCTACCTTAATTCACTGTAATTGCAGCTCATATTTCCATACAGTAAACAGCACAGTAATACGTAGCGCTGCTGGTGTAGTGGTTTTATGCAAAATTCCCCATTCTTGCAACCTGGATGTAGCTGCTAGGCAGTGCAAGAATTTCTTTTGGGATTAATAAAGTTCTATTGTATTTTCTGCAACTCATATTAATGATTTCTTCTCCTGTCATGCCAGTAAATCAGTTTGTATCGGAGCAGGGTTCTGGGATTGTCTCATCGTAATGTCCATCATAAAAAATAAATGCTTGAAAATGAACCATGTTGGTGGGTAGTATGTATTGTGTATGCAATTTCTTATGGGGACTGTATTATGGGTTGAACCGTTACAAGCATATAATTCGTTAATTTTAACTGGAATGGAGTTTCTAACTTGCTTAAGCAAAGTGATGTATTATGTAGACATTTTTACATTTGTAAAAACACTTTAAAAGCAACCGCCCATTTGCAATGATGTAGCACACAGAATCATTTGTCCACAAACCAAGAAATAAATACAGTGCTGGATTGGGATATAATAGAAGATGACACGCTAAGCACAACTGATTTCACATGTTTGAAAGAAGTAAGTAATGCCATTATTTAGCAGAAAAGTTTGGAAATTCACTTTATTCTAATTTATATCAATTTCTATGATCTGTCCATCCAGGACCTGAACCGGTCCAGGGTCAGGAAGCGGGCAGGTGACATCTCTGCGGAACCCTCATACGCAGCATGCAAACTTTTTAAACTACTCTCGTCTGGTAGGCGTTACAGAGCACTGTAAGCCAAAACCACCAGACACAGAGACAGTTTCTTCCCCCAGGCCATTATCCTGATGAACTCTCACTAGTCATAGAGACTCAGAAACCACTGTACAATCACCCACACTTATGCATATTTGCAGTACTTGTTCCACACTACCTCCATAACTCTGCCCCTTTGCACACAATCTGTAAATACTGCCATTGATGGATGTTTATGTTTATATTTATTTTGCTTTTAGTTTTATTATCTTTTACCTTATTTTTAGTACTTAGTTATTTTGTTTTGTTTTTTTGTCCATATTGTACATCGAGAGCAAATATACACTGGAATCAAATTTCTTGTTTGTGTGTACAAGCTTGGCCATTAAAGCTGATTCTGATTCTGATTAGAAGGCATACAAATGTGTTTTTTTCTTTTCTTTGTTTGTACGACACTGTTGTGGATTAATGATAATCAATGACATCAGTAATCAATATATGGAAACAATACACATTTGCATTAAAACTGGAAACTGTAGTGTCAGAATTTAGAATATTACAAGCACTAACACAGTACTTAGTTGAAATGCCTTTGTTGGTTATGATTTACATATGTTTAATCAAAAGAGAATTTTTCGACATTATCCTTCAGCGTTAGGCTATTATGTGTAACCAATTGGAACAGGTCAAAGAGCCAAACTAAAACTTCGAAAAATGTATTTATGTAATCAGAAATCGACCAAAAAAAAACAACAAAATGCTAAATATCAGATCCAACAATTAGCAGAAACTGGCAATCAGTCAACTAATACTACTCTTTTTGATTGATTTACCACAGTATACTTAACAGTACATTGAGATAATCTACTTTATTGTCTGTTTTTAGTAAAAACAGAAGAAAGAAATCTTCTTTACCTACATGTCCCTGATGCATGGTTTTAGAAAGCTCATTCTCTCTGTTCTCTCTTGCTGTGGAATTTCAACTCAACATAAAAAAAACCCTGGAGTCTCCTTTCTCCTGTGGTCTTACCAATCAATAGCATCAATAGTGACATTTAAGCATAAGCAAAGTCCACAGGTAAATGCCATCGAGGGCTCCTAAAAATTAAAGGCTATGCAGCTAATCTAACCTTCTCTAATGAGTGATGATTTGAAGGGATGACAGTGACAGAGTGTGTATGAGCTCAATCCATAAATTTCTATAATGCAAAGATGTGCTTCAGTGGTGAGAACTGACCTGTGATACATTTAGAAGTTGTCTCTGAAAGGCAAATCAATATTTCTTGTGAGCTGCATAGTAAGCAAATCGAAGTTCTTTAGCAACAGATAATGAATACAAAATGTCAGCAGACATCAAAAACTAGTCTTTCATGGTGAAAATAAACATCCCTTGGGGTCTACATTTCTAATTATAAAACTCTCAACTACACTGTTTTTCCAAAGCAAAAAAAAACAAAAAAACAACAACAACCAAAAAACAACACGTCTGTGCAACAAAAAAAGAGATTCAAAATTAAAAATCCACTTTTTCTGCATCTCAAGGGTGTTTAGGTCTAACCAGATTCATCACTCTCTTGCAACAACAGCTTTTCCCATTACTGTCAAGCACATCGTCCCTTTGCGGCAATAGATTTGCCTCTTCACAACCGAACAAGACACTAACTTTTTAACACATGTCATAAAGCTGTGAGACATCTCATTCAGTGCACAGAGGCCCGTGTTGATCTGAGACTTCAGACGTGCCATTGGAGAGAACAAACAGTACGTCATCTGATGGTTTCTCGAATGACAGGCCTGTCACAAAACAGCCAAAAGCTTAGAAGTGCAGTTCACTTGACACACAGTCTTCAGGGATGTCTCTTCAAAAAAAATGTTGCCCCATTTAAAAAAAAAATCTGTTAGTGTGGGTGGGAGGATGGGATTGGGGTACATAACGAATAAAGCATTGGCCTACAAAAGATCCAGAGGGAAGACTCTATGTGCCTCCTTGGTATCCATTTAAGAGGAGGGCTTAGAGCAGCCAGCTACTTACAGCTGAACTGAAGTGCTATATTACTCACCAAGCTCAGCTGGAAACACTATAGAAAATGTGTTTGCCTAGGATCTGCTCTCCTTTATCAATCCCAAACAGCAGGGACCAGAGCTTTAAGCACCATGCCAGGGTTCTAGCAATAGCAAACAACATTTCAGATAGAAAAAAAGAAGAAGAAATGGCTGCAGCACAAATAAGATTTCAGTTTTGTCTCTGTAAATCCTTTAAAGCTGAATCTAACACAGCACATCCTACTGAATTCCCACCGACACTATTCAAAAATGCGGCCTTGGAAAAGGAAACATGCAGACTTAGAAGTACAAGTTTGCACAGAGACAGACAGACAGACAGACAGACCTGAGAAGACAAAATGAGAAATAGGTGCAAAGGCACTTGATTTGAATCTTACCAATGAACAGGTTCCACTCAGCATCTAGGTCTGCCTGGTTTGCTAGACAGCCCCTCATAACGTTGTGACAGTAGTTGTGACAGGGTTTCAGCCCAGGCATACCGCGGCAGTATGGACAGTACAGCATCTTGGTCAAGGCTCTGACACATGCAGGAACTATGTTTACCTAGGAAGCAAATAGATGCTGTTCAGTTATAACAAGTCTTTTCAAGTTCATAAAACCTCAGTAGTTTCTTCAGTTCATGCCGCACGGTTCCTAAAATGGAGAGAGAAGTTATAATGTTGCACACCACAAATGACATTCTCATATTTTCACAAAAATATTAAGAGGTTTCCACAGAAACCACAGCATCGATAGGAAGGAATGCAATTCCCAATTGAAACTTCAGGAGGGAGGGGAGTCGGACACATTTCAACTTCTGACAAACATCCCCGCACTATATCATATCTTCTGAAGCTTGAAATGTGAAAACCCACCAGAAAAAGCTGTATGACAAGACGAGGTTTACAACTCTGTCCATCTCGATTCCTGTTAAAGGCTGTGCCTTTTGTTGTTGGGCCATGTCATTGTGCTGGCTTGAGTGAAAGTGACAGGATTCTCACATCTGCTTTCCTTCAGAGGTGGGGATGCAGAACGAAGAGTACATCTGATAATTGGCCTGTCAGCCTCTGTATTCATGCTTGACTTTAGATTTTGTCCAGCACACACTCTGGAAACTGTCGGTGTGTGTGTGTGTGTGTAGGAAAGGTTGCAGATCGGTCAGTGAAGCCCCATTCATCTGGAGACCACCATGGAAACATGAAGGATGTAGCTGTGGCAAAGGTACCAACATACCCATCACAGGAAAAAAAACACAAAGAGACAGATAATAAAAGTAAGCTAATGCCATGATCATGTCAGTAAAAAATAACTTCCAAAAAACAGGTCAATTACCACCAAATTAATTTTAAAGATGTGTATAGTCAGTACAACATCTATGTTGGGTTTAAATGTATTAAATTTCTAAAATTACTATTGCTAGTCAAACCTTTGTAAATATTAGTTTTGTCGGAGCAAAGAAAAAAGAAAACTTCAGATACAGACAGCACAAAGCACAGTGATGTGCTGATAAAAGAAGAAAAGAAAGATAAAAGTGACAGAGAACTGAAGAAAGAAAGCCACAATAGTGCACTTTAGTCTCTCCATGGCAACACGTGAGGGTTTGCTATGACACTACATCCAGCCTCAGCCTTCTACTCGGTCTGTTTTCAACATTGCAGCCTGTCTTTGATTTTACTGATAAGATGATCAGACCACCTGTGCGTGGAAATGTGTGTGAGACACGAAAAAAGACAAAAAATGGGTGAAAACACGACAAATGTAGAGAGACACAGAGAGAGGTAAGACAGAGATCTGTACTGTTAATGTATTTTCTTCCTCTGCTGCTTGGCACCATGCAATAAGGATCAAATGAACCATCTTTGACATTTGCAATCTGCCACTGACATCACGCGATGCCTCGTAAGAAGGCCATTAAAGTAGGTTGCTAGCTGTCAATTCCACTGCTGCGTGTCATCCGCTGGTATGTGTTCTTGTAAATTGTTTATATCTCTCTGGGAGTGTAGTTAGCATGTGGGGATTTCTCAAAAACAAGGTTCATTTGGTTGAACACATTTCACAGTTGACATGCATGGAAACCATTGAGTCAGGCTTCTATGGCATTATCTTAGAAACTGCTAAAATCACGTGTTGCTACAGAGTTTTTGAGGGTTTAAATCATTCAGTTGTTTAAAGCATTGCATTTTCTCATGTTGTGTAATTTTTTTGTTTGTTTTCTAAGCAATACCGGGTAATTCAGAGGATTATGCAGATGGAAAGTAGCCTTTGGCTTATTCTGGCATATTTACATTTACATGTTCATTAATATGCACTGTCCCTTTTAAATAAAATAAAGTAAAGTAAAGTTTTAATTTATCTTCTTTATGTGTGTATGTGTGTGTTTGTGTGGGTCTGTAAAGTATATAAATGCAGAAGAACTGAATTGATACCCAAAAATGTAGCATTTTCAATTCGTTTTTAATTTTTGCATTATATAAAAAAAGAAATAATCACAACAGTGCAGTCCCATAATGACAATAATTATCTGTTCATATGCCATAGCTTGTCTTTATGGTGCAAATGAGGAATTATAGTTGCTGACACATACATTTGTATAGATTTAAATCTGCTTGCAGCTACATTTTTACGTGTTGTACACCAACAAATGTTTACATGCTGCTTATGAATGCTAAAAAAGGGGGAGTTATATTAAAATGTAATGAAATAGTTTGTACATTTATTATAATTCATATTAAATCTATACATCTGTGACTTATATTTGTCTGCTATGGGTGTTGCTCTCATTAAGCTCAATGTACACAGTACTGTGGACGGCCACTGTGCAATGTACTTAATTTTCTAAATTTTCTGATTCACAGGCAGTGCTGGAGGGAGTTTTTAAAAAAAACAAGAAAAAAAGAAGAGCGAACAGAGCGAGAGCAGGCTGTGTAGGAAGCCAAGCACGCTGCCAAAGATGCAGAGCGACAAACGCAGAGAAAACAGAGAGACAGATACAGATGAAACAGAAGGAGAGGAAACCGGACAAGACACTAGCAGACAAACAGAAGGAACAGGCAGGTGCTGTCGCCGCATTTGGACGCAGAAACAGAACCAACTACATGCCAATCACAGTGTTTGCTTTGGAGAGAACAGCCTCTTATTTACCAAAGAGTTTTTTTCACTTCCAAATACACACTTTAGGATTTTCCTGGTCATATATCTATATTACAGTTTTAGCAAATTATAAAAAGCAACCAACACTAGAACATTTGGCCGTCTATTTTATCAATTTACTCGCTCCCACGACTTGTACAACAGTCTCCAGCAACCGTCGGCTAATATTTAGATCTTAGTCTGGGTTTCTTCTGCGTCTTCACAATACTTTATTGTCTAAAAATCAGTATCGCATATAAATCCACAAAGTCTGCTGCATGCAATTCACCAATCTACTGTAACTGAGACAGGGATCAGACAGTTTTTAGATTACACTTCCAAGCACATCCCTATTCATCTCCAGCAATCAACGCTCTCCTATCAAGCTATTTGAATCCTTTTATTTCACAGGCTAATTTGCATATAAATATATTTTCTATAGTGACAGCGGGAAAAGAGCAAGAGGGAGAGCCGTCCCTTTTGTTTTCTCTGTTTGCTCAGCCCAGTCACTGTACCTGGGCAAGGATGTTAAATCCAGTTTAAACCACAGTCATAAAACAAAACCAAGTTGACAGGATGACTTTGGAATATACTCACTTAATAAATTCACTGCTCCACTGCCACGGCGTAAATGATGGCGGCATTACAGGAGAGCCTAATAAAAATATAGTATACTGTATCGTCTACTCAACTTCAGCAAACCATTGCAAACGTAATTCTGTACAATTTAATAGTATTGTACGTTTCCATCCAACTTGTAAAATAAAGTACAGTATTTATTCATGAGAATATTAAATAATATAAAGAAAGTTCTCGGATTAATCTCGTTCTGTCAATTCAATTACACTTGGCCCAGTTTCTAGACAAGCCATTAAAGAGACACAGAAAAACACTGGGAGAATTTTCTTAACTACACACCCATTCCAACTATACTCTTTATATTCAATGCGGCTTTTTAGTGGCAACCAAAGAAATATATTTCACACCGCAAATGGGGAAAGTGTTTTAAGCTGCCCTTGAGCTTTGTGAGCCTTTGGAAAATTTGCATTAAAATGGTGCCTCCTAACACAATTATCTAACAGGGATTTTTTACATCACTGCAGTTACTGTGCCCAGCAGTCGCCGGGTGCCCTGGATGAAGGGTAATCTGATAATCTTGTTAGCACTTATTTACAGTTGAGTGGATGGAATATTTCACAGCAGGCTTCGGGTAGGACTGTGAAGAGAGAGAGAGGATGCCTCAGATCCAGAGTAAGATTAAAGCGCTAATCTACTCATCTGATGTTTAAGTGCTATGATAACACTGCATGGAGAGCATGTGTTTGTGTGCCAATCTGCATATGGGAGTTTTTAGCAGTGGTGGGGTGGATGCATTTAAACCTTTTAAGTCGAAGTAGCAATACAGAAACACCAAAACAAACCAAAACAAAAACCTCAATTACAGGATCTACCTTGATATATGTCACTTGTGCAAAAAAGATCAAACATTATTTGAAAAATGTATTTAATGTCACAACTACCATATTTGCACTTAAACGACCAGCTTTGCACAGTGATTTCTTTTAAATTCATTACACTTATATACATTTTTCTGTACATACTTCTCTATTTTTTCAATAAAACCTTCAACAGCGGCTTTCTACTTGTGTTGGAGTATTTTCACACTGTTGAATAATTCCTCTTATATAAGGACAATGCTTGGGTGAATGTGCTCTTGGAAATAAAACTGGGGTGAGGCATAAACAGCCTCCTGCATCAAACGAACAGCTGGAAGATGTGGTCAGCTCCTGATGTGCGTGTCGACTTTATTGAGGATTAAAAATGCAAGATTATAAATGCAATGAGCCCAGGCAATAATAAAGCAGGCTTCAAGCATTTCTAATTGCATCCCATAAAGGCCACATTCAGGAGCCATTGCACTGACCCAGATTCAATATTGGTAACTATGTCATTACAATAATTTAAACAAGACAAGGCTCACTATTATAATGAGAGATAACTCTGAAAGACAGTCTTAGACGACATCACCTTGTCTATCCGACAAGGTGTTGTCATGCGCATATGGTGTGAACTCCCTTTAGGGGTAACTGAGTGGGAAGAGCACAGACGCTGGAAATTGCTTTGTGCCACCAAGTAATGAAGTTGTGAGAAATGACAATGACTTTGCAAGCTACCAAGGCCAATCAAGGGGAACACTAGTGGGACAGTGAGACTGTCGCCAAAAAATTGTCTCAATAGTTCTGTCATAATTATTGTGACAGGTTGCGTTGCTTCGCACTGATTGGACATGGATGTAAGACTGCATTGCTGCCCCAGCGTCCCCACTCAATTCCACAGCCATTAGTGTCAATGGCAATATGAGTGATCTGTCACTGTGCAAATCAGACTACCATCTGCTACCAAGAGAAACATGTTCCTGGCTGCACAAATCTTTGGGTAAGACTTCACTTATGGTTTTGTTTTCTTCCTAACCTATGGATTGCATTAGATGATGCCACAATAAAAATCTAATACTAGTTCCTTAAATTAGAGAAAACGCAAATTGTAAATTTACTAAGTGTGAAATATCAGCAGGACAGTCCTCACAGACTGTAACAACAAAACCTTCATTCTGCTAGATAAATTTGAAAAATGGACAAGGTGAAGACACAAAGTTTATTCGGATAGACAAAAATAACAAATACATATTTTATGAACAAAAACACATATTATGGTAATAATGTTGTTGCCTTATGTAGCAGTTTGTGTTTTCAAAAAGCTGAGAAAGTTCAACTGCTGCTTATTACACACTATAAGATACAACAACGCTCTCTGGGGATCTGTTTCTACTGTGGGCAGGGAAAAGGTTACATTTCTGTTTGTGAGACCTAAAACTTTTTTTTAGTGAGAAATATTGTATTTCTTCACGATTACATTGAATTGACAGTTACACATAGGGATGGTTTCCCTTGCATGTGGGTTAAACTCATGAAATCTAAGAGCTTAAATTTATAGATGAATCAGATATCATCAATGTGATTCACTCCAAGAAAAGTCTGTTTAAAGGGCAAATTTAATGGAGAACATCAGGACAAATACAAATCAGACAGTAAACATTCCATAAGCCAAAAATTAGCCTAAATTATTTGGATTTCTCAAGAATAAACAGAAATCCAGCATGTATTAACTAATTAATAGATATATTCTTGTGTATGCATGCTACATGGTGAAATACAGCAGCTAAGTTCTTGTAGTGTTTGGGAAATGTCACAAAAAATATCATTTTGTATTGCTGGAGGATAAACATCTATCACACAGCCCCGATAAGTAAATGAAATCTTTGAATTTGCCAAACATTACACTGAAAACCACATTAATCATGCGTCTGCACAATGAGTCCTGGTAGAAATGACCTGGTCAAAGAGGCAACAAAAAGACTTTTTAGGAACATGGGAACAATTTTCGTGATGAACGAGCTCTATTGTAATGGCTTGCCAAATTGCCCTCTTCAGAAAAGTAATGCTTTCCTTTAACCATGAAGGTGATCTGACCCCAACCAAGTAGTTTTAGTTGTCTAAACATAGCCACATCTTAATCAGGAGGCCGCTAGAGCAGAAAATGCTCATATGGATCCTTGTGGAAGGTGCTGACAAATGTCCTGCATTGCTGCTTAAGTATGTATATTTGTTGGACCCCAAATGTACATCTATATAATTTTATTGTCTAATGTGCACCTAGAAAATGTACAGTGTGCTCTAGTTGGCAGTTAAATCATGAATTATTGATGCACCAGTGGTGTGTGCCAAGTTATATTAAAAAATTAATACAATAAATGCTTCTTCAGATGTTTGGAAGGCAGCAGTATGTTTCAGTCCAGATGAATTGTGTTTGCATATTTCTCATTGATACACAGTTTGCAAGAGCAGTGACACAAAGATGCACACAAATAGACGTAAATTCACAAATATGTTTGTTATGTAAACCACAAATATGCCAATTTATAAACAAATTTTGCAACTGAACGGTTAGTTCGGATAAACAAATGCGCAAACTTGAGATGAATATTAATCTTTTACAGTCACGGATCGCGCTGTAAAGTTGTCATTGAAAATAAAACCCGGTCTGCAGCATTTTGTACATTCACTAATCATGTCTCCTTTCTGCCGTGAAGTTTAGTCCCCCCACAACCCAGCATGTTAAATGTAAGATGGAGGCAGGACAACTCCGCAGAGACTGCACTAAAATCAGTTGCTGTCAAATCCATGAATGTCTCCGGCTGACAGAATAATCCACATGTGAGCAGCTGTGCCTCAATGAAACAACACAGCAGTACTTGGCGGGGCCCCTGTGACCCACACCAGTCAGCTCAAGTGTCTGTCTGTGCCGAGGCATGGGATCGGCCGTTGATCTACCCTGACATGTACCATGTTATATGGCATGTCTGGAGCAGCAATTGGGGCTGTTTCTTTAATTTACCACGACAAGTGCAAACACGGTAAAAGCCAAGCCAGGGCTGCCCAATGACTCGGCATAGCGGAACCGCAAGCCAGTTACCATCTCTGGTGGGTACAAGGCCCTCATACACTACATTGTTATCCATCTGCCGTGGTGCCCTCTTGGATTAAAACACAGCACTCACCCTCTGTCCGACTGACTCGAAAGGTCTGCAGCCCAACCTGAATGTCAGGGGCTGACATGTCTCCTGAGGTTGCCAAGAAACCTCTGGACAAATGTCACAACATCGGTGCTGACAACCTTCTCTAAGTGCTTGTTAAATAAAGATGTGATGGCGTACACTTTAAATCAAGGTGCAGAAAAGTCCCAATAAGAGCTGGTGTGGGCTGCTGAAGTCAGATGATGTGACATATTTTCACGAGCTGATAACACAGATGCATAAAGGGCATTTTAGAGAACATGTTAAAACTTGATAGATATTTCCCTCAACTTTTGAATTTTTTTATGCTTTCGCATTTTGTTCTAAATGTCCTCCCACTCAGCATCAGACTGACTGAGTCTGGACCTTTATGGGTTTGAAATAGAAGGCAGCACATACTGTAAAAAGGCAGCATACAGTATATTTCTTTATTATCCTTTCATATCATGTTCTTGTATTTCAGACCACATGCTGTCTTTCATTTTTTCCAACATTCTGCGGTTCACCACAGATCAAAATCTTTTAATTAAAAAGGACATCTTTGGTGCAGCACATTTCCCGATGACGTGCCAACCTTTTTGAGCCAGTTGCCATCTGCCATCACAGCACTGTGGCTGAGGCCTTATCCCTAGCAAGCTGTGTGAGCTGCGAGCCAGCGAGAGAGAAGGAGGCAGACAGAGTGAGAGCGAGCGAGGAAGAGGGAGGGAGAGAAGTTTGTCTGGTGCATCTGTATGAGTGGGCCTCGGCTAAGAAACATGGATGGAACATGCTCTCTTATGGAGGAGGTCACTTAATCTGCCCTGAGCAAAATCTGCTGTCAAATTGTTCTAGTTCACAATCTGGTTGTGCAACGTATTCGTCACAAATGCAGATAAAAGACTCACTGTAATACATTCTCACTTGCCTAACAGAGTAAAGTCATTTTTTCACTTCAACTTATAGTGATGTTTCTTTCATTAGCTGCATAATTTTTATGTAAAGAAATAATGTCATCTAGTTCCATTCGCTTTGCTTTTCTGTGTAAAAGTAGTGCATTGACACCTCACTCAGTGTGATTTAGTTACACAAACCTATTTTCTATTTGGCTACATTTCATCTTTGTTTTCAACTAATAATTATTTTCACATTTGATTATTCTGCCAATAATTTTTTCCATTTACTGATTAATAGTTTTGTCTGCAAAATATTGAAAAACAGTGTAAAACGTCCAACCCAGTTCTCTAGAGTCCCAACTGACTGGACTAAGTAACTTTTATGTTGGTACCAACAGTCCAACACTATCATATTTGTATTCTTGTATTTGTGTGTTTTATGTGTGTGAACTAATTTTCTTTGTGTGCTTCTGATTGCAAACTGAGTTGCCTCAGATTGCCCCTTTAGGGATGAATAAAGTATTTCGAAATGAAGTTATTTCAACATAATGTGATGATTAGGAAGCCAACAGCTAAGAGCTACAACACAAATTATTGGATGAAAAATGCACTGTGCTAATTAAACCTTTGCTTAAAGTCTCTCTCCAGTCATTGATTAAACCTATAAAACTATCTCTATGTATCAAACTTAAATATCTTAATTTTTTTACTTCCTTGAAAATAACTCTTTCCTGCCTTAAAATAGCTTATATGTTACTGTACACCATTACTTCAGAAAGAGCAGCTCTATGAAATCCCTGCCTCTCTCTGCACCCATCCCTCTGCTATTCACTGTAGCTCGTGCACACCAGCTCATGTACAAGCCTGTACAAACAATGTAAAATTACTCTACTCAATGGCAAGTTGTAATATTGAAGTAATTCAGACATGCATGTTTGAACTAGAAACCATTTGTGATGACGAACCAACTGACAGGATTGGTCCATTGGGTTTGTTATGTAGGAAACTGTGGGAGTCAGTGCACTGTTTCAAGGTGAAAATACCAAATATTTATTTCACTCATGATACACACCATATGGGCATGTGACCAAGGAAAAAAAACAATTTGATTTTCACCAGAGTGGGTCTTTAAAATGTTCTCATTATTTGACACTTTATGCCATTTACTATGGAATGTGTCATTCATGATCATAGTAAAACAGTCACTAAGAGACAATACTTGTGGTTTTGTTTGCTGCAGTGTAGCAGGTACTGGGGTCCCCTATTCTAAGAGCACAAAATGACCAAAACAAACATGCAGTGGCACTGGGGGTGTTTCAAAGCACACCAGCTATTTTCTTTCACTGAAGCACAGTGTGTTATTTAAAACAGATACATAGTCAAAAAGTCAGGATTCATACATACAAATCGCTTTTGAATTTGAAGTACTGTGGACGGCCACTGTGCATCACACAAAAGGAAATAGCAACACTACTCACAAAATAAAAATTAATTCCAGGTGGTGGTGGGACATCTAGAGAAACAAAAACAAAAACAAATATTGGAAAAAAATGGAATACGCCTTCCGTTTGTTGAGTTTAATGGACAGTGGTGTTTAGGTTGGCAGGGTTTTTGTGAACTGCATTAACAGTGTGTTTCTTCATGGAAATCTGTACATGCAGCGGGAGTATAGTATGGAACTGAGGCCCATTATTGATTCACACAATACACTGTAATACAATTTTCTTTAAAATTACAGCAAAACACTGGCAGCTATGGTGGCCTATATTTTACTGTGTTTTTACAGTATTACAATTGCAATTCACTTAAACAGTTAATTACTGTATAACTGATTACAGGGTGGTACACTAAAATATGAGGTTTACTGTTTATTACGGTAGCCAGACTTTCCAGCAATAATATGTAAAAACTAGGAATTGCAGACATATACTATTAATAACAATGCATTTCATCTTTATGATCCAGAATCTAGATTTACCAATTCTGTCTAACATTTAAAAACCCAGATACCTCTAAAACAATAAAAGATAAAGGATAAAACAAGTTACATTTCTATGGATTGAGAACATTTATTCCAAGGCAGTAATGTATGACAAATTGTAGTTCATTAAAACATTTATTACAAAATTACAAATTTATTACAAAAAAACAAAGAAAAATCATTTAATGTGGAAAAAGAGAAAGAAAAATATGCAAAAAAAGTCCTATTTCAGGGCACCAGTGTAAAGTTATCAGTAATATTCTAGCAGCCTAAATTAAGTCGCTAGTCCAAACAATGCTTGTGAACTGCTTTGCAAATTTTTTTTGCTTAATTCACACTGACTGCTTTTACAGTAGCTTGGTATAATTGATAAAATAAGTTGATATATTAACTGTCAGTCTTGTTTGGGGTTCTACAAAAGCTTTAGATTTTCAGTTTTTAACCATATTTTTGAAAAAACAGTACACTATTTTGTGAATGGGTTAGGGTTAGGGTCTGCAATTTATACCAGCGCAGACAACTGTACTTCATGTACTTCAACATGTGATAATGTTCTGCTAAACAGTCTGCTACATTTGAATTCAGAAAGCGTCACACAAGTCATGTGCTAACCATCTGCATGTGTTTCCATCCATCTAGCTCCATTTATGTTTTGTAAATTAAAATAGTTATTCTCAAGTCAAAATGGCACTTTTGTCTCAGCTTGCACTCCTGAATGTTAAATGCACTTTCCTGGTTTGCCCTGACAGTGACTGGACTAAACTAATACACTACAGCGAGAGCAGAAAGCTGAAAAGCAAGAGGAGACAACTAAAGAAAAACTATGGAACCACACGGAACTGATGATGATATTTCTCACATGTCAGCAGAATAATCTGGCAGAGCATTAATCTAAGGTAAATGTTGTGTAAAGATTAGAAACCGTCTTGGGGCTTAATGTGAAATTATCTGACAGTTCGTGGTCGAAAATGAGTGTATAATGAGATCACCGTGGCAGTATAAGCCATCAGGGAAAACAAATCCCTCTGTACAAAATACCCTACTTTCTCCCATCATCGTGACTAAATATGCACCACGGACTAGGCAAGCTTCCCATGGGTATGCAGAGTGAGTGATAAGTGCTCTAAATGCCTGAACTTTAAACCGTTCACAAGGTCCAAATCCCTGCAATCTTCTCTGAGCAGGTCTTAATGTGGTTGGACTGTATTTTAAGTACCTCCAGGATAAAACTCTTAATGGTCATCATAAACTGTAATCCAGAGAGATTCTGCTCTTAATCCAGGATCGAGGTCCAGGAAACTGTTCAGTGCAAGTCAAGCGCAATCCCATTTTATGGAGCGATATCTGTCCTGTTCTGACTTGACTACATACGGCGATGTGTGTTAGCAGCAATTATGTAAGGCTCATCATTCTCAGTGCATCATCCTGTGTTAAAGTAAAGTGGAAAATTGGACGGACAGATGGTTGAAAGCAGTCATATTAAAGAAAAAGCTCCATTTTGTCATTTTAAAACCTTGGGTTTGGAGAATTTAATGATTAATTTGGCTATTTGAATCAGAGCGTTGATGGCCGCTTGTTAAAGTCCCTCACCAGGGGCCATGTGCAGCATGCAACAATTCACGAGTGGACTCGAGTGACGGAGACAAGATGACATTTTCTGAGACCAAGAGGCATTTTAAAGTGGTCAACAATGGTAGCTAAATCTTAACAAGTTAATGACATGCAAAGAAATCCTTCAAGTGCTCAGCTTAAATGAAAGACTGTCTCTAAATGGACTTTATGGTGAGACTATTATTAGACCAGCAAGAGCAACCAAATGCCGCTTAACAATCCATCTGGAACAATGATGCAATATTGTAAGTTGTTTTTAACTTTTAGCTGATCTACTGGTTATTTTCCAAATTAATGGATTTTTCATTTAGTCTGTAAAAAGCCAACTTGTGAAAAATGCTCATTACAGTTTCCCAGAGTCCAGGGTGATGACTTCAGTCGAGCACCCAAAGATAGACTACTTCAAATGGTGTAAAACAGAGAAATACAGTGAATTTTCACATTTGACAGGCTAGAACTAGAGAATAATTGGAGCTTTTGCTAAAAAGTTGACTGTCATTTATTATATTAAAATGCTTGCAGATTTATTTTACGTTGCTCAAAAAAATCAATTAATTGATGAAACATTGCGGCTCTGCATAATCAGTATGGAATGCATTTGCTGTCAATGTCTTTACTTTTCCTTTAACTTTTCTTAAAGTATGCTCTTAAAGGAGCAGAGTGCAGGAGTTAGTAGTATTTAGCAGTGAGGCTTCACGTTACACTCATCATTGTCTATATTATATCTATATCTTTTAGCCTTATTGTACTTTGTGTTGCTTATCTCGCTTCTTCCATGCCTCATTTGTATCTTTTTATGTAAATTTCCCGGGTGAAGGATCGTTAAAGTTTATTTAATGTTATCTTATCTTATGTTGCAACCAACCTCAGCAGGCCTAAATGTAAAAATGTGTAGGAGAACCTACTATAGTTTTGGATAAAAACACTAAAGGCTGTCTCTAGAGCCATTGTTTGATTCCGGAAGCAAAACGGTATGGAAGACCTGTTCCATATTTAGATATGAAGGGCTCATTCCACACTATGGAAAACACAATGATGACTACACACATGAAATACTACATTCGGTTTCTGCATTCCTTTAAATGTTGCACATTTGTCCTTTAAAGGCCGGACTTTTACTTGAACAGGAGTATTTATACATTTGTGCATTAGTGCTTTTACAGACATTTACTTCCTAAATACGTCCTCCACCGCTGCTAACTCTACAGGATGATAAGTACACAGTATTCCACCTCCATGACAGATGGTGTGTGTGTCACCACAGTCCAGCTCATTTGCTCACAAGTGGTTTAGCTACAATAAAACACAGAGCTAAATGCCCAAACACTGATTTATGAAGATGCAGTAATTGCAGCAGAAAGGCCACAGAAATTTTGGAAATCCTGTTGCAAAGCATGTATGAGTCCCTGTTGCTTATGGATGTGAAACTGAGCAGCAACCTTGTATATAATACTGCGCTTACACCTAAAATTGGCATGTACTCTCCCAACTGTGCAGTAAGGAGATGCGAATGGTTGCTTGTCACTGAAAGCAGTGAGTACAGAGGGTGATTCTCAGGTCAAGGTGATTTGTCATGTCAAGCAACTTTTCACCTCCAGTTCTATGGCTGTTCACCAGCCTGACAGCCTTCAGCAATGCCACACTGTTTCCTGGCTCCACTTCATAATTGATGAGGAGGTAGGGAATATGGGATTTGATCCAGAGTGGCGGTGCCTTTTAGGGCCCAGGACAGATGTGAGGAGGTGCTTGTTTTTTAACTCTTCATCTAAAATGGCTTCTGCTGCTGAGCGCCGGTGGAAAGGAAGCTCTATGGTAAGCTAAAAGACGTAATGAGAATTAAAGATGATTGACTTCTCAGGGATCATATATGATAGCGGGGTATGGTAAAGAGGATATAGTGCTTTAATGTGTACATTCTATCATGCTGTACAGTCCACAATCCTCCACATTAATGCAAGAACAGGGGGAATAGTGGGGTTGGTGGTGATATATCAAGGTTATGGTTCACATTCAGGCACAATTATAAAAATTGACAATGGTTTGGTGTCTGGACTAGAATATGAATTCTGAGTTTAGCATTTTCTCATGTGTAAAGGGTTATCCATTATCTCCATATACATTTTTTCATTGGAAAGCATCAATTGGATAAATTAGAAAGTGCATCCACTAAGCTTTTAAAAACACATTTATAATCTACAGTGTTAGATAATACTATAAAGAAATATTATTATTTTACAGAATCTAATAAACCAACTTCTCAAACCACACTATATGCATTAACATGTTTCCATTTTTTACAAAAAGAAAAAACGACAATATCAAAGTGAAACACTGCCAACAAACCCCCTATGATATGAATTTAAATTTAACATTTTTTGTGTGTAAAGATTATAAGGCTTTTACTTTGGCATACATTATTTACATATACAAACAGTTCTGTGTTTTTTTAATGAAACAATACACATTAAAACATGTTAAAATGAACCTGTATAGTCTTGTTAGTAATGTTGATTATGGAACTGTGACTTTAAAGTAATTATTTGACCAAAAAAATTAATTGTTTCAGTAATTTAAATGCCAAAAGTTGGATGGTTTCAGCCGCTCAAATGGGAGAGTTTTTTTCTTTCTTTGGTTTTGTAAATAAAATATTTGTGAGCACTGGATTCTAGGAAGTTGGCAAGAAAATAGGTGGTAGATTTTTCAACAATGGAAACGACCGTTAGGCCTATTTCAGTGTCGATTATGTAGATTTTGTACAAACAGCATATTTTTTTATTATTTATATGTGGTCATATAGCAAAGTTCTCTCATAATTAATGCATTAAATTCTGCTCACAATCTACCCTGTCCTATGATCTGTTTCTGCTTAACGAAGGGAGCAAATCCTCCTACATAAAAGTGATTAGAGTTCTTTCTCAAACTGTGCACATCTCATTTATTTCTTGCCCTCTCACTCGTGCTCCATTCTTTCTTTCGTCTTTGCTCTTCTGACAGTTTGTCTCCCCTGTTGAATTGAAAGGGACAGCCAGCTTGGAGCTAAAAAAAAAAGCAGGCAAAAAAAATCACTGCTGAAGTCCTGGAGACATTTTTAAAACTTGATGTTTAAACTTGTGAGAAAACCTGCAGTTTTAAATAATTGGGATCTAATAGCGGGCGAAGAACGATGATTTTGGAAGGGCCAGTGACTTCCCAGACTGAAGCTGTCATTATGGGTATCGAATGGAATCATTTGATGAAGAGGTGGTGAAAAATACTTAATCTTAGTTTCTATTTTTAGAGACGAATCTGTGGCTATAAGCCTACCAAGGGTGTAAATGACTGGCACCTTTTAGAAGTGTTAAAGAAAGTATGTAGTGAGCAACGTCTTTAATGATTTTTGAAAAAAAAAAATTGTGTTCATAAATACTTTAGTATGCTTTAAATTGTGTTCTATATCTAATAAAATCGAATACTGATGATAGATGTACCTGGAAGAAGAAAACACATTTTTTAAATCTTAAAGGCCAGTTTGTCAAATTAAGCTGTCTGAGTTTCTCACCATACACATTTATGTCCACTGTGAGTTTTCCAAGAAACCCACCCTGTATGAACCTTTAATAAAAACTACATAAAATACAATCTAAATGTAAACAACTCTGCATCTGTAAGGTTGCTTTTCGCATCTATTTTTCAGAACAGTAGAACAGAGTTTGTTCCAGGAGCTGTACAATGTTTCCAACAACAAACAGCTGTGGTTATATAAGTTTTTTAGTTTTGATGTCCATAAAAGAACTGTTGCATAACTCTCTGTGTTTAACATGGAATTAGAAAAACTTATCCACTAAGCCTATAAAAACACATTTATAATCTTTAGTGTTTGATAATACTAACAAAATATATTTATCTTTCAGAATCAAATCAACTGATTTCTAAAAACAAACTTCTACCATTATCCCAAGTATCAAATTTACTGTCGGAATTTTGCGTACACAAGTTGTCAAAAAAAGTTACAAAATGACAAAAGCAAAGCGCAGCACTGCTAACAAAACCCCACCAGGAATCTCGGGGGACATGTGATGCGTTTTAATCTTCTTCTCTTTTGCAAAGCTTTTCTCTCTCTGGGTAATTTCAATGAAATGTGGAGCAAACGATGCACTGCTGCCTTTCATATAAAAAAGGTCACAAACTGGCCCTCCGCACCTGGAGATCAAGTGCATCCAAAAAAAGAGATCCTCGTGCGGACTCAAAATGTTTGCTCTTTATTTCTGAGCTTTTAATAAATAATTCAGATGCAATGTAATTCTAAACGGGTGTGATGTAAAGACCACAGAAGAGCTTTGAGAGCAGCAGTGAATGGTGCAGGTAAATTCAAAAAGTGTAGGTACGAGCAAACTGTACAGCAGAAAAAAGAATAGATATGAATTAGTTAGAAAAATCACATAATATAGACAAGAATAATTCATGGCCCTCATGAAAACAATTTAGCATGAAAGAAGAGAAATACACCATTACAGGCATTGCAGGGTATTTGTGAAGCTTATTGCTGTATTTCAAAGCAAAAAGACAACAACACAGAATCATTGAACAGCTGTGCAACAGTCAAAGTAGCCATGAGATTGAAACTCACCTTAGCGACCCTGTTGGCGACCTCCCGACCCACCATGAGCCCCTGGACAAACGTCCGTGCGGCGATGAAAGCCCTGGTGACCTGGGCCTTCAGTTTCCTGGGCACATCTCCAAACGGTTTAAGCTGATCTGTGTATTTACTGACGCACTCCAGGTAGTCATCTGTGAAGTGATACTGGGAATTGAGCAGCTGGAACATGCGCTCCAGCAGCCGGGACCAGAAGTCATTCAGCATCTCCTCCAGGTTGACGTTGCCCCCTGTGTAGTAGCGCTTCAGCTCAGTGAACAGGTCCTGGAATACCTCCGAGTTCTGCATATACAGCTTCCCGTACGTCCGCGTGAACATGCTGTTGAGAGACTTCTCAGAATTGTCCAGCAGCTCCAAGAAAAACTCTAGATGGATGGATAGTTTGGGGAGAGGAGGGGAGGGGGATGAAAAGGACATGCAGCTGGGTCATTAGGCAGATATTTACAGTATCTGATTTCTCTTCCAACAATATAAACCTTCAAAAGAAAAGGCTTCGCAAGCATGAGAGCATAATCTGCTCAAGGTAATGTTGTTGTATACACTGTAATTTAATGGCTTCTTTTATGGCTCCGTCTACACATACAGGAGCGACGTATAGCAGTCAACAATAGGTACTTGATTATGTGAAGAAAGTCAGTCCAAAGCATTAATAATTTAATAGCAGAAATAATGGGCCACAAGGACTATGAATGATTAATGTAAAGGTTCTGATTGCATACTGTAACAAAATATTCATAAGTTTTAGACACAGACACCAGTATACATTATCATCCTGGGCACCCACCATTATTCCCAGACGCATTAGTTTCTCACTGAAACAATTTATTTGTCCACTGAGGCAGCTGGCCTATGAGCCTATAATTGAATATTGGGTTACAGGAGCTTCATTCGCTTGGAGATATCTGAAGAGAAAATTTCACTGTAGGAGAAGCGCATCTATTTTATTTCTATTATTATATCTGCCATTGATTCAGTATACACTACTGTGTAATGCCGTCACTGAAAAACAAAACTTAAAAACAAACATCTTTCCGCATTAAATTTGAATCTTTCTTACTTTTCACAGGCAAATGATTTATAATTAATCTGCACTTTAAGCACATGCTGTATTACTCAGTGTAGTGTTTATCAAACATCATACAAAGGATGGGGGGCCTAGCTAGCGTTGACCGTCTTTCACACACCCAAATGTGGCGATGGCAAAAAAACAGACTGTGAAAATTCCACAACGAGTAGGCTTGTGACCTCATCCCTCTATAAATTACACAGCAGTATGAATCACAAGGCAGCTTAACGTATGGAGTCGCGCAGAGAGTGTTCAAACTACAGACGGCACAAACGTTGGCCCCTTAAATATCAAGTCACAATCAAATTACAATACGAACATTGTCGGTAGGATCAAAACATGCAAACTCCCTGGGGAACACTAATGCAAATTTCTTAATTTTTGGTCATTGCATATTTACCCAATAAATGCACCAGTAAGGATATGGATATGAATAAGAACTCTGATGTCTTTAAAATAGGTGTTAATAGCTTCAATTGGACCTTTATGTGCTGTTTTACATCACAGTACCAGACACAGACATCAAAATGCACAAACGCAACAATGCAATTCAGATTTAACATTCACAGCAATTATATTATTGTTTGTCATCCGCCCAAGTGGCTTTCTTCCATGCAAGCACCTGATCTCTTGGGTATTAACTCAGCCAGCAAAGAGAAAAATAGAGAGAAACAAGCCGAATTAGCAAGGGAGCCTCACTGAAGCCTGGCTAATAGGATCCCATGTTCCTGAGTGCAAGGGCGTAAATGTTGAGAAGATCATAACACATCTCTCCAAGCACAAATGTCAAATACTCCTCCACCCTCCTTTGTAAACAAACACACTGCAGACATTTCACGTGTCACGCTTGCTAATAAACCATTCAAGGGCTTCTCTCCCGGCTGGGTACTCTGAGCTGGCTGACATTTCTTTGCATGGTTAATGATAACAGTCACACCCTTACATGGTGGTCATGTCTTGTAACAATAGATTTCCTTTCTCTGATAATATGACGAAACCTTGAGGCAAAATAAATCAGTATTATTTATAGTAAAGCAGAGAAGATGTAACCAGGGAAAACAAAAAACAAAAAATCATGTGGACTATTTATGATCACACTTAAATTGCAGTGAACCGGTTCACAGTATTAAGAGAAGTATTAATCATTTTATTTTGTTTATCATATTTTAGCATAATTCTGTATGTTGCTCATAGAAATAAGGAAATTATAACAGGTTTCTTTATCATAGAAGAAATGACAAACTTACCAAATGCCCTATCATGCTGGTAATCTTAAAACCACGCAAAAAGAACTAGAAATAAATACAAATCAAGACAACTGCTATTTTGGCAAATTGTAAGTATAAGTATTTCAGATCCTCAGGGGAAAAGTCAGTGTTGAAATGAACTACTGACCACGTCAAGTGGGAAAAAAACACTCTCTCTGCAGCTGTGTTGATGAGTCTGACACTGAGACTACAATCCTGAACCATGCATAATAATCCACTGTTCTGCAAAGTGTACATAACCACGAGTGTAAATGTCTGTTGTGCAATACAGCACATCTGCATAAACTCTGTTCTATATGCTAATGTTACCAGCAGTTTGCTTTCAAGCCGCCAATATTGGGAGGAGGTTTATGTTAACACGTGCCTTTTGACCAGTTTTATATTCCCCTTCTTTTTATTTTGCGGCTCGGACAGCCAAATCTCTTTACCTTCTGCTGAAATGGCACAGCATGTCCACACCTACAGTAGACCGATCCCTCGTCACACATTTTAGTTTCTGTCGCAACTGAATGACCTGCCATTACACCAACATTTGTTTAAATATTACGAGCCTGCAGGGCCTGTTTCACTCCATTTTTCCAATTAGACCTGAATCAAGGACATGTAAGCCCCTGTGTATTGCGGTTGCTATATTCTATCTGTGTTACCATCGAAAGTGCTCTCAAGATGAGTAATAAATGTGGAAACTCAAAGGCACGACCACATTATTTATTTACTTTAATGGAGATAATTGTATATTAGTAAAGTTTAGAATTACTTATATAACTTAATTATATTCCAAAATATCTCTGATTATTTGGCCAGGGGGGTTAAAGAAGAGATGGCGCTTACATTTTCTTAGCCAAGTCATTTATTTATTGCTGCAAGACATTGCAGGGTCCCACAAGTCGTAGCAGATGTAGTAAAGTTCAAACTAATTCGGAAATCCATCCAAATTATAACATCATGAGCTTTAACAATTTGAAATTTCATCAATAAAAAAATGTGCAACTATACTATGACACGCTGAAAAATATCAACATTTTTTGTTACCAACTTAAATATTTCAATTAAAGACCAGCAGCCTGACTGTTATACTTCCATGTGCATAAAATAAAAAATAATGCGCATATGTCTGTGAAAAAGCTGAGACAATTTTTGATGTTGCAATCATTCATGAAAGATGATCAAGCCCATTACAATTATTCCTATGAAACAAACTGACCACTTGGAAGTGTCAAAATGAAATGTGTCAAGAAGAAAATTCCCAATGACATGACTGGTCAGAAACAGATCACATACTGCTCTGTGCAGTAGTGTGAAGCTAAAAGGTAATAAATATATAATAAGACCTGTCAAAATATCCCGTGGAAGTAGACCACATAAATGACTCTGATAGTGCTTTACTTTTGCAGGAATAAACCAGTGGTGACTGACAACCACCTCAAGCGTTACTGTGATTATATGCAGCTGACTACAACCAGCTGTGGCCATGTTGTTGTTGGTCTGTGGTTATTGATTTCACCATCAAAGTGATGTTAAATGACACTAATTGGCTTTATGGACTGAAAACATATTTAACAACAGGTTTTTGTACTCATGTAGCACTGGGACCGATCTCTGCAAAGGCGGAGGTGATTGCAGTTTTCTCTTCTCTTTCTGGTGCTGAGGTCTAATGATGGCAGTCCTGGTTGATTGATCCAGTTGGATGTAAGGTTCAGCACCTCCTCGAGAAGCCACTCAAAGGACTTTCAGACACAATCTTCTTCACACCATTGACTGTGATTACAGCGACTGTGCACGTTTGAAATACCTTTGGGAAATCCCTTTTCGTACTTTTACAAAGTTTTCTTTTTTAAGCTTACTCTTTGCATACTTTTAGATAACCAGATAATCAATTTAGTAGCAAATAATACAAGTGTAAAGTTGCATTCTGAGCCAAAGAGTTTAACTAATGAGCAGACCATAATGAAATAATCACCACCTGTTTCTCGTTGTTTTTTTGCATAATTGTTGGGTTTTTTTGTGATTTCAAGGCCTGTTACCTGGAAAACAGTGGGTACTGAGAGTTTCAAATAGCAGCCACAGCTTGCCAACTCCTGAATTGCTCAGTGAATTGCTCTCTGCTGGCCAAAGTACATATTTGGCCGGGGAATTATCATTGAGAGTTATTGACCTTGGATAACATTCAGCCACTGGGCCTTCAGGGTCTCAAAACTTGGAAACATGTTGATACATGTGTGTACGCTTACTGACACAATACATTGAGGAATCATCCCACATATAAATCCTCTCAAGTAATGAAGGTTGTTTGACTCAAAATAAGTTGGGAAAGATGCAGCAAGAAAATGAAGAATTGTCTGGTTATTAAAATGCAGTTTCAACAAACTCACCTCATCTTAAAAAGAAGAAATGCAAAAGGCATGAAGTGGGCACTGGACAAAACCCAGCTACCATTTAGAATTTCAGAAAATTCTTGACACTAGAAAGTTTTACAGAAATTTCATACATATGAAATTATTATTATTATTGTTATTATTATTATTATTATTATCATAGGACTGTGAACTAAAAAGAGAGTCATACTGCTTGCATTATAAAAAACAATTAATATAATAATTTAATTTAAACATGCCCAAAAATATTACAGAAAGATTTGTTGGGTTTCTCTGTTTAAAAATTGTAGGATCTTCAAATTACTATGTAAAGTGCTATAAGATGACATATGCTGTGAATTAATAGCATTATAAATAAAATTGGATTGAACTGAAAAAAATGGAAGAAAAACAAAAATATAAACATATTTTTGAATATAACATATAGAAGATTACATGAAAAAGAAGATATCCTATTTTTCCAAATGTGAAGCCAGTGTCTGGGATGAACACTTTTTTCTATTTCTGAATAAAATTTTATTTCAAGACAAAAAACAAACAAACAAACAAAAAAAAAACAACCTAAACAAGCATAGTAAATGTATAGGCCAGCACTTTTAACAAAGTTTTTATAGTATAGACTTCTTTGGGCATATACATCTAATAATAATCTTTTGTTTTCAATATCACTGTTTCACTTTTATATAATATCTTAGTTCTTAGTTATGTAACATACAGATGTTTAACTTCTGCAAAGAGCACAAAAAAGGTTTGTTATATAAACCTGCTGTATTAGAAGTACTTATTATTATTATTATTATTATTAATAATAATAATATATATTATTATTTTGTCACCCTTCCGGTTTTCCCCCAAGTGGAAAGCAAAATGAATAATAAGCAATATAAAAACAGTGCCAAAGTGAAGCTTCACATTAGTTCCAGTCATAATTGAGGATGGACTTTTCATATTACACACAAAATATACATGGAGTTACTACCCTTGAAGTAATTCTAAGTGTGAAGAATCAATTTCCTCCGAGAGCAGCACGAGGTTTTCCTTTGATAACTGGCCTAATTACTGTAAATAATTATTATGATTAATAAAGGTGACCTCTGTGTTGCTCTGATAATAGTGCTTCATCCACAAAAGAAAACATGCACTCACCCAGAAATTTGACTTCACACTCTTTGAAACTACTCGTTTTTCACTGCCTGGAACAATTCAATCCTTCATTCTTACTACAGTTAATTAAGACCTAATTTCAATTAATGGTCCAACAATCTTCAATGGCCAGAGGGTAGATATTGTACAAAGCTTTACAGGAATCCTTACATTTGATATATTTCAGCCTGATAATGTAATGTATTTTGAATAGCGTCAAAGAGATAGAGAGCTGTCTGTATAATGGCCAGATGATGTTAAGTGTTTGTTATATATATATATATATATATCATGTATACAAATAATATATAATAATGCATTTTGCTAGAGGGGGGAATGCTGGGCTTCTCCTGACACTACTGTAAGGTTGTGACATTCCTATGTAAAGCACCCTGAGATTTATTTAATTATGGTGGGATTTGGGTCTATAAAATAAAATCGATCTGAAAAACACAGTGACGAATCATAAAATGAATAAAACTCAGACTGACATATTTTCTCACCTCCTGTAAACAAGTTACCACTATATACATCACCCTAAATATACATCATTTGAAGCTTTCATCTACCACTACACTTCCGTGACTCATCATCTGCCCAGCTTTGTGTTTGATATTGATCAGAACACTTCAATCTCTGACAGCCGCATTGATTTTTTTTCTAACATTCGTTTCATTTTCAAGTGGAAAATATGACAAGTTTTTGTAACGGATTAACTCAAGCAAACCACTTCAACTGCGAGTTAACAGTGTTCAATGGCTGTCTAAACGGCTTCTTCTATGCAACAAGTGTGGTTTCAAATTGCAGTAAATGATGCCATTTCTTGTGGGGATTTTCTTAACCTAGAAACACAAAGGTGAAGCAAGTTCAATGCATATAATATAACCAAAGGAGAAGATGTGACAGGAAATGTGGCTGTTGTGTTATGGGTTTGAGACATGAAACAAAAAACCACCTCCTGTGTTGAAGTCTATTGCTGTGTCATCACACTCATCCACCCCAACCTCCTCCATTTGTGAATTCTTTAGCTCTATAATGACATCACTTAGAAGCAAGTCAAACATTAAATACATCTAATTATTTGGTTTATGACTTCATATTTGGAAAAGTAATGACATTGTCATTAGTCTCAGCAGTACCTTGTGTTTTATGTCCAGACAGCAAATGTGAGCATGTTACCATGCTAAACTAGTTGATAACATAGTAATTGTACCTGTATAACAAAAGCATATTTGTATTGAGCACTGTCAGCATACTAGCTTGATGTTCGGTCAATGCAACACTGTGCCTATGCACAGCATCTCTGATGGTGTAAACTCTTATGCAGAATGGTCTGACAACACCAAGTTATAATTCTGCTATAGGGGGAAAATGTTGCTTTGTTTGTACTTCTTTAAATCAGTCACTATTGTCTTAGCCAGTGCTAAGCCCAATGGTGGCCTTGCAAAATAATGACCGCAGAATTGTTTTCATGGGACATTAAAATGACTTAATCACAAAAAGAGTCAACACTTTTGAGTAAGGGTCAATACGCCAATAAGGGTTGCCTTATTGCAAACCTAAATCCTCGTGACCTTTTTCTAGCATGAAAGTTGCTGTTTGGAGGTTGTTGTTTCCTGTAGCAAAGGAAACTTTGACAACAGTAATACACAGATGGCAGAAGGTGAGGAAAAAGTCATGTGACACATACGTGAAGTCTACATCAGGTGAGTCAGACTAGGCTTGAACAGAACTAGCTCGTATGACGGCTGCCTGACCGGGTTGAAAATTAAAAGTGTTTACGCTTATCCTGAACAACCAGGCTGGAAAGTGGAGGAACTGGCTGTCATAGAGGGGAGGATGCAATATTGTTTAAATACAGCAATAACTGTAGACTCAGACTCTCCTAGAAGGCATTTAAAGTGCTGCACTCAGCTTACACAGAGCGCTTCTGTGGGCCAATCACTGTGTGAAGGTTTGAAAAGAAACTGAAATGGCTGCACAAAACCATCTGACTTTATGAAAGTATGGATTTTGCAAAGCTTTTTAACCATCCAGCAAGCGGTTCTGATTAACTATAATGTTAAAAACTGTCTTCTTTATTCTGATAATGCTAGTATCATATAATGTGGGAAAATGTTTGAATCTTCACCTCCCTTTATTGAAAATGTCACCACATCTGTGAGTAATATTGATATTGAAAATTTACTGGTCACCTTCAATGCTGACTAGTAAATTGTGCTGGACTAGCACCTAACCACATCTCTGACCTTGTGAGCCCCTATGATCCAGATCCTCTTACGGACACGGTTAGTGTTCCATATTCCAGGTTGAAGAAAAAGGTGTCACATTTCAGCCACTGTTATGTTCAATGTGTCATTGTCCCTCAACGGAACACGAGAATAAATTATTTGAATACTTGGTAATGCAAAGTTATCTTTTCAAATACTAAAAGCTTTGAAACATATTTAAAATGTCTTATTTAAATAACAGTTGTTGCTTTTCCAGTTTTTTTTGTTTATATATGTAGGTAGAGAAAAAGTGTCAACCCTGCCTCTGAGATAACACAACATGTCGTGACCTGTCATGGCCTACTGAGGCCACTGCTGGTCGAGAAATTGGCAGTCTACAAAACGCACTTCTTCTTTGATTGCAAAGCACTGAACCCAGCACCCGATGTTTACCTTTGATTTTTGAAATTGCTGACAAAACACATAGCACACAATGTGTACAAGGCTGTGTCGCATGAGTAACACAAATTTTACGATGCACTCTTATACAGTCACTCATAATTTAATGTAATATAACAAGCACTAGTTTGTTTTGTTTCCAAAACTCATTACCTCTGCAAGGTACGGATTTAACAAAATATATATACTGTATGTGTGTGTGTGTGTGTGTGTGTACAGAGAGAGAAAGAGTGAGAATGCATCTTCAGCCAATTAAGATAATACAATTTTCTGCACTGATTGTTACTCTAAACAGATGGAGAGTGGACAAATAATCCTCAAACATGTTTTGTTTCTTTTTTCCCCCCTATATTTATATAAAGGAAAAACCAAACCAAATAATGATTAAAATCATTTATCTATTGATCTATCTATTGATCTATCGATCTATCTATCGATCTATCTATATATGTGTGTGTGTGTGTGTGTGTTACGCACACATATATTATACATATATGTGTGCATATTATATATACACACATACACATAACTTTGTTTTTAAGTTATATAAATCTTTAAAACAATCTAAAAAATATAGATGGAAGAAAATAGAACATGGTCATAGGAAATGGTCACTGGCACACACTCATGAGTTTCCTTGTTATTGGCTGGCTGGCTGACTTCTCTCTCCTTGGTCACATATTTCAGCTGCGGCCAAAGAACAATAATTCTAACACTTAGTCAACTTGTCTGTTGTGTTTTGAGGTTTTAAAAACAGTAATAACATTTTTTGCTACACTCTTTATTTGCTATAGAGGTTTAAAGCTGTTAAAGTTGTTAAACATGGAAAAAACAACATAATGTAAAATGCCTTGAAACACACGACAATTGTGCCGAGACACATGTGTAGTAAACAGAGTAATATTCATGAAATGTTTGTAATTTTCTGCACATGAGAACGTCCCGACTAAAAACTGTGGCCTGATACATTAGATATTCAGAAACATCTGTTTTCATTTGTGTCCTTGTTCATGTTGATGAATCCCAATCATTCATTAGAGGAAGACATGACAACAGGACCTTAATTATCATGAATTAACATATCCTAATAGCACTAGATGAGGAACAACATATTAGTCAGTGGAGAACACCCATATTTATAATCAAAAGGAGCATCATGGCTTTGATGAAAGTAACAAATAGGAGCTTCAGCAAAGCATGATTAAAAGCAATAAAAGGTGCCTAATTGAAACAACCTGGCAGCAGCTGAGGTTCACAAAAGAGCAAATGTTGAAAGGGGGTTCACAGAAGTGGTGAATGTGCGTTATGTCACTTCAGAGCACCAAGCAAAAAGTTATCCGGATTTTTCAATTAATTGCAAAACAACAATGTAGAGGACAGTTCAAAGCCACAGGAGAAGAAACGAGTGTGTTCTCCCAAAGTGATACTGGGCATTTTTCGATCCTGGCATTCTTCCAGATGGGAACAGTGATATAAAACCCCACAGTGAAACTGTTCGAGAGATGGACTCAAGAAAACAACCCAGGTTGGACTGTGGGTGGACAAGAAGGAAAGTGAGTCTCCCCACAGCTCCACTGTCCTCTGAGCTGAGAACTTTGGGGATGTAAGTTCATGAAATTAGTCTTCAAGTGCAGAATTAATCTATCTATTACAAGTGGCTTATAATATCTTCAATATTAATAAGCCACTTTTTTCCTACTAACTAATTTTGGCATATTTTAACATAACAGACATTTGTAAACAATTAATAGTTTTCACTTTAGATTAGGGGCCACAATAACATCCACAAATGATTTATATATCTTTTATGAATGTCAAAAAACAACAAACCATTTGTTAAACATGAATAAATAAATGGTGGTAGTGGATATTTTTCTTAAATCATTCAAAAATGTGTTCCTACACATTAAATAACAGTTGATGATGAATAAATCACGTACAAACAATGCTGATGCAATGTTTCTAATAATGTATAAATCATATATAATTGTTGTACACCTTAAGTTATAACTGGTTAACTTAATAATCATTAAAAAAATGTATATAAATGGTTTATTCATGATTAGTTCAGGATCTCCTAATAGCTTATAAATGTCTTGTAACGAAAGTTGTAAATTATTTAATTATCATTTATAAATGATTTCATAATAATTTACAAATGTTTATAAGTGGTTTGTTCATGATTAGTTAACTATCCACTAATATCTATTAATAGCTTATAAACGCCTTATAAATTATCGTTATTATAAATTGTTACCTTTTAGTTTTGTATGTATTAACAACCAGCGTGTCTTTGTTTTACTCTATTTTTTACTAACATTTCAGTCGTGTTTCTTTTGAGGGTGTGATGTTTTTATTCACCACAACTGTTCATGTCAACCTGCACATCACTCGCAGCGTTGGCCTGAGAACTACTGATGGAGAATTGCCTATAAATTTTGTGCCATGAATGTATCGTGCATTGTCCCTGTTCAGCAAGTAATAAAATCACATTTCAGGATATTGTGATGTAAACATAAAGATAGAGGATGTTAACTACAATGTGTTTTTTTTACCTCTTTTTTGTTAATTAATAGTGAAGACTTACTCACACTGAGAACTTCAGTGCATTTGCAAGGATACTTCTATTTCATATTTGTTTCTAATCTAATACAAGTTTGTCATTGCGAATTATAATATCAGTGGAATCTCTAAAACATGAAAATGAATATCACAATATCTAGTACTTTATGTGCCCCTCTTTTAAATTAATGACAGCATGTACTCAAGCTGGCATGGTAAACCTGGATATCCATGTTATCCCAGCTTCATCTGGCAACGTTCCAAAGAGCTTCTGTAAAGCAGGAACATTTGCCTTTCTAAGTCTTCAAGTGCCCCAGTGTTCAGTGGGGGTCAGGTCAGCTGACTGTGGAAGAAAGTCTGTGACAGTCACACTTCTAGGTCTCATTCGGTCCATAAGCAGTTCTTGTAAAGCTTTGAGGTGTGTTTGGGCTCATTATCCGAGTTCTTCTGGACAACAATGCAAACTAGAAGGTGTAGCATGTGTGTTAAGAATTACGTCTCCGTGGTAACCGTGGTAAGGGCGGAGTCGATTTGGTGCTGGTGTCCAACTCTACAATAGTCAAACACCGACAGACTTGAATATGCCGACAACTATGTTTCACTGTGGGTCTTATACACTGTAATATCATTCTTGCTCATGTTCGTCACCCCTGTTCACCCTTCTGTTGCTGCCACCGATCCCAATTTCATCACTAAATAGGACTTTTTTTCCAGTCATCCACTGACCCTAAGCATCCAGCATCGTTTCCCCTCCAGGGTAATGATCGAGAGGTGCCTCTTGTCATCCGATCACTACTAGACCTTCTTCTGAAAGGACTTTTTGCTGATTGAAGTCTTGTATTCTTTAGTTAGTAAATTCTATATCTGTGAATACATCACTTTTCTATTTCTCAGTGTTATGTATCTGTCTTTTGTTGGTGTTGACACTTTTGGTCTGCCTCATTGTGCACTGCCCCCTCAGAAACCTTCAATCTCGTCAGGACTTGACTCTTTACTTAGAATAACAATTTGACTTCTGACACTTCCATTTAGTGCCGAGGCCATGTTTCCCCACTAACACAATGCTTCTTTGCAAGCAATGTTCTTCTAGACATTTGAAGAGCAAGTCTCTGACAGATTGAATCCATCCGAGTGTCATCTGAATGCTGCTTCAAAGGAAAGGACACAATCCAAAGAAATCAGACTTCTTGTATAAAGCCGTTAACATGATCAGTGCCACAAATTTTCTTACATTTGATGGCTGACCTAGAAATAGTGTAGAATTATACTCAATTCAAACTCAACTTGTGTTTTAAAATATTTCTGAATCCTCAGACATTCTAATTATTTCTAGGTTTAAATGAAAATATGGCCAATATACGTGGTCTCAGACTCTCGGACTTTACTGTAGCTGTCCTAGAGCTTGCTGTTACATTGCATACAAGTTCAGCTGCAGTAATATATCTATCAGAGATGCTGAGAGAAGCATTCGTTTTGTCATCCATCCATCCATCCATCCATCCATTATCTTCCACTTATCCAGGGCCAATACGTTTATAACTTATATTTAAATATTCAAAATATGCTTTTTTTAAACTTTATTCTAAAATAGTGAAAACATTTCTGCAATGTTTACATTTGGCGAGGTAAATTAGTTCCATAGGGCATGTCCAGATTTAAGGCTTAAGCCACATGAGTTACCACTTTAAAAACAGCTTTGACTGCATTCAGGCAGTGCTTTTATTGGCATAATAAAACTGTCAACGTGGGCAGATAAAAGGATAGTTAGAATTTTGAAAGCTATCCAAATTTTCTGTCTAAGGACTTAAATATCCCCCCCCCCAGCCCAGGATGCACATGGACTTTTAAATTAATCGTTTGCATGAAAAATAGACATGCACAGAGCAGATATTGATTAAATGGTAGGTCAGTTCTTGCATGATTGTTCATCAATCATAATCAAATTCACTTTAAACTATGAATGAGAGTAAACAGATGAGTGAATAAATGAATACCAAAGGCCTTGATCCCCAGGCAATATCGCTCTACACTGATGACAATGCATTTTCAGCTGATGACATTGTGTGCAATGAAACTGCACAGAGCTGCCACGACCAGGTGGTAGAATCCATTCTCCCCCACATACATGATGCATATCACACTGGAGCTGACAGCATCAATACAAGGGGCTCGTAATTAAAGCCCTCTGTTGTAGAATACAGAAGAACAGGAGGCAAGTTTCTCACAGCCCATCAATCACACGGTGGCAGCTCATTTAAAACATCTTTAAAATTAAAGTTTCACCAGCCATTGCCTTTTACAAAGAGCAATTGTTTTCTGACAGCTAAGTGAATCTCTGCTGAAATCTCTGAGAGAAAGGTTGAGAGTAGAATTCTTTTATGCAGAGAGCTGACAGACTGAATTGAGAAGGAGCCTGTTCTCTGTTCTCTAAGAAATAACTTTGGCTAGTGTAGATGCTCTCTGATAGCAGCAGAGAGGGGGGTCACATATTTGCCTTGGATAATGGGCTTTTAGACATAATGGCACGCGGCCAGCAAGCCAAAACAGAGATATTTCGCAATTCAGCATCTGTTGTATTAAAAGATGCTTGATGGTATCCAAACGTACCATCTGGCTCTGTAAATAAAGGATGAGTGGGTATCCATGCCAGTTTCTTCTGCAGATTTGTAAGTTAGTTGAGAGATAATTTGTATCCAATAAATCATAATGAAGAAATTTTTATCATATACCAATTTTGCCAAATACTCTACACGAAAAGAAGACAATACTAGCATTATGAAAGGTAAACAAAAGCACCATTATGTGCTATTGTGATTCATTGTATACATGATTGCTGCAGTTTACTGCTGTCATACATGTGGAAAATAATGAGTTTGAAAGCCTGTATTCAAAGCGTAATAAATTAGGTTATTCTACCTGAAAAATTCAGGGGAAAACTATTTATTATTCCTCCTTGAAGATGCTCTTTGAACACTGGCACAACACATGCTTAGAAGGTGTAAAGATTCACACTTGGGTATAATCACTGAAGTGCCTCACACAGACATTGTCATTTCTCACATGAAGAACTGCTGTCATTAAAGCCTGATGCCTTGCACCCTGAATTTATATTCCACTCTGTCACTGTAATGCCCCCATGGCAGAGGTGGAAAAAATACTGTACGTCTTGATGACACAGACAAATCACTGAAATGCAATAATGAGATCCTGTTTGCTTTACTGTGTGTTGTATTGTGTTGCTGTGAGAAATGCAGAGAAGCTACATGATAGAAATAACTGGTACTATATGTTAAACAGGCTCCCTGAGGGCAGGTAATGATTGGCAATTCCAGCAACACTGCCAACAACAGTACAAGATTCCGCATCCGGGACATTCGGTTCTTTGCTCTGACTTAGTGCAATGCATGTGGTGCTTTATTACATTTGGGAGTTATTTTTACACAAGTCAGATGTTGTTAATTGTGATGACAACCATTCTCAGTCTGCAGCAACATCACCTACTGTAGCTTAGTCATCAGTATTATAAATGTGGACAGTGGTGGGTGAAGGAGGAGGTTTGACACAGTTGGTATGGTATAAATGTCTTTAAATACAGTTCTACTTCTGATTATTGTTTTCAGTTTTTAGCATATACCAGTTCACATTCTTCTTTTAAATTTGAGTACAAGCAAAGTACAATGTGTCTTGGGCACCAACAGCACCTTTATTTTCAGAAAACTGAGGCTGTGGTGAAACATTTGTAATTATTGTGCATTTTGTGGCTTCTGAGTATTAGCCAGTTCTGTAGCACTGTGACTAAAAATGAGGGTCAAAAATACGAGAAACATACAGTATATAATATTTGAGGAAATGCTTCCTTCCGTTTTAGGAGTGGATCAGTTATTTCGCTGTCCAGAATTGGTAATATATGATGTATACTGTAACATTCATACTCACACATGGGTCCTAACTGACAAAAAAGTCCATTTAAACAAATATCATAATTCCGAGTTGTTTATACTTCAAGAGAGCATTTCAATTCAATGCTACATAATGCATTTACTCTGTTAGATTTCAGAGGAAATACTGTACTTTTTAGCGAATTACATTTATTTGGCAGCTATACTTACTGGTTGTTATTATAAATTTTTTAAAGACCACAATCGGAGGAAGGTCCAAAGCCAACTTCATGAACCATCCAAAGAAGAAGATGATGGGTGCAATGTGGTAGAGAGTGAGGAGTCTGACGAGGAGATATATGGTAAATAAAAGGGCTAAACATCTGATAATTTTTTAAACCTTCAAAATGACTTGCATGCTTAAGCCCTAAGTACATTTAAAAGGAAATACACTGAATGGAATTTTGAGACTTCATGTGTTGGCACTTGAATTGATTCACTGCTCATGAAAATATTAAAATTATTTTGATCCAGATTACACTCTGGCCTTCTTGTTTGTGTTATTTTTTTGTATCAACATGCTACCTTATGTCTTAGTCAAAGGTACTGTACCAAAAGCACATGTCACCCATATAATGTCACCTTCATATTATTGCATAATATAACATTATAACAATAACAACAGTATGGCTGCTTAGGAAATCCTTTATTTTTATACATGAAGTACATTTTTTAATGCTTACATACACCTATCAGCCACAACATTATGACCACTGACAGGTGAAGTGAATAACATTGATCATATTGGTGCTATGTGTTGTTCTGCTGGAAAACCTTGGATTTTGTCATCCATGTTGATGAGACTTAGACACCAAAATAAACATTGTCCCAGAACAAACACACTCCCCCTAAAGCAAATGGGAATCCCTAATGTTACTGGCCTACCCCCGCAGGAAAATGCACCCCACCACATAGAAAAAACATCAAACAATCAGGAACATGTTGAGGAACATGACAATGACCCAACATGTTGATTTGACCTCCAAACTTCCTACACCCCATTCTGATCAAGCATCAACAGGATGCAGTGGAACAAGTTTGACTGACAGAGGCCCCACTGCACAAGCCAGAGTACCCAAAGGATCCACTGCCAACGCCCTGGTTCCAGACCCCAAGGACACCCTGAGAGGTCCTCTTGTCCATGCCCAATGGTTAAGAGCATTTTTGACGGCATATGGGGGAGTAACAAAATATTAGGCAGGTGGTCATAATGTTATGCCTGATCGCTGCATGTTTATTTAAGCAAGATTTTCCATGTGTTGGAGAATATTTTCAGTGCTATACCTGTATTCTGAACCAATATCCAAACTTCACTCAGGGATTAATAAGCACAATTCACTTCCTGCTCTTGTAAATTCAAAAGTGGTTCCAAAGAAACTATGGTGTGATGCTGGCATGAGAAGTAGCAGGCGGCATATGAAAAAGAACAACTAAATCATTTAAAGAGAAGATGGATATGTGATAGCCTTCGGTGTGGATAAGACAGGGCAATGATAGTTTAAGACACGCTGAATGATGGTGTGAACCAGGAGGGAGATGCCTTTTAAATAAAAGGACGGTGGTAAATTATATTGGAGGACTGCAGCCAAAAGGCATTGCCTGGGCATAATAATGAAAGGAGGCGAGTCAAAGGAAAAGAAAAAAAGCCTTTCTGGCTGATCTTTCTGTGAGTTCCAATGCAAGCACATATTCTTCTGTTCTAATTATCACCACTTTCATAAGCAGCAGTCTACATGAGCACTACCAATAGCACAAAACAATATTCATAATTACTTGTGTGTGAGGCAAGAAGACACCATAAGTACACCTAATTAGTTTGCTGTTAAATGTTTGCCTGAATACACTTTAAAGACAAATTTTTGGACGATAAATTAAACTTTCTAACTTCAAATGCAAGTCACCGCGTTCCTTCCTGTGCTCTGTGCAAAGTACAGCTTTGTTGAAGCTCTGCTAACAAATTGTCTAATCCAACCCAAGTGAGAGAATATCAATATTTTTCTGACAGCCTCATCAAAAAGAAGAGACCAGTAAAAAAACACAGCAGTACAAATACTGGCCAGAAAATTATATACAAGCGTCTACTGAGAAGACGACACCCGGAATGATGAAAGCAGTTTGGATGGATGTAAGTGGGCAAACCTACAGAGTCTGAACCTTTTCTTCATTTGTGCCAAAACCTACAAGTCTAACCCTTTCAAGCTGAAAGTTTTCTTAAAGAAAGGGGCAATCTGTGTCCACATTCATCACACTTGTCACCTATCAGCAGCCTGTGTGACAGGGTTGGAAGCAAAAGAGTGGCTGCTACATGGCCGTTTAATTGTTAATCACAAGAGATGGGCAATCCACAGACCATAGAACATGAAGGCCGACTGGCAGTGCCTTAGGTTTCTGTCTTCTCTTACATTCAGGTGCTTTGCAGATACTTTTGTTGTAATATGATTAAGTTGCTGTTTGCCTGAATGTGACTCAGAAATCTTACATTAGACACTATATTTATATGTGATGGTCTTTATCAGTTCCTCACAGAACAGATGAAAAGACCATTCAAAAAGGCACATCATATGAACATTTTCTAAACTGCACATTATGGTTAATGTTTGATCAAGGTCAGGCAACAAAAGTACTTTCTTAAAAAGAAATGTCACTTTAATGAGAAAAACAAGCCACTGTTCACAGTTAGACTAACCATCTAACCTGACCTCTTCACATCTTGACAGGAAAATGTAGTTGAAAAATGAAAAAACTAAACAACTATGTTATTTTTTCTGGCAAGGATATTCCTTAGTCAACGATCCAGTGCCTTTAAATGTGTGAAACTGTTGTTGCACATCTTTGCACATGAAAAACATGGCAACGGGGATTTTCATATCTTCAGAGAAGTGAATTTGAGTTAAAATCGGACAGTGTCTGCCCTTGGCAGCAAGTATGAGGTGCTATATATCCGCGCCTTGCAATTCCCAGACAAGGACATCTGTTTCCTCTTGGGAGATTGCAGTATAAACTCTACTTTCCATTGCAAAACTAACAGCGTGTCATGTACTGTAAGGGAGAACTCTGCCTATTAACAATAGAGAGTAGAACTGATCTGATAGTGTCTGTGTGTCACTCACTGCGCTTCATGGTATTTGCAACTGACCTAACATGACAAGACAAGAAAGGTTTGGAAACATTTACAAGTGGTATCAAAATAAAATCTTTATGGTATTTTTGAGTTTCAGGCTTATTTAAGGCTCAGTCTACCTGAAACCTAAGACAAATACTTGCAAACCTTCATTTCTGAGGTTTGTCTGAGTGCTCGTACAACAATACACAGTGAAATGAAAAGTGTTATTACCCTGAGGCTAAATGTGAGAAAGAACATTTAAAATAAGAGTCAATGTAACAAAAAAAATTACAAACACATAAAATTAAACAGGGAAATATTCTAGCACTATTAAACATATTAAACATCTTCAGCTTATCAATGTAATAATGTAATATACAATGACAAGGAAGTTGGTTTTAGTATCAAACAATGGAGCACATAAATACTATGTGTTGCAATAAAGCATTCATTGCAACTCATTTTTTTACTATGAAGACACTTGCATTGTACAAAGTAGACCTGCTTTCCCCACATACATTTTTTCCTTAACCCAGCGTCCCGATAAATATTAATTGCTCTTGTCACAGTGTAATATTTTTAACTTATTTAATACTATGAGCAGAGTAAGTTCTCCCAAAGAAATATGTGCTACATGGTGATTTGTGCCAGGGATAGTGCAATACTATCTCCAATTTGGGCCTTTGGGGATAATTTTCCTTCAAAACCACCTACAGTAGAAACTGAGATTGAACTTTGAGGAGTTCTTGTCATTATCTCAAAGTACTAAAATAATTGCCCTTGAGGAAATTAATTACCTTTGTGCACTGTTGCACTCTGTGTGGAAAGTGATTTAGTTAATGAAAGCTGAAGTACTGTCATCTCTTCCACCGTCTCTCATTTTTCAGGCTAATAAAGTCAGCTCAATTGGTGGGTTACTCCAGGCTGCATATACAAATTAACAGGGTCTTTGTTTTGTCAAAACTAAAATAAATAAATAAGAATGCCCCCATGTTACCTCTGCTTTAGCAATCCTGTGCAACAGCAGTATGAAATCATATCAGTCGTGGACATGCTCCACCTTCTATTTGCAAAACAAGCAGCGTGGTTTCCACTACGTTGAAAATTGGCAATGTGAGGAAAGCAATCAGTGACGGCTAAATGCATTACACTTCAAAGATGAAGATAAGATGATGAATGATGGGACAACTGTTATCACAGGTAACTGTAAAAGCAATTAAAAGCCTACCATTCTTGTATCCCAAAGGTCCTGTTGAACTCTGAGATGCAATGTCAGCCAGCATATAAACATCGTGAGGAAAGTGAAGGGCAGTTTGCACAGAAATAGATATGAGATGTTTATTGGTTGTTAAACTTCAGTCTCTACAAACTGACTCATCCCTGCACCAGTTTTGAAACAATAAAGAATGCAGCCTCACATACAGCAGCCACACATGGCCATATCTGAAACTGCCAAGCACACCGGGACACTGCAGGTACAAAAAGACTCTAAAAGAATACGTTGCTATTTTTAACAGCACTCTGAAACGTCCAACTAAATGGAACTGCTTCAAAAAACTTTACCTAACTTGGAAGGAAACAGGCTTATAAACACTGTTCTTTTCCCCTCCTAATGTACTGAGTGACTGCACTGCACCCACTGCAGTCTGATCCTCTTATTTGTTGTGAATAGGGCCCATCAGCCTGAGGCCTGAGAATGGAGGGGTGAAATCCTTCACTTTCACTGACTATTGTGTCTCGTATCTGAGGGGAAATAAAGGTGAGCTATAGCCAAGGTGCCCACAGGCTAGGGACGACTGCCAGGCACAAACTAATTAGCATGGGCTATGTTGAATGGGAGAACATTAGAGGAGTTGAAGTTAGTAACAGCTACAGTTGCACATTAGTAGCTGGTAGTGAATGAACTTTCACAATCAGCTGTGTTTGGCAGAAAATGTGTCCACTACTCGTCCTTAGGTGAGGCCATAATTTCCGCTGCGGATGTTGGCATTAATAATGCAGCGATTTATGTAACACCTCTAAATTGGTTTGGTTATAATACCAATATTAAACGCAACAAACAATTTCATCACAAAATGTTATTAACAACATAAATGTATATAAAGATAGAAATACACAAACCCTCTGTGTTTAGAGCATCACTGCCCTGTGCAGGTCAAGAAATCAAACGTAGAAAATAAAAGAAAAACCCAGTTGGTGACAGAGTGGGCAGAATTAATCCCATGTATAAACATTTAATTAAGCAGTCAGTCATTTATTTCCCCTCAGTCAGTTGCCTAGCTGCAGCAGCCTTGCATTCTTTAAGTCACACGTCAACAGTGAGCATCAGTCATTAGTTAATAGGTTCACATAACCTTCATGAAGAATAAATTTGCAATTTTCTTGCATTAACAATGAGCAATAGAAAAAGGTATGTATTTTTATGTTCTGTTCCTCAATCAGATTCCATAATTAAATTACATTCATGGATTAAATTGTCAAGTGCATGTCCAAATTGGTCAAATTAGCATGCTTCCTAGTGCATAAATTCCATTCTTCAGTTGTTTCTCAAAGTCCAGGATTATTTTCAAAATAGATCTGGATCGACCTTTACCAAAGACCACGCTGAATTTTCTCGTATTCAAGCCACACTGCTGGCACAAAGTTTGATGTGATGAAAGAATCCAAAAGGCCAAATCATGTTTAAGTGGCATTTTGATGACATTTCTTTGGCCTGTTTAACCTTTGGTAAGTTTCATTTTTCTTGTGCATTACATCTCATCCATGCAGACCCATTTCTCATTCCCTACACCACAAAACACTATTTTTATGACTTCACACCAATCTCTCCCCAGAACCCCCTTGATAACAGCAAGAGAGAGAGAGAAAAAATCCATCAATACAGCTGCAAAGGAGAGACAACTAGAATGTGAATTCACTCTGTCCATTTGAGAAATTCAAGGACGGATACGCCATGTTCATAATGCACACAATGGAAGCAAGTGACGGATCTCAGTTTTCTCTGTACATCTAAGGCTTGGAGGCTGTGTCAGAGGATTACTGGCTGCAATCTGAATGATCTTGACCATCCTTTTAAAGTCAGAACCACTGTGAAGGCTGAGATGATCTCACAGAACCCACTGCATCCTCTGCACAAGGAGGTTTCACGGGATCAGAATGCCTAAAAGGGCTAAAGCAGACATATATTCCAGTTCTTTTGGTTCATCCGCCTCTGGCCTCTTAAAGACGTAACAATACTGCTTTACCATTACATCAGATTTTCTTTCTTTATCAGCTGCAGAGCAAAATAATTTAAATTTCACTGCTGCTTTATTCTGCACTGTTACATATTTATATTCATATGTCGTGTCAATATGTGATGTATGATGATGTCAACTGCTTGCAAACCAAGCTGCCCCTTGGGGATAATAAAGATTTAACTCCACTCTACTACAGGCTGTAAACATGTAAGCTGCTAACTCCATTGAGGAAAGACAGGATAAGCTGTCTGGCAAAGAGCGCTGATGGTTTGGCTCAGACCAAGAGTTGTTAGCTGGCTCTCATTGCTGAGATTGTCTGTTGTGGATGTTGTGGACAGTTAAGTATGTTTTTTTCCCAGGGGGTGGTGTCGGGGTGAGGGTACTTTTATTTGCTATCTGGTGAGAGGTTTTATGAGTTTGGCTTGTGGATGTGTGTAAAGGATTGCTGGAGAGTCGCACTTGTTTAGCAATTTCAAGAAGTTGGGTCACTGTTGGCAGCCAAGTAAGAAGCACTGAATTTAAGAGATAGTGTAGGCAACAATAGCCTGCCATGTACATTGTGAGAGCAGTTTCTATTACTGTTACTCTTGGTAAGGCAAGGTCATTCTGTCTGTGCACCACTTTAGTCCAGACTGACATAGCTGAGAAACTACTCAGTGGATTCCCATGAAGTTTTCCAGGTAGTTCACAGTTCCCAAAGGATGTAGAATGAATTTGGTGGTTCCCTGACTTTTGTTCGTACTGGTTGTTATAATTTAGTGAAATGTTTCAACAGCTGTTGACTGGACTGCCATGAAATTTGATACAGTCTTTTGTGTCCCTCACATTTTGAGGTGTGATGACTTTGGTGAGCCTCTGACTTTTTCTCTTTTTTGCTCAAAATTTTGGTTTTTAACCAAATCACACAAAAACTAAACCCCTCCCTGATCTTCAGCAATACGTTATCTTTAGTCCTAATTAGCAAACAATAACACGCTACCAGGACAATGAACTTGTATACCATTATATCTGATAAAAATCAGCATGTCATTGTGAGCTATTTAACTCAAAGCCCCACTGTGCTTAAGAAAAATCCCACCGAGCTGCTGGTGCAGAGCTGTACTTAAACACCAGCTGCCGCCCAAACAGAAGACTATTCATTTAGATGCCCTCCGGTGAAAATCACGTTTTTCCTTACCTTGTTAACATTGCCATATGGTGTTCTTTATATGCTAGAAGGCAGGTCATGAATGAAATAAGCAGTAAAACACCATGACGAAGCATTGAAACCTTGAAACTGCAATGTACCAATGACAGTTTCAAAAACATGGATTCACACCTTTAGGGTTTCATTAGTAATAAACCTGAGAAACCATACTTGTCAAGTTGCAAGATGGAGATTTCTGTACCATTATTGTTTTTTTCCAGAATGAGTATTTGACTATTTCTGGCTGAATTATTCCAATATTTCAATTTGCTATAGTGTAGCACAGAGTAGTTTTAGTGTCTGAACAGAGCTGGATGTGAGCTGGTGCGCTCCAGCTGTAGCAAGTTGTGCAGAGAGACGTGGACTGCATAGATCATCATACTGTAAAGGAGGCAACAACGCAGAGTTACATCTAAGTCATATAAGGCATGAACGGAATACTTTCTTGAAAGAAAACTTTCATATATATATATATATATATATATATATATATATATATATATATATATGTACCGATCAGCCACAACATTATGGCCACTGACGGGGGAAGTGAATAACATTGATCATATTGGTACAATGTGGTGTTCTGCTGGAAAAACTTGGATTTTGCCATCCATGTTGATGAGACTTAGACACCAAAATAAACATTGTCCCAGAACTAGAACACTCCCTCATGCAAATGGCAATCCCACATGTCACTGGCCTACCTCGCAGGAAAATGCACCCCACCACATTGAAAAAATATCAAACAATCAGGAACATGCTGAGAAACATGACAATGGCCCAAGATGTTGATTTGACCTCCAAGCTTCCTACACCCCATTCTGATCAAGGATCAGCAGGATGCAGTGGAACAAGTTTGATTGACAGAGGCCCCACAACCTGGAGTACTCAAAAGATCCACTGCTGACGTCCCGGTGCCAGACACCACAGGACCCCCTGAGAGGTCCTCTTGTCCATGCCCAATGGTTCAGAGCATTTCTGACCACATATGGAGGACCAACACAATATTACACTGGTGGTCATAACGTTATGCCTGATCGGTGTATGTAACTTTGGTACACAGGGATGAGTTGAGAGGAACTTTAATCCGAACAAAATAATTCACTGTGTGTGCACCTTTTAAACAATTAGCCTCCACTTCAAAACCAAGTGAGCTTGCTGATAGAGAAACATCTGTCTGAATCTTTCCTGTCCTGCTCTCTATGAATTACTGCGTGTGTGTGCACATTCAGCTGACAGGTTGTATCCTGCTGTGTAGGGAGCTGGGAGTCATCTTCTTCGTTTGACAAATATTAGTTGGATAACTGATGACAAAACAAATTAAGAATTGCATTGACTGCGCTGACAGGGGGGCATCCTGATTCGATGGGCTTCTTCTACCAACCCTGGGAAAAACACTCGAGGCAGCAAATTGACAATTATGCGGTAAATATTAAAAAGTCTACCAAAATCTCACACTTTCAATAAGCCTTAACAAATAAACTAACAAATGAATCCCTAGGTTTACATTGCACAGAAATTATTTGTACTAGCACACACTAGAGTTTATTAAGTAGAGTGACCTATTTTGAGTCAAGTGATTTACAGGTTTTGTTGTTTTTTTAATTCCATTTTTGCTTATGTTTATTCTATACATAATCTAATCTAATTTAAAACAATGCATAGGCTACATGTAACAATGGGTTAAAAACACATTCCATCTAAAAATAACTTTATTTGTGTTGTTTTTTAAATGTTCTGAGTCAAACAATACATCATTGAGGTATAATGATAAAATGATAAGGTGTAATGAATCTTAATTACAAAAATTCTGTGGTTTTAGCCACAAATAGCTATTTAAAGACTGTGTGGCCTAAAACACACAAGAGGTATAATGCTCCTTTACAATAACTCACTGCATGTTTACAATGGGGTTGGCAAACTCATTAAAATATCCAATAACTGAGATAGATGGAATAGTGGCATTAAATGTGCCAGAAGCCACCAAATTTAGGTTTTTACAACCAAAACTTTCCTGTAATAGTAGCTGTAGATTGTCATATTTTTGTAGTATCAGCATTAAAATGACCTCCAACATTTTGTATTTTATACCATTGTTATTTAAAAAATCTGAAAATCTTTGGCTCAGACACGTCATATACTTTCATTGCCCACAATGTAGCGAGCTGTAAACCTTACCACGAGACACCACATAAAACATGAAACTTTTTCCATTATCGTCTGCCTCAGTGACTGCCTGCTCCAGCGGGGACTTTGTCTCCCTCTGCGAGGTTTTCTTGGCTCAAGCAAATGCTACAAAACATTCACAGCCGCTAGTTGGCTTGTTTTCGTAGTTAATGAGGCTTGAAGAGTTTTAGGAATGTGGAAACTAGAGCACATTCTCACACCTCACTTTTGCAGTGAGAAATGGACACTGTTCTTCTACGCAAGGTCATACTTCAGATTTAATAAGACACAGCGTGCATATTTTGGGTATTGAAATAAATGCTGTAAGGCAGAAACATGAAGCCAAGAGAAATTTAAGATCTGCATTTAATATTAATAAAGGTGTTCCCCACCTCTTGCTCAGTGTGTGCTGAGATATTCTCTAGTCTGCACAGCCCTCAGGATTACTGAATATAGAGAATGAACAAAGACGACTGAAAAAGTAAAAAAAAAAAAATGCAGTACAGTAGGATGATAACAGATTCTCACTTCGTATTTCAAGAATTTGTTTTGTTGCTTTATAAAAACTAACAGCATTTCCAGCATTTCAGGGGATTCAGTCACCTGCAACCATGGTTCAGCAGATTATAATGTGAGGAATCTTGCTGGAAGCATTAGCCAGTGTTCACACAACATACAATCAAACCCAATAAAATAAAGTGGATATGATAACAGCCATGTTATTCAAAAGAACCACCCAAAAATTGTTAAAATTGCTTGATAAACAGAGTCAAACAGGCGCCTGATAATATATAACTTCACTATATAGTAAGGTTTGCTAAGGTTCAGCGTCCCTAACAGTAATTCTGGTAACCTATTACAGCAAACTGCCGCCTACGAATCATTATTCAGTCCTTCTCTTCACTCTGTTTGCTTTTCTTTTTTTCCTTTTCAGTCAACATTCAGTCAACAGATTCTCTCTCCATGTCAGAACAGAGTCTCTATTAACTGCACCTTGGTTCCTGACCTCCACCCGGCCTCTAACAAGAACAACCAACCACTGCTTGCCACTCTTTTTTCGTTTTCTCTTGATTAATGGTCAACTGTCAATGGTCGAAAAAATGTTGCAATGCTCAATTAATGCCAAATGTCTAAATTGTAACAATACTAACCAAGAAAAGGGGAAACAAAAAACCTAAATGGATAAAAGACAACTCCAGCGTACTGCATGATAAACCCTGGATACTGAACAGTACAAAAGGCAGGATCAAGAGAAGGTTTGTTAAAGTCTGCAACAGAGCAGTTTAAATCATGTCGTGTGTGTGTGCTTCTGGAAACCCAATGAGAGGCCTGGGCTTGCTGAGAAACCAAAAGATAAATGTTCTAAGGCTGACTGACACACCTGCAGAGTTATGGGTTTAAGATCTCACTTTGTTTCTCTGCTGAATACTTAGATGAATCTCTTTTCCACATGACATCCCAGAAGTGAGAGCGAGCTGCCAGCGCCAAGAAATAAATAAAACTGGTTGTTATTTAAGAAATGGACTGGAATGTAATTATTGTTGCTTGATTACAGAGAACTTAAAGTAATAAGAAATATTTATTTGTTTGCCTGCATCTGTTTATTCTATAATCTTACCATCCCTAGGCTTTGAGACAAATGTTGACCCTGAAAACTGTAACAATGTAAATACCCACAAGAACCACTGTCTGAATACTGACGGTCTTGAACAACTGAGCTGAAAATATCCAGAGAGTAAAGCTTTGCCAGTTTTCTCCACCCAGTCTTTAGAGCAAATGTTTGACAGATGATCTTTCTAGACTGATAAAACTCAGTTTATGTTATCATTATAAACACTTACATCTTCATTTCATCACCCGCTGGTTTCCTTCTGTGAAGAATCCCTTAAATGTGTGAATGAAATTAGTCATAACTGATTACTGTCCTGCAGGATCTGACTACATTAAGGATTATGCTCGAGTATAAGTTCGTAATATGCAGGAGAACTAACTGCAATTTTATTGTACGTAAATAAAAAACTAAGTAATATGCAGTATTTGTTAAATTCTATATTTAGTTTGTATAATAAAGTTTTTTACTCTCCTGTGAAGATGCCACCTCCTCATGTTAGTTTCAAGACAGAACCTATAATTCATGTACAAATGGTTAATTGTGAAAGCAACAAAATAGCATAAAGATGCAAATATCTATTATTAACAGTATTTATAACATGACGTTATTCTTATGTCATGACACAAAGTACTGGTAGTGTAATTTGTCAATAAGGTGCAAAAAAATGTATACTAGAAATAAAACAAAACCCAAATGTCTGCATGCTCGCTTCAGTTCAAGTTGTGCTTGTTCAATGACACTACAAACTGCACTGAACAAAAGCGAGTTTGAACATTTTCAGTTAGTCAGCCTGTGCAACAAGGCTTGTTTAAAGCACATTGCTTGATCCGGCTGCACAGAGCTCCATGTTAGCACAAGATAAAACTCCCCGTTGAGTGGTGTCAAGCACTAAGCTCAATGTCCAATGTTATGTATGCTTAAGTAATTTCTAGCGACTTACTTGAATGATGTATTTGATGGTCTTTGATGGCCCTATGATAGAACATACAGAGCATGTTGATGCTTCAAGACTACTTCTAGTCCTTTTATTCAAAAATCTGAATGCTGACTTCAATGGAGCTTAATTTAATGCTTGTGACAGGTTTACACGGCTGTCTTTAATAAGCACGTTTCACATAGAGGTGCATAAGTACATACACCGAACTGATACTCATTTAAAAACCTCTTCAAAACATAAAAATGTTGGAGCTCTACAGGGAGCTGGCAAAGTCTGATGAATTGAATCATGGAAAGGCACTTGAGCCAGGGTTATTTGAGTTTCAAGGCTACAAGTCACACCTATCCATCAGCTATACCTGCTTCATCTTGTCCATGGTGGAGAGGGGCAAGAGGGGGCATACATCGTGGTCAGGTTGCCAGTTCATCGCAGGGATAACAAAAAAGAGACAGACAATCATGCATGTTCATATAATCACCAATTAACCTGCCATACATGTCTTTGGAATATGAGAGGAAGTCGAAGAACCCAGGGAAAACCCACACAGGCACAGGGAGAATAAGCAAACTCCCCACAGAAAAGCTCCAACCAGCAGGTTTAAACCCAGAGCCTTTTGGCAGCAGTGCGAACCACTGTTCCTCAGTGCTGCCTAACAAAGACTACAAGGGGTCTGGGGCCACCAGACACTTGCAGATGCTTCTCATTTCTGGTTGAGACTAGCAGCTTAAGGTAACATTAGCAACTTCAAGCCCAAGACTACACAAATCTCAAACTAAACTGATTGCAGTTGGATTGCAGTGTGCATTATAGTCACCATGTTTTGACTTGAAAGAAGATAGCATGAAATAAAAGAGCCTCTCTTTCTTTCTATTCCATTGTTTCTAATACATTTTTAAGAGTCCATTGTGAGTCTGACAATATTTTAGGTGTGCAACACTACATTAGGGTTCTCTTTTAAGCTTACAGGTTAAATAATAGCGCAAATGCTGTCAATACTTTCCAAAAATGTAATTGTGTTTTTTGATGTCAGGTAAAATGTGACACCTCCACTATAAATAGCTGCAAGAAACACTTTGCTTTCACAGTATGCATATATGCATACTAAGTACAATACAATGATACCTCACTAGTGGTGTTACAAAGGGCCAGATGTAGTGGCCTTCCATTCTAATGGCACTGTGTGAGCCATTATCCCACGAATGCAGTCTTGTAATTAACTCTGAGAAGTAAACTACAAAGTAGCTACCAACTTAACCACTTAAAGACCTGGCTCCACACCAAAACTCGGGTGGCAAAGCTACAGCTCCTCTTGTCTGCTCAGTTAATTATATTGACAAAAGCCACCTTTGCTGAGGGCATCTCTTTGTCTTCCAAGATCTGACACAGAGTTCAGCGTCGAGAAGCGTCGGAGAAGTCAATTAGCAAGGCTCACAAAATCAAAGTGATTTTCTCCCATGGATGATATTCACACCCGTTGAATAGCAAGGAGCAAATTGGCTGCACACACCATTACATTACTGTGACCCCGTGGATAAGCAGCTTTGTCTCAACCTGGCTGTTGGAGTGCCTCTCCCCATGAAAGCTCCCATGCAGAGCTTTGTCAGACTAATCCATCCTGCAGAGTGTTTCCTGTGAGGATACAGTGGTTTTCAGAAGGAGGGAAAAAAATGTGTGTACTGTTAATTTATGTACTGTGTCATTTATAATAGAAGGTTAACTTTTGCCGAGGCAAGAGTAGCACAACAGCTGCGATCAGACACTACAGCTGGGGTTAGATGTTTCACATTTACACATTGAAAGGTAGAGTCTGCGATTCTGGGAGAAAGATTGTTGATGTTTCTGTAGTTATTACATTTATATAGTTAGCATGTCCCAGATTTACCAACTCTGCTGCCTTTTCCTCTTGCTCAGTGCACAAGCTCAAATATGCACAGGACACCTGGATTAGTTTTGTGCGGATCGGTCCAGGCGCTTTGTTTGCTTCCCATTTTACAGAGCCAGGGCAGTGCACAAACACCGGATATTTTCTTCAGTGAACAGACAGAACAGACAGCTAGTGAACCATGTGGAAATATTCACCGAATATGACAAAAAGTGCATTGGATTAGAACCACTGACTCCACCTTTAAGGATGCTGTATGAGAATATTGTCTGCCTTCTATTTATATGTATAATAGGACTGTAAATTAAGGGCAGGCATGTAGAAGAGTTTTGTCGATTTAAGGCAATATCATGCCAACTGCACTGCTGCAACACTCCAAGTATTTCAGAGGAAGCAGACAAAAAACACCACACTCACATATTGGATTCTTGTTTTGATGTTGAAAATTTGATTTGATGACACTAACTGCTGGTCAAGTAATTTTTTTTTCTGTGGGACATCTTGCTGTGCTATACAGCCATTAGCCAGAACCAGATTATCTGACTCTAAACTATTTGTGGCTCCTTAGGCTAAATGATTGTTGTTTTTTTTGTACAGACATTTAAATAAAGCTACAAAATGTCTTTCATTATTTCTCAGCTTTACCATTTTGTTGTACTCAGCTGGAAACAAGGCTTGGGCTTAGCGTATTGTGGGCATGGATGGATTTTGTGATTGTAATACCGCTCCAACAATTTTTGAAAATTACAGTACATCTCCGGATAATGGCCCAATATATTACTAGACCATTTCCTAACACTAAGTCTGAGTAAGTGACAATATTTTCACTTTTCTGTGTCACACATGAAGGCATTGTAACTTTTCTGACAATGTCCACAATTGAATTCAACAGTGTCAACTATAATGCATTCATTTAAGATACGCACATATCTCCCAGCCTGATGCACAAACACTGTCCAGTTCTGCATCTATGAGGCCCCTCGTACATACAAAGCACATCCCTGCTGCCTCAGAACATTGTGTAAACGCTCCTATATATGCTATAGGTACTGTATGTATAGAAAAACACCACTGATGTATCCAGTAATCTGGCGTTTAAATTCACATATTTATGACAAGTAGACAGAGTAAACAAAAGCAAAATTCATGACAAATTCAATAGATACACCAATAGAATAGATAAGTACACAGTGCAGCCAGAAAGTACTTCAAGAAGATAAAAATGCAAGAACAATCACTGCCTTTCCTTTTAGCACTGCTGATGTCAAATCACTCTGGCTGCAATTTATATGTGAGGCCTGACATGCCAATTATTCACTGTCACATCTCAAGTGAATACTAAACTAAAATTATAGCAACCTCACGGTCACCACATTCAGTCAATTTTAAATGATGCATGGAAATCAAAAGGAAATGAAACAGTGGGGATCTACGAGGGAAGCATATCAGCACCTTTGCAGGAGGGGGGTCCCATTTTTCATCTGTCCCCGTAGACGGCACGATCTCAGCTGTAGCCGGAGAAAACTCAATATACAGAGGATGGGATTTTTTGTAAGTGAGTTTCCACAGTGTATGTGTTTCAATATCTGACACAAAGTTTAAATGTATTAAATATATAGAAAAGAAGAATCACATTGCACCAAGCCCATGGAGTTCCTTCCTTATTTTTTCGCTACAGCAAGCTTGTGGAAAGGCAGTGCCTCTCACAGCCTCTCCTTGAAGCTCACCGGTGGGACAGAGTTAACAGTGCCCAGGCCATACAGAGCCATCCATCCTGAAGTACAAAAGTGACACCGGGCTGCAGCCTGTGCCAGATGATGGAGGCTGCCACCAACTCTGAGCTAAAGTACTGCTGGACAGACCCCATTCCCTCAGTCCTCAGAGATTTACAGTCTTCCTGACATTCACTTAGGATAACACAGGGACACCAAAACAGAGGTTATTTATTTATGAACATTTCCTGGAATCACGCATCTACACGGTTTTAGATTTCATTAGAAATGGACATGTGACTGTCACTGAGGTTTCAACTGTATGGGGTTAAATCAATGTGTGCCCTGTCCTCACCAGTGTCCTGCCCTGGGTGTAATTTAGTGTCATCTCCTGTGTAATGAAGGTCCTGCACTATCAGATGGTTACCAAGTCCTGCAGTGTCCTCTGTGTCCCACGCATTTGTTTTATGTCCTGTGTAATGTGTCCTGCACCAGGAGGTGTAGAGTTCACAGTCATGGTGTCATCGCTTCTTCCATTTTTTTCCCCATTAAAAGTTTTTTCTGGAGCAGGAGGCGGCTCAGTGGTTGAGTGGTTGAGGCACATTCCATGCAAATGCTGTCAAGCTGTAAGTCAGTGGTTTGATTCCCGACTTACTGCATCACTCCACTGCCTTATTTCCTGTCTATCTTTACGGCTCATATCAAATAAAGTCAATAAAAACTCCAAAAACAATGACAAAAGAATGTTTTTCTGGAGCAGTTTTTATGTAAATCAGGGCTCCAGTTATTTGCTGTACAAGTAAAATGCCTTGTGGAAACTTTGTGATTTATTTACACATTTTACATAAGAAAATAAAGGTCTTCAAACTTTGTAAATGTTTCTTACATTTTCGTGACATAACTAATATATAATACTGGCAATCTGAAGTGACAAAACTTCCCCATTGGACAGTTTAAGGATAATCTGTGGAGTTTCTGGCCTCAAGTTATGTGGAACAGTTTTATCCACAAATTTCTCTCCAATTTATTTGTCCTTTCACACAAATACCTGCCAATGGTCGTTTCACTGGTTTAACAGTTAGCAATATATGCAGAAATTTGACAGCAAGACTACTAGCAGGTAAAACTCAAAGAAAATGAATTACAAGCCATATGAAAGAAGAAAAATCCACGAGAAAGAACTGAATTGTTAGCTGTTAGACTTTGAGGTTACACCCAATGTACTTGGTGAGTAACACACACAGAAACATAACCCTTACTGCCACCAGGGTTTCTATCTCTTTACAGTACAACCCTCATAACAAAATGCTGCCCTTCGCAGCTCTGTAACTTCATAGGTTTATCTTCACTTTTTGTAAAAAATATGGCAACACTTATAGGTAACAGGAAGAGCTTTAGATCTCAGTGTGTTTCATCTTTTTAATTAATGGATAAATTGCACATTACGTGACAAATAATTTAAACTGTAACAGTAAATAAAGAAATGTGTGGCGTACGATTACATACCGAGAGATCAGATACATTTTTGCTCAGTGTAAGTGCACCCGATGAATTCTCACAGTTTACCTCAGCCAGATTAGCTTCCAGCTGGCCATAGCAACCAAACTTTCAATCAGGCTACAAATGTCTAAAACGGGGCCAAATCTCATCAGAATCTTGCACTGTGTACTTAGCATAACCCCCTTATTCAATTTATTCATAGCATAAATTAATAATGGCTATTATATTATGCACAAAGGATAATGGGAATTACAAATCAGTCCACAAACTCAAGTACTCGGTTTGCAACAGTGGAGCATGTGTGTGGAGTAATTAACTGTGTTCAAGCTATCACTCAAGTTTGCAGAAGCAAAACAAACAACATGGTAAATTGAGGAATATTAAGGATGATCTGTCTCTTTTCTCTTCTTTTTTTTAAAGTAAATTAATTGTTCACTTTCTTTAATATATTATAATGCTTATATTGGCAAAACTGGTGATTATAGTTCCACTTCATAACTTTGGAGCTGAAGTGGGGCAAGTACAGTATAATGAGGACCTTTGAGATCCTGTTTTGATGTAGCCATTTGATGTCGTCCATGAATTGTGGGCATTTTCACATTTTTGCTTGGTAAGTACTTCAGTGAATGCCAAACATGAATAATAAATGTAAAGAATCTGAGTTTGTGATGTCAGGGGGAAATTGGTAGATTACCAAAGGTTTTATATGTCCATAGACAGTATGAGAACAGAAATGGCCTTGGAAACACTTCGTAATTCAACGGTTCTGAAGTTGGAGCATTTGCCATGTTGTGTTTATCCCCTGTCACCCAGGTGAAACTACAACACAAGCTTGAATTTGATAAACCTTGTGGAAAAATGCCTAGTTGTCAACAAACTGAAATAAATGAATGCAGCTTATAAAAGCCACATTCCAAAACAGCCACCAATAGCACTGAGGCGATAGTCTCCCTCTGTGAAGCAGAGTGAAGGATTTTCTTGAGGGAGGGAAACACAAAAAGATGCTATGATGAAGAAAGGGAGAGTCTATCACTGTGTCAGTCTTTTTAAACTGAACCTCCCTGTGTGTAAATCGGCAAAACATATTTTCCCTTTCAGTCCAACATAGAAGGCATTTATTATTTACTATTTTATCAGCAAAATATCTCATTTGAAGGCTGTGGAGTAGTATTTATCTGAATACAACCTCTCAGAACAGCACAACGGATGAAGGCACCTACCCCACAGCATGAGGTTACATTTAGGTCTACAACACTTTTAATAGAATGGTTCTGTCACTATTTAATGCATACTAATTTGCAGTTAACAGAAGATATCTTGTTAATCTAAGTCTGACTCATGATTAATTAATATTGCTTATTTGAAGACTAGAGCCATTGAAGGACTCCTAGCCTCACCAAATGGAGCAATCAAGTCTTCACAAAGGTAAATGGATGCTTAATTGGATAAGAAAGATCAAAAACATTTGACAAATCACTAACTGTTATATAAAGATAAAACGGGTAGCTCACAGTTATTCTAGTTTTGGTTTAAAAAGGAGCAAATGTGTCTCAGTTAAAGGGAAACTAGTGTCCCTTAGTCCATGAGACATTGCTGTTGAGATAATAAGTTACACCGTGTTGGTTCACAGATTCACATCTTTCCCTCTGTTGTTTTTAATGAGGCTGGTTCTGAAGTGTACTTTTGACTGTGACTCATCACTCTCTGGTTTCCCATCAAAGCTGCATTTTGTCCTCACAGTGCTTTTAAAAAGGGGCTATCATGCACTGGAGCGATGTGTTGACGAGAGTAAATTATTTTAGCTCCACTTCCTGTTCTTTCAGGCATAAAAAAAAATAAAAGTGCTTCGTGCTTACTCTTCAAATTCTTAGCCTTGTCCACAAACAACATCAATGCACTAAACCATTATTGTAGAAAATGATCAAGATATAATTAAATAACGAGCCCAGGAAAAGCAGTGTGCTTGCCTCTATGTGACCAATTGGATTCTTTTATTTTGTATAAAAAACTGTAATGAGACATTTTTTTTCTTACATCTAAGCCACGTCACCTGGAAATAAAATCTTACAGATAAAGAAGAAATCTGTGAAATAAAAAACTGGAGTGGTGCTGCCAGCTTACACAGTCCAGTAGGAGCTTGTGAATTTGTAGAGGCGACAGATTAGAGAGAATGGGCTGTTGTGTTCGAGTCAGTCTTGGTTTAGGTGGTGTGTGAATAAGGCATTGTTGAAGTGAATGAGGGACACTGCGGCTCTCAGCGTTCAGTGGAGAAGCTCCACTGAGGCAGGATCAAAGAAGTCAGTCAACCACGGCTGCTGCTCAATGCAGACTTTACTCAACCAACCACACACACTAATCTCTCGCCGAGGTCTTGTGAGAGAAAAGAAAGGCATCAACCAAACCGAATCTAATGAGCATCCACCGTACAAAAAGGGCAAATGACAAACACAAGGGTAATACTGGAGATACAGACGAGTCCTGTCCAGTTCTGGTTTTTTACCTTTTACATTCCCACAGACCTACCAATAACTCCCAAAGACATTAACTACACTGCTGAATTGCACCAATATAAAATGGTGACCAAGTAATGTTAGTTAATGTAATGGTGCAACCATAAAACAATGTCATACTATATAATTTCCCTATAATGAAAGTTAAAATATTGTAGCTTCAAGTGGAACAAAATGACAGAGACTGAATTCTCATTAAGTGGGGAACTTTTTTATATCTTACAGCTGTTTAAGGCAAAAGTTGAAAGTCTTTTCAGAACATTATTTGTAGTATTTCAGAATATTTATATCAATTTGTTTGAGCAGGAAATTAGGGTGAAACATTATTAATTATTATTATTTTCTTAAACTATCTGGAAATTATTTGCATTTTTTAAATAGTAATGATGCAAATCAAAACACACAAAACACAATTAGGAAAACTTGTCAGGTCACACCACTATCAATTATTTTCATTATTAGTGCCACATTAAAAGATTCATGAGTTGAATAAGCCTGTGCAAATCTTGTGTATTAAACAGGCCACATTATGCTCATTTTCAGGTTCATATGATGTTCAAAAACCACATTATTTTTCTCATAATGCACATTGCTGCATCACCGCTTTTCATTCTCCATCTAACGGAAGGCTAACGTTTCATTTTAGCTCCTGTCTCTTTGAGGTCACAATCCCAAAAAGCTGAGTCTCCTCTGATTTATCAGCCGATTCAACAAAAGTGAGACAAAATAACATTGGTTACGTACACATCCGAACTATCAACAGTGTATTCGACAGTTTAAACCAAACAGCCCAAACAAAGTAAAATTCCATCAGAAAAGGCCACATTACAGAACACATAATGTTTGTTTTCATGCAATATCATTTCCAAAATTACTTGCATGGTTGCTGTTTATTTTTTTCCACATGTGTACCGTCAAGGAACAAAAAAGCCAGGTGGGTTTAAGGTGCATTATAGCACAACATGCAACATGAAAATACAGTAGCCAGCACCCAGTCCGTTTATTGGTTTCAAATTGCTGCCAAAACTTCTAATGGTCACTCAGTATTACAGTTTCAAGACAGCTCAGACCTGTGGTCAGATAATCAGACCAAATGGTTCACAAGTGGCTGATCTAGAAATCCAGCTATGTTGGAGGCCACTTATGAGGAACTAACATTAACTTTTGCCTGTGAGCCTGTTTGTTAGCTTGTTAAAATGAGTTTTGTTAAAATGAACTTTGTTGTGCTATTTTCTTGTTTGAGCAGAAAATTGTATTTCCTCTTATCACAACTGATCATGAATAACTATGTCAGGATCACAAATACTTGAGGTTAGATTATCCAGAAAGCTCGTTTCTACTTTATATTTTAGCATTTTACAAAAAGTAGATGGTTTGGCCATTGGAGTCATGGTGGTAATAGATTCAACACTTTGCCATACATATCTACCAGTGTTTGACATTCATGAGACTGGTTGATTGATTTTTTCCATAAACTATTTCTGAAATGGAATTTTTACAAAAATAGTAGCATTTTAACTATAAATAAATATAGTAGATTTAAAAGAGATGAAATAAAAGAAGAAGAAATAAAAATGATGTTGAGAAAAAGACAGGTTCAGTGGCTACAAACCACTGTGTACAGCGGTTTCAGTCTCAAATGACTTGACTGAGCATGAGGCACCTTTTATCATGGTTCATCCACTGCAATTAATCTTTAACAGATTTGATGCAACTCTATTCCCCTCTGCCTCTTCCTCAGATTCTCTCCCTTTACCTCAGCGCCTCTCCAGCTTTCTCTTTCTCACGCGCGCGCACACACACACACACACACACACACACACACACATAAATACTGCAAATATTTATCTCATTTCTTGTCCTTAATTCAGGTTACCTCAGGGCATCTACAGAAGCCACAGAAGACAACACTACTGCACTCAGAGAATATTAAAAACCTGGCGGGACTATAACTGTACTGAGCTAAAGAAATGCAGAGCTGCAGCACTGCAAAGTTGGTTATGAGTTTCTCCTCTTCACACTGTGCATCAGATGGACTGGAATGTGACCGGACTCCAAGTCTCACTGGGAGAATATAAAGCATACAGAGAGAGGAGGTAAAAGAGTCCAGAGCCAGATGATTGGACTTTCAAAAAAACCCAAACCTTAATTCGGGTGTGCAACAGTCATTTATGGCTTCGGGATTGCTCAATAATGCATCAAAACCCACAGGCCTCCGGGGGAAGCAGTCAGTAATCAAAAAGTAAGTTAAGGTTTTCATAATAGGGCCCTATAAATAACTGGGGACAGAAATGAGGGCATGTAAAATTGATGAGGGATGATTCAAACCCCACAAGGTGGATGGAGCTTAATGCAAGGAGAAGGGATGTGATGTTGAGTGGCCCGGCAATATGGGCATATGTAGAAGATGGATCTGCACAAGTGATTTGTGTCACCGGTGTTACTATATAAATGTGCTGATATATAGCTCAGAAATTGTTCTAGAGGCAACATCGCTGAAACAGTGCTATTAATGTAGAAATACTTCAACCTTTTAAAGCATTTTACTGTACTTTCTGTCAGTCTTGCAGAGATTGTATAACCCATGGCTACCAATTAAGTTTTTACAGAAGAAGAGCTCCATCTTTTCTTTTTAATGCTGTAATTATTGCTTCTCTCTACTTCCGTGCATTACATCCATTCCTCGGCAAAGCCCAAAAAACACAGTGTTTTTCTGAGTTTCTTGTATATGTGAAGGTCATGTTGTTATTATTATTTCATGGAATCGATACCAGGTGATCAATAAATTCTATACTTTTTCAAAAATGCTCAGTGGTCTGCAAACTGTGTGATGCAAGCTGTGAAATGCAGAGTTTACTATATCTGGGACTCCATTTAACTGGTCTTTTGTTGCAAACTGTATGTATGTCTGATTAAAAGACAAAAAAGCAAAGTACAATATTGTATTAATGTGCCTATTGGGCTTATTTCAAATGAACAAAGGTCCTTTTTAATGGTGTACAGTGCCATTTAAATACTTTTTTCGCTTTATCCAGATAACACATTTGATCTGAGTTTGTATTGGAATCATGATTATTGGTGACAGCTGATATGTCCTTGCATTTGTTTTCATCACCTGAAAGCAGATATTTATAGGGACAGATGGCAGTATCTAAATTCAACAATTGAGCCCTGAAAAGCATCTCTCATCAGTCCTTCAGTGGGTGCCTAAAAAAGTACACTAATAAACTAATCTTGCCAATCAAAACAATAGCAATCAAATTCCTACTGTGCTGTTGTTCCAGGGACATGCAGGTATTGTCCAGTTGATTGCCAACCAGTCAGATGGATCATTTAACACTTGGCAGTAACAAATTTGAAAAGAACTATCCTTGATGTTTTTTGGCCAGGTGAGACATAATTCTCCCTTTTTTCTAGCTATACTGTAGTCTCTGTGGTTCAAGCACACATGGATTTCAGTTTTGTATCACATAAATAGAAAATCTGAATTATAGCCTCACCGTTGTAGGCCTTTACCAATCAGTTAAATTGCAGTTTACATCCTTTGTCTAATCAAAATTGGCAGTTGAACCATCATTTGTGTGAAATTGTGGCATAATTAGTGTTTGGATTAAACTGGTAATATCTGCAGGTCTCACTAGAGGTCAGTTGGGGAATAATTTTGAATCGCATGCTGTATAGAGTAATGTTTTACAGGTCCTTGAAGTCTTGACTGTCGGTATGTGATGTGGTGTTGAAGCCTCAATTTAAAATGTACTAAAATAAAAAAGATTTCATCCAAGGTAAGTTCCAACAAGTGTGGCCAGTATCATTGTTTTTTGAAGTCACAGGGAATTTTGACCATCAAAATCTTGCTAAAATCTACCTCAAGTTTCTCCTCAAGTGGTTAGTTATGGGAAATTTAAAGAAATTACCTAAAGGCATCCCTGTATCTTTTATTCTGCCTCTGGCCTCAGCTGTTGCCCAACTGGAGGTATGAGAGTACATTTTTGACATGTGGGCAAAGACCACAGACATGTCCTAATTCAAGATTGGTCAGTTCTTGTTTTGTACTGAAGGACCTGCGTTCCCTCTCCTACTGGCACACAGATATTACAGAATCGCACAAGTCTAAAAAAAAAACTCTTACAGATATTTCAGTCACAAAAAAGGCTAAAATTTACTGATCTTTCTTTAAAACAGCATGCCCAAAACTGTGATATTTACTATTTGCCGATCAAAACCATGGAGGCATTTGATTCTTATTGGAACTTAGATTAACCTGACAGACTTTTAATTTACACAAAACACAGAATGTTAAGTAAGGCAACTTATTCACCACAAGGACACAGACAGTGTCAAAAATACTATAGCACCTTCATATAACACTGTGAACTATGTGAGTTTTCAGTTTTATAGACAGGTTTGCTTTCAAGCCTGTACAATGACAATATTTTCCGCCACAAAGCCACATTAATGCCATCTTGTACTGCTGCAATGTGAGTAAATTCACAGTGGTTAGGTGAGGACAAGCAGCACAAAGCACCAACACACTAAGCAAGCCTCTTTCTTGTTTTGTTTGCTTTTTTGACTGTCAGTTAATTAGAAAGTCATATGGTGGGTGCCTGTATGTGTGGAAGACCAAAAACGATAGCAAGCTACACATCCCTGTGGATAAGGAAAACCTTAACAAAAAGCGCTGTAGTGAAGAAGTCAAAATTGAAAAGGAGACTCCAGAACAACTTCAAAACCAATCTGCTCATATCTTATTAATAACAGTCATAGTAATTATTAATCATGGCAACAGTAGTCTGTATTTACAAGTCTGACAGTGCTTGTCTGGAGTGTATTCAGCTTGGAGAAGTGGTGCTGGATATCAATTTATATACACCACAATCCCTGCATGTTAAACAGAAGAAACGAATCCATGCACTGAAAACTCACCATCAAACTTTTTATGCCTGGAGACAAACGTCGTCCTCATATTGTGGCTACTCTCCTCCACCAAATTCTCAAACTCCAGTTTGCTCTGCTGGTTGAGTTTGTCCTCCATCTCAGACGTGCAGCAGGTGTATCCCTGAGGACAGACACGCAGGTGCTCACCTGAGGAAGAAAGAGACACAGAGTGCTGTTTTAAAACACATCACTGCCACAGGATCCGGTTATTTCAAAAGGCTGAGGCGAGTCTTTGATCAAAAATCTCCTGTGATTTTTTGGGATTCTCATCACTGTGGCTATCAAAGAGGGACAGACCGTAACAAACTGGGATGGATAATATTTGCCGGTCACCTGCCATCATGTGAAACAGAGTAACTTTGATACAGCGGTGGCTGCACCTCATGCAGGGTTTTCCTTAAAATCACAGTCTATCAGTGTGATAATGACAGCTGAGCTTTAATAAATCAGTGTTACATGATATTAAACTATATATGCACCAATCATACATAACATTATGACCACCTGCCTAATACTGTGTTGGTCTCTCTTATGTGCTCAAAAATGCTCTAAACCATTGAGCATGGACAAGAGGACTTCTGAGGGTGTCCTATGGGGTCTGGCACCAAGACATTGGCACTGGATCCTTTGGGTACTCTGGCTTGTGCAGTGGGGTTTCTGTCAATCAGACTTGTTCCGCTGCATCCTGTTGATGCTTGATCAGAATGGGGTGTAGGAAGTTTGGAGGTCAAATCCACATCTTGGCCATTGTTATGTTTCTCAGCATGTTCCTGGATGTTTGATTTCCATTTGCATGAGGGAGTGTTCTGGTTCTGGGACAATGTTTATTTGGTTGTCTAAGTCTCATCGATGCTTAAATCCAAGGTTTTCCATCAGAACACCACATAGTATCAATATGGTCAATGCTATTCACTTCACCTGTCAGTGGTCATAATGTTTTGGCTGATCGGTATGTATCTGGTTAGCAGAAAGTCAAGTCAATTGTATTTATAAAACCCAATATACTAAATTTGGTGCAGGGGGCTTCCATACTTGACATAACTTTATCTATGACATCAGTCAAAAATAACATAAAATGCAAATAATTATTTCAGTTTTCATTTAAAAGAATTTCCTTAAGGATATATAAAGTTTAATCTTATCTTATAAAAAGATTTTTGGTAACTTGAAGGCAGCAAAACAAGCTGCAAACAACACAGTGACATATTTTACATATCCATCAGACACCAAACAACCTTAGAATCCATTTGAAGTTATGGTTCTGGACATTAAACTCTGGTTTTGAGCTGTACCAAATCTGGAAAGGCTTTTCAGGTGCTAAGTGCTGCACCATATTAACCAGATAACTGTGTCTGGCTGTTCTTGTGGATGAGTAACTAGTGTTTTTAGTCTTTCTTCTAAAAAATGCTGATGAGAGTGGTGACACTGAGCCAAAACAGTATAAAGTTACGGGACAGAAAGCTGAGAGATGAAAAACTCTAAAACGCCATATGTAGACCTGCAGAGTTGATCACTTTTCCTGGATTCATGACTGCAAGAGGCTGCTTTTACTTTGCAGTCTCATAAAATGTTGCTCAAGTAAAAAAGTTAACGAGTTAGTGCAGCTTTTAAGCAGGCATTTTTAAATTACAGAATATGTTTTTGACATTAAAGCTTATGTAGTCAAGTGCACCGTTTCGTTTATAACATTAATCCCAGCTTAAAGACTTATTCACTCAGAATTTAAGAAAGTATAACTGATAATATCTGCAGGTCTCACTGGAGGTTGGTCGGGGAATAACTGTAAACCACATGCTGTATAAAGTGATGTTTCACAGGTCCTTGGAGTCTTGACTGTCTGTATGTTATTTGGTGTTGAAACCTCAATTGAAAATGTGCTTAAATGAAAAAAAATTTTTGAAGTGTCTGGTGAATAAGTGGAAACAGATTTCATCCAAGGTAAGTTCCAACAAGTGTTTCAAAATTACTCTGGATGTCTGTGGACTTTTAAATCAATTTGACATAAAAACATCTTTTAGACGGCAAAAAAGTGTGTGTATTAGAGTATAAATCTGACCAAAAATCTGTCTGTGTGACTCAGACAGAAATATTGACCCTGTGGGAGTGTGTAATTTGCCAAATTTGGTGAGTTCACAGTTGACATGATTTGAAAATTGAGAAAAAGTGAAAACTATATGTCTCTGGTTTCAGGGAAGACAACAATCAGCAAATTACCAGACGCATCTAAAAAAAACCCACCTCATTTAAAAAAAGAAGGTGTTATTCTCACTTCCATGGATCTCGTGTGAAGAGTGCAGCGTGTTAAGTGTGTAAAAAAAGACTTGATTTCCAAAAAACGTGGTGAGGAAAGAGATTCTGAAGCCTGATGAAATGAAAATTTCATCTCCACAGCAATAAAGCACAACGCTATCTAACAGGAACCAGGCTTAACTCACCACACGTTTAACACAGTCTCTACCTCGAAGCGCAGTGATGGCGGCATCATAAGCCAGTGTGCAGAGAGACGCGTGGGATTAGAGAGAATGATGATTCGAGCAGACACAATAGGCAGATTGATAGATAGATATGTATATATACATTTTTAAATCTGTTTTATTATAATGAAAATTCATGGCTAATTTAAATTGCAGTAAATATCACCTTGTATCATGTAATAATGTCTCCAAGGCCAGGGCCGTAACACATGCAAACCCTCGATAATGTGCCTAATAATCTTTAATATTTAAATGGGAAAAAAGTAAGTAAGTAAGCAAGTAAGAAAGAAAGAAAGAAAAAATTTTCCACTGAAAAATGAACACTACAAATACACATTACAAAAACACTATATTACTGTTCAAATTATTACATCAATGAAAACAAAACAATAAAAGTAAAAAATATTCCACTTACTGCAAAATGATCTCATCATTTTAAAACATTAGCAGATTATAAATCCAACAAAGCAGCAAACAAATTCATGCTCAAGTTGTTTTTCAGTGACTTGGTAAGATGAAACAAAGCCAGAGAACCCTGTTGCCAAAAATATGCTTATTTTTAAACTGATAACACATTTTCCTCCAAATGATGAGATTAAAAATACTTCACATCACAGATTTCATTTTTTTGTTATTTCTGATAAATAAAGCTCTTTAGTGTTAAGTTCATCTATGAGCTATTAAATTAGCAGATGGGAGATTATAAGAAGGACTTGGAAGGGCTTCGTCAAGACAAAAAAAATAGCAGAGAAATAAAAGATCAACACTGTGATCGCTGTTAAACAGAGAAAGCACACTAATCAGAATCAGTGGTAGTTTCATCAACAAAAACCATGATGTAAAATATTAATTAGTGACCGATTGTTCAAAATAAAAACAAAACAAAAACTTAAGAAAATGAAATGTCTTAAAACGAACACCATGACAAAGTGTTTTACATTTTTCATCAGTGAATAAAACCTAAACTTAAATGTTAAGGATGGTCAAATGTACACTTGAATTTATCCTCTGCAGAAGGGTTAGGGTCAGTAAAAAGTTTCCCAACTTAAAGTTTCTTATCTCTTGTTTAGTAGATTTATCTGTTTGATCTGTCATTGTAACGTTAAAAGGAAGCAACTTAAATTCAGTGACTTCATGTGTCTGTCAGCAATGATAAATAACATTACCAGGAAACAGATTCATGAGCTAACAGCTGAGACAAACTAAGAACATGCAGGCAGCACATTTATACAAAAGGTAAACTAATATTAATGTAACAGTGCTAGTGTAGAACAGGCTATGTTACTACAATTTTAACATTATTTTTAGTCAGTCATCTTTCATATTATCATCAGAAGGAATGAATGCATTCCATTGGAATTGTCCTTTTCCTGTTCTCTAAGAAATGTTGCTGGACAACCGTAATGTTTTCCAACAATTTAATGCCTCTTCTTAAGGTAAACACAGACAGTAAACAAGCATTGTAGAATACAAGAGGGTGAATCATCTGGAAGAAGGTGCGTGTTTGGAAACGATAACGTTAGCGTGATTTTCTGAAGAAAGCCCGTCTGTTGTTGCAGACCAGAGGGACATGGGCAGGGAGCCTTTTCTATTAACCTGCCGATGAATGAGCGGAACACCATGGCAACCGTGCATAAAGACAGCTGAAGCCTCATATTGCAAAATGGTTGTAAAATGGCAAAAAAAATTGACTAAAATGTCACTCATGAAAATAAGACTAAAATAGTTTTAGTTTCTGAGTAATATGAAAACATATTTTTGTCAGGACTAAAACTAAATCCAAAACTGACACGATTCAGATGTGTATTTTCACCTGTTTGTCTTGCTGCAGCAACAACCATGGAACCAGCATTTTTTTTTCCTAAAGGAGGCAGCACTTGTGCAAATTCTTTGGAAAATAAATGCCAGTCTTTGACTCATCATAGATATGTAATAAGTCAACATTTTCTGCATACATGCTGTATTATATCTCCTCTGCCACTAACAGCATACGGCGTCATTATCAGACTTTTTTAAAGAACAGTCTGGCCAGCAGTCTCATAAGAGATTTGAGTTTTACCAGTTCTACCTATTAACATTTGAGAAAGAAAAATGGATGTTGCGGGGGGACTGGCAAACAATAAATTTGGATTGTGGGACTTTTTTTGAGGAATCCTACAACAGTGCACAATGCAGGCACTGGTAGACACCATGCCTGCACATACAGTAAGCTATAGATGAGGGAGCTGTGCATGGATAATGAAAGAAGGAAGATGCAGTATGTACGTGCTGGCACTCTCAAATGTGCTTAATCCTTAATCAGTCCTGAGAGAGGCACCAAGCTGCAGTAATGAGGTGCACCATCAACAGTTCAACACAAACCCATTCCTCCAGAGTAAAGCACAAACCTCCTGGCCACAGAATCCAAACTGTCTAACACGCAAAATTAGCTGAAATGTAGCAGTCGATTTCTATTTGGGGGTTCTTTAAGGCTCTTTTGTTTCTCTATTAAATGGCAGCACTGTAATGTTTTAACAAAGCCACAGCAGGCCTCAACTGTCACACGTGATTGCCACCATGTAAAGCATCACAGTGTGAAAATCTTTGTTCCAAGCTGAGATCAGTTTTCACACATGCCTGGAGAGGAAATAATATTGTGCTGGGTGCAGACTATAAACTAAGTGTAGCATACTGGTACAGTTTTATTAGATGAACTATTCATCATCTTGTTTCAGGTTGTTCTTACATAAAGCTGTGCTGATTAACTTTTCAGTGTTTGTGTTGTATCAGCTATGCTCTCATTCAAAGAAATACAGTAAAGAATCGATGTAGTGCTACATAGGCAACCACATTTTGGTTTTAGAGTAAAATATTTTCATTGGGGAGTTAAGGGATTTTTAAGGCTGACTTGAGGTCAATTTTAATAGTCATCAGCTGATTGGAAAATGTCAAACTCCTTATTTCAGCTGTGGACAATGTTTTTTCAGCATCTAAAAGTGCAGGGCTAGAAACTGTGCCCAAGTCAGAGTTTGGCAACCAAGACTATATTGTCATAATGATGGATACTTTTGGGAAAATGACATTTTATTGCTGCATTCAGAAACTGTGTGACCCCGAGTTAAGTCAGTTTCAATCTGAAGTTTCCGTTGATGCAATAAATTGAGTTAACTTCTCAAAGAGAGTGGACTACTACTGTTGACCACTAAAGGTTGGCAAAAAAGGAAAAATCAATAAAGGGTATGAGCTGTCCATAAGTGTGAATGACAGCTGAAAGAATTCTGAGGCGCTTTTAGCTTTAATAGGTCTATTCATCTCTGAGGCTTGTTTTCACACAAACACATAATTTGGCCTATCCAGTTACTTCACTATTTTGAAAAGTGGTGACGCTGCTGCTACATAAACCCACATAAAATGGGACTTTGTGAGCAGCAGGCACAAGTGTGAGTTGCATGTCTATGCAGTTACTTTGACGTTGTCTTGTGTTGTTGCTTTACTTGTCTGTTTTTTTCTGGCTGCTTTCCACAATACAGACACCAAAATAAACAGTGGAATATTAATAACGGTAAAGCCAAAATAATGTAGGAACAACAATAAACCAGACAACTTTGCTGCACATTTTTCTGCCATATTTTTAAAATTTTGAGTTTGATTCCAAATGAAAACAAACAAATCCCAAAATCTAGATGGAATTTTGACTCAGTAGACCATATCTGTCCTGTTCTAGATGGTTTCTTTGCAACCAAGATGGAATTTGAAACCACACTAATAAACCACATACTTGTGAGACCACACTTGTGCACAGAGTTTGTCTGGATGAGAAAAAGAAAACTGGAGACATAGGGATGGATGTCATTTAAAGATGGCTGTTTGATTAAATCAAAAGCACAAAGGGTTGTTGCAAAGAAAATATAATTACAAAGATGAAACAAACAAATCAATTGTAAGTGTGTTTGTAATTGGCCCATAGTCCAAAGGAATCAAGGCCTTTCAAACTACAAGTAAGTGTTGCCAGGGTCTACTGAGACCAAGACAAGACTTTCACATACGCTAAATCAAAACCACCAAGACCAAAGTCGAATGAAATCGAGTCAAGACCAGGATCAGACCGATCTGAGCCCCATATTGCATGACACATGATAAAATGTAGAACACGCAAACCAGTGCATTGCACCACAGAAACTAGTTCCCTGAAACATGCATCTAGCTAATGTGAACACCGATCAGCCACAGCATTAAAACCACCTGCCTCATATGATGTAGTTCTGTGAAATGTAGTCAAATCACCAATGACCAATCACAACATGAACACGAGACCTGTGGCAGTGTCCGGTGGCATTCGGCAGGATGTTGGTGGAAGATCCTTTGAGTGCAGTGGTTTGCAGGGTGGGACCTCCAGTTATTGTTCCAGCACAACTCTAGATAATCTCCTGTCTCCCACTTTGTTGGAGTGAGTGTAAAGGGGGACGGGGAGGGGAAGCATCAGTGAACAATAACAAATTTTTTAAATTAGAAATGTCTCAAACACAGTTGGTTCAGAAACAAGAATAAGAAAAGTGGTCTCAAGACTGAGACCAACACTAAAATAAAGCTACTTAAATGGACTATGAAATGAAAGAAACATTCTAATTTAGCAATCCATGTGTATCTCTCAAAGTGCATTCCATTTTACACTTACTATTAAAATTGGTATGCATATTTATACATATAAAAATTAGTATGTGTCAAGGGTCCTAAAATTGCATCCTTTGCATCTTTGCATCTCTTTGTATCTATAATAAAAGGAACATTGTGTTTACATCAGAAAATTAAATTTGGATTCTCATTTACTATAAAACCTGCCTGTAGAATTGCAGTCTTAATAATGGATTTTGACAATGTAGAGCTGTTAGCAAGTGGAGCACTGAGAGAAGACAAAAAACTGAACAATGTTTTGTAGTTAATGGTACCGATGGCTGCAGGTGAAGAGGGCCAAATAGGAAGTTGGGAACAATCCCAGTGCACGGCCAAGACATCTGTTAAACCAGTCTGCCAAATGGATGCTCCAACCAAATCTTTCACTGCTGTGGAAACTTTTGCACATTCATTTTTTCTTTTTTTTTTAAGTGGGTCAATACTTTAGATTCATACTCACCTGATAGTGCATTGTGTCTGCCAGGCTACATTTTTTGACAACACAACAGGCAAAGGATAAAATGTGAGTGTATAGTCTGACTTCACTGAATGAGCAGCAGAGGAATGCATGCTGTACAGCCTGAGGTGACAAGAGCCACAGAAGTGCCAGTATATAATTAATTAAAAAAAGATAAACCTTTCTTATCAGATTTCGTATACGAGGGGGAAGCTTCTGTTTAGATATAAAACAACACAGCTTCATCTTAAGCTTTAGGTCTGGCACGTCCACCCACATTTATGATTCATTAGAGCCCTTGCATGATCACAAATTCATGGACCAGCATAAACACATACATAATACATTATTTACTCACAGGTTTATCGGAGTTACGAGCAAGCAGTTACGCAATCACCGAGGAATAAAGCACAGATAAGGGCTGCCACTCATTTGTTTAACCTGGTCCAGCTTGCTAATGTACCACTCTGTCCTTGCAGCTGCCTCAAGCGCAGATGTCAGAAGCTGCACATCTTTCCGAACGCACTGATCAGAGATTTAAAATGTATGTAATTACAGGAGGCAAGATAATTAAGGACAAATACTAATCTTCTTTGGGAATTTTACAGTGAAATGTTCTGGCATTAGCTCAAATGTTTCGTAATCAAAAAGAAGTGAGGCATACGAAACATTGTTTGGCTTACAAATGCAATCACACACTAGTTGTTTTGTTCTGCGTCTTTGATGCACAGATGTGTTTGGTTCCTCTGGATTGCTATCTCCATAAGCTCCAAAGCATGATTGAAGCGTAGCATTGTAATTAGGTGAAATTGCTGACTGTAGTTTCAAGGAATGCTCACATAGGCTGGCTTAATGCTGATGAATGGCTGGAGGAAAGATGGTGAGAGATGCCCCATTTGACACGTGTAATCAGCCACACTGACACAGCTCCTCTCACAGAAATCAAAGTTCTTCGAAATGATTAGAAATGTTGCTTTGAGGTTATTATATGTGATATGTACGTTTTAACCAACCACATGTTCTCATCTCATATCTAACAAAGTTCCCAATATATAGGTCATCAGGAAAAAGTGAATGGACCTGGAGGTATGATCACGCAGAGATTAAAGAACTAATATCGTACGGTGTGCTTTTTTCTGCAGTTGCCTTGTATTTGGCCTCGGTTCCCTTTGGCTTCACATCCCTTGATGTTTAAGAAGCATGTGCTCAGAGTGTTTGAGGTTTCATATGCAGGCATGTGCTGCAATCATGTATAGTGGGCAGGCATAAAGGGGATGGCACATTTCTTATCCTTTCTAACAGTGGTTCATTAACATTGGCAGCGGAGTCCACAGTTTGTTAGGCAGCCATGTGACATTAAAGCACATTAGATCTGAGTTTAGAAGTGCCTCAGATGCACTAAGGTGAAGAACTGCTACTGAACTTTTGATTTGGATGTACAAGATAACTTCACAACAAACACTGTTCTTCACACTACACTACCTGCAAACACTCTCTTCATTAGAAAGATCAAACTAATAACAACAGCATTAAGTAGCTCCTTTAATAATGCTATCCTTAGTAGGGTTTCTGACATATCATCGCCACCTTCAATACTTTGAAGGATTTTCTTTTTCAGTTATGTAATTGTTACAAAATTTTAGCATGACACACACCAATCAGGCATAACATTATGACCACCTGCCTAATCAGGGTTTCCCCCAGTGGGGCCGCCAGGCTTTTCTTGCCCCCCCGGCTAAGCGTCACTTGTTTATTTATTTTAAATAGTTTTTTTTATGCACCAAAACAGTGATACCAAAGACGGTATAATAAAGAGCTTTTAATCACATCGGCTGATACGGTTGAAAGCGCAATGGTGACATCTTATACGTCGATACACTTCGATACGTGAACACATGGGGAGTGAGAGGTCAGGTGTATTTTCCATCATCTGAATGCCTAAAACCTATACCTGTCTACACGCTAACAACTTTTACGTAACATGTCACAGAGAAAGGGTCAAAAAACGTTGGGCATTTTATTTTTCTGAAGTCGGAGGAGCACTGGAGGAGACGATGAGCCTGCTCGTTCACCCCCAGGCCAAGGGGAGTGTATCCCTGGCGAGCCGACTGAGCCGTGGCTCTATGATGAGGCAAAGCCATTGCGAGTTAGCATCGATGTTAGCACGTCGTCAGAGCAGCCTTTTGCGAGCAACGATGATAAACATCAAACTAGCGGATTTAATCCAAAATGGTGAGCTGACCCTAAATTTAGTGGATGGCTCTACAAGACCCAGTATGGTAAGCCTAGATGGATTGCTTGCACTGGTCCAACCTGCACCATGTGCAGCAAAAAGTCTAAGAAGCCACACAGCACAGCAGACCTCTTCAGCCTCTGAGTTCCCTGGTTTTACCCCTTGGCCATGTTTGCACTTTATTTATGTTAATTTATTTTACTTTTAAATGTGACCAGCAATGGCTTGTTCTAAGATTCACTAGGATTTAACTTAAGTGAAAACAATTGATATTATTTATTTTAATTGTATTTTTTTGTGTTTGTTAAAACCGTATTTTAGGATTGTGCTTTTTTGTAAGACTCTACGTTTAAGTATTGTTAATAAATGGCATATAATAACACAATAGTAGTTTTGGGGGTTTTTTTTGTTTTTTTTTACAAAAATACGTTGGGCCACCGGTGGGCTTCTCTACCACCGGGCTTAGCAAGTTTTCTGGGAGAAACCCTGCTAATACTGTGTTGGTCCCAACTATGTGGTCAAAAATTCTCTGAACCATTGGGCATGGACAAGAGGACCCATCAGGGTGTCCTATGGGGTCTGGAACCAGGACGTTGGCAGTGAATCCTTTGGGTACTTTGGGTTGTGCAGTGGGGCCTCTGTCAATCAAACTTGTTCCACTGCATCCTGTTGATGCTTGATCAGAATTTGGTCTAGGAAGTTTGGAGGTCAACATTGCCATGTTCCTCAACATGTTCCTGATTGTTTGATGTTTTTTCCATGTGGTTGGGTACATGTTCCTGCGGGGGATAGACCAGTGGCATTTGGGATTTCCATTGAATGAGGGAGTGTGCTTGTTCTGGGACAATGTTTATTTGGGTGTCTAAGTCTCATCAACACGGATGTTAAAATCCAAGTTTTTCCAGCAGAACACCACACAGTACAAATATGATCAATGTTATTCACTTTTCCTGCTGGTGGTCATAATGTTTTGGCTGATTGGTGTATATTAAGCATGTGAGTCTTCATCACTGACAACAATTTGATGCACACCTCGATACACTACCAGCGATACGATACATTAGCGAACACATCGAAGCCCCTGACGATACGATGCGATATGATTCACCCCTGTTCCTGATTCAATACAATTTGATATTGATTTGATGGCGTTTAGTTCTACACAAAGTAATACATGATGCAAAGATCATACCAAGAAATACCAAAAATTTAAATAGAAAATAACAAGCTGCAATTCAGTATGGTACTAGAGGCAGAGGGTTTGTTTTATTCCTTATAAGCAGCAAATTTACCAAAAAGTGCACATTTTGCTTATAATCTCTTCTAGTACTATGCATCACTTTATGCAACTTCTCTTTGGCCTCTTAAAAAGCACAACATAAAAAACAGGCCTTTTCACAAGTAGGGTTGGGATTTGGAACCAGATTCATCATTAAGGAACAGTAATTGGTTCCCTCACTTTTGGAACCTGTTTTATCACACTGTCAGAACTTTAACAGTACAGTAAGATTAGCAGCACGACATTCTTTACAAACGACCTGCGTCTTGTCAAGGTCATCATCTTTCTTGAAAAAGCCAAATTAGTTTCAAATGCCTAATTTGAATTTTTTAGGTTCGTCAAAATTCTCATCTAGCAGCTTGCTGCTGCTCTTGCGGACCTCCATGTTGTTGTAACTTTGTTGCAGTAGAAACGTGCTTCCCGGCTTCCGTCCGTGTTCAAAACAAAATGCGAAGCAGTGATGGTGCATTCAATGTGCCTCGGAAGCACAGGATAGAATGAAATACAATATGAAAAAAATGATGCAACCATGGATTTTACTGATGCAAGCACACAGCTAACAATACATCCATGATTTCACCCGTCAATTCTATCGATGCACACTAAATGAATTGATGCACTCGCATCACACACGTTTGTATCTAGATACCGATTTGTATCGATTAATGTCCACATGCTTAGTGTATATCTTTACCAAAGAAGCAAAATATATGTGCACAGTAAATAGAATCAGAATGTGCTCATTCTTCTCATGACACATTCTAAATTTTAGCAAATTTTTAGTTGCCAAATCATCTGTAGGTAAGATAAGATCTTGAGTTGAATTAAACTCTGATACGCTCAGCTGAGGTTTACCTATTTCAACTGGTATCATGTAATCACACTAAAATCCTCAATAAGTAGCCTGCTCTTCTTGGTAAATCACAATAATCTCCCCAAAAAAGAGGCTTTACAGGCAAGAGGACTGTCTTTGCAACATAATAATTGTTCAAAATTTAGTAAGCATAAGCAGAATTTCTCTGACTAAAGTTGTGAGTACAACACCAGATCAGCTCACTCTGTTTATTCACTTTGTTTTCGACTCATACAGAAGGATGAAGAGGCAGCGCATGATTACTTTTTCTTTTCACACAGTACCACTAAAGAATGTAAGTGGATATAGGGGGTTCATAATAAAGAATTTAAAACAGAAAACTGAAGTTCTAAAAGCAGACATTCTCTATAGTGTTCTACTTTACTGAGAAATAAAAAAGAAAGTTCTGCCAAACAAAAATGCCATGTATTCTTATGTACTGTATTGTAAAAGGAGTTGAGAGGATTGAATGGCATGCTGCATGTTGACTTGGCCCCGATGCTGGAATGTTTTTTTCTACTTTTAATACAAAAAGAATGAAATCAGAGGCAAAAAAATACAAGTACAAAAGGGAGAGATTGAAAAGAAAAATATCATTTCAAGGACTAAGGGAAACACACTTTTAAATCTTCAGATAAAGCAGACGGTAGATGCCTGTACACATGGACACCCATGCAACCCCTAAATGGTGTTTGCTCAGTAATTGATCTACTTGGTCTTTGGCTAAGCGGCTGCCAGCAGGTGGGTCTGTACACCATGTTGTTGAGCTATATAGGTGTGGGACCTCGATAGTAATAGAGTGCCGACTTGAATTCCGATTAGTCTCAGTCACTTTGCCAACTCATGATAAGCCTTCAAAGGACACCCTGAGGATAAATCTTCAAAGCTGAAGTTAAGGAGGTCCTACGGCATCCACTTCAACGTGGTAGATCATGTTAAGGGAGGATTTGATGCCACAATCCACATGAAACACTGTTGCACTATTATTCTTTGTCAAAACTGAGGCTTTTCTCTATGAATTAAGAAATCACCTCTTGGGTCACCTTTTCTTCTTTCAAATGGGCAGAAGAATGCTTCATTAGCCTAATGCCAATATATGGTTTCACTCAGCCAAAAAAACAAAATATATTGTTGACACAGCTGCAGACAGAAGATAAAATAATGATCTGACACAGAAAATGTCTCTAACAGTGCATTAGACTGTCTGAGTTTCCAGGACAAAAACAATCGAATGTTAATGAAACATCACATGGACAGCAGTAGACTACACAATGTCTGTTAAGATGTGATCCCATTAAAATAAAGGGTGTCATTTATAAAAGTTGTAACTTTTCAACACAATGTTGTTGAAATTGATGACAACATTACTATTCTTGGCTGAGTTGAGACACATAGATCTCAATTAAATCCTTATGTTTTGATTAAAGTCTGAGTGGCATGATGACAAAGGACCAAAGAGGGACTGTTTCAAACAAAGCCACATAGCACTGATGCTGAGCCTCCATCATGCATCTATTTCCTCTCTGAAATTCGACTTTTACAGTGTTGTACCTATTCGGTTCTTCCAGTTTTTCCTTACTTGAAGCATTTCTTCCACTTATCAAACAAGATATTGTGATCTAAACCGTAAGGTAGCAGGTAATTCCTGGTGGGTTTTATTAGCTACTTCACACTGCACTTTTATATCCAGACTGTGGAGGTCAGACAGAAGTGGCACATTAGTGTTATTTTCTCCAAAAATCTCAGCTTCCACTGTCGGTGTAAATGTGTTCAGCTCCACAGAGTAATGGCGGTGGCACCAGAGAGTGCAACACATTCATCTGTTGCTAGAAGATATAAAGAAGCAGAATTTCTTGTATCTTTAAAAGCAGCATGATTAAGAAATGTCCAAGGTGAAGTTCAAGTCCAGTAGCATTACCATAGCTCACATCAAGGACCAATCCAGAAAGGTTCATCATTAAAAGACACATACTGTACAGGAGCAGGCTGGTTCATAATCTTGTACTTGGGTGATTTAATATGCTAAAGAGACTTTTTTCTTCTTTTTTTCAAATCTCCATAACTATAAACATATGTTACAGGGAAATGTGAAAGCCCCAGAATATTTCAGGGCAGCTGTGGGAAAAGAGTGGGTTCGATGCCCATGGAGGGTCTCATTGCCAGATTAACTCCCAAAAGCATTCATTAGTCTACCTGGCCAAAGGGCAAACTGCATATGGGCCATGCCATCTGGTACATCTCTTGACCACCGTTGCCAACATTTATAAAGTGAGGACAGTCTCGCCAGTGCTCCGTGCCAAACAAGCCAATAGATCATGAAGTCAAGAGAGAAAAATGTATAATTCAGCCATGCTGAAAATTCATAAAAAGATCTAGTCATGCAGTAAATGAAATTAATTGCCGCAGCTTGTGGCAGCATCTATTGTACTCTGAGTGGGTGAGATTTATTCCAAGTTTGTTCCCCTGAAAATAATTTGCTAGAAAGAACCGAAAAGCGTACTCTATACAGTAGGTATTATGCAAGTAACCTACATTTGGAGTGAGATCAGGGTTTGTTTTTATCTGGTTCCAGTATGTCTTCGACTGCTGCCTGTTAGTGGGGTTTTCACACCACAGCAGAGCCACACTCAATAACTGGGAAGCACCATCTTGAATGAATCACATTTATTATCATTGATCTACCACCAGATTCCCGCTCCACTCTCATTCAGAACTGCCTCTGGAATATCGCCTCTTCACTGCTCTCAGCCTGGCTGCCACAAAGCACCAGTGTGCAGAAAGACTCATTGCCTTCAAATGAGGGCACAAGACTAAACCGGTTCCCGCTCTTGACATTTCAATTCACCAGCTGATTTTACTCGAGCCAAGTCTCCTATGACATCCATAATTCAATTTATGTTTTTTTTTTTTAGTTTCCTAGTTTTTAGCACTGATACAGTTTAAATCCATCACTATCTTTACCACACAGCTTTAAATACCTGGAGGTGTATTGTTATCCTGCACTCAGACAGAGCTCAAACATTATCCAACCCAGACAAAAACCCTGGAAGTCATTGCATTCTTTCAATACAGGAACAATAAAATGGTGTAAAATCGCTATTTCTTTCAGTACTTGTGAATGAAGAGTAATTGTACAGCATTTTAGATCAAAATGCACACTTGTTACCTTCTGGTTTACTGCCACATTCTTATCATATAGGTGTTATATCTTCAGCATCAAGGTGTGTGTAATTTGTCAATGAAAAAGCCAACATCCAACAAAGTGATGTATTACTTTTATTGTGACAAATGTTGTTTTTTTTCTTCTTTTAAAACACAGTTAAATGAACAACTGACAAATGATTTTGATCATTTGTGAGTTCATTTGGAACTAATCCAAAGAGATAAAAACTCAACTGATGCCAACTGCTCCACTAATAATTTCCACTGTGAATTGTGCAGGGCTGGATGATGTGATCATTTTAATTTGTTTCCTGTCAGAGCATTTGCCAATTATACCCTTATAATTAAAGTTCTACAGTTAATCTAGTGGTGTTTCGCTATTGTGGGCAAATTTGCAAACTGATGGACAAGGCTTCTTTAGACATAGTGATTTTTTTAGTAGCTTATTTTGCAGGTATTTAATTTACTGGAGCAGCTAAAAACTACAGGCATTCCTGGTTTGATTTTACAGAAAATGTACAAAAGCATGAGATTACTTACAGATTTGGAAAACTGCATTAAAAAAATGAATCATGAAAATGAATTATATGCATATCATTCACCACTAAACATTCCCCTAATAACTACAGGGAACATTTCATTATTTCTTTATACAGTATAGAACAGCATAGATGGGATAACGTATAATCCAACTACATGGATATACGCATATTATTGCATCCATTCAAATTATTATTATTATTATTTTTTTTTTTTTTTTTTTGGTTAGACTATTAGACTACTATTAGACTATTGTAAGTATTCTTTTGAAAAGGCCCGAGAAAGTCGCTTTTAAAGAACAGCTCTGTCTCTAAACTAAAGGGTCATCTAAGTTATTAAAAAGTGGCAAAAATGTTCAGTTTTTCTGACAAAATCTGTAGCAATTCAGTCCAGGTTGAAGACAACTACAAAGGCAAAGTGAAGAATTTCTGTTAAAAGGGCAGTTTTCCCGACAGCGCTGGTCATCGTCTTTCTACTTTTTCTGTCTCTCCACTCTCTTTAGACTAAATGGCTCCAGCCAAGTTCAGCACACTGGACAGTAATAGCTAAAAGGCCGCCAGAGCCTCGGCTCCCTGTGAAAGGTTGACACCTCTATCTTTGAGATCTATTGACTCAGGTACAGCTTAGGCCCCCTCTCACATCTGGGCCATGACTGCCCTTTCTTTATTTGGGCTTCAACACATTTAAAGGTCCCTTTATTCAACTGACATGACCTACATTAGAGGGCAGAAGGGATCTGGATGCAAACACAATTAAAGGTTGTTGAATGATGGAAGACTGTATAAACACTCTACATAAAAGGAAGAAAAAATAGCTTTAAGCAAAATGAGCTACTGTTGTGAGCTTAATACTCCAGATGATAAGTTTAAAGTCAGCATCATGACGGATTCCTGCAATCAAAGGCATTCTGGATGTAATGGGACACATTTTTTCCTGTAAACCCATCCAAACTGTATTTAAAATGCAGAGCAAAAGTAGGCTACCAACTGTTAGATGATTCTCTGGGTGCTTTTAATTTTCTATGATAAACTGCATCATGTACTTTTTCACCTTTTGCAGTCCAGTCTGCTTTGAAGAATTCAGTTCAGAAGTAAACTAGACAAGCACTCAGAGAGTGCATACCTCCGCCAAGGAGCTTCAGTCCACCCCCAACACAATCTCCCATATTTTGTATGGAACGTTACAGATACAAATGTAATTACATACAGTTGAAATGTCCTACCGACAATGCAGCGTGTCTCTTGTCTTGTGTCCCTGTTATACTGTGAGCTTTGTATGCATAAACAATAAGGAGTGGTGTGTATTATTTAATATGAGGATATGGATTGCAAATGCTTATGAACTGAAGGCCAAGAATGAACAGAAAAGTGGAAAATAAAACTAAAAAACTTCCAAACAAACCCCTTAATGAAATAAAATCCCCACAGTGCTGTCTCCACTTTTTTTTTAAAAAGTAACCTTTAACTTATTCAAAATATATGAAATCCCTGTGAAAGTATTTTAAATTATTAAACCCACCCAATGAATTTTTAACCCCTATGAAAAGAAAATATTATGTTTTATTGAACCCCGGTCCACCACATTACAGTCCCCAATACCGTCCCTTACATGAATTAAAGCACTTTAAACCTTATTTAAAACCCCTTAACATGAAGTTTAACCCTGGAAATCACTACTGTCTGCCATTTGTAAGCCCAGCCTATGCTAACTAAATGATTTTTAACCCTGGTAATGAAATAAAAATCCCTCAAAAAATGAATGCACCGCTACACTAATGTGAGAAAACACCAACAAAACCCAAAAAAACACCCCGTAAATGAAATGACAACTCCAGGCAGAAGCCCCCCACCCTAAGGACACGTAAGGAAACGAAAAAGCAAAGCTAAAGGAACAGAAAACCTCAAAACCTCCCCAAAAACATCCCGAAAAGCAGCCGAACGCTAGCGATTTAGCGCTAGCGGGCGGAGCTAGCGGCACCACAAGGTCCTTCCAAAGGGACAAATAAACCCCACGCTGGTGAAAAGTCATCTGTGAAATAGTGAACAATGTGTGCCAAGCAACATTTGGATCCCAGAGTGGGTCTTCATCAGGCCACAGCACACAGCAAGGTCTGCTAACAGTGAGCTAACACTGGAGCTTCAGATACGAGATCCTTCCTCATCAGAAGTCAGACGGGTCACGGAGCCGAAACGAACAGGAAATATAGAAATAAGTTTTCCACGGCTGTATTTTAATTTTAATTTCCATTTACAAACACATTTAATTAAATCAACAAAATCTCATGTGGTCACATGGGGTTACCCCAAAAACATGAGTGCCCTCTGGTGGCCTTTAGAGTAAACCGCATGTAATTGTCCACCCGGTTACAGTTAGATTAAAAAAAATTCCTGCATCGGCACAGTGATCCAGAGCAGTCCCGAAATTTCATCATTTCTTCTTTGTCCCATTTCACACATTTCCTGAATATTTCATCCAAATCCGTCCATGAGTTTTCGAGTTATTTTGCACACAAACAAACAAACCAACCAACAAACAAACCAACGCCGGCCATCAGATAACCTAAAAACACGAGCTTGTGATTTGTAGCTCTTATAACTACAATATTGCTCATATAAAAATAACTGGAGTTAACTGATAGTGCGGGTGTTTCAAAAGCTCTTATGTTGCAATATTTGATGAAAATCCTTAAGAAATGGGTTTCTTTTTTAAAAATACGTTACATTTTATAGCAGGGAGATTTGGTTAACAGGGTGGTATAAGGAAGCTTTGAAAACTGAAATCAGTAAAGGGACATTTTATTCATAGGAGTTGTTACAATTAGTTGATTAATTGGCTGACCAAAAAACAGTCCACAACTATTGTGATAATCAGCTAATTGTATCAGCATTTAACAAAAATACCAAATATTTGGTTTCTGCCTCTCAGATGGGAAGATCACTCAGATTTTCTCATATATATCATTTTAAACTGAATATCTCATTACCATTGTTTGGATTAAACAAGCAATCTTTTAGAATTATAATGGGATCCTTTCACTACTGTCTGCCATTTTATGACACAAATGAGTCAAGGACATAATCGCCAGATTAATTCATCATAAAACAATCAGTTGCGGCCCCAGTATTCATCGGTTTAGTCTTAATTAGTGGGTGCATTCTGAATCAAACTCCAATCAGTTCGTTTTTGCGTGTAAAACTGAGTCAAAGCCATAAACAGGCTACTTTCTACAGCCTATTAAACCTGGAAAGACGATCGATTTATTGTTATGATGGGATAATACATGCAAACAATGCATATGGAAGTTTTTTACAAACAAGTTTGCACATTCTTTCTGAGGTGTTCTTACTTGTCAACAGAAATGTGTGAACTGAAAGTAAACCCAATTACTGTGTTATATCACATCTGTCTGCATGTTGAAGTGGGGAAAATGCATCAAGCTCGATTGATCTTACTGCTGCTCTGCCATCTGGATCTCCTCTCCATCACCCAAATCACCCACTTTCAACTATTTCCACTGGGGCTTGAGACCCAAATTGAATATGTCCAAACAAGATGACACAGATAATTCCCACAATCACTCTAACCATATGTTACTATACTTGGAGACTGCTAAAAGATCATCAAACTTTAAAATAACTTCCAGACCTGGAAAACTGTCTGACACTAATGTACAGATAAATATATGGTACACGAGGCAGTATAAAGCAGAAAAGTAGAACTTAATGCACTGAAGGCAGTCAGACATTTCTTCAGGTTCATAATTTTATGGCGCCGTTGCCACTCGCATGTCAACTGTGCTCCCTTGTAAGGCTGACGAACAGCAGTGTAGGTGTTAATGAACAAACTCAAAATGTATAAAAGGCAATGTGCAGGCTGTTGTGTTTGCCATCATCTCGGGCTTCAATTAATGTAAACTGACATGGCAGATAATTAATTACATCTACAGTATGTTTAGTATGTCTTTAATCAGACTTTTTTTTAACACAATACAGGTGCTGTGTTCAGGTTGAAATCCCAAAAGGAAAAAATACATTTTTCTCCACTTTTTTCTCTCTCTCTATTTTCCCTCCAAACATATTTTGCTGAATTTACCCAACAATGATAAGAGCTGAAGGCATTTCCATTTTGCACAATGACAGATCTGCACAAGCCAGGTTCTGTAGTGAAAAGAAAAATATTTTCTGAATCACAGAAATGCTTCACTATTAACATGCACAACAAGTAGAACATATACTATACTACACTACTAATAAGCTACTAAACCCTATTTGTAAAACTCATACATATCTAATTGACATAACATAATGAATAACTGAAGGCTATGGCATAAAAATCAACATTGCAGAATCAACATTGCAGGGAACTGAGCAGGGATCGAGACAGTTAAATATATGCAAGTTTATAAGAAAAGTCTTGTGCTGAAAACACTGTGCATAACAGAGAAACATGACTATTCATCTGTAACAGTCTCACCCACACATCCTCTATATGACTGTGTTTGTGCACTAAACTCAGAGGTTGTGTTCTGTCGAGTAGAAAACAGTAAGTAGTCTTTAGCGCTTGAAAAATATTAGCAAAATAACTGATGACAAAACACATTAAGAATCACATTGCTTGCACAGATAGGGGACATCCTGATTAGAAGGGCGACTTCAGAAAACACCATTGGGAGCAGCTTGACAAAGCAAGTATTAAAAAGTCTACTGAAAGCACTGCACCCTTACAGAAAACTAATTTTACAGTTTAAAATGTCCAAGAACAGTTTGTATTTTTGTTTTTTTCTTTGTTTTTGCTACTGACCATTCATTGAAATTGATGCCAAATGCAACAAGTTTTAAAAATAAAATATGACGCAATGATTTTCAAGATCAAGCATTTTATACATAATTTATATTTCTTATTATTCTGTCACTGACTGTTTCTTTATTGCCTTGTTTGTAACAAAGTGAATGTTGTGTCTTAAATTATTTCTGCTCGCTGCTCCTAAGTATGGAGAAAATCAGTAAAGAAGAAAAGGAAGAAAAAAGATACCACTCGAAAGTAAGCAAGAGGGAGAAAATTACCAAAATAAATAAGGAATAATGAATCTTAATTGCAAAATTTCAGATCAGTCGGGGATAGGCAAGGTTTTAAATGTTAATAGCCTTTTAGAGACTGAAATGCCCAAGAAGCTAATTCTCATTTACAATAATTTACTTGTCCACTAACTCATTGCCATTACAACATGCCAGAAATACATGCACAATTCTTTTTCTCTAAAAAAGGCATGCCCTCAGATCCCACTTAGCTGCTACGTATCTTTGTGAAAAGCCCAGAATGGAATATTATGATTTTATTTAAACATTGATAAACAAGTCATGTCTCAGGTTTCGCATCGCTTCACAATTGAAGACCATGATCTTTGTCTGACCTTAACCAAAGTGCTTTAGCAGCTTTAACATAACCATCAAACAATGTAACAATGTTGTAGCTGCTGTGAATGAATTTCACATTGCAAAGTCAGATGCTTAGATGGAAAAAATACAATGAACTTTACACTGCTTGCTTTAGTACCAACATTTAAATAACCGGCAACATTTCATTATTATGTTGGATTAAAAATGCAATCAACCCTTTCTTTCAAAATTCACTTGGGAAACAATGAGGTTAAAATCAAACCAAAAACATTGCAGTTATGTGGTAAAGGTTTAATCATTTAGCTATTGAGTACATGCCATTTCTAGAGACAGAATTTTTATGGTAGCTTAATGTAACTGAAAATACTGCCTTGTGGATGCCCGATCCCGTCAGATCTCAGAAGCTAAGCGAGGTTGGGCCTGGTCAGTACCTGGATGGAAGACCATGAGGGAACACCAGGAAGCCTGGGTGAATGCAGTGCGAGAGTAAATGGTTGGTGGTGGTCGGAGGGACCGATGGCGCAGACTGGCAGCCTCGCCTCCATCAGTCTACCCGAGAGCAGCTGTGGCTACATACATAGCTTTCCACCATCGACTATGGAGTGAACGAATAATGCAATGTAAAGAGTCTTTGGGTGTCTAGAAAAGCTCGATATAAAACCAATGGATTATTATTATTATTATTATTAAAATATTCACCGTCAAGTGTCGACCCTGACTTACTCAGTTAATGCAGACAATATTGTTACTCAAAATTGCACATTCCAACTTAATACAGTTTTTTTTTCCACATGAAATTAATCATGAATACATCCTCAATACACAGCATTTATCAAAGAGCTCTCCAAGCAAAGCAGTGAACATAAGAAAAAAAGTTCTCCAAAAACTGTAGGCCACTTCAAATACTCTCATCTAACGCACCCATTCCCTCTGATTTAAAAGCTGGAGTAGTCATGTTGAACTTTAGTTAAACCACACTATTCCTTCCATCTTACACTTTAATTCTGCACCCTGGGTAATTTTAACTCCATTTCTTATGCATTAACGCTTAAATGAGCATTCCTGCCTTTCTCTGGCTACACACCTAGGATGTGGAACCAACATGCACCGGGATACTTCTGTCGTAAATGTCAAAGGTAAGCCGTTGTACAAGTCGAGCGCTTATGGCCACTGTAGATTCAGTCATGCATTCAGTCTTTTAAAGCAGACCAACAATATACTGTGCAGCTACATGCGTCTGTCATGGGTAATTTTCCAAACCAAAATTCACACCGGAGTCTGCGTTGAACATAATAGCATATCAATTTCCAAATCACACCCATGGGAGAAGGGGTTGCACACAGCCTCATAAAGTGTTTCTGAATTACACAAATGACCAGCTGGTTAGAGCTCATTTTTATCTTCTTTTTACCCTTATGTTGAAAAGTTCATTAAGCTACAAAATAAACTACATTGCAGTCATGTCAAACAGGGCAAAACATATTTTCAGAGTAGCACACTATGCATCTTATGCACGAGTCTAATTCATGATTATTTCACTGCAGGTATTACTTATTCCTAGGGTTTAATGATTAACTTAACACACTTTCCCCTGCATTATAGATTCATTTAAACATGACAGACATCAGGTATTACCTTAATTGGATAAACACTTGAAATTGATCATCCGGCCTCCACTTTCACATGATTCAATTAGCGGTAAAACCTTTTTTAAACTATTCTTCCAATTTTTTTCTGCATGACATAAATTAGATGAGGTTAAACATAGCAGGTTCTCAGTGCCCAACTCATTCTGGAATGAGTTATACAAATGTCTGTATCATGAAATAATATTCATAAAAGACTATGAACATAGCTGTTTGGTCAGAGGGGATTTTCTGTTCACTGCAAATCCTTGGTTTAGAAATGTGGTAAATTATCGTGGATAATCTGACTAGGAGGAATGGTAAAAGAGGAACTGGGTCACGGAGAACTCCAACCTTAATGTCAACAAAGTAAGCAACACTTCTAACTGTGCTGCACCTGTAGTTTGACAAATAGTGCTGGCAGAGGATGAACACACAAATGATTTCCTCAGATGAAGTTCAATATATATCGGGTTTACACGGGTATGTAGTGCCTCAAGGAAATACACTGACATTCTGACATTGAAAGAAGCTGTCGTCTTCTCTCTCCTGCTAAGCTTTTATATATTACCCCAGTAACTGCCAGCCGAATGAAAGGGAACAACCTTAAACAGAATTACCAACTGACTCAAGTACATGGCTGATTGGAGTCTCTGAGCCCGTTGCTATTTTCGCTATTCTCATACAAGATACATGTGTGTTGGTGGAAATACAGGAAAAATACTACACAAGTGAAGTCAACATAATTATTATGGCAAGAAAACGGAAACGAAAATGTCACAAAAGCTCTCAAGCCATGCTCACGTAGCAGGCTTTGATGGCACATATGGTGCAGTTATCTGATCTGTATAGAAAGTAGGTGAAAACACCCACAAGGGGAGAACCTCTGACCCAGAATTCCTAATTTCTGCCATACAAGTGTGTATAAGTATAGCTCACTGTTGCCTTCAAGATGTTTTTGTAGCAACTATTTTACTATCCCAGCACATTTCATCACACTCGGTTAATATTAGGAGCTGGGAGGGAAGAGGAAGAGACATACGGTGAGGTTAAAGCCTCAGACTCGTGCTCTGGATTCAGCATGCTAACTGGTGCATGACTCAGTCCTAAACACAACAGCTGGTGGTCTGAAGAGCCCGAGGTAGAGCCCCGGGGTGTGAGATGACCAGCCCACTCATTTACCGGCAGCTTACACAGGGGACGGGAAACAGCAGGGTTCTGGGAGCAGGAGATGAGGCTGGCTCCTTTTCAGATTCTAGCCCCCCGCAGCAGCCAGAGAACAAGGATGTGCCAGGAAGCATCACAATGGCACATGTTTCGTTTGACACATGGAAAAATTCAAGGATCCGAAAGATGTAAACACTGGACACAGTTCCTTCAACCCATCAGTCTCAATAAGCCCTTCCAAAAATCTCCCAGCAGGCCTTGAATTAATGAAATGACGAAGGCTGGAGATATTCTTTCTCCAGTCCTCATCGACATTCTTCCAACGACAGGACTTCAAACTGGTTCTCTCCTGACATTAAGGTTATATGAGCTTGTCACATTTGTCATGACGGCAGGGCTCCCTGGAGATGCGGCGTGTGGCCCTCATCGAAGTCGGTGGTGTGAGCTTAGTGAGCCTCGATGTCTTTTCCTGCAAGACTGCTTCACATTCTCATCAGCTACAAGGATAGGTGATTCAAATGATCTGTTGGTTCGCCTCCGCTGTACTTCTTTAGTTCCAGATGAATTCCGATGTCATTCCTTGGCACTTTGAAAGTTGTACATCCAACATGCTTCATTACGAGCCCATCTTATCAAAAAATTACAATATGCAGCTCCATCACATGTACATGATACATCCAATTATATCCAGAGCTATTACAAACCAGACTTTTTTTTTTGTTTTGCACCAGCTAAAGAAGTATTTAAATAGTTTTTAAAAGCACAATTGCAAAACCTCTTTTACCTTCTTCACTCACATATTATTTTTTAAAGCTTTGATGTATAAGTTTTATAATTCTGCAGAAATTCTTATAAAATCTATTCCCATCAATGTTATTTTGGCTCTCAAAGATCACACATTGAAGCAATACGGCGCCTGAACTAAGGAACTGAGGAAATGAGCCGACACAAGGTGAAGGAGCATAGGGCAGACCTCTGACACAGTACAGAGTGTCATTATATTCCCTATGGCATTTCACTGCACAGCCTTTTATTTAATGTTATAATGAAAGCCCACAAACTGTGACCCCGGGGTTAAGATCAGTCCTCTACATTTCTGCATTAACATAAAAATAATAACGATCTCCAATTAGTCTCTCCACCTCAAAGCTGCAAACGAGATCACACTAAACTGGGTCATGAACTCCTGTAATTGTTATAAATTTCCTAATTTATAACTGGAGCAGCATGCTTTCTTTTGCATGCCATGTCCTGGCTAAACAACTACTACTCTTTGCAAATACAATTTACAACAAATCACTGGGACTGTTGCAAAGCTGTCACTGCGATTTCTTTTCGTCTTGTTGCTCCGTGAGCAATAATCATCTATTCACTTGAGGGACACAGTCATGTACTCGCTTGTTAAACCTACTGCAATGGTTCCCAGATAAAATCATTGAAACATGAATACCAGTTTATGAAACATTACAATTTGCTGCTACTGAGTATTGGGATGGAATGTTTTTCTTGTTTTCCTGTTTGCAGATATTAAGTATAAGTGCTCCGCTTATTTAACAATATAACTGTAACCAAACAGGACACTGTCAACACAAAGTCCTTCTTCATATGGCTCAATTTCCCAAACACCACCTGCAGCAAACTTCACAAAAGATGGCACAAAAGCATCCACAAAGCATCAGAAAAAATGCATTAATCTAGCCACTGGGTATGTTACGTGCACACTGTATTCCAATTAAGATCCCTGTTCCAGGTATGAAAATTGCCTGATCAGGTCGGAAACTGTGCATGAGTTGTATGAATCCTGGATGACAACCAGAGACGACATTTAGTAACTGATTTTCTACCATCTCCTGCCCTCAGGAAGAATGAAACCAAACTCTCCACCTAGTCATAGGTGATTTCACTTGCTGGAAGGGGTGCTGCTCAGATTGGAGCAAGTGTGACATCGTCTGATGCTTCAAGTCGTGAAGTGCTGTCCGAAGGACAGATATCATTGATTTTCTCTGGAAATAGGAACACAACTTGTTGCCAAAAAAAGAAAAAACTCACAATAGACCGAGAACAGAATCAATTCTGAATATAATTGTCTCTGTATAAAAGTTTACACAGCGTTAAAGAATAAGTATGGCAATGCAACCGATTATAACTTCTAACAGCAAATCTCATAAAAACACCCCAACTGATGCCAGTAACAAGCATTGTCCTGCCAAAACTTATTTCTCTGTGCTATGGAGCTTCAACATTGTCCCAAAACCTTTTAAAAAAGGCATCTTCTCACTGAGTGACTTTCTGTTATCATGTAAGCTGTTGTTTGAGACTATTTTACATATATGGTCTAAATATTCAATAAAACACCAACTCTGCCACTGAAAATAGCTCACCATGAATTAGTGTTACAGGTTTGCAATACTAGAAAAGTATTACAAAACAATGCCATTCAAAACGATAATATAAGTACACCATGCCCTGAAATATAAGTCAGACGAGTGTGACTTATTTTGTTACAAGCAACTTTTTTCACCATTGGAGTTCAACAAGACAATCAAGGGCACGAAAGCTGTTCAGATTGGCTTTATGGTAAACATCATCTCTACATACCAGCAATGTTGACTCACTTTACTGCAACCTGCTAAAAATATCGCATTCACAGCATGCAGATCAACAACACCAGTTAGTTTAACCAACTGAAAGTGGGAAAGTGCATGATTAAAATGTGCACTAAGGTGCTGCTCACACTTACACCTGCAAAGATTTATCCTCTTATAAGCAGCAGTGTGACATGAAAGTACAGAGATGTGAAGATGTGAGGAGCTGATCTTTACAAAAAGGTTCTTCCAGTTGTGAATGATAAAATAATTCCCTGCTGTTGTTTTGTGGCTTCTTTTGGCATTCTCCACTGCTTTGCATCGACTTTGCCTGTGTATTTTTAGTTTTTTTAATGAGTCACTGCATCATTTTCCTGATGTTTGTGATTTTTTTCTTCTATACTATTCTTTTAATATTTGTATCATTATGTTTAGGCAGGTATCGTATCAAAGATGTAATTTTACATTGTGATAACACTACAACAAATACAATATATATTTGTTTGGGTCAAGTTTGCCATTTTTAAAGCTTTATTTTAGGAATGAATGGGGTTGTGCCAGAAACCTACATATAAGCTGAGACATTCAAAGTATTGAATGGACTAATGCACAGCTGATTTTGGTCGGGATTTGTTGACAATAATAAAACAACTCTTTCAAAGGCGTCCCTGTATGGCCTAACAGAAAAGTTTCCCTTGTTTTTAATTTCAGCCAGTAAAAAACAAGGTAAAAGCATTATAGTATCAAAATATTCAATTTCATGTTTCAACAATTGTGCGACAAAAGTATCACTATATTTAGAGTCCTGATTGATGGTCACGGATGTTAAAAGTTCGCCATTGATGTTCTACGTTTTGACGCAGCTTTCTTTGAAAAACAAAATGTCTGGATGTTGGAGGATCTGCACTATTGGTTTTGATATATCAAACATCCCCCACCTGAAGTCTCACTACCATGAAACCACCAGTGAGGCCTTCCAGGGGTACAAACTGTCTCTTTTTAACACAACAACAGTGTCATTGTCAAGTCTGTGATGCCAATGACACCATGGTCGTCTGCATTTGTTGACAGCATCTGACGTTTCCATGACAATTTTGGCACACCATGTTTATTTGTGCTTAATGCTTGTTTACTTTCAAGTCTCGGAGGGGTGACTTATTTAGCAAATCACCTCAGCCATGTGTGCTTATCTGTGTCTGGAAAACAAAAATAAAAAGTCCCCTGTGTGAGATGTATTTGCATCCTTGACACCTCGATATGATATACCCATGTGGGTTTTCCCAGAGTGCTGTGTGGTTCTCTCTCTGAGCCCTATCATTGGTGTCAGGCTTGGGACTTCTATTCAGAGACTACCCTCCAGAGGCAAAGGCCTCTGTGGGCAAAAAAGGACCACAGCAGTAAACACAACAGAACGCACTGCTTCTCTAACATACTTAATAAATAATGGTAAGACGACCACAAACACCCGCTCAGCTAGAGGGTGAAAATAGAAGTGATTAGTGCTGTCCATGCAGCGAAAAATATGTTTGATAGAGCTTTAGGTCAAACCTGAAGGCTCTCCCCCACATGAACATTAGCAGAGAGGCAGCACTATTATCATGAATAGCCACTTCTATTTCCCCATGTCAACAATTATGTGATAATGTGACCCCCACCTCCCTCATCAACATTCATGCAGCACCCTCACCCGCTGACAGAGAGATCCCAGGGGAAACACTTTCCCCAGTGGAGGAATGCCACATGTGACTTTTTCCTTCTTTTAACGCCTGTGGGGTTTTTTTTTCTTTCAGTAATATATTAGCAAGATCAGCAGTGCTTGGTGCTTTTTTCCATTATGCTAGAAACCAGTGTAAAAGTCAGCTTGTAGCAATACTCGGATGCAGCACAAATACCAAGTCAGATCGCTAATCCTTTAAGTTCAGATGGATTATATTCTACCCAACTCTCTGGTTGTACCCCAGAGCTCATCTCACCTCAGATAACTACCATTCAAGCTGTGATGCGAACACACGGTTAGCGAAGGATGCTCTTCATGCCTGTGTGCTCACTGTTACTGAGGAAGTTTGTTTATGTCATTACTTATTCTCTTTGCTCTCCCCTTCTAATCCCTAAACATACAATCACATCTATCCTTTAACTTCTTATTTTCTAGTTCCTCTCAAGGCTGGAGACGGTAGAGATTCTTAATCCCCCTCCATTACTGATTTAGGCCAGCAGTTGATTGAAAACTCGAAAAAGTGCTACAGCAGTCTCCTCTGCTAGCCGCAGGCTTTTCACACTACTCAGAAAATGCCATACATGGTGCTAAGGAAGGTTCCAGGAAGCTTGCCCACCATGTGCATTTCAAGCATGAATGCTTGCAGAGGGCTGACAGACTCTTCAGGTCAGGACAACTGTCAGACATTCACTTTTACCAAATCTGAACAGCACCTCTGGAGGATTCACAATCAAACTCATTTGGATGTCTTACACACGCAATCTGTCTCTACTGATGAAAAACAAAACACTTTGTCATTTTTCTCCCACAATAGAGATGCAAAGCAAAGGGAATGCGTGGAAAGTGAGGCTAAACAGCTTCAAACACACACAGACACATGCACGCACACACACTCACACACAGCCCAATCTCCCTCACATCTCATTAACTGTTCTCTCTGAAGATGTATACAGGCTGGCAAGAGACTTATTTCCAATTTGGCAGAGCCATGAGCATCTTAATGGGCTTTAGAAGAAAAAAAAGCCCCTCTGAATTTTTATGTGAATATTTGCTGGGTGAAAGCCTTTACAGTGGTATTCCCACATTTTCACAAAAAGGTCTTCTGTCATTCCATTATTTAGTGATTAGGGATGCAAACAAATCTGAAATTACCCCCCAAATTCATTTTGCATACCTGCCCTACATGTTGAGGAAATTAAAAATGGAGCGGTGCAGCAACCCGACTGTTGATTACATAATTTGGTGACTGTGTTCAGAAATGTGATGACAGAAGATTAACCATGGAGTGTCACCACAATTTCTCTGCTATATTGTGCCACTTGAAATTCCTGACTTGAAATGATGAGGCAGGCAGTGTGTGCTGGAACAGTAATACTGCCAAATAGCTGCAAACCTAAAATGCAGATTTTCTCTTAAATGGCATCTTAAGGGAACGCTAAACTGATAAATTGGATTAACACCTTCATTTAAGAAGAAATTGTATCATCTCCTTGAATCATTTGCAGTTTCAACTAATTAAATGTGCAAACCTAAAATGCAGTCTTGAACCTAGATGTTAATAAGTGTTGGAGGATGGTTTATTTTAAGAGCTACAGGGATGTCTATGTGGAGAAAGTTGACATGTCTAACTGCGCTGTATACTGAAGCATCACAAGGGTCCTAATGTTCATTTAAGCACAAACAGAAAACACTTCTTATATCTGACTTGTGTTTAAGGGAATTGGGGACCTGCATGCATCTCCAACCTGCAAACAGTCGGATCACAGCGATAAGCAGAGAGAGAAGTTGCAGCATCAGGAATTCACAGGAGGGGAAATTAAGATGTATTGTGTAACAGCTAATAACTGTTCTGTTAAGAGAAATCAAATAATATTATTTAAAAGCTGCTAGTGATGCTACCCAAAGGTCATTGTTATTCTTCAGGAAGAAAATATAAGGCTCGGGCACCGTGCTAATAGGAACTGCAGTGCATCGAGCGATTTTGTTTAAAAGGCGAAGCAAAGAGCCGAGTCCACCCATGAGAATCCCAACTGCTCTGTGTAAGTAGATGTTGATATTAACAGTAAAGCCTCAAAGAGAGAGCTCCATGGCAGGGCCTGACTGGAGAATTCAGGAGCAGCTGTTTTTATGAACAAAGGGCTGACAATCAGGCAGCATTGTGTATGTGACACTATAACTAACATCTGACACAGGAGCAGAGAGGTGATTCTCGCAGAAAAGCTGTATTGTCGGTTGACTGCTGATGCAACACACCAGACAGGCGACAGCACGTCCGCAATATGGACACCAGAGTAGAGGAATCCCAAGTTCAACCTGGTGGGGTTTAATGAAGCCATCAAGTTGCCTGTTTCAGACATTTTTCAGATTCACCCCACATACAACTGTGTATTTCGGAAACGCCACTCTACCCAGCCCACAAGCTCTATTTCAAAGAATGCTGGCACTTTTCCAGGAGACCTCTTACTGTATGAAAACTAAAGCTAGTAAGATTTTTCTTACTGGCCTCTACCTCCCACCTCTCCTGTACTGTAAATCAACCGATGCACTTAAGAGTCCTTAAGCAAAAAGAGAAAGCATCACTCTTCAATCGATGAAGTGGACAGTATGGTTGACCTCCATCCTAGTCAGCTAACTCTGTCCGTTTACCTAATGTGTGCATCAGAGCCGAGCAGTTATTTCAGTCCCAGAATAAAAAAGATGTATAATGACAACTTGCCCAGTGCAGCAGTGAGCATGACAGAAGTGTTGTACTGCTGAGTGAGTATTACATCTCTTCACACACGTACGTACTACTGTCTTCAAGCAGCGGGAGGTCGTTTTAAATGTTTCTACTTTAGGTGGGAGGAAAAAAAACATATTGTGCACACATTAAATGATAAACACAAAATACATTTTCCCACAACTTTAAAGGTTTAGATAATATAGTAAAGAAAAAAAGATGCCACAAAGAAATGACTTAGCACCCTGGTGTGATCTATGAAACATCACTTTGAGGTTTCTGCTCTAATGGCTTAGCAGGTTTTTGATGTTCTGGACAGATTTTAAAACCTTGAGCCCATTCAGACACTGCTTTAGACAGCAGCTGTGTGCTTGGAAGAAAACTTAAATTTTGAATTCAGTCAATAAACTTTTTTAAAGGTCTATCTTTAATTTTTAGAAAATTCTTAAATTTTGATTAAGTTCAGTTGTTTTGGATTTACTTTTAATTAATATTAAAGAGTGAATCCAATAATCACCCTGTTGTATCTTATAACAGATATAGACGTATCTCTGTTTGTCACCTCTTCAATAACCTAGCTCAGCTTGTCAGCAGCAGAGAGCTGTCAAAATAATTAGCTTATGCAAATGGGAGCTTATAACCAGAGGTATCCACCTCTGCACACGTATTAAACCTGTGTGTTTTGTATCTAGAGGCATAGCGGTAGCATGACTTAGCAAATGATGGAGGGATGAGTGCTAACGCTGCTCATGCAGCTTACCACACGTTTGTATTAGCATAGCTAATTAGGCATAATTGAGTGCTTTCTACAATCCCATCTCCTGAGGCCCACATCTAACCTCTGTTGTATTTATGCAAAGGTTATTTGGAAACAACAAAATCCAATTATACATAGTGTATGGGCTTTACATGAACTGTAATAAGGGTATGATTGTGGCCCCAAAAACATCTTGATCTATAACGCAGCCAACAGACCTCTGTGTTGGACGTTAACATGCTGAAATTCCAAGCAGATGAGAAGTGCTACGTGAGATAAAACAATACTGAAAACTCTTCATAATCAAATAAAAGCATGTCCAAGTGTTTCCAAATCACACAGTTGGAAATCTTCTTGTGATAAATGGAGCTCATCCAGTAGGGAAGTGAAGGCCAACAAAAACTCCATGTTCAAACACTGGAAAACCAAATGATTTTCACTCCTTTAAGAGGTGTCAAATAAAATAAAACCAGCTGCATGAAAGTCTAAAATATGTTCAGAATATGCTCAAATAATCAAATAGGACTGAATAAATATACTCAATATATCCCAGACAGTTTTTTAAAAATGTGAAACTAACTATGTTCCTGCTTCACTGTCAGATAAGTTTGGGAATGACATTGCATTTTTTTAGATTCATGTAATGCTAAATATATACATTTGGGGCTTTACATCATTAGATCTTCTGTAAAAAGTTGACATTAATTACAAACCATCACTTTGAAATCCTGGTTGGAAAAAATAAAAAGGGAAAGTGGGTGTCATCAGGAGCCTCCATGTCTGTCTAGTTTCACGTCATATCAGATAATAGAATAATAAGAAAAGAGCAGCATCACTCTTTAAAAAAGGGGTCTCATGCAAGTGTCTGAGAAAAAAACGGCACATGAATTATTCCTAACACTTTGTCTAGTATTTTTATTAGAGTAGTTCGCTTAAGGCGCCTCCTTCCGAGTTGTTGATAAATTGAACAGAAGTTGCTGCTTGGCCATCGACACAGATACATGATATAAATGTAGCGTTTTAAAGCGACTTAAGAATTCATACTCATTTAAGTACGACTGGATAACTCAAAAAAGGTATATCCCCATACACAGAATCCCTCACACACATTAAAGAAAGCCACACACACAGACTTACACTCGACCACTGATAAATCTATCACATTCCAATCACGCCAAAACCATGTTAAAACCAAATAAGGCGTCTCTGTGATCATTACTACCTGACACTGCCAATTACCAATACAGTATCTCTATTTTGTCTGGAAGAGGCAATGGAAGGATTAACTTGAGGCTCCTCTGTGTCTCCACTTCCCTCTCATGAAGCAGACTATGTTTACTGACTAATCTCTTTTCTTGCTTTGACCATAAATGTGATTACCACCACACAAGAGATAATAAAACCCCATATCTCTGCTGTACCAAAGAGCATGAATTAAAACCTAAGCTGTAGCCTTGAGGAATATCTAAACGAAAAAAAAGGAGAAATCTACAGCAAAAAAAGGAGTATTTCATGTTGAGTGCATACAGCCCCCTACTGGTAAACACCATTCACTATTTAGCCAAATCCAGCACAACAAGCTCCATGATCTTCTGTTGAATATGAGCAACAGGTATGCAGCCGGTTTGGAAACATGTAGTTTTGGGGGGCAACCACTGTGAAGTCAGCATCCCGAAAAGAATTTCTATTAGGAAATATGGGCGACTGTGAGTAAATCACACACTTGTGATTCTGGCTGTCACCTCTGGGTGAAGTCCCCGCTTTGAGGAGAGCAACACCTGCTTCCAAGGCTAAAATAGGTGAAAGATGAAGCAGTTTTTTGTGTGTCTTTCAACTTTGTGTGCCATTACCAATGTCAGTTTGGACTTTAAAGTGTAAAATTATAACATATAAACAGGGATGAATATTTGGGGGGATTTTTTTTCCTCCAAAATAAACGATAACTTAAAACTTCAGCTATATTCTGGATATGAAATTCAATTTTTAAGCATGTAGTTGATGGAATGTAATGAAAGAAAAATGCAGTTTGCTGTGATTCATCATTACACAATGAAATGGAGAGGATCATAGGGACCTTTAAGCAGCAAAAACCATATGGTTCCACCAGAGCACAGTTTCATGCACTGCATTTTAAACACTTCACAGCAGAGCTTTAGAAAAATACAGGCTCCATGTAGTTTGGAAATGCTTTGACAAAGTCTATCTCATGACATGGGACATCAGACTTCCTATGGTTTGTGTCCTGTAATGGAACGGGATGGATTAATTTGACTAAAATGCGCAAAGGTTTGACCACATAGTTGATCATCAGATTGTTTAATTTGAGGGGGGACAGGAGACCTGACACGTGGTGAAAGGGGGGCTAAAACAGCAGCGATGATTTGTCAGCTTCGCCTACCTGATATTTCCTGATGAGGTACATTGACGAGGCTGAATCCTTTCGCGTTATAAGCTTGCCTAACCTCGCTACAGCTCCGAGCTTTGCTTTCACCACCGGATGACAGGGACAGCACCGACAGAGTACATAAGGCGACTTGCAGTCTCCACATCGCACACATCAGTGAAATCCTTTGGTGGTGTTTCACAAGAGAAAATACGAGCTCCTCGTCAGAATGAAAGAAGAAATCCAAAAGAGGGGCTGATGGAAAGGTTTCTCCAGCGAGCGCAAGATGTTCATCTATAAAATGATAATAATAATGATAAAAGAAGAAGATCACTCCTCACTTAAGGTATTGGTGCGTCCACCTCATCTTCCTCTTCGAAAAAAATAACATTTAAAAAAAAGAACCCAACGAGTCCGATCGCTCCCGGGCTTGAAGAAATCCTCGTGAAGAAGCTACCTGGTGCCTCAGCGTGCCAACAACTTCTCCCGCACACACAGCTGCCCCGTGTTTATGTCAATCGCAGTGCAAAAAAGGAGACGCACGCTGCACGGCGAGCGGAGCGCACAAGGGCAGGGCAAAACATGGAGTGGAGTGGCTGCGACTTCAGCAGCTCGCATCCAGGGGCGCGCACTGTCCTCTGCCTTTATACATCCTCAGCAATGCACACAGCGGCACGTTAGAGTGGCGGAGACACATGTTGGAGGCGCAGGACAGGGACGGGTGGGGTGGAGAGACCTGGAGGTGGTGTGGGCGGAGTAGAAGCCGCGCATCGGCCGGACGCGTAAGGTTATTTGCTTTTAAATGTCACCAATCCGCAGTTAGTCCGTAAACTCGTGGGACCCCTGCTGACCGGGGAGCGTCTTTAGGTGAAACTAAACCATGGAAATAAGGAGAGAAGGGCAGCCAAACTCATCTAAAGCAGGACGCACAGTGTTCGTGTTTTTTTTTTTTTAATCTCAGCAACTGACATCCAGAGGCTTCTTGACGCACACACATAGTCGTGTTTGCATCACTTCAGAGGACTCCACATCCATTTCCTGCAGATTAGTGCTCTAACCTAAACCCCACCTGAGGTTAACCCTTATGTCACGTCTTTACAGTAAATAAACTGAGTGGTTTAAATGAGGAGGATTTGCTCCCAGTCCACTCAGTGTGGCTGTTTAAACAGATTTATCTTTAATAATTCTAGTGCGCACCAGCCTCTGAGTGAGACTGGGTTTGTGTACACAGATACACACATCATTTAACACTGACAGCTGCCCTGCATCACACACAACTCAGTTTTTCTCTAACCTTAAAGCACTATTTTACCTATTTTTAAACCCAATTTCAGCATTTTTTTTTTTAGATCAGATCGACTGTGTTTCCTGCAAAAGTTGTGCAAATGACCTTCTATCTAGCAGCCTCATTGTGCCTGTTGCCAAATTTACACACCTTTTTCATGATTTTATTACATGCTTTCATTAACATATTCAGATTTATTAGTGCGTGTTCTATCTATGAAGATGACTGACCCAGTATAACACAAATATCCGGCAGCACGGAACTGACTTATCACACCAGAGCATCAAAGTGATTCTCCATGTCTTTTAACAATGAGGAAAACTTTGTTAGGAGAGGAAAGGAAAGTTTCCCCCACTATAATGAAGAAAATCTAACAAGAAAAGTATCTCGTTATAACGTGAAATATTTTCTCCTGAGAGTATAAAAGTAGACTGCATCTCATAATATCCCATACAAACACTCCCGCAGTGTGTTTTTGTGGTTTGGAGAGCTTCTGCTGGCTTGTTAAAATCAACTTTAAAAAGCACTGTAAAGGTGCAATTAGGCATAATTCAGGATTGTGAAGGGAAAAGCGGGAAAAGCGGCACTGCACGGTGACTGTGAAAATGGGTAAGAGTAAGAATTAGAGGAAATGATCAGGTCTTAATTCCTTTAGGGAATAACACAAAGTGACATTTTGCTCTTTTGCTAAGCAACATACTGTATATAGGATCAATTCAGTTTGTTGACACTGAAAGATACTCACTGTTCTGCAGTGCTATAAGAGAAAAAAGTGATTTGAAATGTTTAATTAGTGCTTTGGGATGTATACACAGACAGAAGCTGCTCCAGTGAAAAATCCCATTTTTAATATTTTGACACTAAGGATCTCAGACTCCTGCACCACCAGAGCTCTGTATCTTTCTGTGACAGACAGGTATTTTTCTTCCATGTAAATACAAAATGTATGGTGCCATAAATACTTTAGTCCTCAGACAGAGTTAGGTCTAATAATTTTTTAGTCAAACCTGATACACAGAAAAGTCAGAGTCAAAGTCAACTAACGTGAGTGCAGCTCCCAGTTCCTTCAACCACACTGTTACTGAGTCCTTTGTTCTTTCCCTGCAGTTACACAACAAAATAAACCAGAATAAGCCCTCTGCTTATAAATAAACCAACTTTGTTAGATTTTTGATGATACTGGAGTAAAAGGCCTGGTACATTTGGCTCTAGTTCACTGAAACTTTTCTGCATTCAGCCCCCAAAAAAGGCATGGCAAATTCGCCAGGCAAACATAGGTGAAGTGTGGCCAGAGTCAGTCAGAAGATCAGAGCAAAGCAAGAGAAACATGTATGGATTTATCAGTTGTGTTGTAGAGATTCCAGCAGAAGAATATGGGAACACAAAGGTGTTAAATGACTGGAGCTTTACTCTAGTTGTCATTTCAGGTGTGGACACCCCGGGCATCAGGCTGTCTGGGTCAGCTGATTCTCTCAATATGGAGACAAACTTAGACCACCTCCTACAGGTGAGAATACATTATGTCAGCTTGCTTTGAATCTCCACAGGTGGGTTAAAATTACCCAGAAAAATTAACTGGTCTTTGTCTAAACAGTGAGTATTACATGAAATGGCAGATTGCTTCAATATCAGTGCACCAATTGTTATTTTAGAAACTTGCTGTGGTTAGATATTATGAAAAATTAGCTCAATAACAACAATTAACTCCTTTATGAATCAAGCTACTTAAATCAAGTAATACATGGGCTTGCAAACCATCGGAAGTCTGAGTCCAAACTCAAACATACATGCTAAAAAATTGAATGCTTGTTGCGAAATGTGATTGACTCATTTCGTCAGAATACTCTGAATGCATTAGACGAGTCATCCCCTTCACTTTTTCTATGCTGTTTACTATGTGTATACAGCCACAAAGAGGCATATATCACAACCAGCTATTCGAGTGTATAAGCTGCAAGAAGGGCCACGAGGAAAGAGCTCAGGGCAACACACATGCTTGACCTTTAAAAAGTGTATACATTTACAGTCACATCCACACTTTCTTAAACCTGATTTTCCCTGCACAAATATTTAATCAACTGAGATGCACCCCAAGAAACAGAAGACCACTGTGGACCTAAACCCGACAGAAGATATTACTCCTCTGTGTCAGATCGGAACACTATCTCGGCACCACTGAGGAAGACAGACTCAGTCTTTGTGTGATCTAAATGAAATGGAAAATGAAATTAATTTTGCTTCATATTACTCTTTTTATACGAGGCCTTTGTTTAATAAGATTACGAGGGAAATCAGTTTTTGTCCATGGAGGATTATGAATAGCAACAGTGACTGAAAATGAAACATTTGGTGATTATTTAGAAAAAGCTCAGGAACTTATATTTCTCTTCTGAGTGGTTGTGACTTAATGATATTCTCTTTTTTTTTCTCTATTTGGGAAGTTACTGTCTATACTGCTTAACTTTGTTCTGTGTTAACAAAGAAGTATTTTTGGGATGATGGATTTCCAAAATCAAAGGAACCCAATTATACAGTACATGCCATTTTGCATTATAATATAAATGTAGGGAGGGGGAAATCAAGAATTGAATAACAAAGTATGTTTTTAACACAATGTGTGCATGCACAACTGCTGAACCTCATGTAAAAAGAGACATAATTTATGTCAGATCCTATGATTTAAGATTTGAGAGAATGGTAAAGTATTTGTTTACGTTCTCGAAAATTTGCATCATAAAAATTGTGCCCAATGGGCCAAAAGCAATACTTTTTTGCAAAATACACTTGGATGTATAGCTCCTTACTGCTAAATTATTTTGATAGTGAATTAAACTCACAACGATGGTGTTACTTTGGCAAGTTTTACGGTTATAGGGCAGTTTTTTGATGATTTTTAAGCATTTTTGTGGATGTTTGTTTAAGACTGACTTCAAAAATGGAATCCTGGAAAGGACAAGTTACACTAAATCTAAAAACATCCATATTATGTCTGTATGCACAGATTTGCCTTATTAAAACTAAAAAAACACATTTTTTGTTACAAACTGTAGCAACAGTGAAAAAGGATTTTACATTTAGGTCTCTCGACTTGTGTTCAACAAGGTACCAAATCAGGTGTTTTTATCTGTTTTTTGCTTGAATCATTGGGTCATATTAGTACAAACTGAATTCATTTATGGCATTCAAGGTGCTTTATCTCTGTCTTTGGGCTTTATTCAATTATCTGTTCTATTTAGGAAGGCATTGCTGGTCAGGCATGAAAGTCCAAGATCAAATGTGTTCGCCCGGTTCACCATTGGTTTCATCTACACAGCACTATAATAGCCCTAATCAGCTAATAAGCCCTTGCTAATGAGGCCTAGAGATGATGGCCAGAAGGTGATCCCGGTAGTGGATCAATAGCTCACCACGAGGAGTCAGCACAGGGTTCATCATGACTCATACTCAGTGCACTACAAGGAAAACTGAGCCTTCACCACCCAGGCCTGCTGCTTCACAAAACAGTGTTGTCAGAAATCTATTTTTGCCTTTTCAGACAATATTAATACTGCAAAATTTTATTTTAAATTGCAGGATAGTCACACTGTGTGACACAGATAGTCACACAGATAGGCAGATCTAAAGACAGATTTAGGTCAATCAATGGGCAATCAATCAGTCAATAGATAGAGGATCTACCCACAAGCCCCCAAGAAGACAAACAGCTGACTGACACCATTACTTCATACTGTGAATAAATGGATGGTTACACGTATTTTAGTATCTCCAGGGAAAAGACACATTTTAATCATTCCTAAATGTCAGAGATTAAGGAGGGTAAACACAGTGAAAGACACCCCCAACCTTTGTTAGATTCCCTCCTAAAATTGAAAGTAAACAGAACTAATTTAGAACAAAAACCACAATGCAGTGTTTTCAAGAAAACAAGCACCACGACAACATATCAGGCCTGCAATGTCATAGCTGGTGTGTGAGGAACACTGTAAGCAGATGAAGAATAAGGTCACTTTGTTCACATTAGCACAGCAAGCAAGGAGATGAATAATTAATCATATATTTATAATTCATGGATGTTTAAGACAAATATGTGCAATTACTGTAAAGAGGCAAAACTTTTTTGTTCAGATAAAGGACCTTTGATTTTTCATTCTGAAAACAAAAACATCCGAGCAAACTAAGCAAGAGAGGGTTGAGAATACACATTTAAGCATAGCTATTACCCTATGAAAGAGTATCATATCGTCTTAAAAAATGGCCATCCATCCATCTATCCATTTTACTCCTCTTACCCTAAGGACATGCTGTGATAGCAGCAAACCAAACAGAGTGGTCCAGGCGTTCTTTTTGCAGCCTTGTCATCCAGCATTTCTTTGATGGTATCAGCATTTTCAAACCCAAGTATCCCAGATATAATATCACCATGGTGTGTATCCTTCCTTTCCAATAAGTCTGGAACACATCCACATGGAGGAGTCACTGAGACATTCGAATTAAATACTTAAATCATTCTAATAGACTTTTGTTTGAAAAAACTGATGGAGCAGCAGTTGAGACTTCTGATCACACAGCTGCATTTGAATTGAGACAGTCATGTCTATTCAGCCCACAAGGTGCAAAGTTACGCCGAGACTAAAAGACAGAAAAACTGCATTCATTGCTTAAACCGTTCGGACCCAAGCATTTGTTGAATAGGGTGCAACATGGGGTCTGGCTGTTGAACTTTTCCATCGTAAAATATTTCAATATGGATAATTTAAAGGTGGGTTTTGATTCAGCCATAAGGCATACAGCAGCTACAAAAACAACCCTTTGTCTAATTGCACACCGCAGGCCAGCTGATTTGTTGTGCTGTGGCATTAATAGAAAACATTGCGGAGGTCACACGTTGGTTCATGCTGCGATTGTATTTTGCAGCAAGCACACAGCAAGCTTTGATCCTATGCTTCTTTTAACACATTTAGCACATTCACGGCCATGGTAATGGCACCATTTTTTTCTCACATTAGAAAAAATGGCACTTACAATGTTGTGTCATCGGCAGTATTTTGCACAATTTTGTGTCATATTCAGATTGATCCATAGATGTCTGTGGCTGGCTCGCAGCAGTGTTCAGAGTGAATTTAGTTCTAAATTCCTGATACTGCCAGAACAACACATTTGCATACTGGCATGTACAAAGTAATGCAGACTCGAGAAAGTGATGTAAAGAGAATCAAATATATTCCGAGAAGTCTGCTCCAGCTAATGATTTCAGATGTGAAGACACAATCAATAAACTGCATGCTGACTCAAATGTTAAATCACAGTATGCCTGGTCCTTAATCATTTTCACACAACATGGAAAAGGTCATGTCAGTGGAGCATCAATCCATTGTTGACAGGCATTAATTAGATTAAACAGGCAGCCCTTGACCTATTATTTCAACAGGCTCCTTTGCTCTAAATCAGGCCTTGCTTAAAAGTGCCAGAACTTCTCCACAGTCAGTGATGTAAGGAGCAACAAAAAATGTAAATAAGCACAAAGACACCTTATAAAAAGGTTGCATCCTACGTCAATTGTAGTGTGTAAGCGTGATATCTGCGTTTGTATTTGAATCCAATGTGCCAAATCAACCTGCCATGATGTCAGTGAAAGACTGTTTCCTCTGATTCTGAACAGAACACCTCATCTTCTCTGATATGCATTTAAACCTTGATAATTTATTCAAATTATTGCAGTGTGAACCATTTTTATGTATCATACATAATTCAGAATAGTTTCAGGTGGTTGTTTTCATGGGATGAAAATTGTTTTGAGCTAATTAATGATGTCCTGAGGCTTGGTAATTAGGGATCTGAAACTTATTGTAAATAGGGTTTGATGACTTACAGGGAGTGTTGCCGAGGATGGAAAGTAATCATCCTAACAGCTAAATTAATTACTCAATGTAGCCTATGCACTAATGTTCTGCTGTCCAGGATGTTAGATATTCCACAGGACCTGTTGAACACAAGTGGAAGAAATCTGACTTTTCTGTGTATGATGATTATTTATGTGGTTTGAAGCAAAAGACAAAATGAGTTTAATCCTAATGGGGAGCGCTCCCCAGTCTTTGAAAACATGACACAATTTAAAAGATATGAGCATTTACCGAGCAGAGGGGTTTAATGAAGGTTGCTGTGTAATTACACCATATGAATTGTAAGATCTTGTGTTTTTATGTCTTGACCAATATTAGAATGAAGAGACATGTGAAAAATGGTGATCAGGTCTATCTTTTTTTGACAGTTGGGGAGATGATTGATAATCTTTTTTATGTTAAATTGTTAAAGAAAACAGGATGATCTGATGACCGAGTGGTTAGGGCATGTGCCTTATGGGCATAGTACATATACAGGTGAAATGAATTACATTGATCATATTGGTACTATGTGGTGTTCTGCTGGAAAACCTTGGATTTTGATATCCATGGTAATGAGACTTAGACACCCAAATAAACATTGTCCCAGAACAAGTACACTCCCTCATGCAAATGGCAATCCCACACGTCCCTGGCCTATCCCTGCAGGAAAATGCACCCCACCACATGTCAAAAACATCAAACAATCAGGAACATGTTGAGGAACATGACAATGGCCCAAGATGTTGATTTGGCCTCCAAACTCTCTACACCCCATTCTGATCAAGCATCAACAGGATGCAGTGGAACAAGTTTGATTGACAGTAGCCCCACTGCACAAACCCGAGTACCCAAAGGATCCAGTGCCAACGTCCTGGTTCCAGACCCAGTAGGATACCCTGAGAGGTCCTTTTGACCATGCCCAATGGTTAAGGGCATTTTTGATGATATAAGGGGGACCAACACAAAATTAGACAGGTGGTCATAATGTTATGAATGATAGCGCAGCAGACTCTTATTTTGATCAGCAGGAAGTTGCTCTCCTAAAGAGATTAAGAACCAGCTCATGTCTCCAAAGCATTGAAATTCATTTGTGTACATAAACGTCTGTAATTATAGACAGCTGAGATCAGGAAAGAAGGGCAGAAGTAGTGTAAAGTCTGATCAAGGTCAATAAACATTACCTTAATTAGAGCTTATTTTCAAGCAGTATTGTTGAATATAAAATTATTTTATCATCTCTACATTGTGAGGCAGAATAAACAAAAACAACATTTCATATAGGACTAACCAAGATTCGTAAGATTTTTCTATAATGATATTTAAAATGAGCAATCGCACACAAAGTTAAGACTATGCAGCAAGTTGCCCAACTTTGTTGAAGTGAAATACTAATACACTGGAGTATCCCTTTGAAGCAGAACTCCACCAATTTTATACATCAAAGTCTGTTTACAGGTCTACAGGGAGAACTACTGTCAATATGAAAAAAAGTCTTTTGTGACTTCAGAAGGAGGCTGTTTTAAGTGACTAAAGACCCCCTCCAGTAAAAATGCAGTTTTTTTTTAGTTTTTTTTTTACCTTGTTAACATGTCCATTTTGTGTTTCGTACATGCCGGAAAACACATCATGCAGCAGCAGCAGCATTAGCAGTCAACACCATGACTCTGTATTACCACCGACCACTGTCTCAAAAACACAGGTTCAGACAGTCACATTTTCATATGCAACACACCCAAGGAACTAATCCTGTTAGGTAGGGTTGGGCTTTCCATATCAACTAGTTTCCAATTTAATTCATGAATTTAATTTGACGGAATTACTACAATATCAATGTCCAGTATCACAACTTAGAGCTTTATAGTGTTTGAACAAAGTTAAAAGTGAACTGGTGTGCTTGAGCTGCAGCAACTAGTGGAGGGATGGGTAAAGAGAGAGGCAAGGATCTGTGTAAGCTAAAGGAAGCAATGAAGTAGAGTTACATCCAAGTCATTCTAAGGCTTGAATGGATTTTTTCCTTGCACAAAACTTCAAAATATGTAATTCTGATACATGGAGATGAGTTTTTAGGGGTTTAACCAATGACCAGAGAGAAAAAAATGTATGGATGAATAAATTCTGGTGTTCCTCAACTCTGCTCAAAGAAAGAGACTGCCATAACACAGAAATTGCTGACCAAACTGACCACCTTTGAGCACCAGGTCTTGATAAAAAGGTAGTGTGTTCAGAATAAAATTAGGGCACCTCTGTTTCTGCTGCGTTAATTCAAGACCATGAGTAGCATTCAGCATCCAAGAATACCAAATTACTTTTGTTTAAAGAAAAACAGCATTCTATATAAAGCTATTTCTTTATTACAAATTGCATGTATAATAGCAGAAAAGAACTGTTTGTTGTCTCAGTAAGCTTTTAGTGATGATTATGACTCATTTTATAGAAGTCATGTAAAACTTGTGGCTATTAGATCTCAAGTGCAAACCTACACTAATGCAGTAGTACAAATAGAACAGTAACCACTAAATGGATGGACAACAACACACTGCCATGAGCCAGTTCTCCATTATCTGACTAACAAATGTAAAAAGCAAAAGCTTTACATGGAAAAGTGACAACGTGTACAGAGCTGATGTCTTGATGTGAATGGATGTTGTTGCAGTGAATGTTTTATAATTGGGAAGCCAGCATGCAATAAAACTGTGGATACTAAAGGTTTGGAAGTCTGTCTTAATACAGCAAATCACATGCCATGTACACAATGAAAGAGCTCATGGTTGCTGTCCTTGTTCTGTGCAACTGAACACACCTACATGCAACTACTAGAAATCGTCCCTCTGGCACAGCTAACCAGAGAAACCTACACACAGACATTCATATGGAGCATGTGGGGGCGAGACAGATACAGACAGATAGGCAGGTTTCTCCCACATCAGGCTTGCAATGTTTTTGAAGCAGAAGCTAGATGTCATAAAATGTACATGCCTTGCAAATTGCAACTTGTTATTCAAAACTATATTATTAGGATCAAGAAATGATATAATACAGTAGCCACCTGCCTCATTCTATACGTCCTGATTACTGCTGCATCTTAACCAATTTTCCTGTTTTTCTTTTCATCTATGTGAAGTCTCATAATCATATTTTTCAGTTTCACAGGCTATACTTTTCCATATGGAACCATGATGCAGACATGCAGATAGACACAGGCCACCATGTTCAGATATGCACACTGAAAACAATTCAGGTTTTCTAACTTTATGTCAGTGTCTGCAAGTGTATTCACTTTTGTTGTATTGAGTTTCTACTTTTGGGCTTGTATATTCAATATAGTCTAAAATATTTAGACTCTAAAATATTTGTTTTCCATTTTTCATGACAGAAAACACTTGCCAACTTAAAAATGATGCATCTATTGAGAAGTGATATAATTATTTGACATCTAAGTGAAATTGCACAAAACTGTTCTTACTTCTGTTACATACTGCATATTTCACCTTTTTATTCCTTTTTATTTCAAATACTGAGTTCCTGAAAGGAAAGATGTTTTGAGTGCACATCTTGTGCTGCGGTTACAAAGTGGTGAGCTGCCTTTTAGTGCAGTCACGTTCACTAAAGTCAAGGCAATAACAACAGTGAAAAGCTAACTGTATGCTAAACATGAAGCAGGCAAGCTGTGGAAAAGCAAAGGTGAGTACTAGCATTGCTTTTTTGTTGCAGATTGCCACTGAAGAGGGAAATACAGACAATTTACTCGCTACTCCATCGCCTGATATGAGCTTTTCAGATGGCAGCCACCTCGGGGTAGAAGCTGTTTCAAAGACGAGAGCTCATCAAGATGAGTGACAAGAGCTGGAGTAGGAATTTGATCAAGTGAGGTGGAGGCGTGCAGGACTAACGTTTCCTGCCACAAGGCAAATAGCTGCATTTTATCAGCTTTAGTCTGTGATTGTAATGGTAGATGCAGGGGTTTGTGTTTGTATTTCCAAAAAACACCAAAAAACAGCACTGGGATGGACATTACAGTATTTTATGATATTTCAGTTGTAACGATACACATGACGATGTGGCCAAAAGTCGCACAAGCATACATTTTTATGAACGATGCAGTTACAATGGTAAATCAAACACGTACAACTTCAGCCCGACCATTATCAGATACTAAATTAAACCAATTACCTGCACAATAAACAAAGACTAGTACTTTTATTTACAATTAAAATCTTTTTGAAGACACAAACAGTGCTACTCATTCTATTTATAAACTAAACACTGATGTCATACCACAAGAAAAGAAGCATAAGAAAAACTAAACCAGAAATCACCATTTTTCACCGTTGCATTAATTTTCCACAACAAACATCCACGTTTAAATGATTACTGTTATCATATTTGCAGCCCATGGCCTCAGGCACATGTTATTTCTCTCTGAACATTGCTGTCATGTTGCAATACATTTCACTAGATTGTATCAATCAGAGGGACGCAGTGGGAGCAACACTTTGCTCTGATTTGTGGTTAAGGTTATGGTATATTGGCAAATTGGTTGTTTCGGTTGAGACAGCAGATCTGATCCAATCTAGCACCAAGCATGTCCAAAAGCAAATGAACCAGCAAAGTCCAAGTCAGCTGAGCAATAAGCATTCTTTGAGGAACTACAGTCAGCTGTGCACGCATTTTAGGTGAGACCAAAGTGGTAAAGCCTGTGGTAGGCTATGATAGACAGATGGGTATTTTTTGAAAGTGCCTGCCCTTTTCTAAACAGTTTCCAGATGGTTTTCAGATGGTTCTGTGTATCAAGCTGTTGGTGCATCACATTAGATCAGTAACAGAATGATTTTAAGCACACACACACACACACACACACACACACACACACACACACACACACACACACACACACACACACACACACACACACACACACACACACACACACACACACACACAAACACACACACAGTAGCACTGAACAGGACCCCCATATAAGTCTGTGACTTTTACCTCTAAAGTACAGCATTATAATTCATAGCTTATAAACAGATTCCCAACTGTTTATCTTTGTGACAGAAACTCAGGATTTCACAGTTTAGATTCTTTGTTTCATTACTGACCACCAGCCATGAACACAATTTTTTAAAAACATATTCTGATCAATATTATCATATACTATATTTTTCTTGAATATTTAGTGGCTATTATGGTCTTTATATGAACAATAAACCACATGTTTATATATAATGAGAAAGGCACTGCACACTGTGACACATACAAAATTATCACCTGTATTCTGCAGCTCCACAGAGCTGTATATCATCCTTCAGCTCACAGTTTTGGTTTAATGCCCTAACTTTACTGTTTTGATCCATTCTCACTGCTTCCATCAACTTTGTTCAAAGCCACAGAAGGCATTTGTTTTTGGCAAAATACTAGCATGTTACCTGCCCAGTACTGAATGGCAGACAGACAAAGACAGCAGCTAACAGGTGAATTTAGTGAAGAGAACAGTGTTTCCCCAGATATTTAGGAGAGCCAAAACCAGACTAATGTATCATATATGCTAATGTTGCTAATGCTAATGAGGAAAGTAACAGATAACAACAACAACAATAATAATATTTTTTTGCAGTTTTTAGGCAATAAAATGTTTATATATATATATGTATATATATATATATATATGTATGTATGTATGTATATATAAGCTGCATATAATCAATAAAATAAATAGTAAAATTATTCAAAAGCCTTAACATAACAGATACCTGGTTAGTTTTAAGGTTCGATTGAGTTAACTCTTGATGAGACTTAACAGTGATCATTAAACTTTTCAGAATCCATGCTAAAATAGAGTGGGAGCCACTGGAGTAATTTTAAATTTGGTGAGAAAATGTATTCCCTCCTGTTGAACCTGGTTATGAGACTGGCAAAGGGCAATTTGAATCAGCTGAAATTTATTGAGTTTTTGTTGTATGAGGTGAGGGAGGACTGTGGTGCAGTAATTAATGAATGCACAAATTACTGTTTCCAAGTCCTTGGCAGAAAAAAATGACCTGATTTTTGAAAACCCCTCAACAAACAACATTACTGAACAACAGAATTAATAAGATAATAGGATTCTGCAAGAGTTAGCAACGTCACATGGAAGGGGGAGGAAATAAAATTCTATGATGAGTGTAGAGATAGGATAATCATCTAATTATTAATAAAAACAGGTAATATAATAAAAAAACAGGTGGTATGAATCCCACAAACCCATAAACATTGTTGAGTTAATGTGATTACATTAACAAACAGAACATTAAGACATAAAGAGGTAAGTTCTCTAAAATCCTGGAACAATAAACCTCCCAAGTACTTTGAAAAACTCTGTATCTGGTGCAGGTTTAAAGGCAAAAGGTGGTCACATCAAATATTAATTTGTTTCACTACATTATTTGGTAAATTATTCTTATATACTTTTAATGCCTTAAACCTTTGCACAGTATTGTATCACTTTTGTGGCACCAAAATAGTATTAAGTCACATGTATCAGGAAGCGTTTTATAAAATAAAGGGATCCACTGAAACAAATTTTATTAGGTCTTACCCAGCTTTCAGCTGTGTATGTATAACACATACACACGAATAAAGCCATTTGTTCCTGCTGACTTGTCACATAGATAGATGAATCTATGCTAAAATGTTATATTTTATGGGCTAAGGTGTATCTTTATGCAGTGTAAATGTACATAACTGCCACAGAGCTTAACTGCAGTTCATTCATCATAAAATGATTTTCTGTCTGTAAATTTATTTATGTGTTTAATAATGGATAAAGCAGAATATGTCAGGTTGAGATATGGTCCTGGGTACCAAATCTTTAAGCTGCAGTATATATACTTTAGGCTTTATTGGGATCCTAAGTAAAGTCAATGAAGACTACTGAAGCTCTGCCCCCAGGTTTACAGCAGAGGATGCACTGGCTCCTGCAACACACAATTCATATTTACCACCTCGACACTTGACATGATGAATGTGATGCCTGTGACTCCAGTCACTAATGACATGCCTGGGGATGACAATGATCAAAGTTACAATCTCAGAATGAAATGATAACTTAGCCAACTATATATCCCAGAAATGAAAGAGTCAGATGTGGAAGTGTCCTTTGGGACGCTCTGCATAAGCAGGATTGAAGCACCCGAGGGTGGTGCAACTTCTCTTAGAGTAAGCAACAGGATGGGCAAAAGCAGAGTCAGTTATATTCATTGTACCTTCAAATAGAGCTCTACTGAGAGAATACCGTTTGCAAAGGTGTGAGGCAACCTCTGGTAATATGTTACTTGGGGAATCGTGTCCTTTTAATACATCCCCCAACATTGATGCAGCTGGTCTCTGCAAGTTACTCTGTAAGACAAGGAGACTGTGGCGAGTTCAGTTGATGCTCTGGCATTTGATTTTTCTCCCGGAATGTCACAATTCCCACCTCACCCTGGAGATATTAGACTGAACCAAACCTTCACATAATTCAGCTTTCCATCTCACTTTACCTGTTTGCCTGTGACAACACTTCGAGATACATATATATATATATATATATATATATATATATATATATATATATATACACACATATATATATATATAAATACAATACAATACAGCCATGTTATGCCAGAAACACTCATAAATGAAGCAATGAGGGTCCCAAATATGTACAAGTAATTTAAATTTCGATGCTTCTTTTATGACCACTAAAGCCAAACCCTGGCCTCTCTAATAATGTCATCTCCATTTGCATGTATAAATCAGGTTTTGTTTATCATGAGTCCTAAAGTTCAGCAGCATCACTCAGTCAGGCTTGAGTTTCCAGTCACATCTGCTGCATGGCTTTAGGTATGGCAATGTTAGCCTGTTCAGTTTTCTGTCCACCACGTTCAGCCCAGAATGAAAAATCAAACTATTAGATAGATTCGGTGGCTAATGAGACAATTATTTTCTCAACCCATCAATTAATCATTTGTTCTATGAAACATCAGACAACAACAAAAATTGCTTAAAATGCTTTACTTGGCATGACTATAGGGAAGACAAGGCAAAGCAGCATTCTCATATTTGAAAACATGTCTTTATTTTAAAACTGACTGAAACACTTAATTGACCATCAAACTAGTTGGTGATAAATGTTTTTTTTGATGTCTAATTGACAAATCCTTGCAGCTTTAGCTGGATTAGCCTGAAATATTGGCCAGAGGATCGCTATTGACTCTGGTATTTCCATTGACTTTTGCTATACCACCTCCTGGAGCTGCCATGTTTTTTTTAATCATTTGGTTGTTTGTTTGTTTTATCTCAATTAATCTATCATGAAATTTGGTATATACATTGCCCACCCACTCACATTTGTCCAATTCTTTGGTTTTTGACCAAATACCTGCAGAACTAATAACATTTTCATTCACTTTAGCTGTACTTTGCATTTAACGCTAACAAATGTTAGCATGCACACAAAATAAACTAATACCAGCTAATATATGCTACAAAAGTTATCATTTACTTTAAATGCAACTTCATACTGTGAAGCTACTAGCTTGTGAAACTAAACTAAACCTTGGTAAGATTCCAGCCAGCAGCATGGTGCTGGATAAATGTAAATCTGTGCAGTGTTGTTGCCAGCGTTCTGTCTGGAGGCTTCAAAATCAGCTCCTTCTACATAGATACCTTCAGTGTCTACAGCCACCCAGGCAGGCCATACTTTTGAATATTAGAGCTGAATGTTATTCCAGGAAATCAGTTTGCATTAGCATTATTAAACTGATACAATGGATTTTTTAAAAAAAAATCTCAGTTCTCTTCATTTTACATGCATCATTATACTTTATGTCACAGCTGAATTTCTTGTCTTGCATCTTCAGGGACTGTTATGTTTTGTGTAATGTTGTAGTCTTGGCTTGTGTTTTTTTTCTTTTAAAGAACGCATTCACTACAGTAAATGAACTACTGATGATGACAGTGAAAAATGTTGCAGCTGTCATCATCATGACAAGTGGGGCTTTCTATAAAAACTTCATCTCATCTTTTATTCCTTCAGTCAGACTTCATAGTACTTTCTTTACGGACTTTTAGGCATTGTCATTCCATCCCTCCACCTTCTAGGAAAAATTTTTTGGGGGGGTCAGCCTCCAAAGAAAATGTCTGCTTTCTGTCTGGTTGTCTTTCTGTCCTTTAGGATTATTATAAGCTTTTTCTTTTTTTTTAAAAAAAAAAAAAGCAAAGGAACTGGTAGCCTCTTGATTTTTCCCCCTTTCTGTCATTTCACTAAAACTGTTCTCCTACTAGCAAAGACTCATTCAAATTTTATACATTAGTGAGAGCAAATCATGCGATAGTGAAACTAATGGAACCATTTTAAAATCACAACTATTACATTTGTACAAAATATTAAATTGGGACATCATTTCACGTCTATCTTTGGCTCTGAAGGAGAGCAGTCATTATTTGTATAACATAAGCACAGGCTGCAAACAATGAGTATTTTTTATTTACAATCTCTACTGACAGCAGTCTCAAATCAGTTTGAAAACTCACAAAATGCTTTTTATCTAAAGTTTGCATATGTCACCGCGTACGTATTTACATCAACCTAAATGCCTCTCAAAAGAAGAAAGAGCATTAATACATGAAAAACAACCATAAGCCCACATCGTGTGTCATTTCCTTGTGGATAAATACCAGCAAGAGATCAAGTTTCAGTCCTTGGCCAATCTCCAGTTCTTTATTTAGTCTCACCTGAAAGGATTCATTCTTGCATCTCCTTTCCAATGACAAGGCTGGCCTTTCCTACTCTGTGAAGCTTAGAGTAAAAAAAATATGCATCAGATCAGCTCCAGGACTCTAGACATTTCACTGACCTTTACAGATGCAACAGGGGAAGCAAGAACCCTGCCTTGAACTTCAAATGCACCATTTTGAGCTCTTGGGCAGTTAAAGATTGGCTGTCAGGAGAATCGGTTCAGTAACATGCAAAGAAAATATTTTGTATCCTCAGTCTGTAAAAGTTGCACAGTAACTTACTTTTTCAAAATTTCAAGAATTGAAACAAGTACTAAATATCTAAAAGGCTTGATAAACAGGAAACACCTTTTCTTTTAATACAGACATGACAGCAAAATACTCATATTTAAAATGACAAAAGGTGATTCTCTAGTATGTTAAACAAATGAAAAAATTGGAACACACTTGCCTTTTGTAAAATGTGTTTGGGCCAAAAATTGTTCCACTATGATTACAAACAATAAATCTCCTGAAGCAGCATAACAAATATGTGGTAAAAGACTTCCAAATACTCCAACCTTTCACAGCCAGTTAAGTAATCGAGGTACCCATGTTTGCAGCAACGTAACAGGGAGTGATTGCCTACTTGTTGTGTAGCAGCAAAAGTATAACAAATAGCATAATAAATTGCTTGCTCTTAGGCACTTCTAGTTAAAGCTGTATTATTATGGATCAACAGTGCCGTTTAGCTTTCAGGGAATCTGCATTGGGGAACATAAGGCAACTTCTGCTGAAGAAGCGAAGCTTAAGGACAAGATTATGCCACGGCTGTTAATGCTGAGAATGCTGCTGTAAGCAATTAAAATAACCTATAAAAAAAGGACAGATAAGAGTTTTACAGCACTGCAAGAAAGATCCATAGAGGTGCTATAAGTATGTTAGATTTCCGAAAGCTGATCTACTACATATCACTTCATATATATATATATATATATATATATATATATATATATATAAAACTATGTGTATTTCTATTTCTGTTTCTGCAAAAATACTGAAATTATGTCAAACTTACACCACTGCTGCACAACATCCCTATGGTGAAGGGAGAAATGTAAACATGAAGGAAAGCTAAGGAGGTAGATTAAATGTGTCTTGTCTCTGGCAAGACAATTATCTCCCCTACCAGTAAAGATATCGCAGGGCAGTGACTACTTTCCAAAAACTAATGGTACAAAATAAGACAAAGCTTTCTGGAAAAACTCCCAAGTGTATTCGTATTACTCAGTATTGTGTTACAGTACCATCACAGAGGACATCAGATCCATAAATACAGGAACATCAACAGGAAGCATCCTTCACAAGCCAGCTAATCCAATTTTTCTGCTGCCTAATGTTTTGTATGTCACCACAGTTATCAGTGGACACCATCTAGTCTACACTGAGTGAAGAAACAAATAAACAAATGGGACTGCAAATAGAAGCAAGTTATTCAAATGCTTTTAGGGTTAAGAGTTTCATATAAGAAATTTGCAACTCAAAGATTGCAAATGGTGGAAGCATCAAATGACTGCTGTTTGCTAATTGCAGATGAGTTTGCAGATAATACATGAACGAATCACAAGAGTTGCATTTTAAACATGTCACAGTGGAGATATTCTGATTTAAATTTTAGTTTGAATTTTGCAGATTTGGCATATACCTGACCAGCACAACCATCCAGGTGGTCACCTTCAATCCTTAGATCCTCCATTTGGAATTTGGTATTGTGAAAGTTCACCTTCTGACAACAATGGGGCTAAAATCTAATGACAGCTTGAAAGTCATGATGAAATGTGGTTTTTAGGAGGTTGGTAAAAAGTTCTTCCACCATTTTGTTCATTTACTACAGCAAAAAGTCTGGTTGGTTCTCTTTTGGGAGTATAGGACCCTCCCTTGACACCTACCCAAAAAAGAACATACCTTTATAACTAATGTTAAGCTATGTAAAGGTGGGTGTTTTTTGTATCTACAGGTGCTAATCTTTCCTGCTGAGTGTGTCACTGAAATAAATTCTACATGCACTTAACAATACTTGCACCAGCACAATACGGATGAAGTCAAAGAAAGAGGCGACCAGAAAGAAAAGCAGACAGAGTGATGTTTATTTTAAAACGTGTGCAGTGCCGTCTTCCCTGAAACCATGACCTGATATAAATTAAGACAGTTATTTCACTTGGCAAGGAGGCAAAGAGCAAAACTATTATTTTAAGATTGTTTCTCCATTACTCCTGAGAGACAGCCTGACAAAGTGACTTCATAAAAGCACACAACAGCAATGATTCAAGCATCTTTTGGCTACATTTTTCTTTGTACTGACTCCTAGAGCACTTTGTTTTACAAAGTAACATCTGTTACTTTTATA